>JAUMJM010000099.1:0-605553 GCA_033558235.1 Neomorphus geoffroyi
GAAAACATACAATAAAGACGTCTCATACAGTATTGTTACCTTTCTATGGATGTTTCACCTAGAAAATCAAAAGAAATTCTGGAGTGAATGACAAAGTTTTACAATATCTTATGGGATAAAATCTATTAAAAATGCAGCAAAACCAGCAAAAGTGCACATAACTGTAAATGCATTTATGTAGTAAACTTACTGTATTTTATAGTTTTGCAGTCAAAATGAGATCTTGGACTCCCTTCTTCGTATGTTCATTGGACTGCATACAACAATAACACTATGGTTGCTGGGTAAATGTCAAAGCTAGTTCCTTACTTAAAGTTAAGTAAAAATCTCTTGCTAATTGGTATCAGGATAGCCGTTTCTCTTTAAATGGCAAAAATGAAGCAACCCTTCTCTGGAAAAAACACTTATATCATTTTTTTTAAAAAAGCTTGAAAATACTTTGTCAGAAGCAATTTTTTTCACTAGTTCCTAAGTTTGCTGCCATACCTAAACACAAGGATAAGTCACAATCACATACGATGAAAAGGAAAGTTGTCGTAAATTACTGTATGTGAAATTTTCATGACAGGACCAAAAATAGTATTTCACCATTTTAGTAATGATAATAACTTCAATTTCCCTGTAACTCAGGCTTCAGCTAAACTGTAGGGGGTTTAGTATAAATATCTTAGTAATATTAGATGATTCCAAGCTTTTATCTTTTACATACTACTTGAATCTTATATAGACATCTTCCTTTTCTGTTTTGCAAATTTTGAGTGATAATACAATCTTGGTGTACTGAATTTAGAGAAGCAGAATTTGCAAAGATGCAATAGCATTTGAAAATGGATGTTTTTCATGGGAATGGGAATTCCATGGGTATCTTTTTAGTAGCTGAAACAGTTACCTTCCTTCCTGGAAATTTTCCTAATTAACTGACTGTTTTTATGTTAGGTTTCAAGAGTTGCAGAAGTTTGTAGACTGTGTGTTGTATTGTGCTTGCAGAATGCAAGGATGAGTTTAGTGAATCTTGTTGCCTTGGATAAAGCAAGCACATTATTGACACAGGAGAAAGGCACAGAACTCTTCTGCATTTCACATGAAAAGCAACATTGGGCTGCACTCCTCTTAATCCAGCAGGACAGTGAGACACAGCAGTCTAAGACCTTCAGAGTTTTGTATTAAGGAAAGCAGAATACACAAGAAGAATTAATGTTACTGATCTCTGCCTAGCATTCTGATGTGTTGCCTTAGGAACTGAAATTTCTTTGTTTATTGGGATCAACAACTGCTCTGGTCAATTTGATATGTTAGCTATACCATACGCATATGCCACTTGTACATAGTTAATATGGTAATAGTGATAGCCCTGATATAAATACTTCTGCTCTTATTTTAGAAGTGTTACACTGCAACAGCACTGCAACAAAGTGGATTAAGCACCACCATAAAACTGCTAATTCTATGACATTATTAGATAGAAAAATAAAAATACGTCTGTTTACACCAACATGTTACTATGGTTGTAGTCAGGTCTGAGTGATGTCACACCTTGGATCCATTGTAAGCATTTATTTAGGTAGTTGTCTCCATGGAAACATTTATTTGTTTTGATGTTACTATGTGTTGAATTTTAAACAAATTTTTGTGGTTCTATACAGGATTGTTACTGAAGACTAGTTAATCTACAGAAGCTTTGTAAATATACCTTACTGCCTGCCCTCTAAAATATTTTTGGTAAAAGATTAAGTGAAAGCGTAATCATCCTCTCGAATTCCATTAATAGTTTCTTATGTTGCATTGACATGTTTTCTTGTTGCTGAGGAAGCCATGTGTTCTAAAGGCCAGAAAACTCTTCTCCATCTTTCTGAGAAAGGAAAGTTTTGTTCCCATGGAGAACCTTCACAACACACTTTATCTTGCGTGACTTTTGAGTAGTCCCACCCATACTCTATCTGTAGTGCATCTTGCACAGTCAGCTGCTTAACTTAGTTCCCACAGTATGGATCAGTCGGGTCTTAACAAGAGTGCTCCCAACTCTAAACTAGCTAGGAGCTGAAAGAATTAAAATGGATAATGTTTGCTCTTAGTAGCTAGCAGCATACCTTTTGCCAGGAATGAGTACATACTTTCCCTATATTTCAACTATAGCGTAATTGTCGTTTCTTTGTATTGAACATATATGGTACTTCTTGCTTTCTTAATATACTTGAAAGGAGTAGTACTTTAAGACCTGCGCTCATTCAAAACAAATATCTCTCCATGAGGTTTCTCTGAAGTAACTTGTATTTAACAGAGATTTTACTCAAAACCTCTCAATTTTTTAAAATATGTAAATAGGTATGAAGTGGTCTTTATATGTAAATGAAGCACATTGATATAAATTGTGTATTACTTCCCTACTGGAGAGATTCTTTTAATAGTGACATAGAATCTGATCTGTGTAATCCTGTTTTATGCACAAAGTAGGCATAACGATTAATTTGTATACTTCGATATGTCTGAATCAGGAAATAAATTTTGTGTGGCTATAGAATGGTATGCAGAGCACAATCTGTGCTAATAAATTTCTCCCTTCCAGACAAATTGTGAAGTAGTGCAATTATAGATAGAAATGTAGGTAAGTTACAACAGAAGGTGTTCTTTACCCCATCACCTATACTTTATTTTAGTTGAAATTAAGATCGAATTTGCTGTCTTGTTCAAGAAGCCAAACATAATATTGCCTTTTGCACATTATCCTTGAAAGAATTTTATTTAAAAAAACAAAGCAACTCTTCTCCTCTTCCAAGAGGCATGCAGTGTTACAGGCTTGGGGAAAAGTGGCTGTAGAGCTGCCTGGCAGAGAAGGACCTGGGGGTGTTGTTTTGACAGCTGACTGAATATGAGCCAGCAATGTGCCCAGGTGGCCAAGAGGGCCAATGGCATCTTGTCCTGTATCAGACACAGCGTGGTCAGCAGGAGCAGGGAGGTGATTGAGCCCCTCTACTCAGCACTGGTGAGGCCGCACCTTGGGTACTGTGTTCAGTTTTGGGCCCCTCACTACAAGAAAGATGTGCTGGAGGGCGTCCAGGGATGGGCAACGAGGCTGGTGAGGGGGTTGGAGAATAAGCCCTATGAGGAGCGGCTGAGGGAACTGTTTAGCTTGGAGGAGGCTGAGGGGAGACCTCATCACTGTCTGCAGCTGCCTGAAAGGTTGTGATGGCGTGGGTGCTGGTCTCTTCTCACAAGTGACAAGTGATAAGACGAGAGGAAACGCCTGCAAGTTGTGCTAGGGGAAGTTTAGACTGGACATGAGGAAGAATTTCTTTACTGAAAGAGTGGTCAGGCATTGGAGCATGCTGCCCAGGGAGGAGATGGAGTCACCATCCTTGGAGGTGTTTAAAGAATGGGTAGATGAGTTTCTTAGGGACATGGTTTAGTAGGGAGACAGGCACGGTTGGACTCGGTGATCTTAGCGGTCTCTTCCAACCTTATAATTCTATGATTCTATAAATTCTAAAAGTAAACCAGTAATTGCTTATGAGAAAGAAGATTAATTGAAATTTCTTGCTGCTATGCAGGCTTGTTTTGTGCATGTAAAATGGAGAGGTTCTGTACCCCTAATGATGTATCCAGATTATGATTTTAAAAAACCTTCTGTTGTGAGTAGATGTCACATGAAAACCTGTAGATAACAGTGGTGGGTGGTTCACTTCCCAGCTGATACATAATGCTGCACGATACAGTCCAGAGTACTATATAGCAGCTTGCTTAGTATTTACTACACTTTGTGGCATATGCCGTGTGCGGACTACAAGTACTTTACTGATTTAGAGCAAGTCAGCGTAATTTCATCATACTAGATGATGGTTAAGATGCAAGAGCTGAGACAGCCTTGGCTACAGCAACCAGATGACTGTGAAGATCCCGAGAGGAGTTAGCAAGAAGAACAACAGAATTACAAACCTGGACTTCAGAAGAGCAGAGGAATCTGCCCTGGAGGACAGAGGGACCCAGGAGAAATGGTTGATCTTGACATCTTCCTAAGGGCACAAGAGAGTGGTCCATTTCCATGTGCAGGAAGTGGAGCAAGCATGGCAACATGGATGAATGTGGAGCTTCTGACTGAGCTCAAATACGAAAAGGAGGCACACGGGAAGTGGAAGCAGGGAGAAGCTATGTAGGAGGAATATAGCCCATGAATGAAGGAACAGAGTGAAGAAAGTGAAAATTTGGGTGGAGTTGAGAGCAGCCAGGAAGGTGAAGGACAACTTGAGAGGTTTTTGTAAGTACACTAGTAGCAAAAGTGTTGGCCGATGACCCTGTGTGGCAGGGGACCTAGTGATACGGGACATGGAAAAAGTAGAGATAGTCAATGCCTTTTTTCTTTTGCCTCCCTTTTCAACTGGTAGGACTTGCCCTCAGGGTTTCCAGGTCTCTAAGCCTGCTAGCAGTGTCTGTGGGTGTGAAGCAGTACCCACAGTAAAGGAAGGTAGAGTTAAGAATTTCTTGAACCCATTAGACATACACAAGTTGATGCTGAAGAAGCTGGACAGTGTCATTGTAAAGCTGCTCCCTATCATTTTCAGAGGTGCAGAGGTTCCCAGTGACTGGAAAAAGGCAAACATAATACATACCCTCAAGACGGGCAAGAAGGATTCAGGTAACTACAGGCCAGTCAGCATAACCTCAGTCCCTGTGAAGGCTGTGAAGCAAATCCTCTTGGAAGCTCTTTGTCAAAACACAAAGGACAAGAAGCTCATTTGGAGCAGCCAGTGTGATTTTACCAAGGGCAAGTCATGCATGATCGACCTCATTGCTTTCTATGATGAAACAACTGGCACAGTGTGCAAAGGGGTGTAGTAGACCTTGATTATGGCAGTATACCTTGATTAGTCACATGATCACCAAATTAGTGAAGTATGGGTTGGATATCAGACCAACAGTCTAGGAAGCAGCTCTAGAGGTCATGATGGACAACCAGTTGAATATGAGTCATGGCAGCAAGAAAGGATAACCGCATCCTGGGCTGCATGAGTAAATGTGTAGGTAGCAGGTCTGGGGAAGTGATCCTTCCCTTCTGTTTGACACTTGTGAGACTGTATCTGGAGTGCTGTGCCCAGTCTGTGGCTCCCTTGTGCAAAAAGAGATTGACACACTGGAACAAGCCCAGTGCAGGGCCACCAAGATGTTTGAGGGCTGGTTATGGTAGATGATGACTGTGACAGGAAAAGAATAGGTATATTTCCGTATGGTCCTGTGTAGACAATAGAAATTAACTTGCACTCTAAAGTTAGGGCAGAAATTTTATGAGAACAAAGCATGTGTTTACACATACACATTGTTTGAAACCTAAAATAAGGACATGAACTAGAAATCATAGAAATAATCCATCTCATAAAGAAGATAAACCTACCACAAATGTGGTAATTAAGCTATATTTAATCTGCCTAAGTGTATAAAGCTACTAAAAGAATTAAGATGTCGGTCTGCTTAGGATATAATGCTGGTAAATGGAAGCAGGCTGCATTTGATGCAGTTTTTCATCTTCCTTCAACTTTTTTTTTTAAAAGCCAATGGGTTGATTGGGAGGCCCTGATTTTTATGGTCTTCCCATTATCTAGAAGTTTAAGAGGACTGTTTTACAACTTAAGCAGAACAAGTCTCATTAAAGAATGATTGTAACATTAAGTTGAGGAAAGATTCACCAGCTCCCCAGCTGAAGAAGCCATGAGTCTGTACTCTCCTCCCTGTTCTGTTAATTTTCATCATCAGTAGGTATGTACTATGAAACTCTTCCTTGGAGAAGTGTTGCCCTGTTATTTTTGACTTTGTGGAAGGCCGCGTTAATCAGGTACGAGATACCGTGATTTGTAGTTGCTTGTAATGCTTGGAAGCTGGAGCGTGGGGCTAATATTACAGAGGAGGAAAAGAAAGGGTCATTTGTAAATGCTAAGGGTGCAATACCCAGTCTGCCCCTTAAGGCTGGGCACTACATGATTATCTTGATGGAGTTGGGTCTGGGCCAGGCAGGTTTAGGTTATTACTTTGAAACTGTTCAGTTGTGGAGGGAGTCATGTTCTTAGTCTGCTGTTTTGTTTGGTAGTGTTTGCCTCCAGTAAAAAGACACAATACCTAAGGCAGGAAGGGTTTCTGCACTGCTTGGACATTCAGGCAAAAAAACCTCCCAGAAAACCTTAATGCATTGTTTTGCCACAAGCCAGTAAGTTCCTGCTTATGCTGAGGAACAGTTTTAAATCAAGTCAGAATCCTTGTCAGTAGCGGCAAGCAGTAGACAAGGTCTTCAGGTAAGTTGTTTCAGTGGAGGCAGGAGTTCATTGTAAAAAGCATTGCACTTCATGTCTCTTTTGACTGTGTGTTATTCCTAAAGTCCAGTAGCTTTTCTAGCAGCTTTTTCTTTGCAGTAATTTGCTCTGGAGATCCTTTTTTGGAGTGATGCCATGTTCTGTGCAAAGCTGTGTGGTGCACAGCTGATGAGAGCTTGCTCTAAGGACTGTGCTAGCTGCAGAAATGGAAGCAATGCAGCTACAACTGTGTGGTACTGCACTGAGCTGGTTGTCCAGCATCTTGCATTCCTTTCTTGGCATTAGTTTGGTGTTTTAAACTACATGCTTTGATAATGAATACTGATAGAAAATGAAGAGCACTATCTTAGCAGCACTGAGTTGTCTTCCCTCTTCTTTACCTCAACTTTGTTCTGGCAGGAAGAGTCCTAAAAGCATGGGGATTCTTTTAAAAAGTCTTACATGGTTGCTCTGTTTTCATGGTTGTGGCACAAGCTCCATGGGATGCTTAGAAAAGCAAAAAGGTTTCTGGAGTGCTCCTTCAGCAGACATAAAATTACAAGTCTATAAGAAAAGGATAAGCCACCGTCATCTGGTGAGAAGGAGTTAGTATTGTAGATCTATTTATCTGTTTTTCTCTGCTGATACTGCAGAGCATTGTACCACTTAGTGCCATTTGTGGTCATGGGCACCAGCAGCTGCAGAGCAGTGGTGATCTTTGGCACCAGGCTGTAACTCTCATGACACATGACAGCACTTGCTTCATTGCCCAGATGTCTTGGGTCTGTATTCACTTGCAGATACTGTTTAAAAAAAAAGAAAGTAAGCTAATAAGAGAAGCAGTTGTTTTTCTTTCAGTGTCTATATTTTTTATGCTATGTGAAAGATGCAACTGATAGCCTTTTATGTCATCATAAAAGTGTGTACAATGATAAGTTGTTCTTTCAGCTGTAACATGATAGTAGTTCATTACATCATGACTGAAAAATCAGTATGAGAAAACAATAGAGACCTGTACTTATTGGTGGAATCTAACTCAGTTATACAGGATTTCCTGATATACTCATAATTCCTGGTGCAGTACCAATTAACCCTGAATTTATCTGTTTCAAGATATTTGAGGTGTTTGTTACTCAGTCCAGGATGATATTTATTAAGCTTCTGAATGGAACTGGTAGTGCTTAGAATGTAGAGTTTATCTGACCCAGAGCAGAGCAGTGTAGAAGTAATACAAGAGGCTGCAGATGTGAGGATCATTGAGGAGAGGGTAGGCAGCTCTTACTCATCATCATGTGCAGTCACTTCTGCAAGAACAAGGCCCTGTGGTATGGGATAGATGAAAAATTGTGAGTGCACTATTTACCATCTTCTCCAATCACTATATTGTGTTTAGCAGCTACTAGTGCTGCATGCCAAGCTAGTCTGTGGCTCTAGGGGAACATAACTAACCTTATTTTGATACTCTTTATGTTTAGTGTTTCTGTGTCTCATCTCAGTTCGAAACAGGTAGTAACCTGTCTTCCATATTTAAGCTATTTCAGTTTTCTTCCTGTGGTGGAAACAATATGGAAACAGATGCCTGGGATACTTATAATCAAAGTGGAGATTTGTGTGCTCGTGTGGATAAAATGGCATGTATCATACTGTTCTCATTTGACATTGTGTCAATGGAAGGTTTTGCAGGTTAGCGAGCAGTATACATTGGTTAGTGTTTCCAGATGTACAAGAAGGTGTCTAAGGAGAAGATTTTAAACGTGATATTTTGGTGTGTTTTGGTTTTTGCTTTTTTTTAGCGAAAGAAATAAGTAGATGAGTTGGTATTCATATAAGTGACACAGGAAGAAACAGGGAGTAATTTGGCATTTATAGCGTCTTACATTTTGTATCTAAAGTGCTTTGTAAGTTAGGAGAAAGGTTTCAAATACAAGAAAACAATAGGAGAAGGTACTGAAAGGTAGCTATGATGAAAGAAAATATATACGTCATATGGTAGCTGATGGCTATATCCAAAAATAAAGGATTTTGATGCTTTTCAAGCATTATGTTGGAGATAGGCATTGATTGAAAATGGTAGTGAACTGACTGTAGTTTAAGTTAGGGAAATTTTTTATAGAATCATAGAATCATCTGGTTGGAAAAGACCTCTCAGATCATTGAGTCCAACGATATCTGTCCCCTTACTAAACCCTGCCTCTAAGAAACTCATCTACCTATCCTTTAAACACCTCCAGGGATGGCAACTCAACCACCTCCATGGGCAGCCTGTTGCAATGCTTGAACCACCCTTTCAGTGAAGAAATTTTTCCTAATGTCTAGTCTAAACTTCCCCTGGCACAATTTGCAGCCATTTCCTCTCATCCTATCATTTGTTGCGTGTGAGAAGAGACCAGCACCCACCTTGCCACAACCTCCTTTCAGGTAGTTGTAGACAGTGGTGAGGTCTCCCCTCAGCCTCCTTTTCCCCAGGCTAAACATCCCTAATACGCTCAGCCACTCCTTGTAGGACTTGTTCTCCAACCCCCTCGCC
The DNA here is from genome assembly GCA_033558235.1 of Neomorphus geoffroyi. Classification (NCBI taxonomy): domain Eukaryota; kingdom Metazoa; phylum Chordata; class Aves; order Cuculiformes; family Neomorphidae; genus Neomorphus; species Neomorphus geoffroyi. The sequence continues at coordinate 8,797 of JAUMJM010000099.1, forward strand.
AACCTCGTTGCCCATCTCTGCACACACTCCAGCACCTCAGTGTCCTTCTTGTAGTGAGAGGCCCAAAACTGAACACAGTATTCCAGATGTGGCCTCACCAGTACTGAGTACAGGGGCACAATCACTGCCCTGGTCCTGCTGGCCACACCATTTCTGATACAGGCCAAGATGCCATGTGCCCCACCTGGGCACACTGCTGGCTCATGTTCAGCCGCTTGTCAACCAGCACCCCCATGTCCTTCTCTCCCAGGCAGCTCTACAGCCACTCTTCCCCAAGCCTGTAACGCTGCACGGGGTTGTTGTGTCCCAAGTGCCCGACTCTGCACTTGGCCTTGTTGAACCTCATCCCGTTGGTCTCAGCCCATCGGTCCAGCCTGTCCAGATCCCTCTGCAGAGCCTCCATTCCTTTAAGCAGATCCACACTTCCACCAAGCTTAGTGTCATCCACAAATTGTTCACGGTGCACTTAACGCCTTCGTTGAGATCATTGATAAAGACATTGAACAAGACTGGACCCAGTACTGAACTCTGGGGAACACCCCTCATGACCGGTTTCCAACTGTATTTAATTCCATTTACCACAACCTTTGGGCCCGACCATCCAGCCCGTTCTTTACCCAGCAGAGGGTGTGCCTGTCCACGCCAACGGCAGCCAGTTTCTCCAGCAGAATACTGTGAGAAACGGTGTCAAAGGTTTTACTGAAGTCCAGGTACACCATATCCACAGCCTTTCCCTCGTCCACTAAACAGGTCACCTTCTCATAGAAAGGGAGATGAGATTGGTCTGGCAGGACCTGCCTTTGGTGAACACATGTTGACTGGGCCTGATCACCGGATTGTCCTGTGTGTGCTGTATGATAGCACTCAAGATGATCTGCTTCATGTCCTTCCCCGGTACCGAGGTCAGACAGACAGGCCTGTGGTTCCCCAGATCCTCCCTCCTACCCTTCTTGTAAATGGGTGTAACATTTGCCAACCTCCAGCCCAGCGGCACTTCCCCAGTCAGCCAGGACTGCTGGTGGGTGAGGGAAAGGGTTTTGGCGAGGACGTCTGCCAGCTCCCTTAATACCCTTGGGTGGATCTCATCTGACCCCATGGACTTGTGTACATCTAATTGGCCAAGCAGGTCTCTGAACCAAATTCTCCGGAATCGTTGGAGCTTCATTTTCAGAGTCTTCTGACTCAGGGGGCTGAGTATCCCGAGAACATCTCACCTTACTATTACAGACTGAGGCAAAGACTGCATTAAGTACTTCTGCCTTGTCCTCATCCCTCATCACTACTGTCCCTCCTGCATCCAGTAGAGGAGGATGATTCTCCTTGGTCCTTCTGTTGTTTTTCATATATTTTTGAAGAAACATTATGCTAGTAATTAAAGACTGGTGTGAATGCATATCTGAGAGTAATGACTATAATATGAATAAACGTTTTTTCTCCCAGTAAGTCCTGGTACTCGTTTGGAATTAACAGTGAAGAGTGTTCAGTTTAGTAATTCGTTGAAAGATCCAATACATTAGTTATATGTTCCATCAGCTCATCCTTTATTAAGATAGTAGAAAGAGCATGATTGGCTTTCTAAGCTTTTATAGTAAAAATAAATCAAAATTTTTTCTTTACTTTTACAGAAATGCTGGAACTGTGATTCCAGGCAAGTTGCTTTTCTTTCATTACTTCATCTCTGATGAGAGTAATGGGAGAGCTTTACATTATGCTGAAGTGGATGGTGTAACTGGGAAAGCTTTTGAACACACAGAACTAGCTTCATCTTCTTTTTTTCCAAGTTAACAGGCTCTGACCTATTGAATCTCCTCTAGCCAAATGAAGAAAGCTATAGGAAGGATACAGAGTAGTCAGTTAAGGAAGCTGTTTGGTTTTCCTCCTGCTGTACTGATAATATGAACTGTGCTTGCAGTCCAGTTTTGAGTTTTAACTGCAAATCCAGCTGACTGCAGCTTCAGTCAGCATTGGCCGTTTTGAACAGTAATGCCTTTTCTGATTTAGTCCAGTGTTCTGTGACCAACAATACAGAACACTGGACTTGCATGCTTGGGAGATTGTTCCTTTTATTTCCCTTTTAAACAGTACACTCTGTTACCCAGTCATTGTCTTCCTTAATTTCCAGTTCTACATGTTTAACTACCAATCTATGAAAGGCATAGACCAAATGGCTAGTGAAGTGACGGTCACCTGAAGTCAACAGTAAATTGACATAAGAGCTATCTTATGTCACTTAACCCATAGAGAACTGGCTTTCTATACTCTTAGGAACGCTAACTTGATGTTATCTACTGTGACATTTGCACTTTTTGGATATGTGTTAACTCCATTTGTCAAAGTCTTGAGATAAAGAGGATTACCAGATTTATTTTCTGAAGACATTTATCCAAATAAATTATGCCAAGTTTTGATTGGATTCCTACATATGCTTGCTCAAAGTGTAATCTATTAATCTTGGAAGAAGCAATTTGTTGAACAGCACAGCTTCTCCAATATACGTGGTCATTTTTAAAGGAGTTAAAGTATTGACTAACCTCTTGACAGCATTATTGAGATAATTCGTGTGCTGCTCTTTAAGAAAATCAAGCACACAAAGGATGCCTGATTAGCATGTATTCAGAAGAATTCTGGCCAACATTTCTGGTTGTCATCTTCATTGAGCTGCCTTTGAAAATCTGTGAGGCTTTTTAGAACTTGGAAGAGTGAGAGAATTTTACTTCTGATGTTTCTAAAGGGGTGGACACCTCTGCCTCTACTGCAGGCTAGAAAGGCATGTAGGTCTAATCAGTTTTGTAGCTGTGGCCTCACAGAGCTTTGACTTAGGTAGGTGTAGGATAGGGTGTTTAGCATGCATAAAGCTTTTTTTGGTTATGTCCTACCCTATCAGACTTTGTTTATTAACTGAAGCAGAGCAATGGCCTGAACCAGTTGCTGTTGAGGTCCTCCTAGTGTTGGTGTCCTTACTGTGAGAAGTTGTGGGTTAGAAACTACAGCTAGAGGTAGGGACTTTAAACTAGATTTGAAGGGGGAGGAGGGCAATAGCAGGCTAGTCTGGGACAAGAAATGGGAAGGCACGCCAAAATCTGAAGAGCTGTGTCCTTGTGAGGTTCAGACTGCTCCATGAGGGGGTGGGCACACCTAAAGTGTTTTTATACAAATATGCGCAGCATGAGGAATAAGCAGGAGGAGCTGGAAGCCTTGGCCCGATCCGAAAAATATGACATTATTTGCATTAGCGAAACCTGGTGGGATGAGTCCTGTGACTGGTGTGCCGTGATCGATGGTTACAGGCTATTCAGGAGGGATAGACAGGGCAGGCGAGATGGAGGGGTAGCATTATACATAGCAGAAGGGCTGGAATGCATGGAGCTTGCAGTTGGCAATGGCATAGTTGGGAGCTTCTAGGTAAGGATTAAGGGCCAGACAATTAAAATGGATGTCATTGTGGCAGTCTGCTATGGGCCACCCAACTAGGATGGTGCCACGGATGAGCTATTCTTTAAGGAACTAAAGGATGCCTTTAAGTTGCTTGCCCTTGTCGTCATGGGGGACTTCATTTTACCAGCTATCAATGATGAGTACAATACAGCTAGGACAAACAGGTCCAGATGATTCCTAAACTCTCTGGATGGTAACTTCATGGCACAGGTGCTGAGGGAACCAACCAGGAAAGGTGCCCTCCTTGACTTGTTGCTAGTTAACAGAGAATGTCTTTTGTGTGAGGTGGTGACTGGAGGCTACCTTGGTCACAGCGACCATGAAGCAGTCTAGTTTAATATCTATGACAACAGGAGGAAAACTGTCAGCAAGACTTCAGCTCTGGATATGAGTTTCTTAGGGATATAGTTTAGTAGGGAAACAGGCACGGTTCGACTCGATCTGAGAGGTCTCTTCCAACCTTATGATTCTATGAAAGCAGACTTCAGATTGCGCAGGGAACTACTGAATAAGATTGCCTGGGAAAAAGCTTTTGAAGGTGCTGGGGTCAGTCAGCGCTGGTCACTTTTTAAGTATCACCTCCTAAGAGCACAAGACCAGGCAATTCCAAAAACCTGGAAGTCAGGCAGGCGAGGTAGAAGACCATTCTGGCTGACTAGGGATCTTCTGCTCAAACTGGGGCATAAAAGGATGGTGTACAACCAGTGGAAACGTGGATAGGTGACAAGGGAAGACTATAGGGACACTGTTCGTTGCTGCAGAGTGGAAATTCGTGTGGGCAGGGCTCCATTAGAGATGAAGTTGGCCAGCTCTGTGAAGGATAATAAAAAGGTCTTTTTCAAATACGTTAATAACAAAAGGCAGGCCAGAAATAACATTGGGCCATTGCTTGATAAGCATGGGCTCCTCATAAGCAGAGATACAGACAAGGCAGAGACATTTAATGCTTCCTTCACCTCTGTCTTCAATACTGATGATGGGCTTGGCCCTCCTCAGAGCCTATGACCAGAGTACCAAAGCTGAGCAAAAGATAATCACACAATCAACCCTGAACTTGTGAAGGATGTGCTGTTTCAGCTGGACCCCTACAAGTTGATGGGATCTAATGGAATTCATCCGAGAGTACTTAAAGAGCTGGCTGATGTCATAGCAAGACCTCTCTCAGTGATTTTTCAGTGCTTTTGGGAATCTGGAGAGGTATCAGTTGACTGGAAGCTGGCAAACATTGCCCCCATCTTCAACAAGAGTAGCAGGGATGATCCCAGTAACTATAGGCCTGTCAGTCTCACTTCAGTGCCTGGTAAGATTATGGATAAGATTATTCTGGGAGCTACAGAAAAACAACTGAAAGACAATGCAGTCATTGGTCTCAGCCACCATGGGTTTATAAAGGGAAGGTCCTGCCTGTCAAACTTAAATTCCTTCTATGACAGGGTTACCCACCTAGTCGACCTAGAAAAACCAGCTGATGTGATCCTTCTAGATTGCAGTAAGGCCTTTGATACTGGCAGTCATAGTATTCTCCTAAACAAAATGTCCAGCATACAGCTGGATAAACACATAATGCAGTGGCTGAACAACTGGCTGATGAGTTGGGCTCAGAGGGTCATAGTGAATTACATCAGACTGGCAACCGGTCACTAGTGGGGTTCTGCAAGGATTCCTCCTAGGGCCAGTACTCTTTAATATCTTCATAAATGACCTGGATGCAGGACTCAAGGGTTTATTAATCAAATTTGCCAATGACACTACCGAGGGAATTGGTTGCCCCACTCTATTCTGTGCTGGTGTGACCCCATCTCAAGTATTGTGTGCAGTTTTGGCTATCACAGTATAAAAAGGACATCAAACTATTGGAGAGTGTCTAGAGGAGGACCACAAAGCCAGCGAAGGGTCTAAAGGAGTAATCATATGAGGAGAGGCTGAAGTCACTTGATATGTTCAGCCTGAAGAGGAGACTGCGGGGGGATCTCATAGCTGTCTAGTGTTTCCTCACAAGGAAAGGAGGAGGAGCAGGCACTGTTCTCTTCTCTCTGGTGACCAATGATAATACTCGAGGGAATGGCAGAAGGATGTGTCAGGGGAGATGTAGGTTAGATATTAGGAAGAGGTTCTTCACTCGGAGGGTGGTGGATCACTGGAGCAGGCTCCATAGGGAAACAGTCCTGGCACCAAGCCTGACAATATTCGAGAAGCATTTGGACAGTGTCTTCAGACAGATGATATGTTCTTGTGGGTCCCGTCCAACTTAGGTCATTCTATGATTCTATGATTCTAAGTTAACTGAACTATAAAAACAAGCAGCAGGTACTTAAGCTAGTTTAAATCAACTACTTCTATAAACATGCCTAATTAGAGGTTTTGTGATAATGGCCAGCATATAACCCTGCAAAGATATTTGTCCATTGCTTGTTATGGGGTCTTTCCACAGTAGACCTTTGCTGACTGGTATATACTGTGCAGCACATAGATCTTAATAATATGTATGTACATTACATTGTCTTAATCTATTGTTTTTATGTCATCCTGTTTTGCTGCAAGAGTCAGTTTGCACTTTTGCTTTATAGGCTATGAGGATATACTTGACATATTTATGAACAGCAGTCTACCCTACAGACAGTGCTAGTCGAGTGTGAGGGTCCAGATGTTGAATTAGGTCCATGGAAATTCATCAGCAGTCCTCATTCAGAAGATCTTATTAGGTTGGTGCAAAAATAATTGCCATTTTAACCATCAACTGTGAAGCAGCATATCTCTTATTAGAGTAAAATTTATTAATGAAAATAAGAACCATTAGAATCTACATATTTTTGCCGACATGAAAGATGTCTAGAATTCTGGAGTCCTGGAACTGATGAATTTCATTTTGAGCTGCTGCTTGAGTAAACTTTGGCTTGCAGGAAGTTGTCAAGATGCTTCAAAAATGTGGTGATCAATGGGAGAGGTCTCGTCAGTAAGGTGGATGACATAGAGTTTCATAGCCCGATTTGGGCAACTTCTGCAGAGGCATTTGTGAGACATGCAGTCGGGCATTGTCATGGAGAAGAACTGGCCCATTTTGATTGACCAGTGTTGGACATAAGTGTTGCAAGTTTGGGTGCATTTTCTTGATTGCCTGGTGATACTTCTATATTGTGGTGGCTTTGCCAAGGTTCAAGAAGTTGTAGTGGATGATTCCACTTGCTGACCACTGAAAAGTGACTATAACCTTCTTTTGATATAGCTTCAGTTTGGAGAAGTGTTTTGGTGCTTCACCTTGGTCCAGCAGCTGCCTGTAACAGCATTGCTTGTTTTATAGAATACATTTTTCGTCATATGTCACAATGTGATCCAGAAATGTATCATTTTTGTTGCACAAAAGAAGCACAGAGCAGACTTTGGCATTTTTTTTAAAATTTTTGTTCAGCTTGTGTGGCACCCATTTGTGAAGCTTTTTTGAATTTCCAGTTTGGTGCAGATGTCAAACAACTGTTGAATGGTGAACGTTTAGTTCTTCTGCAGCCTCTCAAGTTGTTTTGAGTCGACTTCAATACTGGCCCTCAGCTGGTTGTCTTCCAGTGAAGAAGGACATCTGTGACCCTCCTTGTCTTCCAGGCTCTCATTTCCGTTATGACATTTTTGGAACCAACGTTGAGCTGTACATTCGTTGGCAGTCCCCTGGCCAAGTGCTTCGTTGATATTGCTAGCAGTTTTTGCTGCTTAACATCCCCTTTTGAACACATACTCAAAATCTCTCAATTTTGCTTTTTTTCCATCTTTTATTTGACAGTAATATATAACAGGACAAACAATGTAAACAAAACCATTAGAATAAATAAATAGAGCACATTTCATGCTTTAAAATGGTTTACAGTGACAAAACAGGCAGTTATTTTTGTGCCGACATAGTATGTGCTGTGCTTTTGACCTTTTTTTGGTACAAAGGGCACTTCTGTTTTATTTTCAAACAAGAATTATTAGATTTTTAAATTAGCGATATCTAGCTATCTACGTCAAGAGAATAAGGCTTCACATAATTTTTTTCCTGAATTACTATCTCAATTATTAAGTTGGTATTTTTATCAAATATTTTACTAGCTGAAGCAAGAAAGTCAAGTATTGCTCCAAACTGTCATTTGCTGACAATATGATATTTTGTTGCAAGAAAGATATTTATTGTGGTAATATCCTTTCCCACAACATTTGGTATAGGTAAGTTTTCTAAATTGTGGCCAGTTAATGGTGCAGTTAGTTAGTATTAGAATTCAGTGTTCTTATTCCAGTGCCTGTGTCAGAACACTAGCTTACCTACTGGATTCTTAGGCATTTATTTGCAATGTATTAGTTTGATGCAAAAATAATTGCACCAATTGAATGAAAAATAGATGCATCAAAATGGAGCTTGTATTCCTCTTCAAGAGGTTTCTGAAGAAAACTTGGCTTGTTATGTTGTGAGGATTTTTTTTCTGGAAGTACAAGCTTCTAAAGTATTTGGAGCTTATTACATGCTGATGACTCTCCAGTGGTATCTGATCACAGGAATGTTGTTCAACTGGACTTACTTAAGGACAACTTCACTTTCATCCTGGAATGCAGCTTGGTCTTGTACTCTGATAGATTTTGCAGCAGATGTAAAAGACAGGCTAAATTTGGCAGAAATTTCTCTTAATAGTTCAGTAACCCTAGCTGCTTCCTTAATTCAGTCACTGAATTAATATCTTAGAAATCTCCAAAGTTGTTGGAATCTTTCCCAGTATTAGCTTGATACCTTCCTTCAGTAGCTGTTGATCTAAATAAGGCACAGATTTCCAAAAAAATATACACTTTCTGCTTTCACAATTCGTTCCAACATCTTGGAGGCTTCCAAAATGTTCCTTGTCATTTTAGTTTGTGATGATGTCTGCAAGATAGAAAACTATGTGGGTAAACATCCATTTATTGTAAACTTTTGGATCTTTTAAATACAGCTTGTACTTTGAATTGAGAGAAGTGTGATGTAAATGAGAGAATATCTGTATTGGTGTTAACTCTCATAATTTTCTGCATTTCTTTTGGATTGGTTTCAGATGCACGTGAGTCAGCACTGTCAAGAATGATAAACAAACCTTTAATCCAGGGGAGGGGATAGATTCCCGTAGTAAATAGGCAGATATATTAGCTATTTTTCCCTAAGCTGTGCAAAGATACATTTCTCCACAGAATATGGTAGGGAAAAATGATAAAAGTATAGCAGAGGAACTAATTAAAGAATATTCTCTTCATTGGCAATAGCATACATATGGAATTGACTTCAGACTTTGGATCTGTAGAAGACATGAGATGCCACCTTTCTAATATGAAAGTGTTATATAGCTTTTGCTGGTGTATAATTTAGCCTGAAGATTTCCCATCTGCATTGATAGCTACCCATAGCCCCAGCTCTCTTTCTGTAGGGAACAGAAATTTGTCACTGTAGAAATTAATAAGGAAAGAAACAGTCCAGAACTGGTACTTGACTAGAAGACATGAATAACAGAAAAGCAAGGATTTACTTCTCAATTCATATATAAGTATCTATGGCATATATAAGCAATAATTTTTGAGACCAGCTACAAGTGCTAGCAGAACAGGAGTCTTTTCAGCTTCTACATGAAAAGTCTTGCTCTTTTCAGTAGTTAGAAACTGCTCATCACTGTACATTCTTATGGAAGTTATTTCAGTGCTGGTTCTGCAAAAGAACAGTAAGATTTTTCTGGACATGACAGGGATGCTTGAGTGAGCAGAGAGAATTAACTTCTGTAATAGACATGTGCATCATTGCTTTATGGTAGTGTTGCAACAGAGCTTTTCCCAAGAATTTAGGATATGCATGAAGTCAGACACTCAAAGCCAAATTAGCTTCTTCGAATCCATACAAAAAATTAAAGCACTGTGCTTAAATAATATTGAGCTGACAGATGTTTTACATTTATTCTTTGGTCTGAATGGAAGCAGCCTTCATTTGTGGTTTTGGTTTGCTAGGATTTTTGATTTCTTGTCATCCAATTGCAGCATCAGCTTTCTGAAAAATATTGACCTCTTTGTTTTTGTTGAGATGTTTTTCACTATGCTTCAGTTTCAGGTTAACTTGAGAGCATTTTATTATGTGCCATGAGAAGAATTCACTGTGTTTGATGTTCCCCTATTCATTCACTGTGGTAAGGACATACTAAAAATATTGTGAAAGGTGAACAGAGCAAAACTGTGCTCTTGACGTAGAATTTGTCTTCTGATATTTGTCTTGAACATCCCACCTTAGAGAATTAATTTTCAACAAGATTTCTGAGTGGGTTACAGTTTTGCCTACAAGGTCTTCAAAAATAAAGTGGTTAACAATTAACACTCTTTTTTTCTTAAACCTTCATATATGTGCGTAGTGTTCTGGATGACTTGTGTATAACTTAAAATTGAAAGAATGATATCTACCAAATAAGAACATAGCATCATAGAATCATCTGGTTGAAAAAGACCTCTGAGACCATCAAGTCCAACCATACCTGTCCCTAAGAAACTCATCTACCCATCTTTTAAACACCTTCAGGGATAGTGACTCAATCACCTCCCTGGGCAGCTTGTACCAGTGCCTGTCCACCAGTGAAGAAACTTTTCCTAACGTCCTATCGCTTGTCACTTGCAAGCAGAAACCAACACTCGCCTCGCCACAACCTCCTTTGAGGTAGTTGTAGACAGTGATGAGGTCTCCCCTCAGCCTCCTTTTCCCCAGGCTAAACATCCCTAATACGCTCAGCCACTCCTTGTAGGACTTGTTCTCCAACCCCCTCGCCAACCTCGTTGCCCATCTCTGCACACACTCCAGCACCTCAGTGTCCTTCTTGTAGTGAGAGGCCCAAAACTGAACACAGTATTCCAGATGTGGCCTCACCAGTACTGAGTACAGGGGCACAATCACTGCCCTGATCCTGCTGGCCACACCATTTCTGATACAGGCCAAGATGCCATGTGCCCCACCTGGGCACACTGCTGGCTCATGTTCAGCCGCTTGTCAACCAGCACCCCCAGGTCATTCTCTCCCAGGCAGCTCTACTGCCACTCTTCCCCAAGCCTGTAACGCTGCACAGGGTTGTTGTGTCCCAAGTGCCCGACTCTGCACTTGGCCTTGTTGAACCTCATCCCGTTGGTCTCAGCCCATCGGTCCAGCCTGTCCAGATCCCTCTGCAGAGCCTCCATTCCTTTAAGCAGATCCACACTTCCACCAAGCTTAGTGTCATCCACAAATTGTTCACGGTGCACTTAACGCCTTCGTTGAGATCATTGATAAAGACATTGAACAAGACTGGACCCAGTACTGAACTCTGGGGAACACCCCTCATGACCGGTTTCCAACTGTATTTAATTCCATTTACCACAACCTTTGGGCCCGACCATCCAGCCCGTTCTTTACCCAGCAGAGGGTGTGCCTGTCCACGCCAACGGCAGCCAGTTTCTCCAGCAGAATACTGTGAGAAACGGTGTCAAAGGTTTTACTGAAGTCCAGGTACACCATATCCACAGCCTTTCCCTCGTCCACTAAACAGGTCACCTTCTCATAGAAAGGGAGATGAGATTGGTCTGGCAGGACCTGCCTTTGGTGAACACATGTTGACTGGGCCTGATCACCTGATTGTCCTGTGTGTGCTGTATGATAGCACTCAAGATGATCTGCTTCATGTCCTTCCCCGGTACCGAGGTCAGACAGACAGGCCTGTGGTTCCCCAGATCCTCCTTCCGACCCTTCTTGTAAATGGGTGTAACATTTGCCAACCTCCAGCCCAGCGGCACTTCCCCAGTCAGCCAGGACTGCTGGTGGGTGAGGGAAAGGGTTTTGGCGAGGACGTCTGCCAGCTCCCTTAATACCCTTGGGTGGATCTCATCTGACCCCGTGGACTTGTGTACATCTAATTGGCCAAGCAGGTCTCTGAACCAAATTCTCCGGAATCGTTGGAGCTTCATTTTCAGAGTCTTCTGACTCAGGGGGCTGAGTATCCCGAGAACATCTCACCTTACTTTTACAGACTGAGGCAAAGACTGCATTAAGTACTTCTGCCTTGTCCTCATCCCTCATCACTACTGTCTCTCCTGCATCCAGTAGAGGAGGATGATTCTCCTTGGTCCTTCTGTTGTGGTTAATAGTTGAAGAAATATTTTTTATTTTCTTTCACCGAACTGGCCAGTTGGAGTTCTAATTGGGCTTCAGTCCTTTCTAATTTTCTCTCTACATGATCTCCCGTCACCCTTGTAGTCCTCCTGGAATACCTGCCAACTCTTCCAAAGGTTATAAACTTTTTTCTTCTTCCTGAGATCGATACAAAGCTCTCTACTCAGCCAAGCTGGTTTTCTTCCTCAATGAGTCGCTTTATGGCACATGGGGATGGCCTGCTTTTTGCTGCCAGGATTTCCTTCTTGAGGAGCATCCAGCCCTCCTGTGATTCTTTGTCCTTTAGAACTGCCTCCCAATATACTTTACCAAGCAGCCTTCTAAACAGTTTGAAGTCTGCCCTCTGGAAGTCCAGGGTGGCAGTTCTGCTGACTTCCCTCCTTACTCCTTCAAGAACTGAGAATTCTGTCATCTCATGATCACTGTGCCCCAGGTGTCCTCCAACAATCACCCCTCCCACAACGCCTTGTCTGTTCACAAACTGCAAATCCAGCAGAGCACCTTCTCTAGTTGGTTCACTCACCAGTTGTGTTCGGAAGTTGTCTTCCATATACTCAATGAACCTCCTAGATGGTTTCCTTTCTGCCGTATTATACTTCCAGCAGACATTTGGAAGGTTGAAATCCCCCAAATGAATGACAGTTAGCAATCGGGAGGCTTCTCTCAGTTGCTTGTAGATCTCATCAGTTTCTTTGTCCTGGCTGGGCGGCCGATAACAGATTCCCACAACTAGATCTGTCTTCCAGCGCATTCCACTAATTTTAACCCATAAGCCCTCAACCCTGTCATTACTGTTGAGTTCCATGCAATCAAAACATTCTCTTAACATAGAGAGCAACCCCACCACCTCTCTTTCCTAGCCTATCCTGTCTGAAGAGTTTGTAGCCACCCATGACAGCACTTCAGTTGTGTGAATCATTCCACCACCTTTCCATGATGACAATTATCTCATAGTTTTCTTGCCTTGCTACAGCTTCCAGCTCCCCCTGTTCATTGCCCAAAACTTGGATTTGGTATCTGGAGTACCTTTGGCTTTGAGTTTATTTTTTCATGTGAAGAAGATTTTAAAAATGCAAGACTGAATGTTTTAAAAACAATTCTTATAATATGTGTCTAAGTTCTGCTTAATTCCTGATTTTTCATATCAGCAAGAATTTGCTTGGACTCATAGATTTTCTGTCTTGTTTCTCGTCTCCTGTTCCTCCCCCCATATTTTTCCAAATGATAGAAAAATATTTTTCCACAAATTTTTGTAGACTTTCAGTTTTGAGTGAGCTAACTAGCTTTGTTCCTGATGAAAGTAGCTTAATGTTTCTGCAGGTTTGTAGCTGATTGAATAATGCTGTACCCAAAGCAAGAACATGATGTAAAGTGTTGAGATGTCAGTATACGTCAAATACATGCAATTTTTTTTTTCTGTGTCTGATATTTTAATTTGTGGGCAGAGATTAAGAGGAATATATTGTACATCAAAATATTACAGGTTTCCAGGTTTCCTTTTCATGTGGGAAGGCAGTCTTCCAGAAGAGGACATGTGCAGTTTCTTCACTATGTAGATTATATGTCTTGTTTTGCTTGGAAGAAAAATTGTGATACATCTGCTTTGTATATACCTGCAGTCTGAATTCTCCTTTCTTGAAGGGTGTGATTTGGTCTGTAGCCAGTGGTTATAAAAAAAAGATAGGTTTCTCTGCATGTGACCTCTGGATATGGAGTGCCGGTATGGTTAATTTTTCTGATTTCACTTGATTTCACACCTTTCTGTCTCCCTGGTCAATGATTCCCATAGACTGAGCGTGCCCCGGCTCTCTGTTCTTAATGCTATCACCTTCTCATATTGCCAGTAGAAAATGTTAGCAGATTTACATACATCCATGTTTTCTCCCTGTCTTCAGAATCACTAAAACAACCCCTCTTGTATACACGTGCTTTTTATATCTTACTGCTCAGGAGAGTTTACTATCACTAAGCTGTCTCTGATTTCACAAACTACTTTCATGTTTATATATAATTTAACATGGAAAAAATATAATATAATATAATATAATATAATATAATATAATATAATATAATATAATATAATATAATATAATATAATATAATATAATATAATATAATATAATATAATATAATATAATATAATATAATATAATACAATACAATATAATATAATATAATATTGTATATATTATATTATATATAATATATAATAAAATATAATATATAATATAATATAATATATTTAATAAATATATATAATATATATAATAAATATATATATATTTAATAAAAATATGTATAATTTAGCATGGAAAAAAATCCAGCCCTGTGAAATCCTTTGAAAAGCTGGAATGTTGCTGTTGTAAAACCATCTGACAATGATATTTTCTCATTGGGACAGTTTGATAAAAATCTGTTGTTTTTCAATTGTGTGTTATTAAACTCTAAAAGGGAAGTCCCACCTTGGCTTAGATGAGACGACTCTGGCTTCCATAGCAGCTTTGGAAACAATGAACTGCTATCACAGTCTCCCAATACATCGAGCCATGTCACTTAATGCTTAGATTACGTTTCAGATATAGCTATGTAAAGACACTTCTTATGTATAATATTATATGGTATTATACTTTTCTCTCAAAAAAATCCCAAACCAGTCTGTAACTGGAAATTTTTACTTGGATGGTAGGGGTGAATGTCCTGGAGCTAAAGGGGATCTGCGTATCTCAGCTATCAGCTACTGCTTTCTAAATAGCTTAGCCCCAAATTATGTGTAAAGTTGCTGGGTCTTGGCAGTATGGTCATTGATGAACAACTGTAGTGCTTGAATAATAGAGTGAATATGCTATATGTGAATTAAAGTTTGCTTTTTTCATGCCTCTCCCTTCAGTTTACTAATCTTCAGTCAGTGACTTTTTTTTTCTTCTTATACTGAACAGTGTAACTTATGAATTAGGAAGGGAGTTTTTTCAGAGGCCTCACTGGAACAGTGTGTTCCAGACATCTTTCCCTATAAGAACAAACAATAAAGTGTTCAAATTGCACTTTTAGTTTTACTTGAGCTTTTTAGTGATTTAAAAACATGTCCCCACAATACACACCCTTTGTCTTGCCATGATCTTGCATTGTTGTTTTCATGCCTGCTCTGATTGGGTTCACTCAATGTAGATGAAATAGCCATTTTGATAGCTGTAAAGATTCTACCACAGAATTAAAAAACTCTCGTAATATTAGGCATTGTGAAAATATGGAGCTAGGCTTTTTGCTGAAACATCACAAAGAAATTCTAGGAAAGTTTGTTTTTTTTTTTCAAGTCAAAACTGAGAGGCTAGAGTTTTTTTGGATGCTATGTTTCTAGAAGCAAGCTTGAATCCTCACTGTTGTTACATAATAATGAGTTGGATCATTTATTCTGTTCCTTGTGCAATAGTTTATTTTCAAGGTCTAATTCAGTTCTCAATGAAAACATAATTCAATCTCTAATATCTTGAGACTTAATGAGTTAAGATCTTACGATGTCAAGTCCTGTATAATAATGGCATTGTTCTTTGGTCTTTTCTGGTTGTGTTTGAATTTTGTCTGAATTGAGTAAGATGTGTCATACACACAGTATCTAGTCCTTAGTGAGGACTTCTCTTTTCTGAGTCTTGTTAATAAAAATAGCACTCTCTTATGTAGCTGTTTGATTTCTACTGTGGAGATTTCATTTTTCTTTCCTCTTATCAAATGTGACATCCTGTTCTTGGTTTGCTGGTCTCATCAAAAGAGGTAAATTTTCTTCCTTGAATGTCATCAGGGTCAAAATAGATAATGCATGTAGAGAGAAAGCAACAAGGAAGGTTACTGGCTATCTAAAGCCTGAGGAGACTGAATACTAATACAAAAGTTTCTTGCACTACTCCCTTTTCCTATTTTGTGACTGTCATGTATTTATACGAATTCAGGTTAAAAATATAACAGAAGTCTTGAAAAATAGCTAACAATCTGAAAGCTGTCCTTGAGAATCTTTTTCTTTTTATACTTACAGATGATTTTGTATAGTTTCTATGGATTAACTGCTTGAGATCAAATGCATTTGCTTTTGCTTAAGAGGACCTTAGGCCATGCAGCATTGGGTTTGCGCATGATCACGGATTGTGATGGTATTCTAGCTTCCTTTCATCAGTGTTTCTGTTGGACATTATTTCATTGTATGTAGGCTGCTCTTCTTTTCAACAAAGTATTTTCATACTAAGGAAGGGAGTGCATCAAAGTAAACAAGTAAACCTAGCAGCTTTTTTTTTTTTTTCTGGGACCTGAATGAGGTATGTCAGCTCAAATGGGATTGCTGGTGAGCTCTAAAAGGGTGCCTTATCTATGCTTCCTACTTTTCTTTCCCCGAGTTGTCAACTAAAGAATTCATGTGCACTGCTTTAACTGTCACAGAAAGTACAGGTGATGTTGGTTCTTTGCCCTGTCCTCTCAGCTTAAACATCTTTGCCACAAGCCTCTGCACTTTGACAACAGAAAGAGCTTTTGAAACTGTAGCAGCTATATTGGCTTTTTCAGCCCTCTGGAAGGGAAAATGCAAAGTATTATAAGAAAATAGCTTCTTATCACTAACTTATGTAGTAAGCTCATCACAGCCTAGGGAAGACTGTCAGATGAAATGGTTAGTTATTGAGAACTGTTAGATATCTTCAGCTATGCTTAACTGCTTTCATTTGTTGGTATGAGGCTGACTGAATGAGCACTGTGATGTCATCCTCTTGGATTTTCATATTTTGGATGTGCTCAGCAGTATCCCTGACAGCTGTGAACTGTATTAGGTTGTTACACTGTGGTTAACAGTTTTTGCGTCCTTTCCCTAAGATCTCTCTATGTGCCCAACCTAGTAGATATCCTTAAGATGACGAGAACCAAAGAAAATGGCAAATGATTGAGCCCTCTGGAGATAAACCCAGTATATCTGCAGAAGCCTAATTCTGAGGCACCATCTTCCTGCTTCAGCACTATTTTGTCCCTTACCATTTGATTCTAACACCTGCCTGCAGCCTTTGCTTTTTGCTGTCCCATTTCTTATATCTTTCTGTATTTTGGCTGACTTTCCTGCTGCTTGTCAGTCACCCCTGCCATGTCCTTTAATGTCTAGCTTCTCCTGAGTTGTGCTGATGAATAATATCAGTCCTTCCTGCACCTAAAATGTAGAAACATGTTACTGAACAGCATGCTCTGTAAGTTTTATGTTGTTTATTGGATTCTTTCACAGAAGTAGAGAGCATTCTAAGGATAAAAGCAGTATACTTTTGATAAATTCACTATCTTTTATGCATTTTGTGTGTACAGTTTTTACCTTCCTTGTGTTGAGTTGAAGGGATTGACAGCCAGAATATCTCTCTTCTTTGTGTGATACCAGTAACCAGTAGGATACTATAACGAAGAAGAGTTTAAGTTCTCCCAGACTACTTGGTAGTGCATGTTTCTATCTCTATTCAAACTCAGGTACATGCTTATCATGAGAAATGCATTTGCAAACTCCTTCAATGTAAGTTTATGCAGGCTTTGCAGAGTTTTCCAAATACTTCCTTTGGAGCTTTTTGTCAGTAGTTGTTATATAGATCTTTATTATTAAATATCCAAATATAACATTATTTTTGTTCTCTTGCACCGGAAAAAAAGAAACCCAAACAAATGGATTCTGCTGCTCTTTTAAGATAATTTTATTTCTTCCTTAAGTGCTATATAATCATCAGACCTGCTTTCTGCTTGGACTTCTTTTCCTCAGTCTTCTTAAGTCCCATTAATGTCTTTAACCCCTTTCACTCATTCTGGGGCTTCCTTTCCTTTGGAAGCTTGTACCTACTACATGTTTTTGCCAAGCGAAACCATTTTCTTCCACTAGACATCCTCTTCATTCCCTTCGCGATACTGTTTTATCTGATGGGCTTATAGCTTTTGGGTTTGCCTTTTTTTAAAAAAAACTTCAGATTTTATTTTAATGGAAACGATTTTTTTCACTGTAAGTGAAGCATGTGGGCAAAAAGTGCTACAAAAGTAAATGCAAGAGAAGAAGGTCAACTTCAAATATAGGAGAAGAGAGTTTTCTTGAAAGAAGTGTAAAACATCTAGGTTAAAATAAAACCTGATAAAGATACCAACTGCTGGTTTGGTGAGCTGCTGAAGTCCTTTTGCTTCACATTGCAGTGGCATGGCAATTCGCAAGCTGTCAGAGTTTCAGATACTTAGAATGAACTAGGCACGCTCTCCTTTATCCTTGCTCAGTAATGAGACAAAGTGCCTGGAGGGAAACTGGCACTTCCAAGCTTAGTTTCTAAGTGTGGTGTTCTGCCCTTGCTGCCCACTTCCTGACTCTTGAGGGGTTTCTGCAAGTCATGACTATTGCTGTGATATGGAAGGATTTTGCACTGCATTTCGCATTGTGCCTCTCTTGTTGCTTTACTCTCCTGGAATGATGAGGAAACTGATGATGACTTTGCCTTGTCATTGTGGAATATATGAAACCATTCAGTCCAGCTCCATATATCTGACTTGACTGAGATGCTAGAAGCTATATTTATAGAGCAGTTGTGAAGGTCATTTGGATGGTTGTCTTTGTCAGTCTTAACCTATCCCTGAAGAGAATCCACTTGGTAAAAAGCCATACATTCAAAGGTGTCTGTGATCCAGAATTGACTCCTACCTTAGGTTAAGACCTCTATATCTTCTTCCTAGGATAATTTTCTTGAGGATATCTTCTGGAAGGATATCTTCTTTCCTAACAATTTGTCAATTTACATCAATGTCGAGATGTCTAATTTCAGTATCCCAGTTCTACACATTAATTGGGCAGAAATAGTATGACAGGTTGCTCTTGGAAAATAGTAAAAAATTCTGGAAAAGTTGAGCAAGATCCGTTTATTATTTCCCTTAATTAAAAAAAAAAAACCAAAACAAAACCACAAACAAAATACACAAGCCCTGTTTTAGAAGACACACTTCCCATTTTCTTTTTTTTTGTTGTTTGTTAACAGTTGTAGAAGCAGCTACTGTTCGAAGTCTGTTCTGAATGTCATTAGGAAAAAGCCTTTGTTAGGGTTTGAGGTAACAACTCTGACTTCTGCTCTGTTCTCAATGTTATCATAACACCTTTATGTGATTAATTTGAATAATACTAATTATTAATTCTGATAATTCAAGAATGTTTCTTATTACTTGGTTATCAATTATCTACATGGATATAGGAGCAGCAATGGCATGTCAGATATAGCCTGATTAAACTTATTGTGCCAGTAAGTCAGAAACTGACAAATAAGCTACTTGGGCATTCTGTTACCACCACAATCTTTCATTCTGTCTTCTGAATGAATGAAACTGCCTTGGGAAGGAAATAAATTTAGAGAGTACCCCAAATCCTGTTTCTAATGATTTACAAGAGATGAAACTGCTGAGATCTATTTGACTGCTCAGTAGACTGAGACACCCAACACCACAGTGAATTTAGACTAAATAACCTTACAAACAAAACTCCTTGTACAGAAGTTTATGCAAAATCATTTGTTGGGCTCCCACCTCTAGTTATGCTGTCTTCAAACCCTTGTCAGACTTTCTGTGTTCCTCAGACATTTGTGGGTAGATGACAGCTTTCGTAGTCAAACAGTCCTGGTTAGTGTATCCTGCTGTAATCCTTTCTGGCATGCTAGCAAAAATAGCAGCTTCTCTGAGTATTTTTACATTTTCTTTCCCCTCCTCAGTCGAGGAAAATTGAAAGGGAAAGTGATCTTTTGCAATGGGAATGTGGGATGACTTTTTGGTAGCTCAGTGATTGAGACCGAAAGCAATTTAATTGGAGGCTTTACTATATTAACACTGAACTGTAATAGGGCTGTGGAGATAAAGATTTCTAATATTGGCCAAGAATTTTGTTTGTTGGGTATGTTGAGTATCTATATACTTTTTCTTTTCAGCTAAAATTGTTGGCGACTTTTAATCCAAATAGTATTCAAGTCCAAATAACATAGAATTATTTATTCGCAACAGTATGATTTCACACTGCATTGTTTGAATCTTGTGAACACAGTACATGGTTAGTAGTACTAGTTGCAAATGAAAACTACCTCACTTGCTATTGCATTTGCTCTTGCTTTGGGCCCAATGTTTGATATTTTACAGTTTATGTTCACTATACTGAAGTCCAGGATCAGAACTGGTGCTTTTACGTATATATGTAAACTTGGGCTCCCAAGAGCAAACTGAGAAATTGAAGCTTTAGTTCAGAATCTCCCCACTTGTAGTGGTTACATGTGGAAGGACCCATCAAGAAGGGGAGCTTTTTAAAAATATCCTCAGTATGTTTAGTCTCTTCCCAAAGGACAAACATAGATACAAGGAACTTTTATGATATACCATGAATACACTGTGTCCTCCACCAAAGGATGATGCATTAGAGTAATTCTGTTTGTTGTAAGAAGCAGAGCTTAAAACAGAATGGTATCTAAATATGCATCCTTCCTAAACATAAAGGTTTCTTTATGTCATAATAAAGTTTATAAGAATTATTGTCCCTCATATATATTTTATTCTTTCCATTGAGGTGGCCAACCTTATGATATCTATTTTTGTAAAAGTCTTCTCCTCCCACCCCTTTTCCTCTATTGTTAATATTTTCCATTTTGTATCATTTTATGGTCAGGTAGTTTTCATTTGTGTTTCCAGTTTTCTTTTTTTTGTCTTTTCTTTTTTTGATGTACAGTATTTTATCTTCTTTCTAGGCCTCTAACTCTATGGAGTGCTAAGGCTAAGAGAATAGGGTTAATAACTTAGAGGTTTCCCTTGGCATACTTTATTGTAGACAAATTGTTTGAACTTGTAACACTTGGAAAATGAAAGTTGATATAGTTATTCCCATAGAAATAAGATATTTATAATGGGCTTCTAAAAATAAGTTACAAATATACAGAAAGATGATTCTCTGTAGCAGTTGTTTCATAGAAAGAAACTGGTTTGTTTGGGGTTTTTTAGTTGTACTTTTTTTTTAGTTTAACTTCATGACCTCTGAAAAGCTGATCTCAGGAACAGGATTCTGGAATGTGAACAGGCCATTAAAAATGATATAAATAAGCAGAAGCTACAACCACTTTGTGTGTTATGCAGTGTTTATAATATTATCAATTTTCATAGAATAGTTTGGGTTGAAAGGGACCTTTAAAAAGGTCATCTATTCAACTTCCAACCTTGCAATGAGCAAGGGCATCTTCAACTACATGAGATTGCTCAGAGCCCCATCCAACCTGAGCTTCAATGTTCGCAGTGATGAGGCATCTACAGTTTCTCCGGGCAATTTGTTTCAGTGTTTCATGATCTTCATCATAAAAATTTTCTTCCTTATATCTAGTGTAAATCTATTCTCTTTTGGTTTAAAGCCATTATCTCCTCCCATCACTACAGACCCTGTTAAAAAGTCTGTTCCCATCTTTCTTACACAGCCCTCTTTAAGTGCTGAAAGGCTGGAATAATGTCTACCCAGGAAGTTCTCCAGGCTGAACAACCCCAGCTCTTTCAGCCTTTCCTCACAGGAAAGGTGTTCCATCTCTCTAATCATTTTTGTGGCCCTCTATCCTTCTGATGATTTTTGTGGGCCTCCTTTGGACCTACTTCAACAAGTTCACATCTTTCTTGTACTGAGGACTCCAGAGCTAGATGAAGTGCTCAAGGTGGGGTCTCACCGGAGCAGAATAGAGGGGCCAGAATTACTTCCCTTGTCCTGCTAACCATGCGTCTTTTGATTCAGCCCAGAGTAGAGTTGGCTTTCTTGCACACACACATCACTGGCTCATATCTCATATTTATGAAAGGCAGGTCCTGCCAAACTAACCTGATCTCCTTCTGTGAAAAGGTTACCCACTTAAAGGATGAGGGAAACACTGTGGATACAGTGCATCTGGACTTCAGTAAGGCCTTTCACACTGTTTCTCACAGTATTCTCCTTGAAAACTGCCTGGACAGGTACACCCTCTGCTGAGTAAAGAACTGGCTGGACAGGCAGGCCCAAGGAGTTGTGGTAAATGGAATGAAACCCAATTGGAAACCAGTCACAAGTGTTGTTCCCCAGGTTCAGTGCGGGGTCCAGTCCTGTTTAATGTATTTATCAATGATCTTGATGAGACTGCCCTTAGCAATTTCACGGATGACGATAAGCTGAGTGGTAGTGTGGATCTGCTTGAAGGAAGGGAGGCTGTGCAGAGAGATCTGGACAGGCTGAATCGATGGGCTGAAACCAACAAGATGAGGTTCAACAAAGCGAAGTCTCTTTAATGAGACTTGTTCTGCTTAAGTTGTAAAACAGTCCTCTTAAACTTCTAGATAATGGGAAGACCATAAGAATCAGGGCCTCCCAATCAACCCATTGGCTTTTAAAAAAAAAAGTTGAAGGAAGATGAAAAACTGCATCAAATGCAGCCTGCTTCCATTTACCAGCATTATATCCTAAGCAGACCGACATCTTAATTCTTTTAGTAGCTTTATACACTTAGGCAGATTAAATATAGCTTAATTACCACATTTGTGGTAGGTTTATCTTCTTTATGAGATGGATTATTTCTATGATTTCTAGTTCATGTCCTTATTTTAGGTTTCAAACAATGTGTATGTGTAAACACATGCTTTGTTCTCATAAAATTTCTGCCCTAACTTTAGAGTGCAAGTTAATTTCTATTGTCTACACAGGACCATACGGAAATATACCTATTCTTTTCCTGTCACAGTCATCATCTACCATAACCAGCCCTCAAACATCTTGGTGGCCCTGCACTGGGCTTGTTCCAGTGTGTCAATCTCTTTTTGCACAAGGGAGCCACAGACTGGGCACAGCACTCCAGATACAGTCTCACAAGTGTCAAACAGAAGGGAAGGATCACTTCCCCAGACCTGCTACCTACACATTTACTCATGCAGCCCAGGATGCGGTTATCCTTTCTTGCTGCCATGACTCATATTCAACTGGTTGTCCATCATGACCTCTAGAGCTGCTTCCTAGACTGTTGGTCTGATATCCAACCCATACTTCACTAATTTGGTGATCATGTGACTAATCAAGGTATACTGCCATAATCAAGGTCTACTACACCCCTTTGCACACTGTGCCAGTTGTTTCATCATAGAAAGCAATGAGGTCGATCATGCATGACTTGCCCTTGGTAAAATCACACTGGCTGCTCCAAATGAGCTTCTTGTCCTTTGTGTTTTGACAAAGAGCTTCCAAGAGGATTTGCTTCACAGCCTTCACAGGGACTGAGGTTATGCTGACTGGCCTGTAGTTACCTGAATCCTTCTTGCCCGTCTTGAGGGTATGTATTATGTTTGCCTTTTTCCAGTCACTGGGAACCTCTGCACCTCTGAAAATGATAGGGAGCAGCTTTACAATGACATTGTCCAGCTTCTTCAGCATCAACTTGTGTATGTCTAATGGGTTCAAGAAATTCTTAACTCTACCTTCCTTTACTGTGGGTACTGCTTCACACCCACAGACACTGCTAGCAGGCTTAGAGACCTGGAAACCCTGAGGGCAAGTCCTACCAGTTGAAAAGGGAGGCAAAAGAAAAAAGGCATTGACTATCTCTACTTTTTCCATGTCCCGTATCACTAGGTCCCCTGCCACACAGGGTAATCGGCCAACACTTTTGCTACTAGTGTACTTACAAAAACCTCTCAAGTTGTCCTTCACCTTCCTGGCTGCTCTCAACTCCACCCAAATTTTCACTTTCTTCACTCTGTTCCTTCATTCATGGGCTATATTCCTCCTACATAGCTTCTCCCTGCTTCCACTTCCCGTGTGCCTCCTTTTCGTATTTGAGCTCAGTCAGAAGCTCCACATTCATCCATGTTGCCATGTTTGCTCCACTTCCTGCACATGGAAATGGACCATTCTCTTGTGCCCTTAGGAAGATGTCAAGATCAACCATTTCTCCTGGGTCCCTCTGTCCTCCAGGGCAGATTCCTCTGCTCTTCTGAAGTCCAGGTTTGTAATTCTGTTGTTCTTCTTGCTAACTCCTCTCGGGATCTTCACAGTCATCTGGTTGCTGTAGCCAAGGCTGTCTCAGCTCTTGCATCTTAACCATCATCTAGTATGATGAAATTACGCTGACTTGCAAAAAAAAAAAAAAAAAAAAAAAAGCAGGGGAGGGAGGTGGACAAGCTCACAAGACCAGATCTCATGCCCCTACTTTTGCTCTAAATCAGTAAAGTACTTGTAGTCCGCACACGGCATATGCCACAAAGTGTAGTAAATACTAAGCAAGCTGCTATATAGTACTCTGGACTGTATCGTGCAGCATTATGTATCAGCTGGGAAGTGAACCACCCACCACTGTTATCTACAGGTTTTCATGTGACATCTACTCACAACAGAAGGATTTTTAAAATCATAATCTGGATACATCATTAGGGGTACAGAACCTCTCCATTTTACATGCACAAAACAAGCCTGCATAGCAGCAAGAAATTTCAATTAATCTTCTTTCTCATAAGCAATTACTGGTTTACTTTTAGAATTTATAGAATCATAGAATTATAAGCCAAAGCCCTGCCTGCCTCATAAGCCATACAGCCAGTCCACTTCTGCCCA
Organism: Neomorphus geoffroyi; assembly: GCA_033558235.1. Taxonomy (NCBI): domain Eukaryota; kingdom Metazoa; phylum Chordata; class Aves; order Cuculiformes; family Neomorphidae; genus Neomorphus; species Neomorphus geoffroyi. Next base: position 32,979 of record JAUMJM010000099.1, read on the forward strand.
TGTTTTCCTTCCTAAGGATTAGGAAGGCAAGACCAGAGGTCCAGGCCATTCACTCTCCCTGCTAGACTTCTGTAAGTCTCTCTTGATATGTTCCAGGTTACCTCTGGAGTAGTAGTGTTGGTACCCACAAGGAAGAGAAGGAAGGGATCTGTGTTAGCAGGCTTGACAAATCTTGGCAGTGCATCTTCAACACTCCCAGATCCCAGCATATCTCAACAACAAAATTCCTAACAGATACGGTCAGAAGATACACACCTCAATCATCCACAAGAGGAATCTCCAGGAACTATCTATGACTGGTACCACTGCTCCGATTATGGAACAGGGGAGCAGAACAGCACATGAGATATTCTGGATGGGAAAAGCCATGATCCCTTAGTGATCAGGGATGCCTCCTGTGACTGTTGATTCAACTCTTACTCGGATTTTGGCTAATTCAGAGCTCATGCTAAGCAGCACCATTAGACCAAAACAAGAGCAAAGTGTAGGCAGGACACAAAGGACAGGAAGAAGGTCATGGAGCAGATCATCTTGAGTGCTATCATACTGCACACACGGGACAACTGGGTGATCAGGCTCAGTCAACATAGGTTCACCAAAGGCAGGTCCTGCCAGACCAATCTCATCTCCTTCTATGGAAAGGTTACCCGTTTAATGGACGAGGGAAAGGCTGTGGATGTGGTGTACCTGGACTTCAGTAAAGCCTTTCACATGGTTTTTCACAGCCTCCTGCCGCAGAAACTGGCTGCCATTGGCGTGGACAGGCGCACCCTCTGCTGAGTTAATAACTGGCTGGATGGCTGGGCCCAAAGCATGGTGGTAAATGAAATTAAATCCAGTTGGAAATCGGTCATGAGTGGTGTTCCCCACGGTTTAGTGCCAGGTCCAGTATGGTTTAACATCTTTATCAATGATCTCGATGAAGGCATTGAGTGCACCCTTAGCAACTTTGTGAATTACACTAAGTTGGATGGAAGTGTGGATCTGCCTGAAGGAAGGGAGGCTGTGCAGAGAGATCTGGACAGGCTGGATAGATGGGCTGAAACCAACAGGATGAGGTTCAACAAGGCGAAGTGCAGAGTCCTGCACTTGGGACACAGCAACCCCGTGCAGCGTTACAGACATGGGGAAGAGTGGCTGGAGAGCTGCCTGGCAGAAAAGGACCTGGGGGTGTTGGTTGACAGCCGGCTGAACATGAGCCAGCAGTGTGCCCAGGTGGCCAAGAGGGCCAATGGCATCTTGGCCTGTATCAGAAACAGCCTGGCCAGCAGGACCAAGGGAGTGATTGCGCCTCTCTGCTCAGTGGTGGTGAGGTCACACTTCGAGTACTGTGTTCAGTTTTGGGTCCCTCACTACAAGAAGGACACTGAGGTGCTGGAACGTGTTCAGAGAAGGGCAATGAGGCTGATGAGGGGGCTGGAGAATAAGCCCTATGAGGAGCAACTAAGGGAACTGAGGTTGTTGAGCTTAGAGAAGAGGAGGCTGAGAGGAGACCTCATCATTGTCCACAACTACGTCAAAGGAGGTTGTGTTGAGGTGAGTGTTGGTCTCTTCTCACAAGTGACAAGCGATAGGATGAGAGGAAATGGCCGCAAGTTGCGCCAGGGGAAGTTCAGACTAGACATTAGGAAAAATTTCTTCACTGAAAGGGAGGTCAGGTATTGGAACAGCTGTCCGTGGAGGTGGTGGAGTCACCATCCCTGAAGGTATTTAAAAGATGGGTAGACGAATTTCTCAGGGATATGGTTTGGTAAGTGGGCAGTACGGTTTGACTCAGGGATCGCAAAGGTGTTTTCCAATCAGATAAATCTATGATTCTCGATATAGATCCTATTTGTGGTTACACCTTAAGTTGAAGGGGAAAAAAGCTCATTTCTTTTCCCAGTGGTATTATGACAGGGAAAAGACCAAATGTAAGAATGGCTGTGTCTTAGACAAGAAGGAGATGTTCTTTGTTACTTTTGGCACTCTTATTCATGTATTTTTTGTTGAATACAGAAAAAAAAAATAAGTCATGCTTTTCTATTTGGTAAGTGTGGAACCAAAAATTCTGCATGTGTTAATAAAAATAAAAAGAGTGCGCACAAACTTCAGTTTTTTACTGGAAGAGTTCATTACCTTTCTCATTGTGATATTCTTGACTGATGATTCAATCTAAACTGTAACAATCCTAATTGGAGACTTCCAGGTAACTTACATACTACAGAAAATTCTATTTGAAAGATCCATATGTTAGACTTAACTGTGTGTAGTGAACAAGGGCCTTAGTGTGGTGTTATGCTAAAGCTTTGCAGTGATTACTAATGCCGTCTTTGTCTAAATGAGAGGCATACCAAAATGAAGTCCTGACTTCTAGAGCTAGTTAAAAGTTCTTGGACTTGTTTCATTAGAAGGAGGATATTAATCCTATTAATGAGAATCCTGGACTAAGTAGTTAATTGCACCTTATCCTGTGTATCTTTCTGATTCATTAAATACTGGAGTATGTTCTTCATTTTTACTGTCGTGATGTTCATTTATGAGCTAATTCTGTGAGATACTCCAGCATATGCTTCACCTAAAGCAGACAAATAGTTGCAGCAGCAAAATTTGGTAAAAAAAAGGAAATAAACAGATAAAGTTTATTTCTGGCTAAAACAGGGACTATGAGGAATGTAGGGATTTGCTACATATTGGGCTGAGTTGAAAATAAAGGATACTAGTAATGAACAGTAAGTAAAGGCTTGGATTAGTGGTTTATATTGTTATGAATAATCAATTTCTCCTTTTTTTGAAGGCCTGGGATAAAAATTTCATTTTGTGTTTAATTAACATTAGTATGTGCCACTTCCTGTTAGTGTCTAAGACTGAGAAATCTTACTTCCCCCTTTCATGAGTGGAGACAGCCTCCAACTGAAGGCAGTTTAACCTCTGAAAGTGTCTAACAGAAGATCAAATCAATGATAGATAGATAATTGCTCTTTGCAGTGACTCTTTGTGATCCTTGAATTAAAATTAGATTTTGTTGCATAGTTTCTGTAGCCTGAGATTTCTGTTGCCGATGCACACTTCCTCTGCCCTCACATCTATTGTTTATTCCTCTATAAACAGCTGTCACTGTTGAAAGGACCGATCTGGGTTGTGTGGTGTGTTGGTTTTGTTGTTTTGTTCTGTTGTTTGGGTTTTTGTTTGTGGTTGGTTTTTTTGTTTTATTTGCTTGAAATGCTTTCTAAATTGGCACAAAAAGAAATGCCTACATTGCTAATGAAACTCGTGTACTGAATTTTAAACCTTTTTTAAAACTTTCATATTAGGGAAAAGAAAGGAACAGTTGTACTCTACTGTTATCTCCTGCCTAAACCTAATATTTTAAAGTGCTAGAAAAAAGACTTGCATTAATCCAATTTTGGTTTAACACATCTCTGTAGTGAATGTTGAGTTTATATGTGAGAGTTTTATCAATTGAACCCTTTGGCTTGATGGGTATAAAAGATTTGCAGGAGCGACTATATAAATACATCTTTGTAGCATATGAATTTCCCACTCTACTTGTCAGATTTTGTGCTGTATGCTGCTAAAGCCAAATTGTCTTCACCGAAAGTAAACCTAAGCAAGTAATTTACTAGTGTGGAATTACGAGCTTCCTTTTAGTAAAAACAACAGCAAGTCTTCAGCTTTGCATTTCTAGGGGGTTTATGAGTTTACCAGACTGCTGTATTGTGTTTTCCATGAACCTATGAATGTTTTATGAAGGTGATGGCCTACGAAGGAAAACAGGTGATTAATTCAAATGCATCAGTTTAAAATTTTTCAGTCTTTAGTAGAGGACAAATTTCAAGTTTTTAAGTGCTTTTCAATGGTTTTCTTTACACAACAACTTTATTTTTACTTATAAGTACACGAATAGTGACCTGTGAATAATATGTCATAACCAGTTATTCCATGAGGAATCAAAAATATTAAATAACAAAACTTGCCTAAGATACTTCAGTTCTTCTGAGTTCTTCTGAGATGCTTCTCTTTTATGCATACAGGCTTTACAAGTGATTAACCAAATGAGATATTTGATTACATTCAGATAGTAGGCTAGGCACCTTTATTTCCTATTTATTCCTGAGCTTTCATCAGGGAAAGTTTTTTAAGCACTGTCTTACTTATCTATGTAAAACTAGATTGATGTTCCTGGAATATTTTTTATTTGACACCATAAATGGGCTGCATGGGTCTTCCCATTCTGTTGCAGTTTTCTGTTGTTCATTGCAGTAAACTGAAATCGTTATACTATTATTTGAATGCTGCTTGTGCTCTCTCGTAATTTCTTTCTATTTCTATGTGTGTTTCAACAGGGGAAAGTCTTCCAGAACTATCACTTTTGAGCAGTTTAAGGAAGCTCTTCAAGAACTCTCCAAGAAACGATTTAAAGACAAGAGTGATGAGGAAGCAGTTCAAGAAATATATAAACTAATTGAAGGAAAAGCCCCAATTATATCTGGAGTAACGGTATGTTACTGATCTAATGGATGGATGGTTCTTGCTATCCTTTGTTCTACTGTGGTATTGTTATATTGCTTCCCTTTACAATCCACAAATACGAGCAGCGTAGCGTTGTGAGCCTGAAGGCAGCAACTGATGAGTTGCGTGAGAGCAAAGATTATGCAACAGCTGAATATTGCACTACTGTGTATTCTTGTGTGGCACTGTCATTGGTTCTGCCAGGAATGGTATCACCTAGCAGCATGGTCAGGAAGATTCAAGGAGAGCTCTTATGTTTGGTTAGAACGTACAAACGTTCATGAAGAATGGTGTATCCAAATAAATTAAAAAAAAGAGTAGAAGGGAATTAAATGTAGAACCATAGTAAACAATTCTAAGATGTTGTGTGAAATGCTGGGAAGACTAAAGCAAAGACATCTTAAAATTTAATATATCATGTGAATCCCAGAACACTGGAAATCTATGAATAATTACTATGTGGTCTGGTCTTTGGTTTTTGTTTGTTCCAAGTCTGTCATAACTATAATATTCTTTCATTTTCTTCTTTTACTTTTTAAAATATTGGCATTAAGCTTTATATATTAAAAGGAAGTTATAAAGACTAGTTACATAAGTTTGGTTGTCCTTTTAAATGCTCAGGTTATACAAGCTTTTACCCCATATTTTAGGAGATACTGGAGTGTTTACCATCAACTTGAACAGTCCCGACAATTTAATTCATCTGCCTAAAATTTGTGATCCTCCTGAATTTTGACTGTAGAACTGTGAATCAAAATCCAATTGTAAATAATCTTTCTAGAATTTGATTCTGCATAAATGAACAGTGGAATTGTCAAGTGCAGACCTGTTTTGAGTTGTACAGTTGTACAGTCTGTCATGTTTTTACAAGATTTTATTTTTTTACTCTTGTACTCTCATTTGAAACAAGTGGTAGTTTCGATATTAAAATAAACTTTCTTTATGACCTTCACTCATTTTAGTGAGTTTGCATAACTTGTTCATCTAGCCAGGGATTCTCCCTTTGAATCGTGTGCATTATTCTAGGCCTCATCTCTTGGTTCCATTTTTGGTATTTGAGCAGTCAGATATTGAAATGATCAATAGCTGCTAATAAGGGAACAGCCTCTTTCTGCATGGACGCTAGGGTGATGAGAGAGCTTTGCATATATAGGGTAGTATCAGGTGCTGCAGAGCTTTATGAATGCACCAGCAGCTGAGGGAGAGGAATGGTGGGAGAATATGAGCCAGCAGTGAGACACTTGCCTGTACTCCTATTTTACATGCAGTCCTGAAGAGAGCTAAAGTAAAGAAATAATGGGAAAGCACGAGGAATCACAATGTTCTCTCCTGCTTGCTGGCAAAGTAATAAGCAGGAGGCAGAATTTAAAGGGAAGGAGGTGCCAAGCTGGGAGTGTGAGAGGAAGAAATGCCAAATTTCATGTTTGTTTTATCATACTAATTTAGTTATAGGGTGGTAAAAATAACCCAAACACTTCAATATTGAAGGGATTAAAATACAGAAATGCATGGCTAATCAGCTCAGCAACCTGGCAATGCAGATATGATATCCTGGCTGCACAAGAGCAGACCATCCTCATGTGCTGTAAAACGAGTCGGTGGGGAAGAAGACCAGCTTGGCTGAGTAGGGAGCTTTGTATCGATCTCAGGAAGAAGAAAAAAGTTTATGACCTTTGGAAGAGTTGGCAGGCATCCCAGGAGGACTACAAGGGTGACGGGAGATCATGTAGTGAGAAAATTAGAAAGGACTGAAGCCCAACTAGAACTCCAACTGGCCAGTTCGGTGAAAGAAAATAAAAAATGCTTCTTCAAATATATTAACAACAGAAGGACCAAGGAGAATCACCCTCCTCTACTGGATGCAGGAGGGACAGTAGTGATGAGGGATGAGGACAAGGCAGAGGTACTTAATGCAGTCTTTGCCTCAGTCTGTAATAGTAAGGTGAGATGTTCTCGGGATACTCAGCCCCCTGAGTCAGAAGACTCTGAAAATGAAGCTCCAACGATTCCGGAGAATTTGGTTCAGAGACCTGCTTGGCCAATTAGATGTACACAAGTCCACGGGGTCAGATGAGATCCACCCAAGGGTATTAAGGGAGCTGGCAAACGTCCTCGCCAAAACCCTTTCCCTCACCTACCAGCAGTCCTGGCTGACTGGGGAAGTGCCGCTAGGCTGGAGGTTGGCAAAGACTGGCCAATGTTACACCCATTTACAAGAAGGGTAGGAGGGAGGATCTGGGGAACCACAGGCCTGTCTGTCTGAACCTCGGTACCTGGGAAGGTCATGGAGCAGATCATCTTGAGCGCTATCATACAGCATGCACGGGACAATCAGGTGATCAGGCCCAGTCAACATGGGTTCACCAAAGGCAGGTCCTGCCAGACCAATCTCATCTCCTTTTCTATGAGAGGGTGACCTGTTTAGTGGATGAAGGAGAGGCTGTGGATATGGTGTACCTGGACTTCAGTAAAGCCTTTGACACCGTTTCCTACAGCATTCTGCTTGAGAAACTGGCTGCCGTTGGCGTGGACAGGCACACCCTCTGCTGGGTAAAGAACGGGCTGGATGGTCGGGCCCAAAGGTTGTGGTAAATGGGATTAAATCCAGTTGGATACTGGTGATACGTGGTGTTCCCCAGGGTTCAGTACTGGGTCCAGTCCTGTTCAATATCTTTATCAATGATCTTGAGAAAGAGATTGAGACTAACCTTAGTGAGTTTGTGGATGACACTAAGCTTGGTGGAAGTGTGGATCTGCTTGAAGGAAGGGAGGCTGTGCAGAAGAATCTGGACAGGCTGGATTGATGGGCTGAAACCAACGAGATGAGGTTCAACAAGGCCAAGTGCAGAGTCGGGCACTTGGGACACAACAACCCTGTGCAGCGTTACAGGCTTGGGGAAGAGTGGCTGGAGAGCTGCCTGGCAGAGAAGGACCTTGGGGTGTTGCTTGACAGCCAACTTAATGTGAGTCAATAGTGTGCCCAGGTGACCAAGAGGGCCAATGGCATCTTGGCCTGTATCAGAAACAGCCTGGCCAGCAGGACCAGGGGAGTGCTCAGTGGTGGTGAGGCCACACTTCGAGTACTGTGTTCAGTTTTGGGTCCCTCTCTACAAGGACATCGAGGGGCTGTAGCATCTGTGGAGAAGAGCAACGAGGCTCATAAGGGGGCTGTAGAACAAGCCCTACGAAGAGTGACTGAGGGAACTGGGGTTGTTTAGCCTCAAGAAGAGGAGACTGAGGGGAGACCTCAATGGAGGTTGTGGTGAGGTGGGTTCTGATCTCTTCTCACAAGTGACAGGTGAAGGACGTGCAGAGATGTCTGTAAGTTGTGCCAGGGGAGGTTCAGACTAGACATTAGGAAAAATTTCTTCACTGAAAGGGTGGTCAGGCATTGGAACAGCTGCCCGGGGGAGTGGTTGAGTCACCATTCCTGGAGAAGTTTAAAAGACGGATGGACGAATTTGTTAGGGACATGGTTTAGTAAGGGGATAGGTTGGACTCCATGATCTCAGAGGTCTTTTTGAACCAGATGATTCTATGAAATCTATATAAAAGCATTCTCATGCTTTGTTTACTTTGGGAAATCTATGTCTTGGAAATTTTAAGTTGAACTGCTTTCTACATGATTAGATAGTTATATGAAGCTCTTAAACTGTTTTAGGATAACTCAGACAAGCCATGTAGTCTGTGCCCTACTCTGTATAGTTTTACTGTAGATCATGTAGATTGGTTTAGGTTTCAGCCAGAAAACTGACTTATGTGAGTACTGACACATTATTCTAAACATATTAGGGAGGTGGCTGAAAACATGAGGAAGTGAGGCTCGTGGATAAGTATACTTCAGCAGCATTTGGACACTTATCTGTCTTCACTTCTTGTGTTTTGCCCTCTCTGTTTGAGGAGGATGGAGTGAGGGGCAGAGCAATATGTCTGTAATAAATGGCAGACAGGGGAAACGACCGCTTTGACAGGATAGTTGCAAAGAAGTTTGCTTTCACATTACACAATGAGGATTTGGTGCAGCAATAACACTTTAAAAGCTAGAGCATGGACATCCTTTCAGATGTGATAGTACTCCACAGGACTACCATGAGCACATCAGCGTCCTTGGTTCCAGAGGGAGAAGCTTTCTATCCAGGTCCTGTGCTGCAGAGTGCTCCGCCCTCTCCCTGGAGGTCATGTGCAGTGGTGACCTCTCTTGTGGGAAATGTACCATGGTCAAGGCCCTAAGGTTCCAGATTAAGAAGGAAGATGAAGAGGAAACTGACGTGGTATTTGTGGAAAACCCAAGCTACACAAAGTCAGGAAGGAGTGACAGCTGGAGACCAAGTGGATGGAAACTATTAAAATGGGGAAGGATAGAAGCATGTGGTTTAGTTGCAGATCTGTTCCACCTACAGATCTCACATTTCTGAATCAATGTAGTAGTCTGGGCACATTAGAGTGAGTGCCCACACAAAATTAAAAAAATGAAAAACAGTGTCACCCAACACTACCTGACACTATGGGGACAGGCAGATTCTTTTAAGGATCCTTGGTAGAATGAGAACTGGCCACAGTTTTGTAGTTATAATTAGAGCTGTATTATTATAGAAAGATTTTAGTAATCAGTGTAGCTTATTGTTACACAGAATTTCTAGAAATAACTTTCCTATTACTGAAAGTTGCAATTGCCTATATTTTTCAGTCACCTAGAGCTTCTGCAGATCAGGTCAAATTCTTAATAATCACTGTGCAATGGAAGAATCATAATCTAGACTCTGATATAAGTACATGAGTCACTCACTCAATCCTGAGAAGAATAATGACAAAGAGGGAGTCACAGAGGGGATGTGGGATGTCTTGCTACTGTAGCCCACAGTGAGGGTGCTTCCCTTTTCCTCATCTGTCACTGTTTGAACATCCCTTGTATCATATCAGGAAGCACAAAAGCCTTTCCAGTCTGTCTTATATTGAATCAGCTTCAAAAACCTTTTGGATAAGCTGGCATATTTATACCTCTAAATTTGGGGGTTCGTTTGGTACAATTTCCTTAAGTTTGTGGATTCTGAAGAGGCTGCCAAATGATGGGTATGCAAGAATTTTGGCTGCAGGAGACAGCAAGCTGCAGGTGATAATGATTGCATAATGATCTTTACTTATAATCATAGAATCATAAGGTGGGAAGAGACCTCGAAGATCACCAAGTCCAACCGTGCCTGTCTCCCTACTAAACCATGTCCCTAAGGAACTCGTCTACCTGTTTTTTAAACACCTCCATGGGCAGCCTGTTCCAATGCCTGACCTCCCTTTCAGTGAAGAAATTTTTCCTAATGTCTAGTCTGAACTTCCCCTGGCGCAACTTGCGGCCATTTCCTCTCATCCTATCGCTTGTCACTTGTGAGAAGAGACCAACACTCACCTCAACACAACCTCCTTTGACGTAGTTGTGGACAATGATGAGGTCTCCTCTCAGCCTCCTCTTCTCTAAGCTCAACAACCTCAGTTCCCTTAGTTGCTCCTCATAGGGCTTATTCTCCAGCCCCCTCATCAGCCTCATTGCCCTTCTCTGAACACGTTCCAGCACCTCAGTGTCCTTCTTGTAGTGAGGGACCCAAAACTGAACACAGTACTCGAAGTGTGACCTCACCACCACTGAGCAGAGAGGCGCAATCACTCCCTTGGTCCTGCTGGCCAGGCTGTTTCTGATACAGGCCAAGATGCCATTGGCCCTCTTGGCCACCTGGGCACACTGCTGGCTCATGTTCAGCCGGCTGTCAACCAACACCCCCAGGTCCTTTTCTGCCAGGCAGCTCTCCAGCCACTCTTCCCCATGTCTGTAACGCTGCACGGGGTTGCTGTGTCCCAAGTGCAGGACTCTGCACTTCGCCTTGTTGAACCTCATCCTGTTGGTTTCAGCCCATCTATCCAGCCTGTCCAGATCTCTCTGCACAGCCTCCCTTCCTTCAGGCAGATCCACACTTCCATCCAACTTAGTGTAATTCACAAAGTTGCTAAGGGTGCACTCAATGCCTTCATCGAGATCATTGATAAAGATGTTAAACCATACTGGACCTGGCACTAAACCGTGGGGAACACCACTCATGACCGATTTCCAACTGGATTTAATTTCATTTACCACCATGCTTTGGGCCCAGCCATCCAGCCAGTTATTAACTCAGCAGAGGGTGCGCCTGTCCACGCCAATGGCAGCCAGTTTCTGCGGCAGGAGGCTGTGAAAAACCATGTGAAAGGCTTTACTGAAGTCCAGGTACACCACATCCACAGCCTTTCCCTCGTCCATTAAACGGGTAACCTTTCCATAGAAGGAGATGAGATTGGTCTGGCAGGACCTGCCTTTGGTGAACCTATGTTGACTGAGCCTGATCACCCAGTTGTCCCGTGTGTGCAGTATGATAGCACTCAAGATGATCTGCTCCATGACCTTCTTCCTGTCCTTTGTGTCCTGCCTACACTTTGCTCTTGTTTTGGTCTAATGGTGCTGCTTAGCATGAGCTCTGAATTAGCCAAAATCCGAGTAAGAGTTGAATCAACAGTCACAGGAGGCATCCCTGATCACTAAGGGATCATGGCTTTTCCCATCCAGAATATCTCATGTGCTGTTCTGCTCCCCTGTTCCATAATCGGAGCAGTGGTACCAGTCATAGATAGTTCCTGGAGATTCCTCTTGTGGATGATTGAGGTGTGTATCTTCTGACCGTATCTGTTAGGAATTTTGTTGTTGAGATATGCTGGGATCTGGGAGTGTTGAAGATGCACTGCCAAGATTTGTCAAGCCTGCTAACACAGATCCCTTCCTTCTCTTCCTTGTGGGTACCAACACTACTACTCCAGAGGTAACCTGGAACATATCAAGAGAGACTTACAGAAGTCTAGCAGGGAGAGTGAATGGCCTGGACCTCTGGTCTTGCCTTCCTAATCCTTAGGAAGGAAAACATGGGCAGAAGTGGACTGGCTGTATGGCTTATGAGGCAGGCAGGGCTTTGGCTTATAATTCTATGATTCTATAAATTCTAAAAGTAAACCAGTAATTGCTTATGAGAAAGAAGATTAATTGAAATTTCTTGCTGCTATGCAGGCTTGTTTTGTGCATGTAAAATGGAGAGGTTCTGTACCCCTAATGATGTATCCAGATTATGATTTTAAAAATCCTTCTGTTGTGAGTAGATGTCACATGAAAACCTGTAGATAACAGTGGTGGGTGGTTCACTTCCCAGCTGATACATAATGCTGCACGATACAGTCCAGAGTACTATATAGCAGCTTGCTTAGTATTTACTACACTTTGTGGCATATGCCGTGTGCGGACTACAAGTACTTTACTGATTTAGAGCAAAAGTAGGGGCATGAGATCTGGTCTTGTGAGCTTGTCCACCTCCCTCCCCTGCTTTTTTTTTTTTTTTTTTTTTTTTGCAAGTCAGCGTAATTTCATCATACTAGATGATGGTTAAGATGCAAGAGCTGAGACAGCCTTGGCTACAGCAACCAGATGACTGTGAAGATCCCGAGAGGAGTTAGCAAGAAGAACAACAGAATTACAAACCTGGACTTCAGAAGAGCAGAGGAATCTGCCCTGGAGGACAGAGGGACCCAGGAGAAATGGTTGATCTTGACATCTTCCTAAGGGCACAAGAGAATGGTCCATTTCCATGTGCAGGAAGTGGAGCAAACATGGCAACATGGATGAATGTGGAGCTTCTGACTGAGCTCAAATACGAAAAGGAGGCACACGGGAAGTGGAAGCAGGGAGAAGCTATGTAGGAGGAATATAGCCCATGAATGAAGGAACAGAGTGAAGAAAGTGAAAATTTGGGTGGAGTTGAGAGCAGCCAGGAAGGTGAAGGACAACTTGAGAGGTTTTTGTAAGTACACTAGTAGCAAAAGTGTTGGCCGATTACCCTGTGTGGCAGGGGACCTAGTGATACGGGACATGGAAAAAGTAGAGATAGTCAATGCCTTTTTTCTTTTGCCTCCCTTTTCAACTGGTAGGACTTGCCCTCAGGGTTTCCAGGTCTCTAAGCCTGCTAGCAGTGTCTGTGGGTGTGAAGCAGTACCCACAGTAAAGGAAGGTAGAGTTAAGAATTTCTTGAACCCATTAGACATACACAAGTTGATGCTGAAGAAGCTGGACAATGTCATTGTAAAGCTGCTCCCTATCATTTTCAGAGGTGCAGAGGTTCCCAGTGACTGGAAAAAGGCAAACATAATACATACCCTCAAGACGGGCAAGAAGGATTCAGGTAACTACAGGCCAGTCAGCATAACCTCAGTCCCTGTGAAGGCTGTGAAGCAAATCCTCTTGGAAGCTCTTTGTCAAAACACAAAGGACAAGAAGCTCATTTGGAGCAGCCAGTGTGATTTTACCAAGGGCAAGTCATGCATGATCGACCTCATTGCTTTCTATGATGAAACAACTGGCACAGTGTGCAAAGGGGTGTAGTAGACCTTGATTATGGCAGTATACCTTGATTAGTCACATGATCACCAAATTAGTGAAGTATGGGTTGGATATCAGACCAACAGTCTAGGAAGCAGCTCTAGAGGTCATGATGGACAACCAGTTGAATATGAGTCATGGCAGCAAGAAAGGATAACCGCATCCTGGGCTGCATGAGTAAATGTGTAGGTAGCAGGTCTGGGGAAGTGATCCTTCCCTTCTGTTTGACACTTGTGAGACTGTATCTGGAGTGCTGTGCCCAGTCTGTGGCTCCCTTGTGCAAAAAGAGATTGACACACTGGAACAAGCCCAGTGCAGGGCCACCAAGATGTTTGAGGGCTGGTTATGGTAGATGATGACTGTGACAGGAAAAGAATAGGTATATTTCCGTATGGTCCTGTGTAGACAATAGAAATTAACTTGCACTCTAAAGTTAGGGCAGAAATTTTATGAGAACAAAGCATGTGTTTACACATACACATTGTTTGAAACCTAAAATAAGGACATGAACTAGAAATCATAGAAATAATCCATCTCATAAAGAAGATAAACCTACCACAAATGTGGTAATTAAGCTATATTTAATCTGCCTAAGTGTATAAAGCTACTAAAAGAATTAAGATGTCGGTCTGCTTAGGATATAATGCTGGTAAATGGAAGCAGGCTGCATTTGATGCAGTTTTTCATCTTCCTTCAACTTTTTTTTTTAAAAGCCAATGGGTTGATTGGGAGGCCCTGATTCTTATGGTCTTCCCATTATCTAGAAGTTTAAGAGGACTGTTTTACAACTTAAGCAGAACAAGTCTCATTAAAGAGACTTCGCTTTGTTGAACCTCATCTTGTTGGTTTCAGCCCATCGATTCAGCCTGTCCAGATCTCTCTGCACAGCCTCCCTTCCTTCAAGCAGATCCACACTACCACTCAGCTTATCGTCATCCGTGAAATTGCTAAGGGCAGTCTCATCAAGATCATTGATAAATACATTAAACAGGACTGGACCCCGCACTGAACCTGGGGAACAACACTTGTGACTGGTTTCCAATTGGGTTTCATTCCATTTACCACAACTCCTTGGGCCTGCCTGTCCAGCCAGTTCTTTACTCAGCAGAGGGTGTACCTGTCCAGGCAGTTTTCAAGGAGAATACTGTGAGAAACAGTGTGAAAGGCCTTACTGAAGTCCAGATGCACTGTATCCACAGTGTTTCCCTCATCCTTTAAGTGGGTAACCTTTTCACAGAAGGAGATCAGGTTAGTTTGGCAGGACCTGCCTTTCATAAATATGAGATATGAGCCAGTGATGTGTGTGTGCAAGAAAGCCAACTCTACTCTGGGCTGAATCAAAAGACGCATGGTTAGCAGGACAAGGGAAGTAATTCTGGCCCCTCTATTCTGCTCCGGTGAGACCCCACCTTGAGCACTTCATCTAGCTCTGGAGTCCTCAGTACAAGAAAGATGTGAACTTGTTGAAGTAGGTCCAAAGGAGGCCCACAAAAATCATCAGAAGGATAGAGGGCCACAAAAATGATTAGAGAGATGGAACACCTTTCCTGTGAGGAAAGGCTGAAAGAGCTGGGGTTGTTCAGCCTGGAGAACTTCCTGGGTAGACATTATGAATGAACTGGTCTTTTGTTAGTGATGTCTTGATACAGGCAAATACACTGAAATTATAGCTGCTGGCTTGTGTTAATGAAAATAACTGAGTGAAAGGAATAATGGTCAGTCCTGGTGAACAGAAGTCTTCATATTTTTGGAAAGTACCTTTAGTTGATTCATTTGGTGTTCCGAAATGAGTTTATACAATGAATATATTTGATTCTCTTTGGCTAAGTAAAACTTCTCTCCTAAAGAGAAAGGTGGTATTTTAAAACCAAAAAAAAAAAAAAAAAATTAAGTTAATGTGCATCTTCTGTGATATGCAAACTTTGTGATTTTGACCTCAGTACCAGGAAAAACATGGAGCAGTTCATCTTGACTATGCTTATCAGACAAATGCAGGTCAACCAGAGGATCAAGCCCAGCCAACATGGATGTAGGAAAGGCAGGTCCTGCTTGACTAACCTGATCTCATAGAATCATAGAATGACCTGAGTTGGATGGCACCCACAAGGATCATTGAGTCCAACTCCTATCCCCATATAGGAAAATCCCAATATTCATACCATATGTCTCAGGGCACTGTCCAAAAGCTTCTTGAATATTTTCAGACTTGGTGCCATGACTGCTTCCCTGGGGAGCTGTTCCAGTACTTCACCATCCTCTGAGTGAAGAACATTCTCCTAATAACCAACCTAAACCTCGTTCTGCCATTCCCTCGAGTCCTATCATTGGTCACCAGAGAGAAGAGAACAGTGGCTGCTCCTTCTGAGGAAGCAGTGAACAGCTCTGAGGTCCTCCCTCAGTCTTCTCTTCTCCAAGCTGAACAGACCAAGTGACTTTGGCTGTTCCTCATACAATTTCCCCTCTAGACCCTTCACCAACTATGAGGCCCTTCTCGACACTGTTCAGTAGCTTGGTGTCCTTTTTATACTGTGATACCCAAAACTGCGTGGAATACTTGAAGTGGGGCCTCACCAGTGCAGAGTAAAGCAAGACACTCATGTCCCTCGACCAGTGGGCAATGCTGTGCTTGATGCACCCCAGGACACAGTTGGTACTCCTGGCTGCCAGGACACTGTTGGCTCATGTTGAACTTGCTGTCGATCAGAAACCCCTGATCTTTTTATACAGGGCTGCTTTCCAGCCTCTCGCTCCCCAGTCTGTATGTATATCGAGGGTTGCCATGTCTCAGGAGCAAAACCCAGCACTTGCCCTTGTTAAACTTCATGTGGTTGGCAATTGCCCAGTTCTCCAATTTGTCTATATCCCTTTGCACGGCTTATTTGCCCTCATGAGTTTCAAAAGCTCCCCTCAGTTTTGTGTCATCAGCAAATTTGATTAATAAACCTTTGAGTCCTGCATCCAGGTCATTTATGAAGATATTAAAGAGTCAGTACTCCCCTAGGATGGATCACTGCAGAACCCCGCTAGTGACCATTCGCCAGTCCTATGTAACCCCATCCACTATGATCCTTTGAGCCCAACTCATCAGCCACTGCATTATGTGTTTATCCAGCTGTATGCTGGACATTTTGTTTAGGAGAATACTGTGACTGCCAGTATCAAAGGCCTTACTGCAATCTAGAAGGATCACATCAGCTGGTTTTCCTTGGTCGGCTAGGTGGGTAACCCTGTCATAGAAGGAATTTAAGTTTGACAGGCAGGACCTTCCCTTTATAAACCCATGCTGGCTGCATTGTCTTTCAGTTGTTTTTCTGTAGCTCCCAAAATAATCTTATCCATAATCTTACCAGGCACTGAAGTGAGACTGACAGGCCTGTAGTTACTGGGATCATCCCTGCTATTCTTGTTGAAGATGGGACAGTGTTTGCCAGGTTCAGATTTCCAAGAGCATTGAAAAAGGTCTAACTATGACATCAGCCAGCTCTTTAAGTATCCTTGAATGAATCCCATCAGGCCCCATCGACTTACAGGTATCCAGCTGGAGCAGCAAATCCCACACAAGTTGCGGGTTGATTGGGAGTTCATCATTTGCACAGTCATGGTTCTCTATTCCAGGACTCTGGGGGAGCCTGAGCCCGTCATCTGTATTGAAGACAGAGGCGAAAAAAGCATTAAACATCTCTGCTTTGTCTATATTCCTGTTTATGAGGTGTCCATGCTTATCAAGTAATCTCCTGCTATGACAAGGTGATTCCTCACTCTTAGTAAGTGAGGAAAGGGCTGTGGATATTGTCTAGCTAGATTTTAGTAAAACCTTTGACATCACTTCCCACAGAACTCTCTTGGAGATACTGGCTGCTTGTGGATTGGACAGGCATACTCTTTGCTGGGTGAAAAACTGGCAGGATGGCCAGGTCGAGCCTGTAGTGGTGAATGGAGTTAAAGCTAGCTTGTAGCCAGTCACAAGTGGTGCTCTTCAGGGCTCAGTGTTGAGGCCAGTTCTGTTTAATATCTTTATCAATGATCTGGACGAGAGGATTGAGTGCTCCCTCAGTAAGTTTGCAAACAACACCAACTTGGACGAAGTGTTGATCTGCTGGAGGGTAGGAAGGCTCTGTAGAGGGATCCGGACAGGCTGTATCAGTGGGCTGAGTTCAGTTGTATGAGGTTCGATGAGTCAAGTCCTGCGCTTCAGGCACAACAACCCCATGCAGTGCTTCAGACTCGGGGAAGTGTGGCTGGAAAGCTGCCTGGAGGAGAAGCTCATGGGCATACTGGTAGACAGCCTGGTGAACATTAGTCAGCAGTATGCCAAAAGGCCAACAGCGTCCTGGCTTGTATAAAAAATGGCGTGGTGAGCAGGAGTAGGGAAGTGATCATGCCCCTGTACATGGTGCTTGTAATACTGCACCTTGAATACCGTGGTGAGTTTTGGGCCCCTCTGTAAGAGAAAGATACTGAGTTGCTAAGAGCATGTCCAGAGGAGGACAACAAAGCTGGTGAAGGATCTGGAGAACAAGTCTTATGAGGAACAGCTAAGAGGATGAGAATTGTTTAGCCTGAAGAAGAGGAGGCTAAGGGGAGACCTTATCAATGTCTACAACTACCTCAAAGGAGGTTCCGAGAGTTTGTAGATGTGGCACTTTGTGACATAGCTTAATAAGAATGGTGGTTTGGGGCTGATGGCTGGACTTGATCTTAGAGGTCTCTTCCAACCTTAATGATTGTATGTTTCTATGTTGAAATAAGAAGAAAATGAAGGCTTCTGTG
This sequence comes from Neomorphus geoffroyi, assembly GCA_033558235.1. Lineage (NCBI taxonomy): Eukaryota > Metazoa > Chordata > Aves > Cuculiformes > Neomorphidae > Neomorphus > Neomorphus geoffroyi. The sequence continues at coordinate 50,677 of JAUMJM010000099.1, forward strand.
GGCTCACAGAAAGGAAAGGAGGAAGTTGGCTCCGTGTAATTTGCCAGAATAACCTCTGTGTGAGCCCTTTGCTAAGTTGCAGAACAGATTCCAGTCTGTTCAGTTCGCAGTCTGATAACTCGAGCACAGCCAATGTTGCTAAACAAATTACCATACAACTCAATTCCAACTTGATTCAAAGGAATCAACCCACCAGCGGACTGTAAGCCAAAGTATCTTTATTTACCGATGGGGAGTGCGGGGCTCAGCGTCCCACAAGATGCAACTCCAACATGGTAACTTTATGTTGATTTCACATATTGTGACTCCTGAGATACAGGAAGCCTGATCTATCCTAGGTTGAAAGAACACAGGATGTGGGATCACTCTCATTCTTGCTCTGGATTTGTGATGTTTGTTGTGCTGGGGCTTTAGGTTTTGTTTAGCTGTCCTTCAGGACAAAAGGATTGTATTTTTTTTTTAATCTGAGGTGTTAATTTACCTCTACTTAAAAACATTGATATTTCCTTCTCCCTACACATACATATATCAACTTTCAGTTAGTACATATGAAAATCTGAACCATTGTCCCAAGTTGTTTGCTAAATAAGTGTGATTTCTTTTTTCGGTGAGGTATTTCAAAGGGGTGCTATTGTTTTTATTTCAACCATTCACTGTATTGCTGTTGCAGTGGGAGCACACTTGGCTCTAGCAGGTGAAGAATGAGTTATAAAAGAATGTTTTCATGTTAGTCCTAGCACAAGTCTTCACCAGAGGATGTAACAGAGACACCAGGAAGAAGTAGTAGGTGTGAAATCTGTGGACAGATGACTGCTAAATTCCAAATGGGGAAGTATCAAGGGAAATCTCTCACTCAGTGCGAGATTCTACAGCAGGGGAAGGTAAAATTTATTTACAAAGCCTCTAGTAAGCTGATTCTCATTCACATGTACCTGTTTTCACTCACATTCAGTCTAGCAGGAAGGTGTGTGCACCAAATTGGTAAACATTTTCACACATCCATTGTGTCCCCTCTGTGTGTGGAATACAGAGTACAAGAAATGCTCACTACTGAGACATGTCTCCTGGGTTCTTTGTGATTGACAATGACAACCTGGTTTTTAGATAGATGTTTCATGACCTTTAACAGCAGTAACTACTACAGACCAGTCTTTTGCTTCAGGATCTCAATTCAGCCTCTTTAAATTGTAGGCCGAGCTGTTGCCCGTCCTCTGTTTTCCTTTTAGGTTTGAACTGTGTTGCTGTTTTCTCAGTAGACTAACAGGAAAAGGAAAGGTTTGTATGGCATTTTGCAGCCTTTTTGCTACCAACTTGTTGCTAGCATGCACCTTTTTTTCTGATAAGTCAACTGTGTTGTGGCCTTACCAGAGTGCAGGCTGTCTTGACATAAACAACACATTCTTCAAGTTTACCACTGGGAATGATGTCCTGGCGGTAGCTTCCTGGGAACATCCTTCGTTAATTACACATGCAATTCTATTAATCCTCATTTTACTACTTCTTCTTGCATGCTAATATATGTGCATTTCCTTTCATACAAGTTTTAGTATGTCTGTTACAATTATGTTACTGTACCAGAATTCTTATTTATTTTTATTGTAATTTGGGTATTGTGGCATATATGATCATGCCATCCCATTGAAACAGAGGAAGAGAAGCTGTAGTCCTTGTTTTTCCAAATAGTGATTAAACTTACCATTACAAATTCTCAGAAAAGCAATCTGTCCTAAGAATGAGTTTGGTAAAGGAAAAGCCAGTCAGCTACAGTTCCTCAGAATTCTCTTTGCATGTGAGAATGTAGCGTGTATGCACATTTAGAGAAAACTGATTTTCTGTAAAGTAATGGTGATGAAATAGAAGGAAAGTAAGTATGTGTTAAGTTTAATGAACTTTATATTGAATATTACCCCTATCCAGCATTTGAAGTATTTCCACATTTATAGTACAAACCCCCATCACCCATAGCATCCTGTGACTTTTGGCAAAAATGTTCTATAAGTAAACATAGAGCAAAGTTTAGTCCTTCGATTATATTATAAGCTTTCTTGCATCTTCTATAGCAGCTTATTCTAGTGTTAGGGATGATAAAAGTATTGTGATCTAGCTTGTCTTTGCTGGCTTACGTGGTGAGAGTCATAGGTTCATAGTCTTAGTAAGTTTAAGAACACACAAGATGTATGCTAATAGTTAAGGAAATACCTTTAGTAGGAAGCATTATATGTTCTTTTTAAAGGGAGAATGATCTAGTAATAACTTGAACAAGCATAAGAAACTTCTCCACATGTATTCTGTCCTACAGTTATCCCTTATTAGTATGCTCCTGCACCTGTTATGACCTGCAGATGTTTTAAAATGAGAATAAAACAGGGAACCTGTGTGATTATGTAAGTTAGGTGAGACACATATGCTGCCCAGTACTGTAGATGCTTTGTGGTTCAAAATAATGGTTAGTGGAAGATGTTGTTCAGTCAAGCAGTCTGACAGTTAGTCTTCACTAGTGGCTGGGTTCTTACTCCTGAATACTGCATGACACCGTATGAACACTACACTGTATAAAAGATTATTCCTACTGGTTTGTGCCAGAATTTTTGTTCGAGGTACAAGCTCCCGTGTTTCCTTTCTCTTACCAAACAAAACAGGGATTCCCAAGTAAGACTTAAAGTATCACAGAATTCGTAGTGTCTATGCCCAGGGTGAAGGTAACAGGTTATGCAGTCTTACAGAAGGGCGTGTCTTTGTTTTTCTTAGGTTGTCAGAGTAATTTCCAGTTGCCAGACAATCCTTTGGTTCTATTGTGTGACTGTGTGTATAACCTGTATGATTTGCTAATACCCTGAGGAACAGGAATAATAAATTCTCAGCTGGGCAGCAGGCAGGGAGTTTTTACTTTACTGCTTTTGTGTCTCAGCTTATACATTTTTGTTGCATTTTCATTTTATCTAGCAGGGCAACTAACGCAATTACTGATCACAAGGTGTATTTTCTTTAATTAGCTTTACTGTGAATACAGGTTTCCTGGTTATAAGATACTAGCAGGCCAATGTGGATGAGAAAAGTGTATGTGTTAAGAATTAATACTTCTTCCTAAGCATTGTCTTAATTTCTAGTTTTCAATATCGAAAAATAATAATTTCTGCAAGTAGTACTCTGAGATTGCAACACAGAAGTCCCTAAAGGTTATTCAGCAATGCTCTTTTGATAAGTGGATGCTCTGGTGGTCGTTTTCTTTCAGATAGTGACAGAACTCATACCTCCACAACATCTTTCCCCTCAGGGCGTTATGTGAAATCAGTGCTGCAGAGCAGTGCAGTATTACATGTGTCACGTGTTGAGTGTGTTTGAAGGGAGAAAAGCAGACATTTAGAACCTGAGATTCTCATTAAGTAGTTATGTATGTGGACAGATTCCCTCAAAACAGCATTTACTTAAATGGTGTGGGGGCTGGTTTGTGGCTTCCATGGTGTACAAGTTACAGCACTCATTCCCAGTCTAACTAAATCCAAGTATCCTGTTCCTCTCGGTATATGCTTATTCCTCAAGCATCTTTTCCGAGTCTTAGCATTAAAAGATATTCAACATAAGTCGGCCCATGGAAGAGTTACGTGTTACTTCAGAAGCCTGTTTGTTAGCTATCATTAATGAACATTTATTTAGACTGAGGATGGGTAGAAGGGAAATGAGATTTTTGATGAAAGGTAAGTTTCCCAGAACATTTGCTTCACTGCAATGAAGCCCACTTTTGTGTCTAAAATGCAGCTTAACAGGATGGTGCACGTAAAGACATCCAGTTTTTGTCAGTCTTTGTTCATCTTAGCTCCGTTTCCACTGCTACGCGAAAATTTTTTGTTTTCTCCTTTAGTGGCCTTTCTCTTCTGATTTTAAAATGTAAACTTAAGGATCAAGGAGACAGCTCACAGGCCAAGCACACAGCAGGCTAGGGTGCTCCTGTATTGTTCTGTGAAACATCTTTTTCTTTCTGTTTGTGTAGTCAAATTTTCTTTGTCTCAGTGACAGAAAAACTTTTTAAGTAGCCTGATATGGAAGCAATGTAGAGAAAAGTCTTCGCTCAATGCCATTTCATAGACTGCTGGTTTGCTAACATTGAAAATAATTTTCAGTCCTTCTAGTTTGTTACTTCTCTCATGAATCCTAGACTTCAGAATAAATTTGTCTGAAGCAGTGGATTGTAGCTGTATTGGTTTTCTTTTTCTGTATTGGTGAAGCCAGACTTTTATGCTTGGGTGTTGACCTAGTGGATTTTGAACATGGCTGTTCCCTCTATGACTTCTTCATATCTTTGGTGCTTTGAACTTGACTGTTAATCAGAAGTATCTCGTATTGAGATATCCCAGAGGTTTTTGACAGAACTTGCTCTGTTTTTTTCTTGGGTGTGTGGTTATTCTTGTTGTATGTCATGGCAAGAAACAAACATTTTTTGTATCCTTTTGCTGGAAGTGAGTAGATATTTGCATAGTCTCCAATATTACCAAAGATTTAAATGTCGGTAGCATGTACAAATATCTACATTAAGAATAATTGATTTCTGATGTGATTTTTTTTGTTTCTTTCCTTTCTTCCAATAGAAAGCCATTTCATCTCCAACTGTATCACGCCTTACAGATACATCAAAATTCACGGGTTCTCACAAAGAGAGGTTTGATCCCAGTGGGAAAGGAAAAGGCAAAGCTGGCCGAGAAGATCTGGTGGATGCTTCAGGATATGTATCTGGCTATAAGCATGCAGGCACATATGATCATAAAGTACAAGGAAGCAAGTAAGGCTGAGGGTTTACAACACAGAGGGAGAAAGAGAATATATTTGCAAGAATGATGTAGATGAATCCCACATGTTTTGGTTATTGTGAATGCTAAGACTGTTGTCAAGAAGTTGTTTTCAGGAACTGGAACTGATTTTGACATCTGCTGAGCTACTTACAGCACAACGCCACTTCATTACATTCCTCATGTATATTGGCAAAAATTAATGTATCAGTACAAAAAAAACGTAATTTTGTTGAGCTTGAGACAAAATAAACCCCAAAGTCAAGAGCAATTGTACCACACTTCGTCAATTCAAGCAAAAGGTCTCAAACATTCCAAAATGTCCAGTTACCCTGAGGATGTTGAAGAGAACCTCTTGAAAAGAGGATCTTTCATATCTGTCTTTCAGAAGAATATCCCATTATTTATGCAGATTGAGTTGACTACTGTTTTGGGGCTTTTTTAAAATGTCTTGTGGGATATAGCATTTTCTTTAAAACATTGAACAATATTGGGGGGAAGTAAGTGGTTGTAAAATACGAAGTGGTAGCCTAAACGTGTTATACACCACTGATGAAAAAAGCTATTTGTAGGACTATATAGATCCTGAAGTGTTTTATGTCAACAAAAAGAGGTAGAAAATACCAGCCCTTATTTCCTCCTGGCTACACTTTTGTGCTCGTTACTGTGTGTACTGTAGCATGGTTCTGACTGGCTGGATTTGGATGGAGCTATTGTACTAACCTGAGAAGTGAGGAACAAGACATTACTAAGAAAGTGTATTAAAGCTTTTTGCTTTTTCAAGTTTGCACTGCCTCATATTTGAAACAAAGGGGGCATTAAGCTAATAATGCTTTGAAATATTGATTATGACTAATTGAATTACTCCTAAGTTAATATTGTTATACACATACATTTGCACATATGCCCTTTAAGCTATAAGGAAAGTTTATGGACTCTTAGAATAAGGACATTTACAATTAATATCCATGTAATTAGGTGCAATTTGCCCACAAAAATATACTATTGTAACTGGGCTACATTTTATCGTAGATTCTTTGAAGCCGAGGGATTTGGTTCTCTGTTTACTTTTACCGCCTGACTTGGGACTAGTAGTATTGATGGGAATGGCTTTCCACTGCTATAGGAGAACCAGTTCCACAGGTTTAAGGTACAGGGAGCTGAATGTGACCTGCCCTTGACCTGGAATGCCAAAACAGTTTAATAGGAACAAAAATAAATAATTTTTAATATTTTTTTTAAAAAGGAGAGAAAAAACTAGTCCAGTTTTCTGCAGGAGCTGAACAAATACCCTAATTTATTACTCTGCTTCTCTAAAATTATGGAATATAATATTTTCAGTATTCGAAAATGGCTGCTAGCAGTTGCACTAGCAGTTGCACTAGCAGTTGCACTTTGCATTCTTTCAAAAGAGCTCATGCACTGATTTTCATATTTTAATAAAGTCTAGTAAGTTTATTGCTCTCCCCCCACCTGTATCCACATCCCAGAGTACATAAAGTTTAGTGAGTGATGTGTGCTATCGTGTCATACAGGTCAACAGCCTGATTTGTCCAATGTCTGGGAACAGAGCACTGTTTTTCAGCCCTTAAACTGTTTGTTTTGGTTTTATGACAGTGAATGGTAGCCTTTCTCGCATCTTTGCCTACAATGACCCTTTGAGTCCATACATCAGCCTGAAATCAAAACAACAATAGCAAGCAAGGACTTCCTTGTTTGTTTATAATTTATTTTGGATTTTGTTTTGAAGAAGGAGGGAAATTTGCCAGAATTCAGCATGTGTTCTTGTAAAGATTTAAATGGCTTTTCCCATGGTTGGCTCTGGTTACCTGGGAAGATTTTTGATGCATGTAAGGATGCTGAGAATGAGAAGCATTCAGCTTTGTGAAGCCTTTCCAAGAGTTACCCATTATTCTTCAAGAAAAATTTCCATGGAATGAAGGATTATCCACTCCTGTGTTGCAGTGGTGACCTGTCACACTCTGAGCCAGAAAATAGCATACTGCAATACCAACAATGGCCAAATTATTCCAGCATGGTAGTGAACTGTCTAAATGTAGAGAACCTTCTTCTATGTCACTGGTACCTGTACTCATGAAGGTGGCTCTAGAATAGTCTTGGATTTTATGGTTAAAAAGGCTAAGCCTCTAACCCTTGATATAACTGAACTTACAGGAAAAAACAGTGCCTCTGTTCTTCCCATTGACTGAGATTTGACTCAGAGCTCACTGGTAACTGAAAAGATCTGGACCCAGATGGGGTGAAGTCAAGTGTACTGCAGAACCGTTTCAGCACACTGTTAATCTGGTTGGTTGTTACTAGCTAGGTGCCTTGTCTGGCACATCAGGTGATGCTTAATCTGAGGTGCACAAGTGACAGGCTTTCTCTAGTACCCAAATACTGAGTATCAGTAATGCCAGCCTGTTGCTACACAGGATGTGTGATCACTTAGGAAGGTTTTAAGGTATAGTTAGGTTTTAAGCTGCTAGTTCACAGAGTGAGAGACCAGCATGTTCATAAGATGGAAGACATGCAAAGGAATTGAGAATGCAGACAAATCCAAGCTGACACTGACTAAAAATTGAGCTGTTTGCTTAGAAGAGACTGGGGTTCTGCCAGAGTTTACTTTGCATTACTTGTACAGTATAGAATCCCTGCCATGAACCAAAGCATTTTATATGGACCTGATGCAAAGTTCTTTGAAATACTTTCAATGATGTAATAGGCTTTGGATCAGGACCTGAGAAGATGCTTCAGATAGCAGTATTTTATTTTGAGGAACACACTTGTTTCTTCTTCACTTCTGCCATTGGATAGTTTTAAAACTCAATCAAATTGATACATGAAAATAAGTCATTCTGATATAACACTGAAAAAGGGAGGTTGTGGCTGGTAAGATAGTACTTTGTAAAGATTCCTCCCTTCTATTACTCTTGGTAGGGAAGATAAAGGCTGTGAATAAAGCATGAATACAAGCTATAAATATGCAGCTGTGTAGTAGGGGTTCAAACAACTGCTTGAGCTCTTACTTTCCACTAGTGTCTGTAGGAAATTAAAAGCCAAAATACTGGCTTGAGTGTTGGCTGCAGGTTCTAGGTCTGCTTGGGAATGTGTTCATCTGCCGTTCCCTTAACTCTCAGGACAGCAAATACAGCTGGTAGGTACCTAGAGATGAGGAGAAGGGATAGCTCAGGAGGTGCAGGAGAGTTATCTATTTTTGTAGCACTGCAGAGCATATGCTCTTCCTGTGCACCATGCTCCAGACTGTAATGTCTGAAGTAAGGATGCATCTGAAGTAAGGACATGGATACCTAGTAAGGTTTACACTTGCCTCCTTTTTGGGGCATCTCAAATCATTCTATCTAACTTTTCAGTCTGATTTTCAGCATGCAACATCTTCTGCTGAAACTTCTTTTTTCTTATTATTTTATTACTGCTTTTGTTACTGCTGAGTATGCTACCAAAGAAAAGTGATCAAAAATTTCAGATAGCTTTTATCAATAACTGCCTTAAAGAACAAATTCAAATTATACTGTTCATTTAAAAGTAAACCCTTAAATACCGTGGGAGTACACAATCTTACACCTGTATCTCCACTGAGGCTTAACCTGACCACCTTTGCAAGATTGAGGACAAGAGGTAGTCTCACTGAGGCTGAAGAATAGTCCTTACAAAAAATTTTGTAAAAATAAAATAGTTTTAAAATAAAATATGCAAAATTCAAATGGATTTTTGTATTAGTTCTTGCTTACTAATTCCCTCTAGTCACGCCATGTGCGTTAGTTACTTGCTGAGAGTTTTGCAACAATCTTATCAATATGGAAATATCAGAAACAAAAATTGTTGTCCTGCTCTTTGTGGGTATCAAAGCTATCAGAATAATGGTACTGAGAAGCAGACATTAAAAAACATACATTCAACAGTCCTATGTGAACAACTGATTATTATGATTATTAATTATAATCAAATATTCAGAATCTGAAAGGAATTGTTGAACATTGGATAGCAGACAAGATCTAGCCACTTTTTTTTTTCTTTAAACCTACAGTATTTTTTGTATCTTTTTCACTTTAGGGAAAGAAAAAGGAGATTTTGAAACTAGTCATATGTCACAACTTGTGTTTTTCATCAGCATAGAGGTTGTCCTTCAAAGATATTTTGGACTGAAGGATGAAGTTTCCCATGTATTTTACTGACCTTACCTAAATTAAAAATTCCTCGTGCAACCTTTCAGCATTATGGAAAGCCTTGTTCATGAATTAGCATTTCAGTCATCTGTATTTTCCCTCTATTGGCTCAAGTAATATTTTCTATAGTAGCTGGAATTAGCCAGAACTAAAGGCAAATGACTACTGTGGATTTGGCTTGCAAATGATAGGTGTCCCAGCCATCTGTAACAATCTGTAGAGAAAATCCTTAAGTATTGCTTTCCAAACCCAAAATTTTAAACTTATAATTGATAGGTTTTTTTCCTTAAGGCTTGTCATAGTTATAAAATAGATTTTATTTCTTTGTGCCTGCATGTATGATACTCAAAGCATAACCCTGCTTTTCAGTCATCCGTATATTCTGGGAACATGTGCCTGTCATCCATGAATGAGAATTCTGTTTGTGCTGGCCAAGAAACAAACTTTTTACCTTAATGATAGAGCAAATGCAATGTGTTGCACTAGTACATGTCCTCTTAACTGACTGTTAGCCTTGCATATGTGCCAAAATAACTACACCTTCTTGTACATTGTTTGTTGTGTGAATATTATGTTCTTGGCTTGTCTATTAGTTGGTAATAAGTAATGTAATATACGAGACTTGTATAGGTTTGTGTGTGCACACACATACTCTCTGGATCCGGTAATTAAACCATATAGATGTCCATCCAAATACTAGATCCATCCACCTTACTAGATCCAAACTCTAGTCCTGCAGCCAGTGCTGTTTGGCTTGGCCAGTTGGTGACACTGCCATTCTCCCTCCATAGAAGGAAAGTAAAGATCTAAGGAGACTTTTATGATTTTACACGTCTACTCTATTCCTATTTCTGGGGAAAATCAGTGATTCTAACATAGACTTGATGTAATAAGAAGAGTTTCTCCCTAGTGAGCAAGTAGGAAAGAGGGTCAGGATAAAAGCAAGATTTCTGCTGAATACTCTTAAGAGACAGTTTAAAATTATGCCCTACATGGTCCCTGATTTTTCCTTTGCCCCAACTTTGTGAAGCAAGTTGACTCTTGCTATGTATACATGCAGCAGTTCATAATCAGCTATTAAGTACAAAGTCATGGTATATTGAGGGGGGAATGGTAAACAGGACTGTTGTACAATGTCTATGGACTTGAGTCTTGAATAGACTTTTAGAAAATTAAATACCTGAAGCATAATGATGGATCTCAGACTTGTGTGAAATTCTCAACAGTCTGGAGTCCTTCAACTTGATCCATGTGTACTCCTGTATTTGGAGTGTTTGCCCATAAAATAGCATTTAGATATTTAGTTACTCATTTTGTGCATCTAAGTGCCCATTTGGCTTACCCAGTAGAAGCTGGAAGTGGTGGAATGTGATGTTCTTTTTAAGGCTTCAGAATCCTAAAACTAGTGAGAGATTATTAGTTGCATTCATACTTGCTTATTAAACTCAAAAACAATGCTTTGAAAGATGTCCCAGCTGAAGAATATGGTAGATAGGACCTGCATATCTTAATTGACCAAGTAATTTGTTTTTTGCAGGGAAAAATAACTGTAATATGTTTGGATTTTTTTTCCCTGGCTATATTTGGCTATATTGCTTCAAAATCCATGTGGAGAAGGTGGATTGCAAAACAAATTTAAGATATAACTCTTCAGTTTGTTGCCAGAAAATGTTTGCATGGACTTGTTTCATTCAAACTAATTGATCATCCACTCTAAGTAGACTTTGACAAGAGCAAGGCTGATAATAAATAAAAGGGCAAAAACCCAGCCTCTTTGCTGGGCATTCTTGACAGACATTTGCAATACTATTGGTAGTCTAAAACAATTCTTTAAAATTATCTTTTGTAACCATATACATGTGCATGCAGACATGCACTACTTTGGGTCATACATATGAGTGGCAAGACTACAGAAGAGACTTTTTTTCTTTTAAAAAACTTGCGTTTGGAAATTGGCATTGAAATGCCCAGCTGTCTAACCTGATTCAGAAAAATGTTAAGCACCTACCATATTCCATTGCAGGTAAACAGCCAATGAATTAATTTTCGAATATAGTTACGCAGCATCTCTTTTTGAGAGTTACTGTAAAGCTTATGTCACTATATGAAGTGAGTTTTGTTATAAGCATTTGTAGAGGTCTTAAAGAAATGCTCATGATCATTTGCCCCTACCTTCAGTTATCCTTATTCAAGATTTCTCTATTACTTTGCACATTTTTCAGAACATATCACAAAAGTGAATAAAGTTACATTCAAGTTAATTAAAAGTGTAGCTAAAAATGCACTCATACTCCATCCACCTTTACCTTTTGATCAAGAGCTATATTATGCACGATTAACAAAATAAGAATAAAGATGGCAATCCATATCCCCATAATGGTGAATTACTGTAAGCTTCAATTTACATGAGATGAGTTTCTGTATGCTTGCATTCGCGCAAATGCTTTTTTTAAGCAAAGTAAGTAAATAATGTGAAATAGTGCAGCCTAGGCTCTGTTAAATAGGGTTATATTAATGCAACTGAAATGCTCTTTAGAAGGGCTTTGTGTAAGGTCAGTTAACCTACAAACTCCAATTTCCCATATAAAATCCTATTGGCAAACTACTTTTGTTAGCACTGTAGACTATGAAATGGCAAAGTGATTGACAAAAACAAGTCATAGGATGCAACAAAAGTGTGTTTGTGTTTATCTTTGTGCTGCATTAAGAATATATCAGCTTTAGCAAACTACTGCAGCAGGGAAAATGTTTTGTATAATGCTTATAGTACAAATTGTTTTCTCTTTGCATTCTGTAAAGCAGAGAAATGGTCAATGTTGGATAAGTATATTGAAGTTTATTCTTAGGAAGATTTTATGTTTCACATATTTAAATATTACAGGAGAAATATATATTTATACAGAAGTATAATTTTTGAATGTTTGAGGTTGATTTTCTTCAGTCATGAACCATTTCTTTATCCATTCTGTGATTCTGTATCCATATAATTCTTCGTTCCTTTGCAAACTCATTTATCTGTCCATGCTATTCCAATATCCATTGCTAATTTGGTTTAGATGTTTTGATTCTTTATTTGCACAAATTTGGATGTGCATGCTTGTCAGTACCTGATTGTAAAGTGTAGAGGCAAAACTTTTTTCTTTAATTACCTAGAACACTAATAAAAATTTAATTGTTAAATAGTTGTGATATGGAGATGGGTCTTGACATAGTTTTCCTTGGAGCATTGTACAGCATGATCAAAACCTTTAGTGAATCTTACTGTTTCTTGTTCTTATTTTCATTTGTCTTTCATCTTGGTCTAGAAACCCAGGAAACTGCTGTATGCTAGTAATTACCTGCAATGTTTATACTTGCAGGCATTGCAAACATTAACATTCAGCTGTACTAGCCTACTGTGTTCACTGTGAAATTTTCAACACAGTATTTTACATGATTTCAACACAAAATTTTACATGATTACTTAACCTTACAAGTTTACTTTTTTCCTCATTAATTTAAAATTAATGCTTTTTTTTCAGTATTGCAAATGAACAACTTAAGCATAGCATTTCTTAATCCTAACTATAATAAACATATCCTAAGCAAAGGTTTTTAACCGCTTGATGAAGGGGGCCAGGCACCATTCAGTGCAAAGCACACTGGGCAGTTTCTTATCCCCACTGCAGTTGGTGCCAAAATTCTAACTGGTGTTAATGAAATGGAACTACTGTTACCAAGGGGTTAATATGCTCAATAACCATGACAGATGGTTATGGGGGAGCACAGCAGTGATCCTCTATTACCATGGTTTTTTCTGTTCATTTGAAAGTACTACTACTCAATCTTTAAAATAAGTAAAAGAAACTTGAAGGGGGATCATAGGTACTAGTTTGTACTGGGGTTTTTCAGGAAAAGGAAACAAATTTATATATATATATGCAATATATTTTTACACCGTTTATTAATGCTAGGAAGTATTAAATGTATCACTTTATCAGTGTGAATGTTAAGTAATGATAATGTTATGGATGTTTTAAACCTTTTAAAGTTGTCTTGTTAAATTCTAAACCCACATTAACAATGGAAAACCTGCTTTGCCTATATTATTGTTGATGTTTTAGAGAAAACGTACAAGTACAGCAGTTGTTTGATTAGCACTGTAAAAGCCTGGCTTGAAAAGTTGTAAAATTCATATTGCAAACACCATTTTTTAAAGCACAGCGTCTCATAAAGTATGTTACTGCTGTTGACTGATTGTATAAAATTGTATCTTTAGTTGGTAAAGTGATCAATAAATGTGTTACTACATCAGTTTGGATTTCTTGAAGTAAATGTTATTTGCTGATAAACTTTGTTCCCATTTAACAGTTCAGATGCTAAGCAAATCACTAATGAATGTGTAACTTACATCAAAATATTCTTTGAGCAACCAGCTATCTGAATATATTTATTCTTTACTGTTTATTTTTCTGGGTTTAATATGTAAAGCAGACCATTAACATTTTCATGTGGATGACATCAAGCTGATTGAGGCAGTGGTCACACCAGAAGGACAGGTTGTCTTCCAGAGAGACCTGGACAAGCTGGAGAAGTGGGCCTGTGTGAACCTCATGAGGTTCAACAAGGCCAAGGGCAAGGTCCTACACTTGGGTTAGGGCAACCCCTCGTATCAATAAAGGATGGGATGATGTGATTGAGAGCAGTCCTGCAGAGAGGGACTTGGGGGTACTGACTGATGAGAAGCCCAGCATGAGCCAGCAATGTGCGCTCACAGCCCAGAAGGCCAACCAAGTCCTCGGCTGCATCAAAAGAAGTGTTGCCAGTAGGTCAAGGGAGGTGATTCTCCCCCTTCTACTCTGCTCATGTGAGACCCCACCTGGAGTATTGTGTCCACTTCTGGAATCCCTAACATAAGGATACGGAACTGTTTGAATGGGTCCAAAGAAGGGCTATGAAGATGACCAAAGCACTCGAGCAGCTGTGCTGTGAGGACAGGCTGGGAGAGTTGGGGTTGTTCAGCCTGGAGAAGAGAAGGCTCTGGGGAGACCTCAATAGCAGCCTTTCAGTATCTGAAGGGGATACAGGAAAGCTGGGGAGAAACTTTTTACAAGGGCAAGTAGTGACAGGACAAGGGTAATGGCTTTAAACTGGAAGAGGGAAGATTTAAATTAGACATTAGGAAGAAATTCTTCACCATGAGGGTGGTGAGGCATTGGCACAGGTTGCTGTGGCTGCCCCCTCCCGTGAGGTGTTCCAAGGCCAGGTTGGATGGGGCCTTGAGCAGCCTGGTCTGATGGCAGGTGTCCCTGGCCATGGCAAGGAGGGTTGGAACTGGATGGGCTTTAAGGTCTCTTCCAACCCAAACCATTCTATGATTCTATGACTTTGAGAACTCTAGTAGGATCTCTGAATAGCCATGATGATAATGAGCCACCAAATGAGATCTGTCAGGGATGAAACAGTTTCTTCTTAACTATCTACTTAACACAGATTGGTCCTCAGTCTCAAAAGCCTGTTACTTCTCTCACTTCCTCGGAGTGCTGTTGAAAGTCTTTTACGTGCAAGAAAAATAATTTGCTAGACAGAACATTGTTTTAAGCATATTACATTCAAAAGAAAATATGGACTTTTATTCATAAATAACTATTCTTCAGCTTCCCTGTAGCAGAATACCACAATTTTTCAAGAAACAGAAGACTTGAGTTATTTAATTGAACTCAGAACATCATAAAAACATAGTGAATAATGTGACAATAACCGAGGCACAGTGCTACTCTAGAAATGTTGGGGTACTGGATTAGCAACTACAAGGAAATATAGCTAAACATCTAACAGCTACGCTGTCCCTTCTCCAGGGTTCTTGAACTGGAAGTGGTGTTCTTTGTGCTCACTCACCGTTAACAACCTTATTTAGAAATGCCTTTTAAGTGAAATTTACTACATTTGTGTCCTGAGATAACTTTTCTTCCTGCACAGAGACCATATACTGTTCATAGTAGGATGGCCAGATAAAGCCCCTTTATCTCTGAGCATGTGTGGTTGATGAAACTATAAAAAAATCTAATGAAGCAGAACATTTAGGGATTATTAAAGGAAAAATCAGTAATTTTTTCCATTCAAAAAGTCCTTAAGGAAGAGGAAGGACTCCTCTTCTGCCCTATAAGAATGTAAACCAGTAAGTTCTGTGTTTTCAAGAGTTGAGGATTTTTTATTATTTACTTGTAAGGCCTTTAGAAATGCCCACTCAACCCTACACAACACTTACACATCATGGCTTTAAAATATTTTAAAAAACGTCTGCCAGCATGCATTCTCTACTCCAGGAATACAGTTATTTGGGCTAGCTTTTCTCTATGCGTAGCCACTGTTGCAATAACTGCACACAGATTGTATATGTAGAGATAGTCTGTTAGATGGGACTGACAGAGTGCTACCTAACCCTTGCTAGCTTTCTGTTCCAGTTTTTCAGAATTGACCACTCACATCACCATTAGTTAAGTCTCTTGCTCTCATGTCCATGTGCCAAATGCAGGCTGATCTCTCCCACTTCTGCCAGGTGTTCTACTACAGCCAGGGCTGCAAGGAAAAAGCGGGGGGGGAAAGATCAGATATCTTAAGTGTTCAGAGGACTCCTAAAATCTGGTCTTATAGTGAGCCTTGTTTTCATTTCCCCAGCTTCCTATTTAACTCACTGCACTGTTAATAATGTAAACTAACATAGGCTCATTGAAATTTATTGCTCTGTTTCATATTCTGACCAGTTCATTCCAGGTCTTTATTTCCAAAACTACAAACTGGAGAGATTACGCAACCATCCATGGGTCACTTAAGGGCTCAAGGACTGCAGGCCTTTCAGGAATGAATGCAGGAATATAAGGAGTGGCAGGGACAGTGGGGAAGAACAGCCAACTGGGCGATTGGAATGAATCATATAGATCTTGCTTCCAGACAGCATAAGAGTGTCCTCCCTCTTTGAGGTAGGTAAGTTAGTCAACTGCAGCATCAGTTTTACACTCTGATTGGAATGACAATAAAAAACTATTACCATCTATTAGATCATTACTATGTCCACAAGAATTTTTTTCTGTAACAGTCCCTGATACTAGATGATACTATAGCAAATAAAACAAAGGTTTGAATCCCATTTTCACTTCAGTTCTGTGAACTCTGTAATACCAGGAGAATTTTGTATGCACAACAGAAACCGGCTAGCACGCCGTATTTTCTCTGAGTCAGCCAGCTAAATAGCTTCTGTACCTGGGATTATCTAATTAAGTGCTTTTATAATAATGGATAAGACTACACTTCTCATCCAAGGCAGTTTTGTTTGTTCCCAGGAAAGAATTCTACTTGAGGAACTGAAGGTCTAACTAAGGGTCATGCAGAAAAATAAGAATTTGCCATTATTGCCATTATTAAATTACTTCAAAAAAAGGTGGGGGATTCTATAGACAGTGTGATGGAACATGAATAAAATTCAGATATCAACTAATATTTATTTTAAACAAAAGACAATTTCATGCCATTATGTATTTGGCCAGTGAGTCCCTTATTAAGAAAATGCCAGGCATTCAACCTGAAATCTAATCCAGCAAAGTTGTGCCTTTTCTAGAGCTTGGGCGTTTTTTAACTCATCCATTCAAGACAAAATACATGCCATATATTACGCTGATGTATTTGTTTGGAATAATTTGAAAGCAGTTTAGTAATTGTAGTATTTCTATAGTTCCACACCGAGCTGTTAGTGAAATTTCATGTATTACCCATATCTTTTATTATTCTGATTTTTTTAAAAACAAAAGAAAAACAAATAGACTATCTACTTGACATTGAAATACAACCTCTCAGTTTAAAACCAAACTATTAAGATACTACAGCTGTTTTTAAACAAGCAGGATTTAGAAAATAATCCAGCATCAAATCTCTTTGAACTCCTACATTTGTTGTTGCATCAATAATTTAGCTAAGCTTCTTAAGTTCACTGGCTCGAGGTGGATTCATGCTCTTAATCATCCCTTCACTCCTGAAGACAAATTGAATCAGTTTTCTTTTATGATGATAATAGGGTTGGGCAGGTGGGAGAGCTGTAGCAACTTCAGTAAACGCATTCTTTAGGATCTGAAGTAATCTGTACACTATGCTTTTTAATTGTTTATTATACTCATCCTGTTAGTTTCCTTCTCTCTTAGCTTTATTTTTCTCAGACTAAGAAAGATAAGAAGGAAAAAAAGTGAAAAGAGCATTCAAAAATTAGTAGTGCTCTAGTCGAATTCTCCAAATTCTTCCATTTTACCCATGTCTTTTTCCCATTTTTTTGTCTATTGTAAAATGGCCTCAATTTGGTTTTGAAACACTGACATGTATTACCTGTTGGAGAGCACTTGAATACTTAAAAAAAGATGTGCAGGCAGGATTGTTCAGATAGCTGCAACTGACAGTTACTTAATTTGGTGGAACTACAGTGACAGTAAACTGGCAGGATGGTCATTTATCATAAACTAAGAAAGAAAATCTTCCTCTTTTTCATTTACTGTTCACCTACTGCTAAAGCAGCAGGATCAGTACTGCCAGAAAAACAAGGGCGGTTTCAAATAAAGTACAATTCAAGTTTCATTCTGTCTATGACTCTAGCCAGTCATTGTCCAGAAATTCTGTCATTTGTTCTGTGATTAAAGAGCTTGTCCCCACAAACATTAAGGAGCAGAAAGGCATGGTGGCAGCTGGGGGAACGCAAACAACTCAGAGAGAAGGGGGTCTTGTCACAGTCATTATTGCAGCTGTCGCAGAAGAGCTCTCAGTCTCGCTTGTCCAGGTGTGAAATGTACTGAGATCAGTCAACAGCTCTCCGGAGCACATTACAGATCAAGGCAGGTTACTACCTGCAGGCCTGTGCAGGCCTGTACAATTTAGGAATTGTACATTATGGGATATATACAGAAGCAACCAAGGGCAGAAAGGTATGTGGTCTGTGGAGGAAGAAGCACAGGAAAACAGAAGGTCACTGGTCACTGGTCTGTACAGTTCTTGGGCGATGCCCTGGACCTCATAAGTGCCAGCTGTCCTGTCTTAATAAATTTCATTTCTAACCATTTTTGGGGGTGAAGGGATTCACTATTCTGTGTGCATAAGTATATATAGAGGTCTAATTGCCAACAACTGCAGTCAGACCATGGGTCACAATAGCCAGTGGTACCTGTGATGCCAGCAACTAGATCAAGTGAGGGGGTGTATACCACTGTGTGACTGCTAGCAAGTATCAAGCTGAACCTAGTCAGCAAGTAGGTGAAGGGGCTTTAGCATCGGTTACCAAAGCAGCTGTAAGACTGGGCCAGATATACATTTCTGTCTCTGAGGCAACTGGAAAAGCATACTGGAGGGACCAGTCAGATTTCTTGCAAATGACTATAGTGGAAATAATTCTTGTAGTCCCTATACTGATATTTATGAGCGTACGTTCCACATGTTGAACTCACTGGACCAGATGCAATAAAAAATTTAAAAACTAAAAAATATCAATGTATTATAAATGTATTATATTTAAACTTATTATATCTTTAATTGTAATTATATTTATATATATAAATAGACAAAAAAGGGTAAAAATTGTTTCCCATTATTTGAAATTCCAGCTCTGCTCCAAGGCACCATCAGTAGCATGAATCTGTGTTAATTTTGAGATCCTAATTTAGCAAATTGCCACTGCACAGACATCCTGAAGGATGTAATCTTCTTTTACTAACATAAATCTTGTTCATCCATTGTACAATCTGTGCTCAGTATCACCTACTCATTATCTCTTCAAACAGCACTTGACAACAGCTTCCTTACTGAGCTGTGTCTCATGTTTATCTTCTTCTGGGTCATAGCTTGATTTCATTTAAACATTACTGAGATAATTTTAGACCAAGTGGTATTTCTAATTCTTTTTAGAAGTAATATGAGATTGTCTTTTAAATTTTCATTTTAGCCCAAATTTTTAGTTCTCTGCAGAGCCACTAGAAGGCAGACCATATAACAACTCTTATTTTAATTACTGAATAAGTAGCTGGTTTTCCCAGATATTTTACACAAAAAAAGCAGACAAGCTCCTAAAACAAACAGACCCAAGCTCACCTCTTTCAAAATACAGCTATGTTAGGGTTATCTCAAGCTTATTTGCATTCACAAAATTAAAAAAAACCCACCACCAACAAAAAACAACAGAAGGAAACCAAAACTAAACAAAACTAGCACCTCGCACCACCACTCCCACACCCCCAAAATCCCACATCATGTTGTTACTACAGCTTCCTAGCTAGGAAATTTTGATCCCCAAAGTATATTTATTAGGATATTAACTTTTCTTCTGGTCTGAAGAAAACCAGCAGCATACATGTAGTTCTCAAGCCAATCTGTAGGTAATTTATTGCCTTCAGCATTGTGCATCACTACACCATTCAGTAACAAAAGAACCAAAATGTAAGCCAAAGCTAAATTGACTAGCAGCACAAAGAATGATGCTATCTTACATTTCCTGATCCATTTATGGTGTGTAGGCATGGGGAACTAATGGATTAGATACAGTCCTCAAAAGAGCCCCCTTTATTGTGCTTAGGATCTTGATCTGCTCCTAAAAAATAAATACTTCCTCTGGTATTTCTACATCTACATCTGGAATGTAAAGAGCTTCTGATTTCATGTTACAGCTTGAACTCTTCTGTGTTGTTAAAGTAAGTCATATGCTTTTACTTCTTCTTCTTCAATGACCACTTTACCTTCTAGGACAGCAGCCTAAAAACTTCCCTTTGATGGTCACTGTGTTTGCGATCGCATTTGCCATCAGCTTCATGCACACTCAGATATTTTATTACAAATACAATAGTTTCATGAATTTCCTTTAGTATTAGCTTGAATATTACAGAGCTTAATAAATTTCAGATTTAATTGACTAAGACACCATTGCACCCAAATCTCATTAAGTGAAGCTCTACATGTAGTTTAAATTTCAAATCCTTTCTAGTTATTATGGTTGCATCAACATATGAGGTATATAAATAATTTTTAGTAGAAAAATAGAAAAGTAGAAAATCTAGACTTCTTTCTCCCTCCTTAATGGAGATGTGATGGGGAATAGCACGTTAGAAGAGAAGCATTTGGTTTTAGACATGCATCTGAAAAGTAACATTTTCCTTCATTGCAGTATTTGGAACAAGAATTTCATCTTGGAAGTCATAATCCAGAGTCTTCAGGACAGGCTAATAATGGACTAAATGTGCAACAGTTTTTGACATTTTGAAGAATTCTTCCTTCTATGATTAGATGAAGGGAATTGTTCTGTCTTTTCAAAAAGCTCAGCCATTGTCACCCTGGATATCTATTTCCTCCTTCACTTCCTTTCTGTGGAATTTTTAAGGGCCTCTTCATTTCTCTTAAAACTAGAAGGAAAATGCAAAGTAAAGTCCACAGATGGGCCTGCATATGTATTTACAGAGAATTTAAAATTATTTTTATTGTTATTTACCTTAGAAATAGACAATGATGTCTAAAGGGTGTTTTTCCATTATTTACGTAATAAATTACAAAAGAAAAGTTGTCGCCAAGAACCTTTGTAACGCATATAATATCCCCTCTGTTCGGTTTCATGAGCAGCAGCAGAATTACTGTTCTTTTAGAGAAGTATTAAGTACTGGATATACTAAACTGTGCAAACTCTTTTCTGGTACATCAGAGACTGTTAGGCCACGTGGATCAGTGACACATCTACCTGCATGATCTTTTGCTATTTGTCTTCCTCCTCCCTGCAAAGGGAGTACTGAAGAAATAGTGAATGGACTTGAACTTTGGACATAAACTTGCTTCAGTTCTGTGGAGTACTGCAGAATCCTTTTAAATGCTAGATGAGCATCATAGATCTCCATTGGTCAAAGCCCATAGCCATCTTACACTAGCATTAATTTTAAAAGTTGAAGAAATGGTTGTACTGCTGCAGGAGATGCTGACTTCAAAACGTTACAGTCAAGTTAAGCCTACGGTTCCTTCTAGTTTCACAAGTGGCTAAAGAAAAGTAGAAGCAGGGGGTAACACCCTTTAAGAGGCAAGACAGAAAGCAGTGTTGATGATGTTGATTTTGCAGTATTAAATACTGCACAGATGCAGAAGAACTCTGTGGCTTTTTATGAGGTCCTTGCCCTAGAACCACAGTTTTGAGAGACAGATTCCTGTAGGATTTGCAGAAGCTAGGTTACTGAAATGTTCAAGTAGGCCTGATGTTTGGATGGGTTGACTGACTTAGCTTTTAGGTTTGGTTTCTAGTTAACCTAGAAGCTAAGATACAAATATTGACCTGGCTTAAAGTAGATTCTGTGTAATTACCATCAATGAGACAGAAGGTTAGATGCATTCACTGGAGATTTTTTTAAAGCCTCATCCAAAGTTTTTCCAGTATAAAGCTGTGATCTTCACTAAGTTCAAAGGGCCATTCATTCCATCATCACAGTTTTGCTCCTGGTGAGACCAAGGCACATGACCAAAGCTAAATGCTTTATTCCTATCGTGCTTTTCTCATATTGTCCTTTACTCCTGGGTTGGTAAATATACTTACAGAAAGTTGAGATTAGTTTAAATGGAATAAATAACAGGTAGGAGTACAACAACCAAAACAAAAATTGGCAAAGTAGCGAAAACTTCAGAGAAAAGGAGGGCAGCGAAAACTAATCACAGCAAAGTTAGAGAAGGCACACAAGAAGAGGCCTGCAGCCTATGTGTTTAATATAAAGAGCATCTGTACATGCCTGAAGTTAACCTTTCGAAAGAATAAAGTGAGATATTTCAATAAAAACTTATAAATTTGTCACAAAGGGTCTGTTACTGGTTTGAATTGGCATAATGTTGTTCAAAGACTATAGGAGGATTAAGAGCTTGTCTCTGACATACAAATAAGTTTTTCTGAAAGGGCAGAACTGCAACACAAGAATTGGCTAATTTGTGACTACTGCTGAGTGCATCAGTTAAAAAGGAAATGTGTAAACAAGTTTAGAGCTAAGGGTTGCTTTTTAAAAAGAAATTTCAATGACAGATGTGCTGGCAGCTGGAGCAATGGTATTCCCTTTATCAAACAAACTGCTCAGCCCCATGAGAGCTGTTACAAAATGTCAGTGGAAGTTTTCAATACACACGCTGCCAGGTTCTCAATACTTTTTATGTAGGCAATCAGAGTACTTAAAATATTTTACTTTTAATAAACTAGCTTTCTTTTAAAATCTGAAAAACTGACTTTTCAGTTTTTTTGGCTATTTTGAAGTGCATTCATGCTCCTTCCCAACTTCAACAAGGCAATTATCAGGATCAGACACTTCCTCTCCACATGTTGCTTGACAGCCCACCTGCTCAGCCTGGCCTGGCCTCTGTCCCTGCTGCAAGACCCAGCTTCCACCATCAGCTGCTACCTGCAAACAAAAACAGGTGAGAGGGCAGCAGGAGGAGGAGAGGTTTATGCACAAGTACGGGTTTCCTCTACTGCAGAATGTACTTCTGCTGAGCAGTACACTACTATCCTAACTGCTACTTTCAAAATAAATGCATAGGTCTGGAACATTCACACCTCAATGAGGACATAAATTTCATGTTGTTGACAGGCATACACAGCATTTGATTAGCTATATTGTTGCAGTACACAGCCCAGTTTCAGTTGGTTTGTTGACCGTCATCGGAGGGATAAAAAGGAGAACCTCTTTCCAGCAGAAATATAAAATGCAGTAAGAATTTATGCTTGTTTGTTTTGAAAACATTTGATCTACAATCTCCTTGACAGAAGTCTCTGCTAGGAAAACCCTCCAAATACCACTTCACGTGAATTTACAAGTACCTAACTAGCACAGAAAAATCCCATTTCTTTAGATTTGTTTTATCACAGAAGTAGAGGAATTACACGTGGCCTTTAAAATACTTTACACAGACTTAAAACCAGAAACAATGGTACAGTAAACAATCTCCTCTGATTGTTGGAGCTTACATTCCATCCTTCTGGTCTAATGCAGAGGCTATACAGCAGAACAGGAAGTTTCTGCCCTCCTTGTTCCCTCTTCTTATTTGACCTACCTGAGCAGTTTCACTATAGGCAAACGGACAGCAGAACACCTGCAGAGAAAGATGCCAAGTAGTCATTGCTAGCCAAGAAAAAACTGCAATGAACTCAGTGACCTAAGTTGCGGGAGGGTTGTAAGAAAGTTATGGAGGAAGCAAACTTTCTGTTTCCAAGTCAACACTTTGAAAATTCTAACTGATGAATGACCTGTTCGATATCCTTAATTTTTAAAATCTCTGAAAAGATGCCAAGTCCTGGTCTATCTCTTGGTCTCCAGCCACAGTCCCAAAATACATACAGTCTACTGCCCCCTTCTAACAAACTGGCATGCCTAAAAGCCTGCCCTAGTGTTCAGTGCCAGCTTCTAGGGCAGACTATTGTTCCCTAGAATCCCACCCATGCTTCCTGGCATATCTAAGTAGTAGAGCAGAAAACAGTGTTGGTAACAACACTGACAGCACATCTTTTGGAACCCTAGTTGTAGATTCTTGTACTTCTTAAAGGTAACAGTTTCCCCTTTGCTAAAAAACCTGTCCTCTATTCTCAAAGCCTCTTTGCCCCACTCTTTTAACCTCAGTATTTCCAACATTTCATATGAAATTCCTGTCTGTTTCTAATCATTCTACCACCTACCTACTTACTGAGAGAGAGAATAAATTGGTTTTCACAACATTAGACACAATTTTAGCAAGAGCAAACAAGTATACCTGTTAATCATTCTAACACTGCGGGGGAGCTTGTCAGAAAGGTCTATACACATTGAGAGAGGCAGAGTGACATACAGCTTCATAGTACTGAACAGAATTGAAAGAGAAAGTAAGTCACCATTGTGCCACAATATTGTACAAAATTAAATTTTTCGAACAGTCAAAGATGACTGCTGAGAAGAAAAAAAATATGCTTGTTCCTTGTCTGTTTCAGGCTTAGTACTTAAAGTGTACCTGTGACTACCAAGTTTATCACAATGTTGCACCCATTCCTTCAAGCTAATATTTTCATTTGTTACCTGTGGATGATTTAGAAGTTCTAAAAAAACCATATTATTTCCTATGATATTAAAGCATACATTTTCTGAACAAATCTCAAAGAAATTCTTGAAAATTCATGCAAAATGTTCTGTAACATTTTCCTTGATCACAACCAAATAATTCATAATTTTCCACCAACTATGTAACTATACAGCTACAAAGTATTTTCATTAAATTCCAATACAGTTAAACATATTTTTGTCTTCAGATTGTAATAAGATTGTATTGCAAATCAAATTCACTTCATGTTATAAAGCTGTTTACTTATTGTAGCTACACTGTTAGAATAGCCAACTGCCATTTGCTGAAAATCTTGTCATTAATGATGCACCTGAAAACTATTTTGCTTAGTTGGTAAAATACTTCAAGATCCTGAAAAGATCAACTGAAATATATATATGTCTTTTAACTGGGAAGTTTCACAAACTGTCTTCTGACTTAGAGTCACAGGCTTGACTAGAACAATACACACATGTATAACATACACAGAGTACTGTATCACATCACATCTAGATGTGAAGATACTAACTTACTGCACATATTTATTAAAAAAAAAAAAGAGTCTATTATGTAGTATTACATGCAAATAATTATATTAAATGTAAACAATTCATCATAACAAATATTTTTATCTTCACCCAGCAGAGTAGAACTTCTTGTCTACATATCCATATTTTCACTTATGGAATTGACTAACACCAGTCTACCTAGGTCAGAAGTCTAGAACTTACTGTAAAAGATTTACTTTTACAGCTCACTGATTAAGGAACAAGAGAAGAGAGTGATATGTTTTTTAACGCAGAATATGACACTATTACTCCTGATATTTTAATCTCTCAATTAGCTCACAATGTTCAGCTGTTAGTACTGTTAAAACAGCCAATACAAAAAGCACTTCCTATCTCTACTCCAAAATACCATATGTAAACTAAGTTATGTATTTGACTGAATAGAGAACACGGTTTAACCTCAACACAGTCAGTTTCATCTTAGGTTATCAAAAAGATATTTTTTCCTGCCTCTATTTTTGCCTTTGCCTTATCAGAAAGTCCCTATTTTCATAAGGCATGAAAATAGGCTTACATTTGGCTTGCAGGAGCCATTTCTTTGTTTAAAAAAAATCCCACCATACATACTTAACTGAATGCACGTCTGTTAACAGCCTTTGTAATTTACATGGCCAAAACATGCATCATGATACATGATGACCAGAGAATCAAGACAGATGCAAGAGACTGTTGTTTTGATTGCTGTTTTGAAATGACCACAGAGATAGGAAAGGAAAAGAAAGATGGTTTTTAATGCTTAATTCAACCAGTAGTCAGCAAAAAAAGAATTCCAAGTTCACACTTTATGATAATTTACTTAAGGCAAAACAATACACATTATTCTTGACATTTGCCTGATGTCAGAAGAGAATAAGCGAGAAGAGGAAATTGTTCAGTTGTTCTTTAGCAGAAGTTAAAACTCCGTATTGACAAAGTTGAATAACTAGATTACAGAAATATTTGGAAAAACAGAAGTCTCATCATGTCTTAGTGAGAAATGCACAGTAGAAACAGGATAGTAAGCAAGCAGAATCCATATTTGAAGGGGATGTGAGACATTTTTATTATTTTATTATTTTAATTAGCAAAAATTAGAAAGTAACATGCAGTAATCAGAATGAAAAGCCAGTGAGTATAGTGTTGCTCAGATAACTGAAGGCCAAAATGAATGAATTCAGAGAAAGTAGAGTTCCAGGAATCACCTTTTTCCTTTGTTATTCAGATGAAAAAAGTAGAGGTAAATTCTTCCAGTGCTCCATGGAAAGAAGACTGAAAAAACATTCTGAGGAGGCTGATGAAAATGGGTTTGTCAGATCAGCAACCTTGTGTTATTATCTCCCTTTTTGATACATAATGATACACGGGTCTCTGAAAATCCTGAAAAAGAATATTCTTCAAGAAACCATCTCCACAACTATCTCTGGATCCTTACCATTTTGTCAAATGGACATAGCGTAAGAATATTGAACTTCTTGAGTGATGTGATAAGTGCAAAAAGTCCTACAGATTTATGAATGCATCCAATTAAATACAACTACATCCTATGGCAAATTTAATAAGCCTAATGTTTCAGTTAGTAATTCTCAATTCTGATATCAGGTTAGTAATTTTCAGGCTATACTATTGGTTTTGTTCTAAGTGGCTTTGTAAAGACATTTTCCTCTCTTGATCATTTTTAGTAGAATCTTTCTATTGATCTGCTTTCGGATTTATTCATGTTACAGAAAACAAGTCTTGCCTTACTTGTAAATTTTCAAAACTTTGTCTCAGCTGCATTCTGTTGGTGACTTCTATGAATTTTAATGACATTCATAGAATCATAGAATCATAGAATTATAAGGTTGAAAGAGACCTCTGAGATCATCAAGTCCAGCCATGCCTACCTCCCTACTAAACCATGTCCCTAAGGAACTTACCTACCTGTCTTTTAAACACCTTCGGGGATGGTGACTCAACTGCCTCCCTGGGCAGCCTGTTCCAATCCCTGACCACCCTTTCAGTAAAGACATTCTTCCTTATGTCCAGTCTAAACCTCCCCTGGGGCAACTTGTGGCCATTATCTCTTGTCCTATCGCTGTGACTTGTAAGAAGAGCCCAGCATCCACTCTGTCACAGCCTCCTTTCAGGTATCTGTAAGCAGTGTTGAGGTCTCCCCTCAGCCTCCTCTTCTCTAAACTAAACAACCCCAGTTCCCTCAGCCACTCCTCATAGGGCTTATTCTCCAGCCCCCTCACCAGTCTCGTCGCCCTTCTCTAGACACAATCCTGTACCTCAATATGCTTCTTGTAGTGAGGGGCCAAAACTGAACACAGTATCCGAGGTGTGGCCTCACCAGTACTGACTACAGGGGCACACTCACGTTCCTGGTCCTGCTGGCCACGCTATTTCTGATACATGCCAAGGTGCCATTGGTCCTCTTGGCCACCTGGGCACACTGCTGACTCGTGTTCGGCTGTCAACCAACAACCTCAGGTCCTTCTCTGCCAGGCAACTCTCTAGCCACTCTTCCCCAAGTCTGTATCGTTGCATGGGATTGTTGTGTCCCAAATGGAGGACTCTGCATTTGGCCTTGTGAACCTCATGCCACTGGTCTCAGCCCATTGATCCAGCCTGCCCAGATCTCCCTGCATTAGTTGCATGACTGAGGATTGTAGCAGAATTCAGTAATGTAAACCTACCTGGATAAAAAGGGAACTATTTCTTGTAGATTTAGTAACTGTAGTTGAATCTGCATTTGAAAGACATGCTGAAACAAAACAAAACAAAACAGAACAAAACGAACTTTGTTGCAAGTTTTAAAAATAATGTGAAATATTTTTTTCAGGTCTCCAAACTTATTTCTTAATCTACAGTCTGGAGAAAATGAATTATCCACACAAGATCAAAGATTTGTGAATGCGGCTCGTGATCTGAACAACTAATAGACTACACAAAATTAGTTAAATGCTTTGCTGCAAGCCCAACATTTCAATAACGTTTAAAAAGAAACCTGTTGACTAGAGTGAATAATCTGAACAAGGCTCATCTCCAGCTCTGCATACATTCTCTTCTGTATTGTTCTATCTGTGTTAGCTGACACACAGCAGAGGAATAAAAAATGTGGTACAGCAGCTAAGGTTGTCTAAAGCCTTTGCCAGACGCTTCCTATGACAAATGAAACAGTCTTATTTGCTTAACTTCACCTTACAAATTGCCCAACTCAGGACCATAAGCAGAAGCTTCACACTCGTCACACTTCTACTAATGGCTTTGCCTACTATAGTTGGTCCTTAAGCTAAAAATTAAAAACTGTATTATTTTTCCTGTTCCAAAATCATCAAGGCAACACTGCAGATTCACTTTCTGCGCTTACTTCCTGTGGTTGTGGTTTGGGTTTTGTTTGTTGGGTTTTTTTGAAGTTTGTGTAAAATTTATTATGCTCCAGTTTCATCTTGAAGTTCTAGATTTGGTCTTTTTTAGGCAAATCCTTAATAGTATTTTCTGAAAATGTAACTTTGGTGCTTCTTTTTCAGGTCCTTATTTACTACTTAGATGTATAACTGGGGAAACATTAGACAAATATTTACACTATAGCAAAGACAGAAAAAAGAAATTTGGGTTTGCTATCAAATAACTGCAGGTAATTTAAGTCACGTGGCATTATTTCTGTCCGTGAAATGTGAACAGTCACTATCCACACTGACTGAAGGTGTCCATGCTTACTACAGGGGAGAAGTTTGACTAGATCACCTTTAAAGGCCTTTCTAACCCAAACCATGATTCTATGAAAATGCCATTAGTAATGGCCATCTGCCAGCCAGGTAGATGAAATATTTTGTAAGCAACTGGCAGAAATATCACGATTACTAGCCCTTGTTCTCATTGGTGACTTCAATCTATCAGATATCTGCTGTAAATACACTACAGTAGAGAGAAAACAGTCTAAGAGGTTCCTAGAGTGTGTGGCAGATAAATTCCTGACACAGTTGGTGAGTGAACCAAGCAGGGAAGGTACCCCACTGGACCTGTTCATAAACAGAGAAGTTCATAAACACAGACAGTGTGATGGCTGGAGACTGTCTTGGGCACGGTGATCATGAAATGAGAGATGCTCATGGCTTGGTTTGGTGTACTGTTCATTGGGTAAAAAAATGGCTGAAGGGCCCAAAGGATAGTGATGAATGGCGTTAAGTCCAGTTGGCAGCTGGTCACGAGTGGTGCTCATTATTGCAGCTGGTTCTGTTTAATATATTTATGGATTATCTGGCTGAGTGGATCAAGTGCACCCTCAGTAAGGTTGCGGACAACACCAAGCTGAGCAGAAATGTCGATCTTGAAGATAGGAAGGATCTGCAGAGGGATCTGGACAGGCTGGATCAATGGGCCAAGGCCAACTGTATGAGGTTCAACAAGGCCAAGTGTTGGGTCCTGCACTTGGGCCACAACAACCCCATGCAGTTCTCCAGGCTTGGGGAAGTATGGCTGGAAAGCTGCCCTGCAGAAAAGGACCTGGGGGTGTTGGTCAATAGCTGAATGAACAGTAGTGCGCCCAAGTGGCCAAGGCAGCCAATAGCGTCTTGGTCAGCAGGAGAAGGGAAGTGATCATCCAGTACCATAAAAATTATCTGAGGACAAGAACATCTTTCCTATGAAGAAAGGCTGAGAGAGTTTGAGTTGTTCAGCCTGGAAAAGAGGAGACCTTATTGCAACCCTTTAATACATAAAGGGAGCTTACAAGAAAGACAGAGAATTTTTAACCAAGGCCTGTAATGACAGGAAAAGGGGTAGTGGTTTTAAACTGAAAAGAGAGCAGTTTCAGATTGGACATAAGGAAGAAATTTCTTATGATGAGGATGGTCAAATGCCTGAACAAGTTGCCCAGGGAAGTTGTGGATGCCCTATCATTGGAAGTGTTCCAAGCCAGGGCTTTAAGCAACCAGATCTAATGGAAGATGTCCCTGTCCATGGTTGGGTAGAGGTTGGAATGGATGATCTTGAAGGTTCCATTCAACTTAAATAATTCTACAGTTCTATGATTCTATACACCACTTGCATATTTATTGATAAGTTCTTCCTTGAGCCTTTCCTTCTAAAATAAACTCTTGGTCTTTCTCATTCAAGTAGAAATATATTTCCTTGACTCAACCAATCTAAGCTTTTGTTTCAATAAAAAGGAATGATATTGCAGATCAATGACAGAATACCACAAATAATATAGAGATCTGAGAAGTAATCTCAGAATTCTAAAAATCTTCTTTCAGTTGCAAAACCAATTTTGTAGCCTACTGTGTTGTCTTTTGTGTCTAAACTGAAAAAAATCTGAAATGTTGGGGACTAGTTCTCATTTCAGATCTATATTCTCCATTGTGGTGAAAAATTAGTCAAGGTGGGTTTTTTCAACTCTACTCTTCATTTTGGACATGACAGAATATTGGAAGTTGCTGCAAGTTTGCAGTTCTGGTTGGGCCATATGTATTACTGGTCAGGAGTGAGTAATGTTAGGACTGCTCTATCAGGTTTGAATCACTGAAAAGTCTCTCATATAGACATTAGTTTCCAGTGACTGTATACATTAGTTATTCAGCTGTTTTATTCCACCAGTCAACCATACACCATCTGGTTGTTGTTTTTTTTTTAAAAAAATCAATTTGCTGCTTAAAATCAGACTATCCTGAAAGTGTGATCTTGCAAAGGCCATTTCTATGCATTTTGCAGGTGGTATTTACCAACAGTGGATCAGAATGTACGTGCTTATCTAGAGCATAAAGCTAAAAGTTGTAAAACAATTCAAGTCTTCACTGTATGACAGATGCACTCAACACCTTAACCAAACTAGCAGTAGTCTGGTACAGGCTCCAGAGAAGGTAGAGGCCTGAGCTGTAGCCAGCCCAAGAACTGTGCTAGTTTCAGCATGTTCTGCAAAAACCCACAAAGAGCAGAGTGACACAGTGAGCATCAAGGCATATAAGCTTGGATCACCAATAATTCAATTAACATGTGAATAGTGGGTGGCTTTTTCAAGACTCATTTATTGCAGAATGGGCTTAAGTGACCCTTCTTTGAGTTCTCCCTGCTATGCAAGCAGGTGGTGGTGATTTCCCTTTGAGGTGAGATGCCTCTTAAGTTTGCTCCTTGAGGTAGAGAGACCTTTTACAATCTTTGATAAGTGACTGGTCATATGCTGAATTAATATTAGTGAAACATTACTAATCCATGTAGTTAATTATTATAAACTTTGTGTAGATAATTCTGCAAGACATGAACTGTTCAAGTCTGAGACTAAGATCAGACATAGCCATGCCTAGGCTCCATAAGGAATTTAGAAATCAAACGAGTCCACTCTGAAGCTTGTGACTCAGCAAGAGGATCTCCCTTACCCAAACTCTTTGAACTCTGAATGATGTGTGCTTTCAAAGTAATGCTGCCATTCCTGTGCTACAGTCAAAGTATGTCATCCGCAACCTGATTTTTAATCTAACATATTGATATTCACTAACATATTCAGTTGTTCTGAGAAGGATGTAGATTACATTGTAAGACACAACAGTTTCTTTCATGATTCAGTTACCAATGTATACATTTCTTCAAAGAAATTAATTGGACTAGTTTGGACTTCCATCTTGAACTTCAACACAGCAAAAAGTTTAAAAGTTTTGCAACCATCTGAATAAGCATTGGTTTTATGTATAATAATGAGGTTTTCAGTCTGTGTCAAATAAATCCATGTGCTGACCATGGAGACCATCTGCTTCCTCTTTTCCCTATGCAGAGATAGTCTGAGAGGACTATAAGCATATGCATGCATCATTCTGACAGATTTTAGAAAGAATTTCTGAGATTTGGAAGATTGGTGCAAAGAGCGGACAGTTACTTGCTTTCGTATTGCTCAGTCCCAGAGCAGTTCTGCACCTCATGCACTTACGGATGGTTTTTTCTTCCTTACATATTCAAAAATTCTCTGCTTTTCATGAATGATCCATTAATGTTAATAGGAGAGCAGTACTGCTTACCAGCTAGTGACTGATTTGTATAATGAGCTCCTAGCAAATCTTCCAAAGGGTAGAAAAAAAAATTAATCTAATTTATAAAACTCTTCTTGATACGCATAGAACTGAAGATATCAAAAGTGTAGGAATCACATGTATTGTTTACTTCTTTATAGATGTCAGTGACTGATTCATTGATGTATTTTCAGAATAAGTATGGAAAAAAAAGATCTATTTTTAAATTGGATCAAACCATTATGGTGATGTTAAAAGAAACAGCTGAGCCAATCTATTAACTGCAGCTCTTGAAAGGGGCTGTCCTTCCTCTGCTTCCAGCTGCACAGTTCCACCCACTCCCTAGTACCTGCTTTGTTTTCTGGATATTTCTGTGGTGGAATACATTTATTAATGTAGCACGAGGCTGTCTACCCAGCTAAAGTCAGCATAATCTGACTACATTTGAGTGTACAGCAGGAGTAAGACAGCCGTTGACCTGTGGTCAGCAGTGTCTATCACAGCAGTGTCTATCACAGCAGTGTCTGTGGTCAGCAGTGTCTGTGACCAGCAGAGTCTATCACAGCAGTGATTGTGGTCAGCAGTGTCTGTGGTCGGCAGTGCCTATCACATCAGTTCCTCTGGTATCACGGCAGTGCCTATCACAGCGTTGCCTGTGGTATCACAGCAGGGTCTATCACAGCAGTGCCTCTGGTATTACAGGAGCACTTATTACAGCAGTACCTCGTATCACAGCAGTGTCTGTGGTATCACAGTAGTGCCTATCACAGCAGAGCCTGTGGTATCACGGCAGTGCCTATGACAGTAGTGCGTGTGGTATCACAGTAGTGCCTATCACAGCAGAGCCTGTGGTATCACAGCAGTGTCTGTGCTATCACAGCAATGCCTTTCACAGCAGTGTCTGTGCTATCACAGCAATGCCTTTCACAGCAGTGCCTGGGCTATCACAGCAGTGCCTATCACAGCAGTGCCTATCACAGCATTGTCTGTTGTCAGCAGTGTCTGTGATCAGCAGTGTCTACCACAGCAGTGTCTATCACAGCACTGTCTGTGGTCAGCAGTGCCTATCACAGCAGTGCCTATCAGAGTAGGGCCTCTGGTATCACAGCAGTGCCTGTGTTATCACAGCAGTGCCTGTGGTATCATGGCAGTGCCTGTGGTATCACAGCAGTGCCTGTGGTATCACAGCAGGTACTATCACAGCAGTGCCTGTGGTATCACAGCAGTGCCTATGACAGTAGTGCCTGTGGTATCACAGCAGTGCCTATCACAGCAGAGCCTGTGGTATTACAGCATTGCCTATCACAGCATTGCCTGCGGTGTCACGGCAGTGTCTATCACAGCATTGTCTATGGAATCACAGCAGTTCCTGTGGTATCACAGCAGGGTCTATCACAGCAGTGCCTCTGGTATCACAGCAGTGCCTTTCACAACAGTGCCTATCACAGCAGTGCCTGCGGTATCGCAGCAGTGCCTGTGGTATCTCAGCAGCGCCTGTGGTATCACAGCAGTGCTTATCATCACAGCAGTGCCTGTGGTATCACGGCAGTGCCAGTGGTATCACCACGGTGCCTATCACTGCAGTACTTGTTTTGTCACAGTAGTGCCTGTTGGTATCACAGCAGTGCCTGTGGTATCGCAGTAGTGCCTATCTCAGCAGTGCCTATCACAGTACTCATGGTATCACAGCAGTGCCTATCACAGCACTGCCAGTGCTATCACAGCAGTGCCGAACTTAGCAGTGCCAATCACAGCAGTGCAAGTGATATCCCAGCAGTGCCTGTGGTATCACAGCAGTGCCTATCACAGCAGTACCAGTGGTATCATAGCATTTGCCTGTCACAATAGTGCGTGTGGTGTCAGGCACTGCCTATCATTGCAGTGCCAGTCGCAACAGTGCCCATGGTATAACACCAGTGCCTGTAGCAGCAGTGCCTGTGATATACCAGCAGTGCCTGTCACAGCAGTGCTAGTGATATCACAGCAGTGCCTAGAACTGCAGTGCCTACAACCGCAGTGCCTATGGTATCACAGCAGTGCCTCTCACAGCAGTGGAGTGGTATGAAGCAATGCCTGTGGTGTCACAGCAGTGCCTATGACAGCAGTGCCAGTGGTATCACAGCCGTGCCTTTCACCGCAGTGCCCATCACAGTAGTGCCAGTGGTATCACAGTAGTGTATTTCCCAGCAGTGACTGTGGTGTCAAGGCGGAGCCTTTCACAGCAGTGTCTGTGGTGTCACAGCAGTATGTGTGGCATCACAGCAGTGCCTATCACAGCAGTGCCAGTGCTATCACAGCAGTGCCTGTCACAGCAGTTCCAGTCACAGCAGTTCCAGTGGTATCACAGCAGCGCCTGTCACAGCAGTCCCTGTAGTATCACAGCAGTCCCTGTAGTATCACAGCAGTGCCTGTAGTATCACAGCCGTGCCTATCACTGCAGTGCCAGTGGTATCACTGCAGTGCCTATCTCAGCAGTGCCAATGGTGTGACAACAGTGCTTATCACAGCAGTACCTATCACAGCAGTGCATGTCGAGGAGAGGCTCACTCACCAGCTGTGACAAAAAGCAGTCCTCAATACATCCTAAGAACATTCTGGACTGCCTCCTCTCGGCTGTGTCAAGTTCCCAGCAGATATCTGGGAGATTAAAGTCTCCTAAAAGAACAAGGACTTAGACATTCCACAGACTCTGGGATGGCCTTGATTTTCCATAAAAATAAGTATAAACAGTGACCCCTCTACGTACCGATGTCCCGTTACCTTAGTGATAAACATCAGGATTATCCCTTTTGGAGGCTAACACTGTCTGAAAAACATGTTAACTTTCAGAAAATGAAGTTACTTAGAACAAGCTTAGCTGAAATGTTAGACAATTGGTTCTGCTTTAGTTCAAACCAGAACATAACTGTAAGTAAAAATTGTCAGACTTCTAGACTGACCTTTTCAAAGGGTTTATGTGAAACATTTTGAATTTTAAGTTTTATGGTTGGTGAAATTGATCAGACGCTTTCTTGCTCTGGAAGGCAGTGTATTATCCAGAGTTTGTTTTGTTCGCCCATCCTCCCTTGTTCCAGGTCACAAGCTACTGCCTCTTTTCTTTGTGCAGGTCTAGTGCTTGTCAGACTCTCCTGTGAGCTACTTTAACTCACTAGCAAGGAAGAAAATTGACTTCTTTCTTGCTAAGCCAAGTTTCTGTTATTTTACTCAGTTGAAGATATTCAAGAAAGGTCCAGAAACCACCACAGAAAGCAAAAGACATGGAATATGTTGAAGACAGGAAGATGAAAGGGTTATAGGCAGAAGATGTTTCTGCCATAAAACTCCATAGCACTCAGTGATAAAGAGTGAGCATGACTTTATTATGGATCCAAACACCTGGAGGATACCGCCACCAAATCACGTGAACTGATATCACAACTTTGGTTTCCTTAAATCAGATAACTGATGCATATTCATTAACATTTCTCAGGAAACTATTGCATATTGTAATCGGAGAAATTATTTACCTTGATCGTTCCCAGTACCATATCATCATTTTCTGTCTGTGCCTGTCCAAAGTTCTCTTAATATCAATTTTCTAATGGTCTCCAGTGAAGTAATGAGGGTTCTTCATCTTATCCTTCTTCTGACATTTTAGTCCTTTCTCTTTGTATGGTTTTATCTTGTCTTACAGCACAAACCATCAGGGCCTGTTTATACGCAACCTATACTAGTCCAAAGTGTTCCAGGAAATGCTTACTGTATTCACACAATGGCCACATGATAACAATGACAGCCACAGACACTGTACTGTACACCGGATGCCATTATCAGAAGGTCAAGCTAACTTTACACAGAAGTTGCACAAGAAAGAAAAGCACAAAAAATGTTAAAGTTCACAACGGTAACAAAGGAAGTATAAACTCGCTTTTTTGGGACCAGTGCTTATCACTTTATCTTATCCTATACTGAGACATCTCAAAATTGGACCTTCAAATCTAAAATCTCTTTGCAGTCTATGAAGACAGACGTCTCCACATGTTAATTCATCTTATAAGGTAGATATCTAAAACAAGTTGGAGGAATAACCTTCTTAATTATTTTCTCTCTGTGTTTTACAGAGGAATCTTACAGGTGAATTTAAGGGACAGGGGCTTTGTACCCCCAGAGGCAGGTCAAAATATGCAGAGACAATGCAATGCAAGGTCAGAAAATAGGAATTTATTACCTTGCAATCTGACCGGGGCTCCGCAACGACGAATGAGCGAAGGTTCACAGCAAGTGGGAGATCTTCATGGTGTCACCGAGCTTTGAACCATGGCGAGGCGCACAGGGTCTGGCACATTTTAGCTTTTATGTGCTAGGTGGATGCGTGACTGGCGTGTGCAAATGGTGGATTGGCCTAAGTACTATTCATGTATTCATGTGATTGGTGAACGGTGAAGCCAGGTGCATGATATTGTTTACATTGTAGTTACTGGCTAAAGCAAAAGCAAAGTTATTTTTGCAGCATGTTTTGGTCCAGGAGTGTGGGAAGCCTGAACAATGTCCATCAACCCAGTGTCTTAGTTTAGATGAAAACTAAGATATGTTATCAGATATTAAAGATCTTTAATCAGGAAAAAAAAATTGAATAGAAGAGATGACAGTTCTTAGCTACAAATATATGTGTATACAAAACAGGATCAACACTAATCACAACTAAAACCTAAAAGTCTTAAGAAATAGATTGAGTCCTGTACCCAAAATCTTGCGATGCAGGTCTCTTTAAGAGCTGGCGAGCAGTCGCTGCCCTGCACGGGGAAAGCGCGGCCCCCCCGCAGCCGGGGAAGGGCGGAGGAGGGAGATGGAAACTTAGTGCGAGTTCTGCCGGAGTTGTGGAAGATTCAGATGACCCGTGATCTTTCCTTCAGAGCTTGCAAACCGCATGCACTCAGGGACTGCCGCGGCCGTTGTCGCCACTGCCGTCCGAGAGGAAAACGGATGTCCCGTCACGACCTCTGTCCCGGTTTTCCCGGAAACGTCCTCTCCCCATCCCCCCTCGCGTCTGCTGAAATTCCCTTTATTGGCAAAAAGAAGAAAAATTCCTCGGAAAAATCCCAAACCACAACATTATCCACCCCGAATTTTTCTTCCATGCCAACAATCAGACTTAAATTTATACATACATATTTTCAACTATATACATATACAGATAGTCACATAGAATATGAACAACTCATCCAAAGATAAGGTCCCCTTGAGGTACACATCGTGTTTTTCCATCTTCCTGCATCACCCACCAAGTGCAACCAGATCCTTGAGCAAAGACAATCCCACGAATGGGCTTGCCTTTACTCGAGACAGGTTTAACCCAAACAGTTTTCCCTAACATACCTCTCAGGTGGATCACAGGGACTTTATCTCCATCTACAGTATGAAGGAATTCTGACTGGGCAGGGCCGGCTCGATTGACAGAGCCTCTAGTGTTGACCAACCATGTAGCCTTTGCTAAATGTTGGTCCCAATGTTTGAAAGTCCCCCCACCCAATGCCTTCAAAGTGGTTTTCAACAGTCCATTACACCGTTCAACCTTCCCGGCAGCTGATGCATGG
Organism: Neomorphus geoffroyi; assembly: GCA_033558235.1. NCBI lineage: Eukaryota > Metazoa > Chordata > Aves > Cuculiformes > Neomorphidae > Neomorphus > Neomorphus geoffroyi. Next base: position 87,818 of record JAUMJM010000099.1, read on the forward strand.
TAGGGGATATGGTACACCCACTCAATGCCGTGCTCCTTTGCCCACGTGGTAACTAAACTATTCTTGAAATGAGTTCCATTATCTGACTCAATCCGTTCTGGAGTGCCATGTCGCCACAAGACTTGCTTTTCCAGACCTAGAATGGTGTTCCGAGCAGTGGCGTGAGGAACTGGGTATGTCTCCAGCCATCCGGTAGTTGCTTCCACCATGGTGAGCACATAGCGCTTACCTTGGCGGGTCTGCGGCAGGGTGATATAATCAACCTGCCAGGCCTCTCCATATTTGTACTTATCCCAACGTCCACCATACCATAAAGGTTTCACTCTCTTAGCCTGTTTGATGGCAACACATGTCTCACAATCATGGATAACCTGAGAGATAACATCCATGGTTAAATCCACCCCTCGATCTCGTGCCCATCTATAAGTAGCATCTCTGCCCTGATGGCCTGAGGCATCATGGGCCCATCGAGCCAGAAACAACTCTCCTTTATGCTGCCAATCCAGATCTATCGGTGACACCTTGACTTGTGCAGCTCGGTCTGCCTGTTCGTTGTTGTGATGTTCCTCATTGGCTCGATCCTTGGGCACGTGTGCATCCACATGATGGACTCTCATGATCAGCTTCTCTGCACGGGTGGCGATATCTTGCCATATATCTGCAGCCCAGATGGGTTTCCCTCTGCGTTCCCAGTTGGCTTTCTTCCATTGGTCTAACCATCCCCACAATGCGTTGGCCACCATCCAAGAGTCAGTATAGAGGTAAAGCTTCGGCCACTTCTCTCGTTCAGCAATGTCCAAAGCCAATTGGACAGCTTTGAGTTCTGCAAATTGACTTGATCCACCTTTTCCCTCAATAGCTTCTGCAACTTGCCGTGTGGGGCTCCACACGGCTGCTTTCCATCTTCGATTTGTCCCCACAATGCGGCAGGAACCATCCGTAAAAAGGGCATAGCGTACTTCTTCTTTTGGCAACTGATTGTATGGTGGCGCTTCCTCTGCACGTGTTACCTGTTCTTCTTCCTCTTCATCTGCTAAACCAAAGTTCTCACCTTCAGGCCAGTTCGTGATGATTTCCAGGATCCCAGGGCGATTTGGTTTCCCAATACGGGCGCGTTGTGTGATAAGAGCAGCCCATTTGCTCCAGGTAGCATCAGTAGCATGATGTGTGGGGGCAGCCCGCCCACTGAACATCCACCTTAGCACTGGTAATCGGGGTGCCAGGAGGAGCTGAGTTTCTGTTCCAATTACCTCTGAGGCAGCTTGAACTCCTTCATAAGCAGCTAAGATCTCTTTCTCTGTTGGAGTGTATTTGGCTTCAGATCCCCTGTAGCCTCGACTCCAGAATCCAAGTGGTCGGCCTCGAGATTCGCCAGGCATTTTCTGCCAAAGACTCCATGAAAGACCGTTATTCCCGGCTGAAGAGTAGAGCACGTTCTTCACGTTTGGTCCTGTCCTGACCGGTCCAAGGGCTACAGCATGAGCAATCTCCCGCTTAATCTGCTCAAAAGCTTGCTGTTGTTCAGGGCCCCAGTGGAAATCATTCTTCTTGCGGGTTACCAAGTAGAGAGGGCTTACGATCTGACTGTATTCCGGGATATGCATCCTCCAGAAACCTATGGCACCCAAGAATGCTTGTGTTTCCTTCTTGCTGGTCGGTGGAGACATTGCTGTGATCTTGTTGATAACTTCTGTTGGAATCTGGCGACGTCCGTCTTGCCACTTCACTCCCAGGAACTGTATTTCTTGGGCAGGTCCCTTAACTTTACTCTGTTTGATTGCAAACCCAGCTTCCAAGAGAATCTGGATGATCTTCTTTCCTTTCTCAAAAACCTCTTCTGCTGTGTCCCCCCACACAATGATGTCGTCGATATACTGCAGATGTTCTGGAGCCTCACCTTTCTCTAGTGCTTCTTGAATTAGTCCATGACAGATGGTGGGACTATGTTTCCACCCCTGGGGCAATCGGTTCCAGGTGTATTGCACGCCCCTCCAGGTGAAGGCGAACTGTGGCCTGCACTCTGCAGCTAGAGGAATGGAGAAGAACGCATTAGCAATATCAATCGTGGCGTACCACTTCGCTGCCTTGGATTCCAGTTCATACTGAAGTTCTAACATGTCTGGCACAGCGGCGCTTAGCGGTGGAGTAACCTCATTCAAGCCACGATAGTCCACAGTTAATCTCCATCCTCCATCAGACTTACGCACAGGCCAAATGGGGCTGTTGAAGGGTGAGTGAGTCTTACTAATCACCCCTTGGTGCTCCAGTTCTCGGATCATCTTATGGATGGGAACCACAGAGTCACGGTTCGTTCGGTATTGTCGACGATGCACTGTTGTGGTGGCAATTGGCACCCGTTGTTCCTCAACCTTCAACAATCCGACAGCAGAAGGACTCTCAGAGAGACCTGGCAGTGACTTTAGCTGTTTAATCTCTTCTGTCTCTACAGCAGCTATTCCAAAAGCCCATCTATGTCCCTTTGGATCCTTGAAATAGCCATTTCTGAGGTAGTCAATTCCCAGGATACATGGGGCGGCCGGACCAGTAACAATGGGGTGTTTTTGCCAGTCTTTCCCGGTCAAGCTCACTTCAGCTTCCAACACAGTCAGCTCTTGAGATCCCCCAGTCACCCCAGAAATAGCAACAGTTTCCGGGCCCACATGTCCTGATGGCATTAACGTACATTGAGCGCCAGTATCAACTAAGCCTCGTATTTTTGTGGGTCTGATGTGCCAGGCCACCGGATCCACACAGTCCAATAGACACGGTTGTCCCGTGCCTCTACCTGGCCAGAGGCAGGGCCCCTCTAACAGCCGTTGCAGTGACAACAACTCTTTAGTGATGGGTACATTTTGGAGGTTCCCTCTAGTGGGTCAGATCCTTGGGAGACTGGCACTGCACTTACTTTTGCCGATTTTCTTTTCTCGTTCTCCTTCAATTCTTGTACCCGGGCTGCCAGGGCATGGGTAGGTTTCCTGTCCCACCGTCTCATATCTTCCCCATGGTCAACCAAGAAATACCATAGATCGATTCGTGAAGTCTGTTCTCTTCCCCTAGCCGGGAGGTGTCCACCTCTGGACCCAGAGGCTTTGATTCGCACTGGTGCCACTTGAAGATTTTGAAGAGTTTCCATGATCTCCTTTTGCTGCTTGTCCATCTTCTCATCTATTTTCTTATCTATCCTCTCAATTGCTGTTTCTACCGCAGCGATACGTTCCTGCATGGGGCCATGGACCATCTTCGCATATGTCCTGAGTTTACCTGCTGCGACACCCACCAAATCTTGATCTGGCTCCGAATACATGGACGCCACATAATGGGAGAATGCACCTGGTGCACCACAGGAAAGCTTCCACCACATTTCTGGTGTGCATCTAACCTTGTCTGGGTCGGTGAGGGGTTGCCCATCTCTTCCATAAAGTATTTCTAGCAGTGCCATTTCCCTCAGGCGTAAAATCGCATCTTCCACAGTCTTCCAAGCTGTCTTAAGATGATGTGCCTGCAGGATATCTTTGTGAGGGAACCTCTCTCTCACACTGCCTAGAACTCGTGCCCAGAATGAAAGGGGTCTTGATTCCCTCACAAATACCTGTTCAATACCTGTATCTCGGGCCAGAGCCTTCAAATACTTGGCTTCAGAACCATCCAGTTGCAAACTGTCACCCATAAGATCCCACACTCGGATCATCCAAGTCAGGATAGGCTCATCTGCATGTCGAGTAACGTCCTTTCGCAAGCCACGAAGGTTGTCATAAGAGAGCGATTCAGTAACAATCTCTGGTTCTGGATCTGCAGTATGTGAAGGACCCGCTTCCGCTTCCCCGTCATCATCAACTGGACGAACCGATTTGGTCTTGTATTTCCTTTTCTGGATAGGGGCAACTTTCATTGGCTCAGACTGTTCCTCTGGTTTATCCACATCTTGAACTACAACTTTCATCGGCTCAGACTGTTCCTCTGGTTTATCCACATCCTGAGCTACCATAGCATCAGGTGTCTTACTCTCTCTCTCTTCTTTTTTCTCTTTCCTTGCTTTTGGATGCATTCCTGACCACCCCTATTCCTGGCTTCATACATAAGATAGATCATAATTAAACCAACTTGCAGACAATTTACCAAAGGTAGGATATTCCTGGAATCTAGCAAAAGGTTAAGTTTCTCAAAAGCTGTTCTAGCAAACCTAAAATGTGACTGATTAACAGGTTGAAAAGAAACACTCTCCTGTGTCCCTCCCTGAGAGTAGGTAACATTATCACTAGGTCCCCAGATGTAACAGCTTGGGCTGGTGCAGGAGTACAACCTTAAGAACACATCCCAAATGAAACCCATAGACACTGAATCCATAACACTATAGACCCAAAATAAGAATTCGATAACGATCACAGCTATCTGAGTTCTACTGGCTGCTGCACTCAGATGAATTAAGCCAGCCAGACCTTTCGGCATAGTTCTGTACCAACAGAAAGCAAATATGTAGTACAGCATGGTCCATATGGACTCGAAACTCACAACAAACATCATGATGCCAGAACTGTTATCCTTCTTTGCTCTCTCTGTCCCTGTTCGGGCGCCAAAAGATGTCTTAGTTTAGATGAAAACTAAGATATGTTATCAGATATTAAAGATCTTTAATCAGGAAAAAAAAATTGAATAGAAGAGATAACAGTTCTTAGCTACAAATATATGTGTATACAAAACAGGATCAACACTAATCACAACTAAAACCTAAAAGTCTTAAGAAATAGATTGAGTCCTGTACCCAAAATCTTGCGATGCAGGTCTCTTTAAGAGCTGGCGAGCAGTCGCTGCCCTGCACGGGGAAAGCGCGGCCCCCCCGCAGCCGGGGAAGGGCGGGGGAGGGAGATGGAAACTTAGTGCGAGTTCTGCCGGAGTTGTGGAAGATTCAGATGACCCGTGATCTTTCCTTCAGAGCTTGCAAACCGCATGCACTCAGGGACTGCCGCGGCCGTTGTCGCCACTGCCGTCCGAGAGGAAAACGGATGTCCCGTCACGACCTCTGTCCCGGTTTTCCCGGAAACGTCCTCCCCCCATCCCCCCTCGCGTCTGCTGAAATTCCCTTTATTGGCAAAAAGAAGAAAAATTCCTCGGAAAAATCCCAAACCACAACACCCAGTCTCCTTGTAATTCTTCTGCGTGGGCCCATACAGTGAACAGAATATTTTTTAGGGGTTGCCGACCAGGATATCAATACACAATCTTCATAGAAGTACGGTATTGTCCCATTTATTGCCAGGATAACTCAGATTATATACTTTTACAAGAGTTCACTCGGCCACAAAAAACAAGCAGATTGGTTCTAAACATTTGTCCACTCCTTCTTACGCTAGCGGTTTGACATTCTGTTTAACATTCTTTTACTGATTGCAAACTGCTTACTTCTCTATTCTTAGTCCTTCAAGGTCAGTTCACTGACACTGCCATCCTTAGTATAGGCTGGATTGTGCACATAGGTCACACAGGCCTCATACAACAATATTTTATCTCTGAGATTAATCTTATTTTCTTGACTTTCAACAACAGTTAGAGTAGGATTTGAGAAGACATTTACTTTCATGATGTGTTTTAGAGGAGGCTGAAAGCACACACATACTCAGTTACCATAGTTTAGCTGGTGAGTGGACACTGGCTAGGATCTGGTACCTCAGCAGTATAAGGTCATTTGTCCATACCCTCAGGCTATACTGATGCATTGGCAGGAAGAACAGTTTCTGAGGTTGACTACTGTAAATTTCTTGTTCATTATTATTTCTTGTCATTATTTCTTGTTGTCCCAGGAACAGATTTCAATGGGAATAGTATATGACACAAAAGAGAACTGTGTTATGTTAAGACATCTGCAACAGACGCTGTTGTGAAGAGATACTACAGGTGAAGCGGAAGAGTAGAGGTGATAGCACAGCTGCAGTTAGCACAACTATGTGGTGCAGAGTATGGATATGAAATTTATTACAATTACTCAGTATGTTAGAAGCAAGGTTTAACAACACTTCTGAAATGGATCTGAACATGATTAGTTTCATTTATACTTCCTTATCTGTAATCTGTCTATATCTAAGCTAACAGCCCTTGATAATATTCTTATATCAGCTTTTATATGTGATAAAGTACTGAGCATTTATTTCCAGAAAGGATATTGTACTCCAGGTCCCTTGCTAGCACAATATAATGTCTGTATTTTATTAATTTCTTCAGTAGATGGCAGTAGTTGCTTATTGACTGATAAATGAACACCATTAATAGTACACTATATAAACATAAAGCAGTAAAAATTAAATACATTCATATATAGGTACTTAACATGCAATTGACAAATAATTATGTATAAATGTGTCACCTGTTTCTATATGTGAATATGAAATCCATTCTGAATATTTTCCTTTTGAGTCTGTGGATTTGCTCAGAATTGTGCGATGGTGTAAAACTACTAAAGGGCTAGTAAAGTTTAAGGACAAATACATCTCAGACCATGTTCTGAGTTCATTAAGGTTTGTCTAAATTTGGTATCTGTAGTGGATTAGTTCAAGTTGGTTCATCCTACAAGATCTTACATCTAGATTAGAATGCCTTATTGTAAATTATCTAGCATTACATTGTGCTTTTATAATTGTCATTTTATTTTAATATTGCAAGTTTACATTATGAAACATGTCATGTTGCAAGACTGACAAAACCTGCCACTGTTTTTTGTGCCATGTTTTGCTGCTTCTAGGCTTTCTGTTCATCCACGTTGCTTCTTCTGTCCTGGAGTCATGGTAGAGATATGGTTATTGTGCTATTTAAACATTGATCTGAAGACTTTTACATGGTCATGCCTAATTCATAAGGAATTAACAAATCAGAGCTCTTGGTGCTTCATCTGCCATATGTGATATTGGCTGGGATCAGATGCTAAGAAGCTTGGAGTGGAAACTTTTTACCACCAGAATAATCTGCATTACTTTAACTGACCTGCAGTTATGTAAACAACAACCATTATGCAGATGAAGGAATATATGAGATGAATTCTGGCTTTACTAAATAACTTCTAAGTAGATTTTGGATGAGAATTACTGTGATTTGCTGTTTTGGTGAAAAGTTTGATGGTGTCTTGCGAACTAGACTATGGCATTCTTAGTAATGCAAATATGAGGATGTCAGACACATTACATCTCATAAACCCTGACAGAGACATGGAGAAATAGAAGACCCTGAAAAACACTGAAGAATCTGCCTGAACCACAAACAGACAACAAAACCTGTGTATGGGGTCAAAACCAGTAAATAGAAATTTATACAGTGGAATATAACTTCAGTGTAGGTGGCTAAGGAGATTTAAGTGACTTAATGACATATTTTTCCAGCCTTTCACAGATTAAGTGCCTTTCCTACCACCTTGCCTGCACCCTGACTTCTATTCAGCTGTCCTACATACCACCTGTTACTGCTTCCCTATTTCTGTATGTGCATACAAACAGAAAGTGTGCCATTCTGCCCCTCACTCCCCACCCGTACCTAATAATGCTGCTTCATCTCTTAATTTCTGCCTGGTTGACTCTTAATTTCCTGAATTGACTGTTTTAAAGAAAAACATACCATAAAGTGATCTAGTTAAAGATGTCCCCAGTCCAGCAGGGAGTTGGACTAGATAACCTGTAAAGGTCTCTTCTAACCCATAGCCTTCTATGATTCTATATGTTGGAGAGAATGAAAGAGCACATGTAACTCTCAGCTTTTCACTAATACAGTCATTATGTGGCTTCAAAATATTCACAGGAATAGCAGCTTGCCAGTGGTCACTCATTTCTCCAGGCTGGCAAGGCAAACAGTTTTTACTGTGGTGTATCATAACACACCTGAAGAGCAGCAATGCACATGATGAACTTAAGTTTTTCATCTTTTTGCCTTATAGCTCTAATGCTATGAAAAGAAAGAGTGAGTGAAGGGAAAGGATAGTGAATGATGTTGCAAAGGCAAACAACTTTCTTAAAATACCTAGCATGGTAGTCTTTTGAATGTATGCAGTCTTATGAAAGCCAAGGCCAAGATTTTTATAAGAATAGTATTAATTTGTTGGTATTGCTATGTGTTAAATAAAAGACTTGACTTTTTCTGCTCATTATTTTGGGTCATGGACCCCCTTTTATATCATCATCATAACATATTCAAAGACCCTGAAATAGCATAGATGCTTCAAACTTATTACAAGAACTGTATGACAAATTATGCATGAATGCGCAGTAAAAATAACTCTAAATTTGAAACCACTTACCAAATCTGATTGAACTGTGATACCAATACACTAAGCCAAGAAGACACGTAGCATTTCTAAGACATGGTCTCTATGAAAAAAATTGTATACTGATGAAAAGCTGAAATTAGTATCAGTGTATGAGTTCAATACATCCCTCATTTTTTGAATTTGTAGCATTCCACTGAGTCCTCCCTTCTGACTTACCAAGCTTGCTTTTCTCCTACTGCCTTGTGCAAGACTCTCTCTTACTTGACTTCCTGATTTTCTGCAAAATACATCAAACAGCAATCAAAAATGTTTGTATCATGTCTTGGTCTTTTCTATATATTTCATTACCATAGGTGAACTTCCCATACACTGACCAAACACTGACATACTGTGGAGAAACATTTTTCTCTATAACTTTGAGTTATAGAGTAAAAAAAAGCCCCAAAACATCTCTGTAATCAATAGTCTTCTTAGATTTAGAGAATGCCAGCTATGTAAAACCATTAGAAACAATCAATATAGATACCGTTTAGATATAGATGCTGTACTAGTCTTGGATAGAGTCACATCTCTATTTTGACAGCCCTGACATGTGAGCTAATTATATATGCCATATTAATTCATAATCACCAAGGTGGTGAAATAACTACTGTCATATGCTTTTGTGTCTTGACATCGTTTTCATATATGGGAGGTAATATCTGCAGCTGCAGGACTGGATAAGCAGAGAGTTCTAAGAAAGCAGATTTGAGATCCTACAGTTCTGCTGCCATGTGATGTCTGCCTTTTTTGGTCCAGTAGTGAGTAAGTCCAAAGCCACTGCATTCCTTTGCTGGTGATTCTGATTCAAACGCTATTCTCCGCTTTGTATATGTTATCAAAAACTATGTTCAACACAATTTGCTCCAGACTACATGACTTCACTTTGAAAAAGAAATAGGGTTATGAAACCAAGAGAGTAACAAGACCAATAGAGGAGAAATTTTGCTAATGGCAGAGGATCTTCAAGGTTGAATGAAGTTGCAACAGAAACGTGGTTGGTCATCAGACCTGCTGGGAAATGAAAGTGCACACAAGCTTTGTACAACTGTACTGGGTCGGATATCAAATAAAGAGTATAATCTAGCACCAGTGGTCACTGACATATCACACAATGTCCTGCTGAATCCACCACTGATAAATATGATGAAGTCAAGATGGGTTACTACTGAGCAATATCCTGTAATAGGTCATTTCCATGTGGAGACAGCAATTGTAAAGACAAAGTCCAGTTTTGGCCAAGTCAGATATCTTTGACTCCTTGACAGTGATCAGCTTCCTTATTCTGATACAGTTATCTTTCACATCCCCAGCAAACATGGATCACTCCTACTGTTTCAGGCACAGTTCTGATGATTTGCTTCTCTAAGCTGGAAAGAGAGAGGAGGTTGAAAGGTTGTGCTGACCTCATCTCAAACTGGATACCTCTGTAAAACAGGCCTATAGAATGCAAAAGTCCTCCTAGGCAAGACATGACATCTACCCAACATATCAAAATGATTTGCTGTGACCCTGCTCCATTAAAGCTCAATCAGTAGTAGGTATAGTGCAGCTTGCTTATCTGGATTAATATTGCACTGTCAGTCACATATTTGCAGTGAACACTCTATCTTTCAAGCTTTTGTGAGAAAAAAATATGACATGCCTTCCTTGGCTTCTAGACTAGTCTGTTCACAAAAATTCTCTTGGGTATGTCTGACCTCCCTGATGCTGATGTTGTCAGGTTTCTGGAATTCAAAGAGAACATAAACTTCAGTAGACACTGAGAAGCTATTCACTGCCACAACAGATTGATCTTTCCCAATCTTTGTGTTTATCACATGTGCATTCACATCTTGATTTACTGGCAGAAGCATTTAGAATACATGCAGACTTTGTTGTAGTGCACTGCTTGTCCTGGAGATGATAGTATTTCTCTAGGTAAATAAATCCATTCATTTTGTGTAAATCCCTTAGCTGCTGAGATAAGCAAGCAGATTACCACTCCTAAGCAGGAGCCAGATAGCTCTTGTTCCTAGTTCCAGTCTCTAAAATCTGTTTACAAAGCTGTTTGTATGAATACTCCCTTGCCATTTTCGGTCAAAATGAGCTGACTGAGCAGCATCTTACCATTCATACTTTTTATCCTGATGCAATCTGAGTTTATTTCATTATTAGTTTCACAGTCAATATGGGTCACATAAACCAATATGCTTCTCCAGGGAAGACAGAATTCCTTATATTCCAAAGATTTTCTGTGTGATAAACATTATGCAGTTTGAGTGAGAATTAAAAATCTTAGCTTAGTGTAGGAATGCTAAAAATGCAAAAATGCCATACAAGCATTTCCTTATGTAATGATTTGAAGTATTCATTCTGGATCTTTTTCTTTGCCCTTAAAAAAAAAAAAATCACTCTATGGCAGTTCAAAGTAGTTTTATGTCATAAAAAGATAGGGTTTTTCTGTCATTCTGTGCATCCAACTAGACCCAAGGTGTGGAAATTTAATGAATAGGCTCTATCAGCAAAAATCTTTACAAAGTTTTCCAGAGTTTCCTCTTGTACTTTTTTCACATGAGGAAAGACTAAGAAAAGAGAAGCCATCAATCAAAATGGCTTCTGTTAAGAAGAAGAGGAGGGTTGTAGTCACTGGGGACTCCCTCCTAATGAACACAAAGGGACCGATATGCAGACCTGTCCCATTACAAAGGGAGGTCTGCTACCTACCTGGGGCCTCAATCGGTGACGTGGTTAAGAAACTTCCCAAGCTGGTCAAGCCCGTGGATTACTACCCCTTCGTCATTTTCCAACTAGGAGATAACGAAAGAGTTACAAAAACCTTAGGGCTATTAAAAAGGACTTTAGGTCTCTAGGGTGAATGGTTTAAGGATTTGGGAGCACAGGTGGTCTTTTCCTCAGTCGTAAGGAATGGTGAAGGAAGGAGTGAAAGGAGCCAGGAATTAAATGAATGGCTGAGAACATGGTGTGGAGAACAAAACTGCGGGTTCTTCAATAACAGATTGGTCTGCACACTGGGCCTGCTGGCAAATGATGGGGTACACCTGTCCCCCAAGGGGAAAAGGGCTCTTTCAAAGAAGCTGGCAGGGCTAATTAAGAGGGCTTTAAACTCGATTGGAAGGGGGAGGGGAACATCAGTTAGCCTAACAGAATTAAACATAGGGATAGCACTCCAGGTTCTGAGGGGTGATGCTATAGCCTAGGATCTGCAGCTAGACAATGGCGTCAACAGCTCATCTGAAGTGCATTTACAGTAATGTACGCAGCTTGGGCAACAAACAGGAGGAGCTGGAAGCCGTGGCAAGGCAGGAAAATTATGATATAATTGCCATCATGGAAACTTGGTGAGATGACTTGCATGACTGGAGTGCTACCATGGATGGCTACAAGCTATTTAGGTGGGACAGACTAGGAAAGAGAGATGGTGGTATTGCTCTATATGTCAAAGAGTGTTTTGACTGTATAGAACTCAATAATAGCAATGATAAGGTAGGGGATTTATGGGTTAAACTCAGCAGTATGCATAGTATCTAGTAGATATTGTGGTGGGAGTCTGCTATCGGCCACCCAACCAGGATGAAGAGACTGATGAGCTCTTCTATAAACACCTAGGAGAAGTCTTGTGATCGCTTCCTTCAACCTTCTGGCTGTCTGTTGGAAGTACAACACAGCAGAAAGGAAACAGTCTAGGAGGTTCATAGAGTGTATGGATGATAACTTCCTAACACAACTGGTAAGTGAACCAAGTAGAGAGGGTGCCCAACTGGATCTGCTGTTTGTGAACAGAGAGGGCCTCATGGGAGAGATGACACCTGGAGGACACCTGGTGCACAGTGATCACGAGATGATACAATTCTCATTTCTTGGGGCAGTGAGGAGGGAGGTGAGTAGAACTGCCACCCTGGACTTCCAAAGGGCAGACTTTGAACCATTCAGAAGGCTGCTTGATAAAGTTCACTGGGAGGCAGTTCTAAAAGACAAAGGAGCGCAAGAGGGCAATGGTTGATCCTTAAGAAGGAAATCCTGACAACACATGAGCAGGCCATCCCCATGTGCCGTAAAACGAGTCAGCGGGAAAGAAAACCAGGTTGGCTGAGGAGGCAGCTTTGTATTGATCTCAGGAAAAAAAATAAAGTTTATAAGCTTTGGAAGAGGGGGCAGGCATCCCAGGAGGACTACAAGTGCTAAGTGAGATCATGTAGGGAAAAAATCAGAAGGGCCCAACTAGAACTTCATCTGGCCAGTTCAGTCAAAGACAATAAAAAGAACTTCTTCAAATACATGAATGGCAACAGGAGGACAAAGGAGACTCTCTCTCCCTTGCTAGATGCAGAAGGGACAGTAGCGATGAGGGATGAGGACAAGGCAGAGGTACTCAATACCTTCTTTGCCTAGGTCTTTAACTCCAAGAACGAATGCTGAGCCCCCTCAGCTGGAAGACAGTGAAAATGAAGCTCCAACGATTTGGGAAGATTTGATTAGAGACCTGCTTGCCCAATTAGACGCACACAAGTCTATGGGGCCAGATGGGATCCAACTGAGGGTATTGACGGAGCTGGCAGATATCCTCTCCAGACCCCTTTCTCTCATCTACCAGCAGTCCTGGCTAACTGGGGAAATGCCGCTAGACTGGAGACTGGCGACTGGCAAATGTTACACCCATTTACAAGAAGGGTCAGAGGAAGGATCCAGGGAACCACAGGCCTGTCAGTCTGACCTTGGTGCTGGGGAAGGACATGGAGGAGATCATCTTGAGTGCTATCATACAGCACGCTCAGGACAACTTGGTGATCAGGCCCAGCCAACATGACTTTATGAAAGGTAGGATAACTGGGTGATCAAGCCCAGCCAACATGGGTTTACGAAAGGCAGGTCCTGCCAGACCCGTGTGATCTCCTTCTATGCCAAGATTTCCTGTTTAATGGATGAGGGAAAGGCCATGGATATGGTGTACCTGGACCTCAGTAAAGCCTTTGACACCGTTTCCTACAGCATTCTGCTTGAGAAACTGGCTGCCATTGGCCTGGACAGACACACCCTCTGCTGGGTGAAGAACGGGCTGGACGTCCACGCCCAAAGGGTTGTGGTAAATGAAGTTAAATCCAGTTGGAAACCAATTACGAGTGGTGTTCCTCAGGATTCAGTGCTGGGTCCAGTCCTGTTCAATATTTTTATCAACAAGGGATTGAGTGCACCCTCAGCAAATTTGCGGATGACACCAAGCTGGGTGGAAGTGTGGATCTGCTTGAAGGAACGGAGGCTCTGCAGAGGGATCTGAACAGGTTGGATCAATGGACTGTGACCAACAGGATGAGGTTCAACAAGGCCAAGTGCAGAGTCCTGCACCTGGGACACAGCAACCCCACACAGTGATACAGGCATGAGGAAGAATGGCTGAAGAGCTGCCTGGCAGAGAAGGACCTGAGGATGTTGGTTGACAGCCAGCTGAATATGAGCCAGCAGTGTCCTCAGGTGGCCGAGAGGCCCAATGGCATCTTGGTCTGTATCCGAAACAGTGTGGCCAGCAAGACCATGGGGGTGATTGTGCCCCGGTGCTCAGTGGTGGTGACATCTCAAGTACTGTGTTCAGTCCTGGGCCCTTCACTACAAGAAGGACATTGAGGTGCTGGAGCGTGTGCAAAGAAGGGCAAAGAGGCTGGTGAGGGGGCTGGCGAATAAGCCCTATGAGGAGTGACTGAGGGAACTGCGGCTGTTTAACTTAGAGAAGAGGAGACTGAGGGGAGACCTCATCACTGTCTACAACTACCTGAAAGGGGAAGGTGCTGGTCTCTTCTTGCAAGTGACAAGTGCTAGGATGAAAGGAAATGGCTGCAAGTTGCGCCAGAGGAGGTTTAGACTGGACATTAGGAAAAATTTCTTCACTGAAAGGGTAGTCAGGGATTTGAACAGGCTGTCCAGGGAGGTGGTTGTGTCGCCACCCCTGCAGGTGTTTAAAAGGCAGGTAGATGAGTTTCTTAGGGACATGGTTTAGGAAGGGGACATGTACAGTTGGACTTGATGATCTCAGAGTTCTTTTCCAACTGGATGATTCTATGATTCTATGAATCTATGATCTGCTTGCTCTATGAAGTCTGGTGGCCTGTAGCAGATCGCCACCATAATGTCTCCTGTCCCTTTAATCTTGACCCATAGGCTCTTGTTCTGCTCCTCATCCGTCCCCAGGTGGAGCTCCATACGCTCCAGCTGGTCACTGACATAGAGGGCAACACCCCCTCCTCGCTTCCCCTGCCTGTGCTTCCTAAAGAGCCTTTATCATGTATTTCAGGAAGTTCTCATTCCCACATACTAAAAGGCAACCTAAAATATAAAAATCAGCTCCATTTTAACATTTTGGGTTGCCTAGCTTAAAAATTAATGCATTTTAAAACTTTCCCATGGTCTACGTTTCATCACTGCTAAGTCTGCATAAACTAGCTTCTTCTGATCTACAATCTTCTCTGAAGGTTTGAGTGCAAGCTGTATGAATTTTTACAGGGTACAGTATAGAGACTAAAGTGGTTGTTATTTAAAGCATTAAAATGGATATGTATGTACATTCTAGTGTCAGGAATATAATCTGCTGATGTCTAGTAAGACAATGGGTAATACATTCAGTGATTTGGACAGTGAAAGCAAGACTGTCCCTGTTGCAGAGTTTTTTAGAAAGATTTTAAAAGAAAATACATAAATATCAGTAAAAGGAAACTGCTATTGTGGAAACAGTTATATACTCTGCAATAATTAAGAGACAGGAAATACTTATGTTTTTACTCATGTGTGTACTTAAAGGCACAGACACATCCCTTTGTATGAGAGCTTAAACATCCCTAGAATTCTTACATTTTTGGCTCAATTTGATTCAAACACAAACTTTGAATACCCCACCTAACTTGCGGGAAATTCTTTCTCTGTGTTTACAGACTTCTTTTTTGTGTTTACTTCATGCAAACTGAGAACAATGGTAGATTTTCTTTTAATGCTTTTTATCTTTTGGAATTGTTAGAGGTCCCACAGTTCTGTTGTCACTAGGTCACACAACAGATAGTTTAGCTTTTCCCAGTTGTGTTTACTGTGACAAAGTAACTCTGCTTTGATACTTAAAGTCAAGCTGCAAAGGCATCTAGTTTTTCAAGCGGGCTGAAGTGTTGCATCTTTTTAGAAAAGGTATAAACAATTTCCATTTTTATACTCAGCTTTTCAGCTAATATAACTTTACCAAAACACCTTAGCTAGCTTTCCCAAGGTGCATAGTAATGACAGAAGGATGCAATTTCAATCCTCATATCTGGTCACATGGTATCCTACCACATCCTGTATTCTATCACATGTCCCGCAATAAGTTAAATGACAGGGACATGCATGTGCTCTGACAGCACATAACTGCAAGACCACAGGCATACCTCTGTTACAGACATCCCTCCATAGGGCTTGTACTTTCATAAGCAATGACTGGGACAAGAAGCAGATTTGATCTTGTCTCAGTTCAATTTTTGGGTGAGTCAGTGTGTTTAGGCAATCCACTTTATCTCAGAAGATCTAAGTAAGAGTATTGTTCAGCTTCTCATCTCGTAAAACCCTGGGATCTAAGTATGACAGGTATAGTCTCTGCTGGGTAAAAAACTGGCTGGCTGGCCTGGACAAATAGTGGTGGTAAATAGAGTTAAATTCAGTTGGAATACACAAATTGTGTTCTGAAGGGCTCAGTATTGGGGCCAGTTCTGTTTAATAACTTTATCAATGATCTGGATGAAGGGATTAAGTGTAACCTCAATAAGTCTGCAGATGACACTAAGCTGGGCAGAAATGTTGATCTGCTTGAGAGTAGGGAAGATCTACAGAGGGATCTGGATAGTCTGAATCAGTGGACTGCAATCAATAACAGGAAGTTCAACAAGCTTAAGCGTCAGGTCCTGCACTTGAGTCACAACAACTATATGGAATGCTACAGGCTTGGGGAAGAGCGGCTAGAAAGCTATCTGGTGGAAAAGGACCTTGGGGTATTGGTTGACAGCTGGCTGAATATGAGCCAGCAGTATGCCCAAGTGGCCAAGAAGGCCTATGGTATCCTGGCCTGTATCAAAAAAACACTGTGGCTAACAGGACCAGGGAAATCATCCTTCACCTTTACTCAGCATTGATGAGGCCACATCTCAAATACTGTGTTCAGTTTTGGGGCCATTGCTACAAGGTGGATATTGAGGCAGTGTGTCCAGATAAGGGCAATGAAACTGGTGAAGAACCTAGAGAACAAGCCTTCTGCAGACTTGTTCTCTTATGAGATGTGGCTGAGGGAACTGGAGTTGTTTTGCCTGGTGATAAGGAGGATGAGGGGGACCTTATCTCTGTCTACAACTGCCTGAAAGGAGGTTGCAGCAAGGTGGGGGCTGGTCTCTTCTCCCAAGTAACAAGTGACAGGATGAGAGGAAATGGCCTCAAGTTGCACAAGGGGAGGTTCAGATTAGATATGAGAAAAAATTTCTTCACAGAAAGGGTTATCAGGCACTGGAACAGGGTACTCAGGGAAGTGGTTGAGGTATTTAAAAGATGGGTAAATGAAGTGCTCAGAGATATGGTCTAGTAGTGAACAGGTATGGTTGGAGTCAATGATCTCAAAGGTCTTTTCCAATCAGACAATTCTATGATTCTACAGTTCTATGATCCGTCAGTCGCAGGTAATATTCTATGAGCTGGCTAGTCACAGGGACTGTGTAGGTTATGTTAAATAAAATACAGGCACAGGTACAGATAGAAATATATCAGCCAGACACCTAGATGGTTTATAAATCACTCTTTTATAATAAATAAATAAATACATACATAAATTGGATTGTAAATTCCAATGTATTAGAATGTGAATGTGATATGATGTGATATATATAGATGGTGGGGGAATATGTCCCATTAAGAAGAGCTCAACATTGGTAAAAGAATGTTTACAAGTCATGCTATGTGTATAACCTTGCAAGAAAGAAGTTGTTTGATTTTTTTAACAAGTTTTTATTGCAAGTAGTCATTTGTATAGTGCTAGAATCTAGCTCATGAAAGAGAATTTTAATTTTTTTCATTCAAGTGTTGATGAGTAGTACTACGCAATGTATCTAGAAAAATGAAAGGTGATCTTAAAAACTTTCCAAACCCTTAGTTTTTCACTAGAATGTAACTCATGTACGTTCTAGCAAAATCCAAAGAAATAGCTAGAGAGCTAATGTCTGTGAGTCATATTTTTTGTTTGTACTCATTTTAATCATGAGAGAAAAGCATCCTGAGAAATACGTTATTTAAAATATAATACAATATAATGAATATTATATACCTTATTTTTACTGCATAAAAACCAACTTAGTAAATGCTGCTAGTGGTTTTCTTAAACCTAAAGTGCTACCTCCTTCAGTTATGTCTTTGCTTGTGTGGTAGTGGGTGGGGAACCTTTTTTCTTTGTTGGTGCTTTTCCCTTTAGACATGATATTACGGGAGTTTGAGTATGTCAACTGATTTTGAATCTGGTCTGTTATTTCTGCCAGGTTATTTTTCCTTGTTTGTAGCATTTAATATGTGCTCAGTAGAACCAAAATTGAAGTCTTGTGTAGTTATGCAATGCTTACTCTGCTGGCGTTTCTGTTGTCTGTTCAATTCTTCATTACCAAGTCTACAGCAATGCCAAACAGTAGTGAAGAGATGTAATCCTCCTGTATCAACCTAGTCATTCCACATGGAAATCTTTTCTTATGTGGTGGTTGAAATCTTACAGGTCACTTTACACATTGGAACATGATCATCCCATATCAAAAAGGGATATGGGATAAAGCTTTCCTAACTCATCCAAGTCTGCTTGTAATTTCAGACCAATTCAAATATTTCCTGGAATGCATCTGAAAGGAAACATGCTTCTTTTTTTCACTGCTGATAAATTAGTAATTATTCCTTTCCCCCACAAACAAAATCGAGTCAGCTATCACAACCATGGAAAGGGCAGAGCCCACCTTAATTTATTAGGGGTAGAGGTTGCTATCTCCTTAGTGTTCAGCACAGTTCTGTTCTCTGCTCTTTGCCCTGAAAACAGTACAGTAGTTATGCTATACTCAGACTATATATAGCACTTAAGAGATATCAAGGGTTGACTGTGACTTCAAGCTCTTAAAGATACTTGAGCTTTAAGAAGTCACCTGATGGAAGGTAACAGATATGTTTTAGCCCATTTGCTTCTTTACAAAAATGTTATTATCAATGCTTCAACAGGCACACTTACTGAATATCTTTCTAACTGAAATATTTTTATGTGCATTTATTTAAAAAAACAATGGAGACAATGGGTGCTTTGATGGCTATGTTTAACTGTGTTTCTCTATACTGAATATTTATTTTGACAGTCATCTCACTAACAATAAAAGCTCTTCCCTCTCATTTTCCTCACTTAGGCTCTTCATAATGAGCACAAAAAATGGCAATGTTTTTTCCTTTTTTTTAGGAAAAAATTACCCTACTGTCCTGGATTACTTGAAATACATAACAAAATAAACTGCCAAGTACTGTCTTGCATGCTATGGGCATTTGTTGTAAAAGAAAACTAAACTGGTGTCACATTGCAGCTCAGACCACTGTCTTCCTGCTCTAAATGGTGCAGTTCCCTCTCCTCAGCTTTTGCCAGTACCCCTTGATCATATGGCAAGCCGACTCAATTCACTAACTAAGCAAAAACTTGTGTGTTTAGCTTGAATAAGCTCACAGTGTAAGCAGACATGTGCCAGAGTTAAAAAGTTAATGACAGTGTTATAAACCCATATTTAGCTACACAAGTAGACTGTAAGTTCAGCAACTGTACTGCGGAGACAAGGATTGTATCAATAGAACATGTTCTCATTCACATTTCTCCTGTCTTTAATTTGTGTGATTGAGAATTTCTAAAGTACAGTCATTTGTAGAATGACTCATAGTCATTAATAAGAACAGGCACAATTCGAATGTAGCTCTTCTTTTGGAGGAAAATTATACATAACTGTTGAAGTATTTTGGTTAAAATCTTCTATTATCATATATAGCTAGTATATACAACAATGTAAGTATTCCATTCACCAACACCAATTGCTACTGAAAAAAGGTATGAATTAAATGACTCATTAGGCTAGGTATTGCTAAACTCTGTTTCTAAAGAAACCTGAAATGTGTCAAAATTTTTAGACAAATTTAAGATGACACGTTCTTTGCTGTCAATTTGAGTTCAAAATTCAGTCAAGCTAGCACATAATATGCTTGAATGTGCTAAAAAGTGAATACAATTTCATTTCTAAAAAGTATTTTGAGTACTTCTTCATTTTAAAAAAATTTTGTTATTTAAAAATAATTTGTAGGTCTGAAGTAGAGAAGCATATAGACCTTCCTTTGAGTAGCCCTACCATTGCCAGCAGAATAATGATCAGAAAATTCTGTGTGAGTGTCACTGTTCACTCAACTCCTGCTCAGATTTTGACTAATCCAGCTCATGCTAAGGCCTGATGTATGCTGGAAGCAGCACCATTAGCTCAAAGCAAGGCAAGACATAGCCAGTACATGGTGGCCAGAAATGGCTCAAGGTCATTATGCACGTACTATCAGTTGCAGCTTGTGGTCTTCTGCAGCCACAAACATTCTGCATTAGCAATCGTCTGGCAGTTTCTTCATAACCCACTAAAACCAGATGGAAATAGACCAGACTTCCTAGGAAGGTATAAATACTTTGCCAAAAATTTTTTCAGATGATTCCAACACCAGCTAGTCTACTGAGGTTTATGTGCTTCGTGGTGGGATACAGGGCATGCCCACACCATGATGGAAGAGAGAGGATGAGCGTTCTCATCATCAGCTAGATAACTATTTTGTTCACAAATGCAAGAGTTACAAGTTATGAGCTGCAAGTTATGAATTAGAGCACTTTTGAGATAGATACCTCACTAATTCAATGATGAACTACTGAATTAATGTGTTAGACTAGTCTGTACAATGGAGATTGAACCCTTGTTTGTCATGTTTTTTGGTATTCTTTCCTAATGAACTCAAAAAAGAAAATTTAATTTTATTTAATATGTATTTTGTCCTGCGCATTTGGGAGGTCCAAAAAAACCAGTGACAGATTAGCCAGCAACAATACTGGGACATTTGGCCTCTACTTTAGAAGAACTAGTAGTGTATGGAGACAGGTGTTGCAGAGGGATGTAAACTTATGCTGAAATGTGCTGGACAGATCTGTTTGAGCCTCACTAAGTCCCTTTTTGTACTGATGTAATAATTATTTCCTAATAGGACAGACAGGCAGATAGGACTATATAGAGCACATTTGTTTTCATCAGTGGAATTACAGGTCACATTCCCAAGCTTCTAGGTTAATCACTTTAGGGAAAACAGTGCTGGAAAGTCAGAAATAGAAATTTAGCAAAGAATCTAACTTGTCTTTGAAACACTGAGAGAGACACCTTATCCTAGTATGATTTCACTTTATGTGTGAGCCCAGATTCTCGGCATCTTAGATTACGCAAAGCTGTCTTGACTGCAAGACATTGTTTCCTTTGTTACTGGTTTAATTTGCCATCCAATTGCTTCTCAAGTCCTTCATGGAGGCATCCAGTTTTCCTGCAGTGTGATAAATGTCAATAACACAGGATGTTATTTGTTGCAGACAACCTAATACATATGTTCAGTTGTTCAGTATAAAATGAAAACTGGTATCTATAATGTTATTCAGTTTTTTTCTTTCTCTGTCCTGACTTCTTCTAGTCAAAATCATCTTATATCGTGTAAGTGTGTCTATATGTACTTTTCAAAAGCACTAAATTCTGTCAATTCAGAACACTCAATATTGAATTTTACTTATTACTGAAAAGTATATACTTCAGGTACCTAAACTTAAAAAATCACAATTAGACAATTTGCCTGACAATATGTTTTTTCTTATACAACTCCGTAAGAGTGAAGCATTAAAGCAGTACAATAATAAGTTGGATATTAACGTCTCCTCATATCAATAATAGAAATGCTGTCTTTTTGAATGAAATGATGATTTGTTTAATGGAAGAATCTTGCTTTTAAGGTTAGAATCATAGAATCATCTAGTTGGAGAAGACCTTTGAGATCATCAAATCCAAACGTATCTGACCACTTATTAAACCATACTCCTGAGAAACTCATCTGCCCATCTTTCAAACACCTCTAGGGATGGTGACTCAACCACCTCCCCAGGCAGCCTGTTCCAGTGCCTAACTACCCTTTCAGTAAAGAAATTTTTCCTAATGGCTGGTTACCAGTCCACCGTGTGCTATCAGATCAGGCAAAATTTGTATATGATACTTTGCTTCCTGTCACCCACCAGGTCTGATACAGGGAAAGGATTTATGGTACTTGAAAGAAGAAAATTAAATGAAAGAACATCCCACTCATCCAACTGTGATTTTGGTAGCTAGATCTGTATCTGAAAGGAATTTGAAACCAAAATAAGAGTATTTTGCAATTTTTATGTAAAAGATCAGTAAAAAAGAACAAGGAAGACCTAAAGCCTTATGCATAAATGTTGAAGGGAGCTACATCCACATGGGGCAAGATCAGTATTCAAAAATGTCAACAATTAGTTGGGGTTTAAATATGTTCCTTAACTATAGCCTGTGCTGGGGTGAAGTCTAGGAGCAATGAGAATTTTGGATCTCTTTTTGTTTGTGCCAAATTCTCCCGAGGAACACATTCTGCAAGTCTGTAGAGGAGGGGAGATCAGGATGGGTATAGAGGGCAATTCAGGAAAGTAAGAAAGTCTAAAACTAGAGGCAGATGTTCAGTTCCAACAAAAGTTGCTGTAATAGGAACAAGCGAGAGAAACCGGTTCTTTAGCTTAGTTTGACTGTGCCAATCAGCAAAAATGTGATAAAGAGAAGCCTAAAGTCAGCTTTTTCTTCAAGGAAATAGGAAATAATTGCTTACCTGCAAGGCTTATTGCTCTAGAACTTTATCCAATCTACTCCAGGAACACAGTATAGAAATGATAGTTCTGCTTTCACTCATTCAAATAAATTTAAACCTTTACCTTGAAGACAGGAATGCATGTGGACTTGCAATAGTAAATATTAAAAAATACATTGAAGGCAAAGTAGGCAGGTTTGATAAAAAATGTGAAGCACATACACTGCATTTTTGGTAAAACTGAAGCAATTTTTTTGTTTATCTCACTCCTTGTTCAAGAGAATTTTTATGTGTTGGTTACTTTCAAAATGAAAACCAAGCAAGAAAGCAAACAAACAAAAATCCATAGGGAAGCAAATTTCTAGATGCTATGCCAGACTAAGGATGGAAAAAAATCTTAGTTACAGCAAGACTTTTGAGATTCAAATGTTCTAGTGGAGTCTGCAATCTTTTATAATCTTTCTTTGTTGTTTTTCAATAATTATATTTTTATTATTTTTACAAGCTATTTTAAGTATTTTTTTATATAATTAAAATAAAGTTCAGCATATAAACTCTTACTTTTAAGATTATTTGTATGAAACAATTAAAACAAGCAGAATAAGACTGCTTTTCTTTCCTCCAGACCTTGCTTGGTCATCCTTTTCCACCAGTAAACACTGCCTTCTATTCCTTTTCCTACCACTAGGTAAAAAAAGAACGAAAAAGAAGCAGTAAATCTAATTCATATGCACTAGGCACCAGAAAGAAAGTGCTGGGGACTTGTGGAGGCCAGAATTTATAAAGAAATTTAGAGATTCAGTTCTCTGGTGACTTATCCATACTTGGTATTTACAAAAGGACTTAGGGGGAGAAAGACACTTTCATATACACTTTCTTTCCTTTCTCTGTGCAGGCTACCTGCCATGTCAACATCCATAACCATCTCAGAGCATGGAGGCGTACAGAAAATATAGAGGAGAAACAGTCTACTCCTTACATCAGATAGGCTCCAAGACGATGGCCATCTCTGCTGATTGAGTAGTAAATTATTACCCCCTTGAAGCAATGAGGAAGTGATGTATATGTTTTGCCCCTGAGGTGTGTCTCTGGGACATAGTGCCTCCTGTGACTCCCACTCCCATAATGAAGGTTAAACACCAACCTTTGCTTAGGGCTGTGCCCAAAGGTATAGTCTACCTTTCAGAAGCAGATTCAGGCTTTTAATTCCGGCCTTAACTGTATGCAGTCAGCCAAAATGCTAAGTAGGAAAGAGTGCATCAACAGAAGATCTGTCCTCCATTGTGGAGGTACTAGGTGAAGGCTGACCAGTATTCAGATATTCCCAAATCAATGTCACATCATTGTGCTTGGTTGTGGGTGAAATGTTGAGCATTCTGGGGCTCTGGTTTAATAAAGATGCAGGCAACATATATTTTCACTGCATTTTTGTTGTTGTTGCTTTTGCCTTCCCACAGGTGGGCTAAGTTTTAAATTTCAATGAGATATATAATCAATGCAAAATGACAGTGAGTAGAATGGGCTGCAGAAAACTTTCAGATAAGATGATTTATTCTCCAAGAGACTATATTCATTAAAGTGTTCGTTATTTGAATGATGACCTTTCAGTCCTGCTCTGCTTCTTGTATGTAGGTGATTGTGGAGGCTAAATATATTTTTGTATCTAGACTTTTCCGGTATTCTCTCAGATTTGAACTTGGCTGCTAATGCACATGTAGTAGTATATCTCAGGGCCATTATATGGTGCTGTTACTGCATCACATATATGGCAGATACTTTTCGGAGTATTTGATTGACTCTATATGTAGCCAAATAAAGATCTAAAATAATGTGAATATATTCTCCTACTACTATTTGTTACTTATGATATTCAGTAAATATTACTTGTTTGCCAAGGCTTCTGTAGTTTATTTCTACATTATACGAATTTTACAGTGCAAAATATATCTGCCTTAAACTAGGAAGCATATATATAGGCTTCTCATTTACTTCAGCACTCATTTCAACCTGCTAATTCTGTATTTCAGGGCTACTGGATGGATTTGAGCAGACATTAGGAAGTCCTACATCTTGTTATCTGCAGTATGACTAGCAATTTGCTGAATGTCCTGAGCTGACAGTCACTGGAGTAAGTAGTGTGAAAGCCAATACCTGATGGGATATTCTATATTAATCAGTTTGCATATCTCCAGCAGGCTGTTATTAAACTTTGGGACACATTATAAGTATTTTTCTTGAGGAAGTAGACTGGAGCAGATTTCAGATAACTTCATATCTTCTTGTATTAACAATTAAGGAACTTACAGGATACAAATAGGTATGGTTAATACTGAAATGAGCAGTCCAGAGCTTCCTGAAAGTGGTTATTAAGGTTCCACACATGCATATTGCTTTAGTTAGTTTATTCAGATTACCAGGTAAGAGCCAAAGGTCATGAAATGGCCCTTTGCCCTCCCTGGTTGATGATAGGCTATGTCAATAGAATCATTAGTTCATCAAAAATACCAATATTCCTTGTCCAGAAATAAAGAAGGTAATAATGAAGTGTTAAACAACTATGTACACTGGCAGGAGACAATAAAAGAAGAGACACATGCTCCTAATGGGTTAATATCCATGCACTAGCCTATTATAGCAGCTGGAGAGCAGTTTCCTAGTCTTTTGTCTTGGCTGTGGTTACTAATATCCCCATTTTTTCTGGGCTGTCTCACTTTGATGTCAACATAATTATTAAACAACTAAGTACACCCATTCGGCAAATGCTTTTTACAGGAAGTCTGTCCAGAAGAATAAAAGGGTGAGAGTGAATGACAAATAAGTATACCTTGCATTAGTTTTGTGCAGATTTGATAAAATGCCAGCAGAGGCTAAGACAAAAAGAAATTGTTAATTGTCTGTTAATAATACCGTCAGAAGGAAGAGTATTTATGGTTGTACGAAGTGTGAGTAATTTTTTAAAAAAATTACCCACTACACGGGAGCCTTAATAACAGTTAAAGGTGGTTTAACAAAAAAGACGTTATGTGGTTTGATGTCCTCCTTTGATATATTACTGACCACATACTGAGAGAATACATTGCATCTCTGAAACTTTATGCAGGGACTTGGGTACTAACTTTAAGAAATGCAGTTATGTATTTTGTCAGGTTAATATGTAATTTTGTTCCTGTAGAAATAATGCACTGAATTATTGTTCTCCCTAAGCATAGTATAAAGATAACCATATATATTCTGTACAAGTTATTCCTACTTGCTTGTTGATACAAGGCAATAGAGGCAAAAGATAGCACAGAACTCAACTAAACACTCTTCCCTTGCACCAGCAGAGTGCAGTTCTGTTGTTTGCACTAAACATTGCTGAAAGCAGATGTGTTGAAGAGCACAGTATAGAGACATGCTGAGAATTCTGAATTACATTAGCCAATCTTGTTTATTTGGCCTTGGAAGCAGTGCAATGTGAAGGCTCAGGGTGAGAAACTGAACCCAGTGAGATGCAGAACATTGGTAGATTTTTCCAAGTGACATAAGCAGATTCAGAAACCACAGCCTGAAACTGAACAGACTGTTACATAGTGTTCCAAAGCAAGCAGTTGTATGTCTGGTCTGTCTAATTTTTTTTATCTTTTTCTTTTTGCCAATGTATAGGAAAATAACTCATTAGTATTCCTGTGTATCAGTTCTCAGGTAAAGGTTTGAGTGTATATTAACACTGAGATGAATGTGCTTTAAGTCATCTAGGCTTACTGGAGCCAAATTACTTCATTTAAAGTTATTTCCAATCAAAATCTCAGTCCAATTAGAATATTCCCGTAACATCCATCTAAAGTTGTTTTAAAAGATGTATTGAGTTAGATTGTGATAATTTGAGCTCTTATTGGGTTAAAGAAACAGAAGGGAAATATTACTACTGAAAAGGGGTTGAGTGCATGCTTCTTACTGTTCTTTTATTTCTATTTTAGCAGAAAATGCATTCACCTCCCGTTCTTCACTGGCAGTGATTTCTTTATCTACAGTTATGATGCAAAATTCTGACTTGACTATACCCTCAGATGTGTAGGAAAGCATTAGAGTTTCAGGAGCAACAAAGTTTTCCTCTGGAAAAGAAAAACATACCATGGGCTTTGCCTCCAGAAATTTAAGCTGGTTTTAAAATGAAAAGCCAATAGACTGAAATGAATAGGTGAATAATGGCTAGTATTATTCTGTACTTAGTATTGTTTATGCTTTAAGACTCCTTTTTGTTTGATTGATATGTAAGATAACAAAAGATAATATTAGTTTTCTAATATTATTGTTTTCATTGCAATTTTCAGTATTAAAAATTGTGAAGATAATAAAAATTTCTTGCTTCTGTTGCCTGGGTTCTTTTATTCTTGATTCTGTCTTGTTGTTCGAGAAAACAGGGATGTTCTTGTCTAGAAATGCTTGTGTTATTGTTTCTGTTCAAAAACATCTACCTGACAAGATCAGATTGTTGGATGGGCATGATACTCAGGTACGCAATTTGAACTATTCTAGGAGTGGCAGCTAAAATGAGTTTGAACAACAAATTCTATTAGAGACAAGTCCTCATGGCTATGACCAAACCAGATGAGAAATGTAAAATAGGTGTAAACTTTTCATAAAATTCAACTAAGTGTTCTAATTGGACAGCTAAATTACCTTACTTTCATTAATAGCTGCTCTTAATGGGCCCCTTGATCCACTCCTACATGTGAACCACAGCTGCAGAAGATGTAGTCAGCAGAGCCTAATTGCCTAATGCAAACACAACAATTCAATTTAGCTTTCTGACAGAGGTCTCAAATTCCTTTTCACAGTATATCATAGGGGGAGCCTCGAAGTTCTGCAGTGTCATTGCAGATGTGGGAGAGTGTAAAACAGAGGAGAAAGACAGGATGGCAATGGTATAATAGCTAATAAGAAATCAAGGACCGGAAAATTCAGTACGAATACATAGCATACAACAGCATGAAGGTCCATCCTTGTGAAACCATTAGATTATAAATAGAAAAGAATCAAAGATGTATGTATTGACTTTTGAAGCAGACTTTCTTTGCAGTAGAATACAAGCAGAGGTATACTAGTTTTACTACTAGTAGAATACTAGTTTCACCTTGATGAATCTTGCCTTCACCTGCTGAAAAAGGAAGTATGATTTCTTGAGTCTTGAAAGAGTTTGCTGTGATGGCATTAAATCAACAAATCTGCAAAGTTAAGCACTTCCTCTTTTATGTGCATGAGAAAGTAAAAAAAGGGAAGGAATGGCAAAAAGTATTTCTTCCTGTTGTGTCTGCCTCTGTTAGCTTCAGCCTCTAGAACTACAGAATCTACCATCACTGACCTATTTTGTATTAGAATCTACTTTATTAATAGATCAGTGATAAAAAGCCAATACTCATGGCAGAAAAAAATAGAAGACAATAAGTTGTGCTTTCAGATTGTTTTTAGGGCAATTTATTTCAGCACTAACAATAAATCAACTCAGAGAGTAAAGACAATGATTACTTTGTATATGATGACCATTTCCATCTTTGTTACCTGTAGTTAAATACAACATTTTCAAAGCAAATGCAATGATAACTATAATTTCAAGAGCACTGAACTGCCTACTAGAAAATATTTTACTTGAAAAAAAATCGGTGAGTGATGAAAATATTAAAAAGTCTGACCTGCTGATTTTGAACAATTCAGATTTGTTTTAAACAGTAATTTTCATTTTGCATTTGTTTTACCATATGCAAAGCATTGGGGCTAAGTAACTTGGAAAATACATTTTTAAGGTCTTTTTTTCCTGCAGTGAAGTATTTCAGGTTTATTTGGTTTATTTAAAAAATTTATATGATCTTTTATTGTTATTTGACCTAAACAAATGCTATTTTTCCTTCAAATCTAATGATGTAACCACTGAAAGGAGAAAAAAAAAATTGCACTGTTTTAGGTACATCCCTTCAGAAGCCAGAAGAAAATAAAAACATAAACCACAAGTGCGTTTGCTGCAGTTTAATTTCATAAGTTTTACCAGGCCACAAACAGCAGTCAGGCTGAGAAAAAAAGTAGCACATTTGATTCTGGATACAGGACACAATAAATGTTATGAAGGTGCCTAGAAGCCCTCTCTCAAGCATAATCAATGCCAATTAAAAAAAACAACCCCAAAACCTTAATTTCTAGATATCTTTATGACCCCAGGCAAAGATCACCTAATTCCACAAGTAAAAATACTGCTGTCTGCCTTCTCAGAATGCCAAGTGCAGAATAACCATTTTCTTTTCTGCTATGAACTATCAATCTTCTTTAAAAACATATTTTGCATAGAAAATATTTTAATGGCCATACTGGAATATACATTCATTTTCAATACAAAATCAACTATAATAAAGCAATTTTTCTGGGGAAAAAGACTTAACAGGAAAATCAAGGTCTGTGGTAGTTTTTTCTTTTGAATAGAATTTGTGGTTTCTGCTAGAACATTTCAAATATGCCAGATAACAACATGACTTCTAAATGATAACATGTAGAAGGCAAACAATAAAAATCTTACAAGTAAACAGATGTTTTTCTCAATTGTGTATTCTCCACTCCTCTATAGTGTCTTTGGTGGGGTAATCACTGTATTTGATTTCCTACAACAATACAATTTACAAAGAACACCAAGAGGGAAAATAATGACCGAGATTATATTAAGCTTTGTGTTTGATACATGGGAAGTTACTCATAGTTGTAAGGAAGAACTACTTGTAAAGTGGCTTTGTTGTTGTTGCATTTGTTACATTGCCAAGATTAGAGTTTACTGAGGTTTATAGTTCAGTTTGCAAACTAAAGCAATATCTTATTTGATCTAAAATAAGATCATACTTTCATCAGTTCAAAAGAAAAAAGTCATTTTTATATAACTGTGAATTTGCCTTTGCAAGTAGGGCTTCTGAAAACAATTTTTTAGCTGATATCAATTACTTAGTAGCAATTGATTGAAATATTTTGAATCAGTAGAAATCAAGAATTAATTTCCCTCCTTAAGAGATGTAAATGTGTACAACACTCCCTGGTTAAAGAAGCTTTAATTTCAAATATATTTAATCTTAAATTACAATAGCTTTCAATTTAACACACTTAAAAATATGCAAGTGATACGTTACAGAAACAAGGCAGGGAAAGATAAAACTGTGAGGAATACATTGGAACTAAGTTAGCAATGATGAAAGACAATGTTGATTGAAATGAAGTATTTGACTGGTAAGTGAGGGGTCTGAACTATCACTCATAAATTTCTAAGTAAATCCTATAATTTTCAGGACAGATTGTATGTACATAATTTTTATCAACTTCCCTCCCTTCAACCTAAAGAAACAACTCTGCCAAGAATGTAGCAGTAATAAAGATGTCAGAATAAAAAAAAAAAAGGGGGGGGGGACTGAGGGGGAGGGTGGAGGAGGAGAACAAGAGATGAAAAATTAGAAAATTACACAAGCTTAAATTAAAATATTATTTAGAATATTTTGTTCACTATCCACATTCTTCTCACTTAATTGTAAGAGTATCAATGAGATGACTAAATTATGAAAGTAGACCCTATTAAATCTCCTTCCTATATGCAAAGCATTAACAGGGACCTCCAGAAGGTAATTACTTTTTATTTTGGAATGTCCTGAGTTTCCCTATGGATAGTCCATGGTTTTTGATTGAATACAGAAGGCTGACGTAAATATAGTCCTAACTTCTGTGAGCTATATAATGTAAAGTTAAATTAACCTGTATCCAAATCCAAAATACTGAAGCGGTAGTTCACAATAAGGTAACACTGAGGAACCTGGAAAGCATCTTAAATTTAAAAAACAAATTGAAAGAATTATGTAGTTTAGGAGGAAAGTGAGTAAGAGGGTATATGGTAATTGTACATGGTAAAATAACACAGGAAATAAGGCAGGACCTTTTGTTCTTCCTATCACATAACAGGAACAAGGAAATACTCTGTGACATTGTGGGATAATAAATTCAAAACTCCTGAAAAGAAAAAAAAATCACTCAGTCCATAACTACAATCCTAGATATTTGAGGTGGGAACAACAAAGAAGTCAGTCATTGCTCATGGGTGCCACATTATTTGAACTAAATAATAAAGTCACTCTGTTCTGTAAATCTGAATCCTGTCTTTTCGTTTTGTAAGAACTCTCCAGCCTTAAATGCTTACTTATTTTATGAAAATGTCTCTTGCTTATATGGAACCTAATCATTCCAAATATTATGTAAACTCAATCCATGCTGATGGTTTTAGGGTTTTTTTGGCCTTCATTGTTCATGCACTACTACATTCTAGTTCAGAAACTTTCTGGCCCTTCAGAAACCTCCTCTACAATGAGAAACTGACACTCTTTCATTTATTTTTCCTTTGTTAGATTAGTTTCTAGGCCATGAAGTTTCATGTTAAATGTTACTGATGAGCACCACTGCTAGAGCTAAATGTGATATGATCATAAGAATAGAAGAAACATCACCTGATTCAATTCATTCACGTAGTTCTCTGACAGTGGTAAATACCTGATGTCTAGTAAGAAGTTCAAGAACAGGATAAGTATGCCTCTGGTATTTTTTCCTGGAAAGAAATTGTGTATTTATTGATGGAATTTTGTTTGGATTTTGGTTTCTAATTCCTATTACAATTTAGAGCAGCCTTTGAAGGTGTCTTGGAAGTAGCTAACTGGGATTGATGACTTCTTCCTCCACAGATTAGAGTCTAGAGAAAATCAAAAGAATTTCAATGACTTACTTCTGCTAAAATACTTTTGGGTTTCTTCCTCTTTCCTCTCTCCTGCAGCCTACAGACATTATAAGCATGCTCTCATTGATATAACTGAAAAGTAAATATGATTTTATTGTGTCTCATATTAATATCAGCTAAATTATGATAAATTTATTTACATGTAAAGAGAGAAAATCAAAATTTATTACATGAGAGAAAGAAAAGACACTTTTTTAAGAGACAAATGAGAAACAGTGATATTGACTAATATTTCTTGTATATGTATTACCATTGGTAATCAAGAGTATTTAGCCCTATCTAAAGATTATAAATACCATAAGGAGATGACATGACAAACAATTTGACTCATGCTTAAATTTGGTGATCAGCCTATAGTAGTGAAGGATGCAGAACCCTTACACAGTACTTAGATCCAAATTATTTAGTTAACACAGATAATTTGATATACAACATAGATGTTTTTATTTCACACCTTTTACATGCTTTTTAATGCCCCTAAGGTTGTATGTAAGACTCTCTTAAAGTGACATAGTAATAGACATTGTGACATGCTCCACTGTCTTAGCAATTTCAAAGTTCTGCAAGTAGGGCTAGAAAGCCAGATTCTTTCCTTTGAATCATAGATGTGTCATACTTGAGGTTCAAGAAGATCTCTGATCTAATATAGAAAGAGAACTGTAATACGTAGCTTGTATTCACATTTGTACTGAGTTTATAGTGGATTATATAGCCTGTGTCTAGTATGCTTGCCTAATTGCTTACTTTAGAATGTGCCTGTTGCTGTAACATGACCATGGTTATTTTCACCCCTGATCTGACATGGAGTAGTGGGATAAAGGTACTTGTTGAAAGGTCACTAGCACAGAACATGATAATGCAAGGTGATGATATGAACTGATTTAGGAAAAAACAGGACTTTATTGCCTGATACAATATATAGTCATAGTTGGCATACAAGGAAATAAAGAAATAATAACTTGTAGCTTGTCTAGTTTATTTCAGATACAGAATTCTGCACTGTTGAAACATTCTCTCTGCTTCCCTCTCTCTAGAAAAAAATTTAGGTGACTTCTAGTCAAAAAAGAAAGTAAAACTGGTCTTATAAAAGTAGATTAAGGAATTCTTCAATTTGTTTAAGAGTAGAAAAAAAGTAAAGCATGTAGAAAGCTGAGATCACACTAAATTTTCAGAAAGCGTAGTAAAAATTATTTTACTATATCTCAATAAGGAAAGTATTACATGTATTCAGTGATTTGTCTTTCCTCAGTAAAAGTTAAGTGAATTATAAGTAATAAGCACAAGTAAAAATGAAATTTTAAATACGCACTGTTTTGCAACCTGTATTAATACTAGCATCAAGATCGATAAGTTTTTAAATTTCTTTGAATCCGACAATAATGTTAGATGCTTGCTTTTCTAAGCACCTAAGAGCTAAGGGGTCACAGAAAGAAAAGGTGAAGCAAGACATTTATGAGGTAAAAGACACAGGGCAAAGCAGAATTTTATTGATACCCAAGTGTGATGCTGATTTCCTAAGTATGGCATCATAAAAAAACACTCCTGCAGGGAAAACTTTGGGGAATATGTTTGTAACTTGTGAGCTACTTTGGTAAAATTTTATTTCTTTATTTCTTTTTTTATATTTATAGTAGGCCTGTTGTTTATGATTCGTTATCATAGTTATCATAAAACTTTTAGCAAAAAATCAATACTATATTGCTCCAATTTCAAGAAAAGTGGGCTTTCAACAGATTAAATGACAGCTCTACATTTTTTAATAAAAGATTTTTTTTAATATTAGAAAAATCGTATTTATTTTGTAGAAGATGACAGAAAAGATGGAAGATTAGGGAACACAATGGAGTAAAAGCATCCCAGGTTATTTGCTTATATTTAAATTCAATTAAACTGCTCTCCATTGCCAAAAGGGAAATATTTTTATGCTTTTGCTCATGTCTGCTTGTTCTTCTTTTCACTGCTCTGGGACAGCTGGCCCTGATTTCTTCCATTGCCCAAGCTGTGGAGCTTATCAAAACTTCAGTGGACCAGTTCAGCTTACTAACTGGAAAAGAATTCAGGTATTTTTTTCTGGGCTTTGAGAATGACATCAGGGATGGTTCTGTTGACTGTTAAAATCAGCACAAGGGAAACGGCAAGCTGCAGTAGTGAAGAAGCAGAAAGAGATACAAGCTGTGTGATCTTCCCATTCTCATGATGTAATCACAGACACAGAATGGTTGAGGTTGGAAGAGACGTCTGGAGGTCATCTGGTCCAAATCCCCTGCTCATCCAGGATGACCTACAGCTGGTTGCTTAGGACCACGTCGAGACTTTTGAATATCTTCAAGGGCAGATACTCCACAATCCTTCCAAGGCAACCTGTGCCAATGCTTGGCCACTCTCACAGAGAAAAAGTGTTTCCTGATGTTCAGAGGGAACAGCTTGTGTTTTATTTTGTGCCCATTGCCTCTGGTCCAGTCATTGGGCAACACTGAAAAGAGCCTGGGTCTGTCCTCTTTACACCCTCCCTTCAGTTATTTTCCACATGCATGAGATTCCCCTTGAGCATGCTCTTCTCCAGGCTAAACAGTAGATGAGATGCTCCAGTCCCTTAATGTTAGATGGCTTCTCAAAATTTCTGCTTCTCAATGATGAGAAAGCTCACCAATGATTAGGAAAGCTCACCACATTATTTGAAACTGCAGGCTCAGTTCACTAAGGAAGTAAAATAAAGCTTGATGCCCATTCTCAAATCCAACTCCAAACTTTCTCACATATCTGAATATTTTATAGGAAATCACAGCTTTTCTGCCTGGTCATACTACTTCAACCAGATCACAGCAAATTTGCTGACTGTGTGGTTTTCCCACACAGTCATAAATTCTTATCTGGTTTAAGAATTCAAGTTTTGTGAAGGCCTTTTTTAAAATAGAGTTTCTGGTTCTATGTCTGAACAACTCATTGTATTAAAAATTGAGATAATTAAATTTGTTAAGATGACAATTTTCAAAAAATATGAACCTAATGAAAGCTGATTTGTTTTAATTTAACATAAATGTTTAAATTTTTTTATTTTTAATATTTTTATAATCATAGGGGGCATTTTTGCCTCATTTGTTAATGTATACCATGCTGCAACAACACCGCAGACCATATATAACTGGAAGTCTGTCGTGCGTAAGCAGCAGAGTTGGAGGTACAAAGATAATGTTCATATTTGAAGACATGCAGATGTTTACCACAGCTGCATGCAGGGATACCACATTCTCTGTGGTCTCTTTGTCAAGGTGCTAAGCTATTGTTTGTGGACAGCAATGATCTGTGATGGACTGCGACCAAAGGTATGAGGTTCAACAAGGCCAAGTGCTGGGTCCTGCACTTGGGACACAACAACCCCGTGCAGAGTTACAGGCCTGGGGAAGAGTAGCTGGAGAGCTGCCTGGCAGAGAAGGACCTGGGGGTACTGGTTGACAGTTGGCTGAACTTGAGCCAGCAGTGTGCCCAAGTGGCAAAGAAGGCCAATGGCATCTTGGTCCGTATCAGAAACAGCGCGGCAGCAAGACCAGGGAAGTGATTGCGCCCCTGTACTCAGCGTTGGTGAGGCCACAACTCAAATACTGTGTTCAGTTTTGGGCCCCTCACTACATTGAGGCACTGGAGTGTGTCCAGAGAAGGACAATGAAGCTGGAGAAGGGGCTGGACAGCGAGTCTTATGAAGAGCAGCTGAGGGAACCAGGATTGTTTAGCCTAAAGAAAAGGATGCTGAGGGGAGACTTTATCTACAACTACCTGAAAGGAGGTTGTGGCAAGATGAGTGTGGGTCTCTTCTCCTAAGTAACTAGTGATATGATGAGAGGAGGTGGTCTCACATTGCACTAAGGGAGGTTCAGATTAGACAACAGGAAAAATTTCTTCACCAAAAGCGTTATCAGGCACTGGCACAGGCTGCCCAGGGAAGTGGTTGAGTCACTGTCCCTGGAGGTGTTCAAAAGATGGGTAGACAAGTTTCTCAGGGATATAGTTCAGTAGGGGACAGGTATGAACTCAGTGATCTCAACAGATCCAACTAGGCAATTCTATGATTCTATGATAACTACTGTTAATAAAGAGGGGAGAAAGTCAGTTTGGAAGAAGGTCAAAAGAGGAATGCACCTTATGGTCAATCTTGTTTAATATTTTCATCAATGATCTTGGAATCCATAACTGATTTGCTGATAATGAGTTTGGACTCACCATCCATACAGAAAAAGATCATATCACAAGGACATGATGATATCGATAACTTGAGTAATATTAAAATAATGAAAATTCCACACTATGTAATGAAAGATCATGAAATAGCAACAACATAATCATGAGTAAAGCTAGCAGCTTATTCATTTGAAACCAGTGGAAAAGAGTAGGACGTGGGTATATTACATGATTTCAGGATGAGTATTGTGATCGGTTCTGGAATGCAGACATTAAAAAAATATGATCCTGAGGTGTTTCAGGCCACGTATTTCTGCAGCGATTAAGAAGTACTATTGCCAGCCTGTATGGTTTAGTGACCCTTGTGTGTCCTGGTGAGTTCTATTCAAGAAGGATTAATTCAAGCTTCTTTCCAAAGAATGACTGCTCAAGTCATTATGGAAATGGTAGCCTGTCATATAAATGATGACTAGCTTAGGTTAACCTAGTTTAGGTTAAAAGAAATGCTGAAACAGAGTATGATTGCTTTTAGAGGGTAAAAAAGATCAGAAGAAGAAACAATGGTAAAGGACAGTGCTCATAGAAGAATACATGGGTTGTAAACTTTCTGATGAAATTTAGGCTAGAAATGATATAAACATTCCTAACCAGCCGAAAATATTGGAGGTAACACTTTCAAGCAAATGTGTGGTAAATTTATGCAAGAAATACCAATATGATTCCTGTAATTCCAGCAAACTGGATTTAGTGACCAGGACAGCCCTCACAGTCTCATCTTCTTGTGTCTCTCTTCAGTATTATCTTCATTCCCATGTATTTTTCTTCACTTTTTAATATTAGGGTACAGTACAAAAAGCTTAATGTTGTTCTGAACTGAGATTAGGCTGGTGAGGACCTTTCAGAACAAGTACCTCTGATTTTAGTATCACTTCACTTCAGGACTGTAGTGGACAGAAAGTAGAAATGGTTTATCAAGAAGTCCAGCGAGGAAATAAAAGGAAAACAGTAAGAATGAGCAGTCAGGGATCAAGTGATAGGATTGAATCCTTAGCTCCAACACAAATTCTCTAGCAGCTTCCAAAGATGTGGTGTATCCATGTGTCATCAAATTGAACAGTGCCTCCAAGATGACTACAGCAGTTAAGATTTAGAAAGGTTTTCCGAATTACTTCTTGACTGTGCGAGTTCATATTTTCATGTAGCAGACAAAAATAATAATTCTTTTCTGCAATTGTGCAGCCTATTTTTCTGAATTTCCAAAAGTGTGAATCTGTAGTAAACAGTAGTTTAAAATACATTAGTCTGACAAAACCTGGATCCACTGCATAAATTTGCTTGTACAGTTTCATGAGAGTAACGTTCTAACCAATATCTTTCTTTTTCACTTTAATGTTATCATGCTAAAGTTACATTTTTCAATATATTATTTGATTCTAAAAAAGAAATCTTGAAAACTGAGTAACAATAACTCTGATCAAGCCTGCCAGATGCCAGAAATTTATCAAAGCAGATTAATTATTAAATAGGATAGTGTCAAATTATTTTGCATGTTTAGAAAATATCGCTCTTCATGTTTACACATTCATTTACTGATCTTAGTCAGTTGGTTTATAGTTGCTATTTTGGTAATGTGGAAGTGCATGGCATGCATATGCTGCACATTATGGCCTTTGGAACTTCAGTGAAATAAGCATCAATTCAGTTCAAATCCCCACAATTCAAAGTAGAGAGGCTCTCTAATTCAAAAATCCCTGTCACTTTTTATATCAGCTGCCAAGGATCATCTCTTCCCATTCCACTTTACTACTGTCCAATTGACAGCAAAACATGTACTGCATTTCTTTTCTTTGAAATACCAAATGAAAACTTCTTTAAATTGATTGTAACTTCTAACACAGTGCAAAGACTTGTGTGCTAAAATAATAAATATTTCTAAAAGCCCAAACTGGTTGACAACTAGTTTTGATTTTTTTTTTTCTCAAAAATTGAAGTTTTAACAATTGTTTTTGCTTCAGTGCAGAACAAAAAGAGATTTGGTCACGATTACATCTTTGCATTTAATTAGGCAGATTATTGATATAATCATTGGCTCTGAAGTTTTTCCTTCCTCTGTGACTTTGACCAGGAATACTATTCTGATCATGTGAAAATTTCCTGAAGAAAAATTCATAAAAATATGTATGTTCTAGTTAAATGTTTTGACTTTAATAAATGGGAATTAACCAACATATCCCCACTGCCTCTAACACATCATTCTTAAATATGTACAGGTTTTTAAATAAGCATCAACAACAAATGGCTGTTATTTAATGTCATTTTTGTTGATCAAATTGCCATAATCAATATCTTAAGTCATAAACTGTGTTGGCAGAATTTGTGTCGTAATTAATTTATTTGTCTCTTAGGTTTACATGATTTAAGTTCAAAGTAACTGCTAATTATTACATTATTATTGATGCACATCAGCCAAGGTTCACTGTTTTCTTTATCACAACTTAGATGAAGAAAAAGAAAAAAAAAGCAAAACTTGGCTCTCACAACTACCTTCTAAAGATATTTTAGAGGCAAGCTCCTTCATGTATAATGACAGAGAGGGTTAGATGGGGCATTTTGATGTTAGGAGGCATCCTGAAGGCAGGAGCAGGTTTAAACAACCATCAGATCCAAGAAGCTCTGGGAGCCCTGTCCCCACAGGTTTCTGCCCTCAAGCCTGGGCAGACTGTTCAGAGTGCCTTTCTCTGCTGGAATAAGCTTAGGATTGCAATAAGCAAGGAAATTTACTTAGGCTACTGGATTTTCACATGTTGGTTAAACTATTCACCTCCACCCCATGGCCTACCAATAGAAACAAGCATGAACCACTATATGACAGTGGCTGCTGCCAGCTATACAGACCTGAGCCTGTACTTTATGAAGGGCAAGGAGAAGATGAGACACTCTGCTTCGGGAGGTGAGGGAAGTCTCCACCTGCAGATATCAGAGATGTTTTTTAACAAGTCCTATGTGTCTGCCAAAAGAGGAGTTCTAGGGATGAAATACTGAGTTCTGTAGATGCTCTAGGTGAAACCAACTGACTTTTAAGTGTGAACATGTACATGTTAAGATAGACAGGGGAGGCATAAATCATGGATTTAAGAGAGTCATGGTATATAGAGAATCTGAAGAAGGAAAGATCCCCTCTCCATAGGTCAGCCAAAAATTAAGATCAAGAAATACAAAAGAGATACAAACCCAAAATATAAATGTAAAATTATCATGCTAGAAATTGAAACTGTTCTCTTTAGCTGCCTTTGTTATTTGTATAATTTTGGTTTTCCCTCTCAGGTTAAACTACAGAAAGCTGAATACAGAGAGCTGAGCACATGAAAACAGTTCAGAAAGATACACTTTCATTTTATTTCTTTTTACCCACTCTGAAATCTCTAGTTATGGTGCCTGACAGTCTCCCCTTAGCCTTTTTAATATACAGCAAATTTACAATTGATTTTTAAATATCTGCAAATACTATCTCCCTTATGACTAGGAAAACTAGTAGTGGCTTGTGTCTTGAGTCTAGTATACACATTTGTGCTGGTTAGGCTGGTGTGAGTACCTGGAAGAAGGATATGTGATGAAAATGACAAACATGAACTTGAAGGGATATTAGAGAGACTTGGGAGGGAGTTTAAGTACTGGGATGAAACATCATTTACAAATAGCACTTTGAGTGTATTTGGGAGTTTTGATGAGTATTGGCAGAAGTAGGGCACAGACTAGGAGTGAGATGCCGAAAACATGGAAATGCAAACAGTACAAAAGGAAAAGTGTGTAAATTAGACAATGATTTCAGTTCCATCAGAAGATTTTTCACAGTTCATCTGCCAATTCTTTCCTACTTAGATTTATTTATTTCCCTTTATGAAGGTTCTGGGTTCCACATGAATGTGCTTAATTTCTTCTCATCTTAAACACAGGTTTTAAATGTTAATATTTTAAGTTCATTGTAACTTCTGCGTCTAAGTTAGTACAACTGAAATACCATGTGTTCTTCCTAGAGGAAGCTAATATAATTTTAA
Source organism: Neomorphus geoffroyi (assembly GCA_033558235.1). NCBI lineage: Eukaryota > Metazoa > Chordata > Aves > Cuculiformes > Neomorphidae > Neomorphus > Neomorphus geoffroyi. The sequence continues at coordinate 127,014 of JAUMJM010000099.1, forward strand.
AGATTTCAGTTTATTTCTTAGGGTTTTTTAAACTGAAGTTATATTTTACCTCAGATTTAAAAATAAACCCAAGAAGTGATCTTTACAGGACAGAGATCCTGTGAAGGTTATATAAGACACTACTAATTCTTTGAGCAATTATTTACAAAACATCTCCGGAAGCAAAAATCTTGGAGTTCTTTCAGTTGGAAATAAATAAATAAATAAATAAATCACTGAGTGATTTAGGATTCAGTGCTGGGCCCAAGGGTTCAGTGCTGGGTCCAGTCTTGTTTAACATCTTCATCAATGATCTTGATGAAGGCATCAAGCGCACCCTTAGCAAGTTTGCAGATGACACGAAACTGGGTGCAAGTGTGGATCTGCTTGAAAGAAGGGAGGTGCTGCAGAGAGATCTAGACAAGCTGGATTGACTGGCTGAAACCAATGGGATGAGGTTTAACAAGGCCAAGTGCAGAGTCCTCCGTTTAGGTTACAACAACCCCATGCAGCATTACAGGATTGGGGAAGAGTGGCTGGAGAGCTGCCTGGCAGAGAAGGACCTGGAGGTGTCGGTTGACAGCAGCTGAACATGAGCCAGCAGTGTGCCCAGGTTGCCAAGGGGGCCAATGGCATCTTGGCCTGTATCAGACACAGCGTGGCCAGCAGGACCAGGGAGGTCATTGTGCCTCTGTGCTCAGCACTGGTGAGGCCACACCTCGAGTACTGTGTTCAGTTTGGGGCTCCTCACTACAAGAAAGACATTGAGGTGCTGGAGTGTGTCCGGAGAAGGGCAACAACGCTGGTGAGGGGACTGAAGAACAAGCCCTACGAGGAGTGACTGAGGGAACAGGAGAGGTTTAGCTTAGAGAAGAGGAGGCTGAGGGGAAACCTCATCACTATTTACAACTGCCTAAAAGGAGGTTGTGATCGGGTGGGTGCTGGTCTCCTCACAAGTGACAAGTGAGGAAATGGCCGCAAGTTGCACCAGGGTAGGTTTAGATTGGACACTAGAAAGAATTTCTATACTTAAAGAGTGGTCAGTCATTGGAACAGGCTGCCCAGGGAGGTGGTGGAGTCACCATCCCTGGCGGTGTTTAAAAAACGGATAGACGAGTTCCTTAAGGACATAGTTTAGTAGGGAGACAGGCACGGTTGGACTCAGTCATCTCAGAGGTCTCTTCCAACCTTATGATTCTATGATTCTAAGAATGAGGGCATAAAGCCATTATTTACAGTAAGTAGGAAATCTTCCTTGTGTGATCTTTTTGGAGACTCAGGATATATCAGCTGTTGTGTGATATGATATCCTTATTGCAAACATAGTACTCAAGATAATGCTTTTTGTTACTGATACATAATGAGGTTGTAGGAAACTACATAAGGGCTTCCATAAAGAGCCTTCAAGAAAATGGAATCCATTAATAAATAAATAAATGAAAATATATTCTTTTACTACTACACATTCTATACATGATTTCATTCAGTGGACTGTTGATTTATCACGTATTCACATACCTCCAGGAGAGTCATGATTGCCAGTTCCTTCGTCTGTCCTGTCTGTGTCATTCTAACATATTAATAAATTGCATAAGGATTCCCTGATATGTACAGTCATTAGAAATTTAGTCAAATTCAACAAATCCATAAGCAGTTGGATGATCGGACAATTGTCGCAGATACACCTTGAACCACTTATTTTTTATTGGTAAACAAAACCACAATGTTGACATTTTAATAGTGTTGTAAATGTTGTTTTGAGAAGATTTTTGTGACAAGCAAAATAATGTACTTCTGCAGCAGTGGAACTAAGGCCTTAAAAGATACTTACAAATTCTAAACTTCTTACAACATCCCTTGCAAGTAGGTTGCTGGGCATTCAACTAAAGAGAATATTTACATTATTTACAATATTTACATTAGCTTTTCTAATGTTAATTGGATGTTACTTCCAACATATTTTGTTTGCAAATATTGGTTTATCTCGAATTGTTGTGTAGTTTGGTTGCTGTCACCACTATTGCCATGAGTAGAACATTACCTAGGGGCAATCATATGTGTGATCTTGACTGCAGCTCCTCCAAGTGAAGCATAAGCTTTTACTTATCTGTCGAAAAGATCCACTGGAGAAGGCTTTCTCATATTTTTAGCGCAGTTGCATGTATTCTTGATTCCATTTGTCCTAATGACGTGGTTAGCTTCAACACTTCCAATAATAAGGTTTAGTTCTAACCCAGTTTTAATTTTGTGCAACTAGATTTGGGAAGAATCACATATATAAGATGGGACACCATGGCAGTTCTGGTGCCCTTTCATCAGCTGCAGCTGAAATCCTTAATTGTGATATGATGGTACTTGGAATAAGTTGTGATAATAAAAACAGTGTTGACAGCTTGTCTTAACTAAAATTCATTGTTTGCCTAATATCAGCAAACAAAACAGCTAGGAACTACTACTATCCACAGGGCTCAGCAATAGATGACATAGATGATCAGCAGCTACTTACTTGCAACTGTGGTTCTTTCTCTGTAATGGCAATTCACAAAAATGTTACTCTTTCATTGGCCTCAGCCATTTGTAGAACCTTTAAAAAACAGGAGAAAATTCTAAGGACATTTGGGTGCTCATCACATTCTGAAAAAGATATGAATAATACGGATAGGATTTCACTTTTTAAGACAACGAAATATCTTCAGGTCTTTTTCTACAACCTTTCCTAAATGTAAAGAAAATGTTTTGCTGTCTGTCACACTTCCTAAGAAAAGTTGTCAATTCCATCTATAGATTGGCTGCTGGTCTCCTGGTTTAAAAAATTCCTACATAATTTCCTTTTGATTAAGTAATGAAGAAGCATGGGAAATAAAAAACCCCCAAGATGTTTCATTGTTAGAAAGAGGGTCCAGCTCAAGGCCTGCACTTGCTTTGAGGTAGTAGTAATAACTGAATCTTCACTGCATTAACTCAAGAGAACTTTGCTCCTTGATTTCTTCAGCTAAATAATATTGTGTGATAATTATAGACACCCTTTATAACAATGACTTTCCATGCAAATTTATTCTTTTAATTAGCCAGTTAATTGATTTATAAAGTGCCTGTGCAGGTCACTTAGACTTTGAAAACGTGCTTCACTTTTCTCCCAAGTGGTTAAAATAAAATAATTTCTTAATCTTCCAAACATTTTAGAGAACTTTATCAGGTTCATTTTTTAACTCTTGATAAAACCAGCTGTCATGTAAGAAAAAAAAAAAGTAGCATTTTTCCACAAAAAGTCACAGAAGCCACGGGCTGCACATGTGGTCAGCTGGTTTGTTTCAAAGCACACAAGAAATCACACAAGCTGTTGCTGCAGTGTGTGGAAAGTTGCACGCAGCTGTTTGCTGGGAACATGCTGTTTTGCTGCCTTTTTACAGCAAGGTGATTATTATCATGGGTCTTTCTCCCTACAACACACAATATAGACTATCCAGGATATCATGCCAATGTTATCAGTGAGAAAGAAGGGTTCAGATGGAAAGTGAGAACCTTCTAAAAGCTTTCACGTTGTAAACATTAAAAAAAAAAAAGAGAGAGAGAGAGAAAAGGAAAAGCCAGGTAGAGTTTATAATACAGCACATCTTAATAGGTGCAAGCAGATCTAAACGGAAAGCCAAACCTTGCCTGCTGGTGTCCATTTCCCTGAGCACCGTGGAAAGAGGTGCTCCCTGGTGGACAGAAGAAAAGACTGGTTTGAGGAATCTGCTGTATTTTCGGTGAGCTACATCCTAACGCGATTGGAAGCTGAAACGCGGAGGAGAGTGCATTTCCTCTGTGGCGACCGGCTAGGATTGTGGACATGAGGGAGGGAGACTGACCGATCGGGCTGCACAACCAAAGCACCCAAACGGAGGCTTGTGGATCTCCTGCTTACCCGGCTCCGCTCTGAGCACGGATCCCGGGCTTCACCTTGAATATGCCCGCGAAAGCACATACATTCCTAAATACGCCTTGTCCCCTAGCGCCAGATGCCCAGGGCCACTTCTTTCCATCTTCCATGTGCCCAGAGCCGAGCCGGGACGGTGGACACAACCTACTGCCTGCCGTCATCCCCTCAGCGGAACGGAGCTCCTCTGCCGATGCTGAAAGGTGCTCAGTCAGGACATCCCAGTCTCCGCAACTGCAGCCTCCGCGGGAGCGGCAGGAAAGCTCCGCCTCCGGCCATTCGGGAACAGCCTGATAAAGGCAGGTGCGGGCAAGCAGCAGGACCCCAGCTCGAACTATCTGCCTAGGCACAGAGCCCCTGATCCCTCCTTGGCCACCCTGTGCAAGGCGACATCTGATCAGCCGGTGCGGCCGTGCCGACGGTGGCAGGATAGGACCCTCTCTGCTGCCTCCTGAGCTCACCGGTGTCCCGCGTTCCTACGGTCGAGTGTCTGCGAAGGGACAAGGACCTCGCCTACAAGGCCCTCCGAAGAGGCGGGATTTCTCAGGCAACGCAAAACAGGATTTTGTTGTGTGGCTTTGAGATGAGGCAGGTATCTGGAGTGGGGTTTCTCCTGGGGCTGATGGCTCTCCCAGCGGTGCTGGGACAGAGGAGTTCAGGAAGCTCTAGAAATAGCAGCCACCCTCAAAGCTTTGCCATCGTCTCTTTCAAATGGGATCATGTCAAGGACCCTTATATCATTACACTCTGGATACTTGTGGCGAGCTTGGCCAAAATCGGTGAGTCTGGAGTTATGTATTAATGTATATAATATATCTCCCTTTCCCTTCCCCCTTCCCCTTCTCCTACCCAACGTAAATGAAGAAAAGTTACTGTGAATCCACTGACCCATTTTCAGGGGGTTAACTCTACTCTGTCCTGATTTCAAACTACTGCTCCACACGCTGCTTAGCAGTGTGACTTTTCCAATGCCCTGGTGGGTTACCTGCTTCATTTTCAGTGCCTACGACTGTGGCTTCTGCATCTGACTTCTTGCAAATCCATGCAGTTCCTTGAAACCTTGCATTACTATTGCTTGCAGGAAAAAAATTTACAGAAATGAAACAGAAATTGGACCTTGTTACTTATACAATACCTATTCATGTGATTACGATTGCTAGCTATATTAGCTAGCACCAACAAGAATAAACACTGTAAACTACACGAGCTGTATTGCTGAATTACTGAAAGAGCTAGCTTATAGGGAAAGGGAAAAGCTATTATCAGACCACCTGATGCTGCTGAAAAATTGCAAACTCGAGACCACACAGAATTTTCTTCAAGAAATTGGAATCAGTGAAAAACAAGACCTAACTTTAGTGTACTTTTAAGTGGATTTTTTACGAAAGCTCTATCTTGTGTTCTGAACTTTGTGAGCTCTCCAAAAGCAATCTTTACCAATAACGCTGTTTGCTGAACTAGAAGAGCCACTGTTTAATAAGAATGTATTGTATTTGCTTGATGCTATTATTTTCAGTCGGTTTACCTTGGTATCTAAAATGAGACCTCCAGTTTGGCAGACATTGAAAATATCATTTTCAGTTTTCAATAAATCAACTCTAAAATCAGTCTCAACTCAGGAAGTATGATCAGCTGATCCTACTAATACTTTTCTGTACTTGTACTGTTAATACTCTTTGGGATACCAGAATCACATTCCATGTATTTTGCATATCACAGAGAATGGATGTTGTAAAAAGATGTACTTAGGCATATCCTGTCCAGTACATAAATTAAACATAGTAAGGCTCAGGTGGAAAATGCTGTCTCCAAATTCAAATAAAACATTTTTATAATGAGTCGTGTAGAAATGATATTGTAAACCATTTTTCAGCATATCTGCATCTTGGGTTTCACTTACTTAACCGCAGATACATAACTAAATATCTTTATCTGAATCACTGTTGGATGACACCTTGAAAACAGTTTGTGTTTAGATGGTTGTTACATGACCTAGATTCCATAAAAATCCCGTTTTGTTTTAATTGACTTTTATTGGTGAGTTATATCAAGTAGAAAGTTGGGGAAACCAGATACAGCAAAAAAGTCCCTATAAAATTTTACTAACTAAACTATATACAGAGGCTGCTCATTTGAATCTTCTTTTTGAGATACTCTCCTAAATAATTATTTGCTCTCTGTGTTACTACTGATTTACTGGTTTGTACATGTGCCACAGTTGTACAATGCAATACTAGTACTGCACAACCATAGCAATGCTATGTCAGAAATCCAGTGACATTAACAGGACAGCTAGATTGACCTATATTTAAATTGAAATGGCCTGCATTAAGATTACCTTGGATGATGAGCCATTTTACCATGAAGTCCTCTATAAACTCTTGATAAAGCACTAATCGTCCTTGGAGCCGAATGTTGCTGGTTCTTTTTTAAAATACTTTGCACTTTCACAGCTGTGAAGAGCCTGTTACTTACAAGTAGATAGTGTCTTTCATCAGCTCCATGCTTTTTCTTCCTCAAAGCTCTCAAGCTTTGTTCCTTTCTCTTTTCACATTGTTAATTGCAGTTCTATACCACTCTGGACATGGTCTCTGAGGACTGGGTGGACAACTGCTGTATTCCACTGAGAGCCTATGAATGCTCCTGTTTTCCCCTCCAGTCACAAATAAAATATTGAAAGGTAGAAATGTACACTCACTGTTCAACAGCTTATTAATGAAGACAGTGTGAAGGTGTTATTTAAGTCAGTAAGAAAGGGAACTGAAGAAAACATCCTGTTTCAGTTCATGATGTTATATGGCTTGGAGAAATGTCCATTTAATAGGAGATTCTCGTGGATCTTCTAGAACCCAACGTTCATGTTGTGTACATTCAGAATATAAATTGGTGCTGACAATGTATTATACAATACAAACTACTGTAGGTGAAATTTTGTAAGCGCCCCAAGTACATGAAGAAATGCAAAGCTTTTAATGTCTGTGTAGCTGCATGCAAATTCTAAAGGCTTTTATATTAGAAATTTCAAAGAGGGAGTGAAATTTGAATCCAGGGCAGCTGGTAAATTTGTTTTCAGGAATGCCATAATACTTTGGAAAAGGAGGAAGAAGTGATTCAATAGCAATGAACAAATACTTCGGAGAAGGCTGGCCTAGTGATATCTCTAAAAGATACCGTGTCAGATACCGTGGACTTAGCGAGTCCATCAGCTTTTGAAACCCCAGGAGGGTATGGAATGTGATCCACACTGTATCTCTAAATTTACAGAGGCGTGGGTTCCTACAAAGACTCTAGTTTCTGCATACCCAGACCCATCCATATTGTCTCAAAATATTCTGACAAAGGAGCTCTTCAGAATACATTAACACAAAGAATTGCTGTGGAAAATTTAAAGCATGCTAGGGATGGGCTAAAGAAAGAACTGTGAAATGCAGGTCTAACAGCCCATCCACGTTAGATTCCTGGGGCAAGATTTTCTTTGAAACAAAAGCCCATTTGCCTTCCGGGGTCCTCTTCCTGCCATTTTAACACTATTAAAATTGTCAGTTACTTAGAGAAAATTTAGGTTATTGTTTTAAAAAATGTGATAATAGCTCGAGTTGGCAATTTTCAGTAAATAACATCTTTAGGAAGAAATGTTGAAGGATGTTTAGCAGAACTGTATTGAGAGTACTTTAACTGAAAATGGAGGCAAAGACTAAAATGGTGAGGATACTACCAGATCCTGCAAAGCTTTAACAACCAGCCCTGGTCATGATTGTAGTGCTTGTTAAAAGCTGCTTTAATGAGCAAGAAATGGAAGCTGTGTAACTCAGAAGTCTGGATTTGGCTACCTCCCCCCATATCCTGAACGAGATAATAAGGAAAAAAAATAATTTTACTTTTATTTTGAACTCAGGAGAAGCTGGAACAAGTTGACATAAAGGAGGCAGATGCATTTCATTCCTGGATATACCCTGTTATTATCTATCCCTTAAAGATAGATTATATCTTACAGAAATGTTATAAATTTGTGCTGCCAACTATGTTATATGACTGGGGTATCATAATTTTAGTAAGATGCTGTATTTCATCTTGCAAAATGCAGATTAGAATGCCTGTGGGCTAGGAATGTTAAGTACGGTAAAATCTCTGTTTTTCTAAGGAATTACTTTTTGTATGCAACATTTTAGGCAACTGAAAAGACGTTTCCAAACATAGAGTAATAGCTCAGCATTTCCAGTCATAGGAATAACTGTAAGCCACTTGATTATTAAATTTATGATCTGTAAATGTATGTGTGTTTCCATATTTTAATCTTGTACCTTAGTCATCTTTTTCCTGTCCTTGTCTCCCTGAAACACAACTCTCTCTTCTCTCCCCTCCCCCTTCAGGTCTTGCAGGTCTCAAGGCTTAATTATTTATAGTAGGGAAGAAGATATCAGGACAGGATAATTCGACAAGATTCAGATTACACCCCATGACGCATAGTAAATGTGCAATGGCAACTTGTGTGAATTACATAAGAAAACAATAGCATTTTGAGAATGGCCCTGAATTGAGTACAGTTCAGGCATGCATACCTAAGAAAGGATCTTTGCCATCAATTACTTACAGGCACCCGTGTGCAAAGTGTTCTATGTAGAACAATGGTATCTTTTTAACACTGTAGTCTTAGGATTGTTGAAACCATTGATTTACTGTCTTCAGTGCTAACACCACTCAAATGTGATCTACAAGCCACCAAAACGACTGGATGTTTCTCATGGTAATGCAGCAGACCACAGGCTTGCAAGTAATAAGTGCAAGCAGCAAACTCTTTCAGGTGTACACAGGTTCTTCATATAAAGATTTTGTGAGGTTCCATTTGGTTTTGTGGAGCTTTGTGTGTTAGAGATGCTTAGCATGAAAGCTGGTATTGGAAATCCTGTATTATTACTTCAACCTGGCCGCAAGAAAGTTGCTTTTCCAGTTGTTTTGACTCATATCACCAGAGGTCTATCAAAAGTCAGTTTCTCCATCAGTTTTCTTAAAGAAATATTTTAAATTCAAATACTGAACTTCTTTTCCCCCCTACTTGTAATGTTTCAATTGCTCTAAAGTAATGGGGTAAATGGATTACTGACTTATTCTGTACCTTCTGTATGGCTCCTTCCATTCCAAGAAGAGGTATTGAGTCCAAAGTCATAGAAGAATATTTCTTATCTGAATATTCTTTTTGGTCTTGCAGGAAATTATCTCTGACTTTTCTCACCTCACTGATGTCCCAAAGAACTGGGAGTTCTAATTTTTCAACTTGCTAACAATTGGCACTCATTTAAATTTACAGATGATTAAAACAGTCTTGGTAAACGCAGAGTGTGGCTGATTGGCTATGTTGTAATATTTTGGTTCTTTTCGTAAAACAGTTTAAGAGTGTTCATCCCTACAAAAGCAGTGACTTGATACCCAATTCGCTGCTATGTAAAGTACTGTACAGTGATATGTACTGAAACAACAGGCTTACCAGGAAGAGCTGACTGAGATGGAAAGCAAGACCTGAAGTGGAAACACTTTTAATTAAGGCCCAAGTATGTTCATGGAAGAAGAAAACTGGAAGATACTCTGAAAGGCTTATGCAAAAGCAGGGTTTTAAAGTAGATGAATCTGGAGAGTTTTTTCCTTCCAATAATTGAAAGTTGAAGTAATTCTGGATTCTCTAATACGTGCATGGGTGACTTCTTCTGTTTTCTTCTATTGAAAAAAACCCACTTTGTATTTTTGTCAACAACAAATGTTAAAATACCAGTGATCAAAGAAAAGAAGAAAGAAAATCTCCAAATAGATTGTATACTGATTTTCAAAACCTTTTTCTCTGTTGTAATTACAGTTTTTTGAAAGTGTAAAAAAGAGGAAAGTGGCTTATGGATTCATTTCATTCCACAAGTTGGGCTTTGAGGAAAATATTAAATGTTCAGAAATCTGTAGAGGTCCTGAGCCAGTAAGATTTCATAATGAAAATCTTCCAGTGCAAATAGATTGTAAAATGATGAAGGGACTTGTCTGAATATAAAGTTTACTTTCTGTTAACTATTTTAACTCCTTTGAGTTAGAATATTGGTGAACATTGATTAATATTGAGTTAGAATAACAATGTTGCATTGTTTTGGTGGTATAATAGTATTCCAGCGACTAAATTATATTGGTTGATATAAGATGACTTTATGTTAAAGTACATTAGTACTAACAGTTGTACTGCAGCTATAGTTATGTGATCATACATAAAATTAAATATAGTTGTAGTATGGTGTTATTACAATCCCTCTCTAGTGAAATAGTAGTACTGATGAAAATTAGATTTTCAAGCCTTGACAGCTTAGACATATGCTTAAAAATTAATTTAGTAAATGTTATTTGGTGGTTACAGTATTGGTGGTCAGAGTGAATGAAAGTGTTTGAATGATTGCTCTTCTATAGCCATAGCCTAGATTTCCATAGCCTAGATTTTAAACTGCTATAGGACTTGATTTGAATTAAGTTGCCAGCATTTTCACTGAAATAACTCTGATGCTCAGCTATTGCATCCTGTTTAGTCCTGGGGATGACTATGGAATAGTAGTGAACTGGAGAAAAATAATCTTTCAAATTGGGTCCATCAGTGATAAGTGACGATGTTTAAGGCCTAAGTCAGTGATATACTGCTCCTGAGACGTAAGCTGGTGGCTAGGGAGAAAGCACACAGGAATACATGTAATACAGTCATCAGTTTGATATTTTGCTGGACACTGTGTCTCCTATAGAGTTCACAGAATCATACAATCATAGAATTTCAGAACGGTTGAGGTTGAAAGGGCCCAACCTCCCTGTTCAACCAGGGCGACCTAACAGCAAAGGATCTTGTCCAGACAGCTTTTTGAATATCTCCAAGGACAAAGACTCCACAGTCCTTCCAGGTAACTCAGCCATCCTCACAGTGAAAAAGTGTTGCTGATGTTCAGCAAGAACCTCCCGTGTTTCATTGCCTCTCGTCTTGTCACTGGGTACCACTGGAAAGAGTCTGGGTCTGCCCTCTTTGCACCCTCCAGTCAGATATTTATACATATGCAGATGTGATCCCCCTTGAGCCCTCTCCAGGCTAAACAGTGACAGCTCTCTCATACTTTCCTTGTATGAGAGATGCTTCTGTCCTTCAGTCATCTTGCTGTCTAGTATGTCAGTGCCTCTCTGGTACAGAGGAGCCCAGAACTGGACAAAGCACTCCAGGGGCGGCCTCATCAGTGCTTCTCTCAACCTGCTTGGCAATACTTTGCCTAACATAGGCCAGGATACCAGTAGCCTTTTTTGCTGCAAGGGTACAATGCTGGCTTATGCTCAACTTGGTATCCACCACAACCCCCAGGTCCTTTTCTATGAAGCTGCTTTCCAGCTGGGTGGCTGACAGCATTATCTGGTGCATGGAGTTGATCCTTGCCAGGTGTGGAACTTTGGACTTCACCTTGTTGATCTTCCCGAGGTTCCTGTCAGCCCATTTCTCTAGCCTGTACGGGCCGCTCAGGATGGCGGCATGGCCCTCTGGCTTGTCAGCCACTCCTCTGCCCCCATCATCCAGATGATTAATGAAAATGTTAAACAGGACCGTACCCAGTACTGACCTCTGGGGTATACCACTTGTCAGATTAGATTTAGCACCATTGATCTTCATCCTCAGGGCGCAGCCATTCAGCGAGTTTTCAATCCATCTCACTGTTTGCTCATCCAGCTCCTACAGCAACGTCTTGGGCTATGAGGCTTATACAAGAAACAATGTCAAAGGTCTTAATTGAAGGCTCAGTAGATATTAGCTGCTGCTCATCTACTTGGCCTGTCATTTAATCATATAACTTAATCAGGTGGGTCAAGCATGACTTCCTCTTTGTGAAGCCATGCTAACTATTCCTGAGGAATTTCTTGTCCTTTATATAACTGGAAATGTGTTTAAAAGATGGGTAAATAAGTTCCTTAAGTTTAGTAGGGAGACAGGTATGGTTGGACTCGATGATCTCAGAGGTCTCTTCCAACCTTCAGATTCTATGATTCTATGGAAATGTTTTCCAGAATTAGTTGTTCTATCAGTTAGACCTGCAGATCCTGATGTTTGGATTATTAATGTTCATACGTAGACGGAACTTTATCCACATCCTACCTCATCAAAGAAAACAATCCATGCTGTTTTGATGGAATCGGTAAACTTTCATTAACTGCATGCTAATATTCAGAGGAGAGGAGAATACATAGAGGCCATATTGTGGCCACAGTGGACACGTCACGAATTAAAGAAAGGAATGACAACACCAGCATAAAGTTCAACTGTCCTCTGACCTGGGTGCTGTCTGATGGTTTCAATATTCTGATCCCTCTTCCACTCATGTTACCCACTGTTCTGCCTTCTCTTAGCTTATACAGTGTTAATTCCATCTCTTATTTTAGACAAACTGCTCTCCAGGATAAACTGATAATGAGTAGTGTTACTTGATGGGAATGTGCTGTGACATCTATTAATGGTTAGTATAAGGCTCAAGCAGTAGCTAGCTGATTCAACAGGAACGTGTAAGCCTGGAGGTGGTGACTGTAGTGTTCCCTGCTTCTTGCAGAACAGAATGGTAGATCTGCTTCCTACAAATCTCTCTTCTGCCCACAACTGTATGCCAGAAAGCACACTTCTGCTGTCCTTCTCTGTACTAGGTAGGTATGACTTCCGGGTCTTCTACTTACCTGAATTGCAGCAGTGGTACTTTGGAATCCTGTCTGAGCTCTCGCATTTTTAATGGGATTTTTCTAAAGAAAAATGCTTTTGTTCCCCTAAAAAAGAACACATCTCCCCAAAAAACCCAAGGCAAAACCAAATGTGAAAAACCCAACCAAATAAAAACCCCTCAGACAAAACTATGCGGGTGGAAATTCCATTATTATAGTTCTTTCCTTTGCTATAGGAAGAACAATGAAATTTCAGAGTCCATGATGGTTATGTGCATGGTGGTCTCCTATCATTTTCTTATATGAGACTCATTTGCTTCCTATCTTTATTTCACTTCACAAAAGAATGTGCAGGCTCTGACTCTGGATAGAAAAATATTTTGACTGTTGATCTGGTATTTGGTCAAGGTACATTATTGGAGTGTAGATGAAGATATTTTGAGCTCAGATATCTGTTTATATTAGTTGCCATGGTTGATCATTAGTGAAGAAGAGTGTATTCTTTTTCTAAGTAGAAATATCACATAAATACTGTATTTTTTCTCATGTTTCTTTAATACTTGCTATCATGGAAGCCATGTTGAAAAGAAATTATATATTTTTATATATATATATATTTTATTTTTTTTTTTCCTATGGAAAAAACTGATTTAAGTTGCATGTACAAGCTTTCTAGTGTAAAAAGCTGAGTAAGGTAGTCTATGTTTAAAAAAATTAGGAGTTTTGTGTTGATCAGTATACTGATCAATAATGAAAACGAGTAGGATATAGAGTACTGTGAAAGAAAGGGCAGGGTGGAAGCTACAGGTGAGAATACTATTATGTATGTTACATGAAAATTATGTAATTAGATCGTGAGGGAAAAACTAAAGAACAGAAAGTATGTGCTTATTTACATTGAGTTTCTAAGAAATAAATGTATTAATTTATTATTTTCTTAAGTTCTGTTGTTTTGTTATTATAAAGAAGATATTTTGCTATCATCAGAGGTTTTCTGTTAACATATTTTCCATTCATTGAAGGGATTTTGTCATAAACTACTGCCTGACAGATTGTGTCAATATGTCCATTATAATATCATATCACAGTATCATAAGGTTGGAAAAGACTTTTGAGATCATTGAGTCCAACCTATGACCCAACACCTACACTTACACCTACTCCTACTCCTACTTGTCAACTACACCATGTCAATTAGCAAAATAAGATATTTTTAGGATTTGCTTCATAAAGCTTCAAGTAGACTCTTGGGCAATTAGTCCTCAGAGGGGCTCATCCAGTGGCTCTACATATTGTCCTATGGAGCACAGCATATTTTAGAGGATGTTACCTTTTAGAAGGATAAAAAGAACCGGCATAGCAAGGCTTAGTTTTTTTCCCCAGTTACAAGTCATTTCCTAGACAAGATGAATAGTCAACATCACTTTATTCTCTTCGGTGTTGAGCTAAGTGTTCCTTCAAATTAAGGAGCCACCTTTCTATCTGCTCCCAATAATGCTATAAATCTTCATTTTATCTGGGCTTTTCAAAGGTGGATTATATATCTGCCAGTTGCTGCATTGTTGCTTATCTGTTTGTGATTCTACCTAACAGGTTTAAAAAAACCCAGTATGATGCAGCTATTCTCAGTTGCAGAGTTTGAAGTGCTTTTCAATTTTAGGATTTACCTTTTTTTTTCTCTTATTAATTCCGTGTTCCACAGTCTTTCATGCAACAAAGTTTTATGATTCAAGTCAAGAATGACTTCCATGTTGTAAAAAAGCAAAGTGGTAGCTCACTCCGGCCAGTTATGTAAGTGGTCGTGTAGCATCCGTAACAGACCCTGAAACTTGTGTGCAAGGTGGTGAAAACTTACATTGCATAAGCTGTAAAAGTGTCTGGAAAGAGAAGACTGGTTTTGTTACTTTCTTCTTAATAATATTTAGAGTAACGGGGAGCACTCTTACAATTTTTTTATCAGAAATAAAGAATATAGCCTGTTCAGAAACTGCAGGGTTTTTTCTTCGAAGTGTGATAGATGCGGCATTGAAGTCAGTGAAAGATAAATGCTTTGAAATTCACAGCCTCCCTTCCCCTTGCTCAAGTTAATTCAGTCAATTTTCAGACAGTCTCTGATTTGAGGATAAGGTTATTACATTTCACATGAGTCTGTCACATTTATCATGGAGTTATGGGGAGTAGCAATTCATTAGCATATAATATATTAATCTTACTTATCATAGAATCATAGAATCCTAAAGGTGGAAGAGACTTCTGAGATCAAGTTCAACCGTGCCTGTCTCCTTACTAAAGCATGTCCCTAAGGACATCTACCCATCTTTTAAACACTTCCAGGTGACTCCACCACCTCCATGGGCAGCCTGTTCCAATGCCTGATCACCCTTTCGGTGAAGAAATTCTTTCTAATGTCCAATCTAAACCTCCCCTGGCACAACTTGTGGCCATTTCCTCTTGCCCTATCACTTGTCACTTTGAGAAGACACCAGTACCCACCTTGCCACAACCTCCTTTGATGTAGTGGTAGACAGTGATGAGGTCTCCCCTCAGCCTCCTCTTCTCTAAGCTAAACAATGCCAGTTCCCTCAGTCGTTCCTCATAGGGCTTATTCTCCAGCCCTCTCACCAGCCTCATTGCTCTTCTCTGGACGCTTTCCATACTTGTACCAAAGATGGTAATTAAGTGAACAACTATAGCTTTTTGCTTTGAGACAAAGACATTCTTTTTGAACACTCAAAAAAGTATCTTAATTCTTTAACCTTTCCTAAGGAATGCAGCATAGTTGACCTTACTGAAAAACATAGTTTTCAAGGCATGTTCACTTACTTGGTGTTTGAAAGTATGAGGATGTAAAAACACAGCAGGAGGAAGTATGAAGTTTCCTTCTGTTTATTGTGATTTAGAAGTAAAGATTAAAACCAGTTGAAGACAAACTTGCTACTGTGAGTGGAAACGTGGCTTGTGTACGGGTATTGAAGCTCTAATGCCTGGGGCATAGTGATCATGAGATGATAGAATTCTCTATTCTTGGGGCAATAAGGACAGGGGTCAGCAGAACTGTCACCCTGGACTTCTGAAGGGCAGACCTTGAACTAGTCAGAAGGCTACTTGATAAAGTTCACTGGGAGGTGGCTCTTAAGGACAAAGGGGTGCAAGAAGGCTTGGATGTTCCTCAAGAAAGAAACACCTCATTACTGAGGTGTCTACAACTCCCTGAAAGAAGATTGTGACGGGGTGGGTGCTGGTCTCTTCTCACAAGCGACAAGTGATAGGACAGGAGGAAATGGCCGCAAATTGTGCCAGCAGAGGTTTAGATTAGACATTAGGATGAATTTCTTCACTGAAAGCATGGTCAGGGATTGGAACAGGCTGCTCGGGGAGGTGGTGGAGTTGCCATCCCTGGAGGTGTTTTAAAGTTGGGTAGGTGAGTTCCTTAGGGACACGCTTTAGTAAGGAGACAGGTACGGTTGGACTCAATGATCTCGGAGGACTCTTCCAACCTTAGGATTCTAGGATTCTATGATTATATGAAAGACCTACCACAAAGTAAGGATGAATAATCTATATCAGGGGTGTGAAATTCACGGCCCACAGGAGGAATCCAGCCCTCCACATAGTTTTATTTGGCCTGGCACCTTGTTTCTACCTGGCAGCAGCACCGAGCTCCTTGAACCTATGCCCCTGCCAGCATGCTAGTCATGTGTGCAGCGTGTGTGACGCGCATTATGCTGCAAGAGCAGGAGAACAGTGGGAGCCGTGAGTTTAACACCCCTGGTCTATAACTTATTTTCCTCTTAGTTCCTGGTGTAGCATGTGTTCTCTGTCACATGATGAAGTATCTCAATATGTTGAAAAGCAGTAGACTTTTGCCTGTATTCTCTCATCTGGTAAACGGTTTATGATGAAGTAGTACTATAGCCAACAGTGTTGTTTGTGCCTAAAACTCAGCATGTGTACTTGGGATTGAAGGAACTCTGATAAAGAACACCATGCTTTGGGAACTGCCTGTCAGTTAGGAGTATGGTTTAAGCACAGGTAAATCATCAAGCAGACTCAGTTGCTGACAAACTAAACACTCATAAATGAAATTAAAATAGTAAAATATATCCTGTATAACATAGATTACTTAGAGGCTAGTGAACATGGCAGAAAGCAGAGAATCCATAGACAGAAGGAAAATTCAGCTTGGCTTCTGTCTTGGCATTCGTTTATATTTTTTTTTTTGCTACCTGTCAAGAGTAGCAGTATATTCAGGTACATGATTTCAAGAGATTAATGGAAAAAAAAATATTAGCAGAAAATTATGAAATCTGTCTGTTCATAACCCTTTTGTTTTAGAACAAAAGCAGGACTAACCTACCTGCATTTTTTACTTTACAATTTGTATAAAGCAGTGTCAGTTCAGCTAGGTCTATCTGTCAGGTTGACGCTACTCCATTCCAGCATTTTTTTTCTAGAACCTGTCCTGGCATTTTCATGTCAGAATATGCTACACCAATCCTTTTGGAGGTAAGTCCACATATAAAATTTTCTTTCAGTTACAAGCTTTCTCTCACGATTTATTTGTGTGTAAATAATTTAACTCCCTTTCCTGGACATGAGCCAGCAATGTGCACTTGCAACCCAGAAAACCAACTGTATCCTGGGCTCCATTAAAAGCAGTGTGGCCAGCAGGTCGAGGGAGGTGATTCTGCTCCTCTACTCTGCCCTCTTGAGACCTCACTTGGGTACTAACTCCATCTCTGAAGTCCTTGACACAGGAAAGAAATGGACCTGTTGAAGAGGAAGGTCACAAAAATGGGGGAAACATCTGTCCTATGAGGAAAGGCTGGGAGGGGTGGGTTTGTTCAGCCTGGAAAAGTCTTAGGGGAAACATTACTGCAGCCTTTCATTACTTAAAGGGGGCTTATGAGAAAGATGGGGACAAACATTTTAGCAGGACCTGTTATGATTGGACAAGGGGTAGTGGTTTTAAAGTAAAAGATTCAGACTAGATTTAAGGAAGAAATTTTTTATGATGAGGATGATGAAACACTGGAACAAGTTGCTTAGAGATGAGATAGATACCTCATTCCTGAAAAGAGGGCTCTGAGTGACCTGATCTAGTTGGAGATGTTCTTGCCATTGGAGGCGATGTTGGACTCGATGGCCTTCAAAAGTCCCTTCCAACTCAAAATATTCTATGATTTTACTGAAGTTTAGCTCACATATATGTGGTGGTAGAAGAAAAAAAGAGGCGCTACTGTGCATACATCCAGTGTAACACTTGATTCATACTGAATGCTTACTGCTCTCCAAAAATGAATTTTTGCACAGATGTTATTAGGAACATATGCAAAAACTTTTTACTATCTCAGGATTGATCTGACTATATATAAAAAACATCTTCCTATAGAGAGCAAAGAATCCTATGTTGTTATGCCTTTGTACTGTGTATCATGTTTAGACTAAGCGTGTGACATTCTGAGATATTTTTTTAGTTAGGAAGATATTTGTGTCTGGTTTCTACCCTCCTTCTTTCTTGAAACCAGAAATCATCACCAGTAACTAAAAGGGTTTAGTTTTGAGCTACTTCAAATACAACCTTAGCAAGTGTGAAATTTCCCCTCCTTTTCTTTCTTCACTGTGGAAAATTAGCTTAAACCAATCTTCTTATGAACCTCCTTTTCCATACTAACCTTTCTCGTTTTCCCTATGTATGCACTACAAAACACAAATGCATAAATGAAAAAACAGCTACCTCATCATCATGTTCCTACCCCATTTCAAAACAGCAAAGACACTACTCACTGTTCTTCCTGCTGTTATCATTGTGTACTTCACCTCTCAAATGAGATAATGAAGGTATGAAAGTTAACATATTACTTAATCAGAAAAGCTGTTGCAAGGACAAAAATCAAAAACTCATTGAATGACAGCAGTATCTCAGAGCCCTTTGCAAGAATGAATTAGAGTGGTATAAATCAAGCGCCACTGTGCTTGTCTTAGATTCATGGAAAAATAAATCATGTGCCTCAATTTCTGAGCAAAATTATTTCCTTTATGGGCAGGAATGTGTGCATTCAGTAAGGAAAGTCTTCTGCTCTCTATTTCCTATGCCAGAAAGTCCCAGGTTTGATTGATGAAATGGTGCTTCCTTAACCTTCTGTGGAACAAATATACAAAGTAGTGCAAGTACTTTAATATGAAAATCCAATTTTTTCCCACATAGTACCTTGCTCAATTCCTTACCATGTTCTTTGTGACTAGCACTATTGACATTAAAAGAGCAATTCTATTATTAAGTAGAACTCCACAAAAGGACTTGTTTGTGGAGAAACGGGTCAATGATAAGTGATTTCACCAGCATTCTTGAAGAAAAATGTTTCTGTTTGCTTTGTTTCCTGATGAAGCTTTGGGATCCAAAGTCCTTCACTGTGTAATTTCTACTGCACTTTAGAAATCTTAGGAAATTACTCTATCCTTTATCTGTTGTCATTCTGGACACCTTATGGCAGTAGGAGCTGTTTAGAAGTGTTTCTAACTTGTTAGTAAAAAAATAGTCTCGTCTAGAAAATGTGAAATTACCAAATTCCTAGCAGGTGTAAACAACATACTTGAGTTTTTGAAATTATGTACAAGAGTTGTAATCCATCACAAAACTCTTATCAAGCTGCTGGAACCTTCCCTCCCATGTAAGACTAGCCAAATTTTGAAACTTTGCAAGGGACACAGTTATCATTCACTTTCAGTGGAAACTAGCCAAGTATGTTTTATTAACTTCTCTCAAATTAAGTCTGCTTTCAGTTTTAAGCAAGAGCTCCTTGACATTTGTGATATCTTGTTTTGTCAGTGGGCATCAGTGCTGAATAGGAATATCCTAATGCTTATTTAATTTACTGCTGTAATCAGGAATACTTAAACTATAATCCTATGGTATTCCAGTTGTAATAATTAGAATCTTGCTGGAGTGAAAGTCAAAAGCAGAAAATAAGGCAGTCTAACAGGGCTTTTAAAAAAGTGCATTCCTACCCCATGACTTGGAGCAGCCTTCTATGAAGGCTATTCTCCCTAGCCCTTAGGCTTTAATTATGTCCATTTTGCCCTTCCTAACAGGCAGCAATCCTTACTATGCCCTACAAGAAGCAGTACTGGGGAAAAACAGGAAGTCCCTAAAGTTTAAAGAAGTTTTCAGAGTTACAGCCTACTATTTGGATTCATTAATTTTTTTCTTCTTAATCTTCTTTTTCCTCTTTGTACACTGGGCCTGCACCAAGAAGAACTGGTTCTGTTTTGTGTTCAGGCTTTGATAATTCCAATTTGTCTTGACACTAGAACAACTGTTTCCATATATTACAAGTAATCCATTTCTTTGCAGTTCTTCGTCTGCATGAGCAAAAGCGAAAACATTCCCAAAAGGAGACATGTGTTTTAATTCATTTATCATACTAAAGTGAAGGTCAAAAGGCAAAAAAATTCTAAAATGCACAGTGTGAATTGAACTAGCTCAGCATTTCTTGACATTTCTTTATTTAAATTAGTTATCCACATGTTACTGGAAGATAGTAACAGTCAATAAATCTCAGTGAATTTTTGAAGATAATTTTAAACCTGGAGAAGTTGCAAGACATACCATTAATAGAAAGTGAATTCAACCTTGTTTCCACGCCCCAAAATTCTTTTTCAATTTATTCTATAAAATCAGCTGGATTTTTAGACCTCAGGCAATAATTTTAGATAAAATTTCCTTAGTGATCAGAAAATTACCACTAATTCTACTTACATGTTAAAGGGTCAGCAATAACTCTAATTGGAAGAGGTTATGATAGAAACATGTTTTTATTGTTTTGAATGAATTCTAGTATGTAATACCCTTCAGCTTTGCTTTTTCATATTTATATTCAGTATGAAATATCAACTATTAGCAACATCCTAAACACAGAAAACTCATAGTGATCCTTAACTGAATTCAGTTGTGATGATTTACTTGAGAAAGAAGACTGTCTTTCAAACTTAAATCTAAAGCTTTGCATAGGAAATGAAGCAGATTTTTTATACTTTTGCTGTCCTGTTTTATATCCTCTACTATACTTCAAGGTGTTTCTAATATGTACTTTGCTCTCATTTTGAAACATTATTTTTGACTGTTCCCATTTTTCTTTTAGTGCTGTTCAGTTCCATAAGGGTCGAATGCTACCACATTTGCACTGCAGTGGGACTTCTCCTTCAAAAAAGAACTGTTTGGCATAATTATGATAAACTGTACCTGACTGTTTAAACTTCATTGTGTTCGAAGTGTTTAGAGATGTAATAGTTGCTTACTCACATACTACTTTGAATTTGACTTGAGGCCATGTTGTTATGTTATGACCTATCAACTGGGAACCTTGACCTGTATGTTGGTTGCATTTTTAATTGCTAACATATTTCGTTAATTGTTCACCTACAAAGAACAGCGACCTAAAATCTCCTCTTTAATGAACTCATTACAATGCTACACACTTTGTAAATGGTGATCATTACATATGTGACAAATAAAGAAAGATTTCTTGATCTGGATAAAACCAAACTGAAACCAGTTCATTTAAATAAGATAAATATGAAGGACATTTTGCCTTCCTTAGGAAAAATATACCTAAGATTAAGTATGAATAATATTAATAGTCATGTTCATATAGTATATTTTAAGACAGTACCCATGGGCTTTTAACTGCTTGTTACACAATACACAATTCCCGAGTTTCTTCAGATTTAAAATATGTCTGAGATATTTTGTGTCATTGAGCTTTTTTCCAGAAAGCTTTTAAATTTTGCTAGATTTGGTAAAAGCATAAGGTACTGATTAATGAAATAATTTGAGATTTGTCTAAGTAATATTGTTTAGAAGAAATTAGTAAAATCTTTTTCTTTCTACCACTTTTTCTTTCTACCACTTGTATATAAACAACTCAAAATGGCAAAATCATTTCATAAGACTTGCAGAACACCATTGTTGCAAGGTCCATAGAACAGAATCTAAAGGACTATAAAATATGCTATCAATTTCCTGACCAGGAAAAAAGCACTTAGTGCACTTTATTGGTAAAGATTAGAAATGCAAATGCAAGCAATAATGATCAGCTTCAGCCGTGTTAAGCCTGCTCAAACACTTTCTGAAAAGATGAGAAAAGAGGTTCAATAATGTTTGGAATACTTGCTCCAACCGAACCACTCTTAAAACACAACAGAAGATACTTTTTTTTCCTTGCTTTAGGCCTAAATTCATCTGTTAATAAGATGAGTGGGTAAAAAAAGGACTAGATAAAGTAAGAAACTATAGAAGGTTATTTGTGGAAGTCACTAGAGTTTAGTTTTTTGATTGGTGTTACGCAGGGGTTTAGAGTTTTTTTTTTTCTTTTTTGGGGGGGATGGGTTTGGTTTCGGTTTGTGGTGGTTTGGTTTTTAACTTACCACTTCACAAATAGGTGAAATGTTCTACCGAAGGTTTTTGATGACACTTCCCTAGGCATTATCAGTATTCATGTGGATCTGGCTACTGTACTAGAAAAACCATATAATCTTGAGGAGTGGACGAAGGAATGAAATACAGTACTGTCAAGGGCAGTTTCACTCAGGGACAAATGAGAAGGATTTCTACACGAGGCTGTGAATGAGAAGAAGAGGTACACGTCTGTATGAAGTGAATACAGGATGTCTGTGAGTCACCAATGGGATAATGAATCCAGGATGTACCTGAAATATAGATTGTAATAGGAAATTATTAATGCTGTTGGGCTTGCTTCTGCTGTGACTCATGCAGGATGCAGTCTATATTTCTGATTACTCTGAGTATACAAACATGTACTCAGATTGGAATAGACAGATAGCTGAAGCCAAAGAAAGCAACAAAAAGAGAATGAAGGATTTAACATTAGGGAAACTGAACTATATAAGAAAACTGATAATATTATCAGAAAGGAAAATGGATATGAAATAGCTATGAACAGCTTCGGGCTAGAAATCAGAATGAAGTCTAACTATGTGATGAGGTCTGGTGGTTTGCCTTCACATAGGTGTAGCTGGAGCAAAAATGCTCTTAAATGAGGATCATTGAATATGGTGATGTGATAATGTAGGATCTCACTACAGAACCAAATAGCTCTTCTAGTTCTTATAATTAAAACTCTTAGATCCTCTGTGCAGGCTACATAAGCAACTGTAATAGGTATGCCTAAGGGTATGCAGGCAAGAAATGTTGTGTTTGGTAATATGGCAAGGGTTGAAGACTTGTGTATTCAAGTCATAAAGGAGAGCTTCCAGTACAACAGAGGTCAATGCAAAGGGATGCAAAACTGGCATATCACGCAAAAATAATAACAGTTACAAGGACAGAGCAGAAAATTAAAGACATACGCGTATAAAGAAATCATGTGAAGGAAGTTTATTAGAGAACTAGTATTTGGGCTGGACTGTTGAGAACCAAAAGGAGTCATAACAAGCGATAAGAGAAATATATAACTAGAGGATATTTCATTACACAGGAAACTGGATCAAAAAACTTCTCTTAATAGAGGAGTGAAATAAGTAGAAAGTGGGCTTATCAGAAAAGCGTGCTTTTGAACAAATACATGAAATAGATAATAATTAACACCAAACACTTAAAGAAAAGCAGCAAGACCTCTGGAAAAATTTGAAATTAAGGCTGTAGAAGCATAAAGGAAGTTGCCTATCAAGCAGAGGACAAGGTGACTGAAGAGTAGAAGAGAGCTAACCTCCCTTAAAAAAAAAAGCAAAAGGAAAAAGATTATTTTTATTATTATTATTATGTCATTATTATTATTATGTCATTATTATTAAGTAATGTTGTAAGCAATTGCAACAGTGAAGTTTCCCAAACAGTTTGTGTTGTCCGTTATTTAAGAAACCAGGTGATCTGCAGAATGAAAACTACATACATTGCCCTCAGTATCATGAGAGGACTACAGCAAACACTGTTGGCAGCCAATAAAGATCAAGGATTATATGAGACAGTAAACCAAGAGTTAGAAGTAATTTTAAAACAGTGATTGTTCAGCTTCTTTTTAGGTTGAGGAGGTCAGGGTAGCTGGATCTCTAACACAAACAGCTTAAAGAGAAAAAATGCAAAGAATCTAAGGTAACCTTTGAAAAGAGTTTGCAGATAAAAAAACAGGAGAAAGGATAGAAAATACACAGTTCTTTCAGTGTCTAACATTTACACACAGTTCCTACATCACGAATGTTGCAATCTTTGCCCAGTTGCTTGCGTAGGCCTCATCACACATTCCTAAAGCACTGCTGCGTCTTTCTTGGTATGACAGATACAGCTGCTTAGTCTGATACATTAACTGGCTACAACTAATGCATGGCAATACGAAGCAAGAGAGTAGGCAGGGGTGCATGCCTTTTAGGCATGGTTGAAGCAAAATAATCCATCCTGGAAAATGTATGCTTGATATTATGTTTTTGACGAGTGTGGCTATTCCCAAGTCAGGTAGACCAACATAATAGGAATAGATAGGGTCTTCCCGAGACTTTTGGACTGCATTACCGCTCAGTTACGCTTGATCTAATTAGCTTGCAAATCGGTATTTGATTATACTTCGAACTGTTTTACATGCAAGGTAAAGCAGATTTTTCCGTGTGTGTTATTAGGATATATTTCAAATTTATGATATTGTAAAGTAACACAGATCTGCAGAAACTATTACTGAAAAACCCTTAAAGCTCAAATTAGAAGCACTCATGGCTTGATTTAATATGATAACTGTAATTATTGGTGAAGATGAAAAGTGATAAGAAAAATAGAATAATAGTATATTATCAGTGCATATCTGACGGACCAGCAAAAATGCATATTGTAGACCCAACCTGTCAGTAGCAGTGATAGCAGAAGCTGAGAAATGCTCTCATGGGAACTATGAAAATTATAAGTCTGAAAAATGAGGTTTTAATAATATAAACATTCCATGATTCCTTGGATTTTTTTCTAAAGATACATGGAAAAGAAACTTCAGCTGACAATTACTGGCATAGGTCAGTTTTTGATTTTTCTGGATGACATGTTGCATACTGTGCACATGCAGGTGGTCTGTGACAGTGATTTTAGCTGAAAAAAATCATTTCAGTGTTTTCAGAGCTTTGATTTTACACTAGCAAAGTTAATACAAGTGTCCTTAGTCATTTGAGATAGTGTTGAAATGACCATATATATCCTGAAATCCTACATTAAATAGGTATTTTCAGATTTTTGGGTTTGCAACACTGTTGTCTATGCCTACAACTATGAAGTATCTTGCGCATGAATTATACATGATCTCTTCTTTATTATTATATTTATTATTCTTTCTATTTAACCAGCCCTTTCTGTCTTCGTTTCATTAGTGAATTACAAAAAGACCATTCTGTTGAATCACTTCTTTCAAAGCAGTCTCAGATGGCCTTAGAAAGCAACACATAGTTCACTGAGTTCTGTAAATTCCACTGAAGAAGATTTAATCTAAATTACTGTTTTTAAAGGTGTTAAAAATAACTTACTTTTATAAAATATATTTCTTTCTTTGAGTCAAAAGAAACTGATTCCAGCCACCAAACCATAGACTGCTACTTTGTTTCGTCTTTCTCATCAGGTATATTAAATGTTGCAGTCCCTTTTCTTCAATCTCAAAGGAAGTGCCAGAAAAAAAAAGTCACAGGAAGTTTATATTATGTAATTGTTTCTTAACTTTGTAGAAAGCTTTTAATTCAGTGATGCTCAGCTTGAATTTAAATGCCATTTACCCACTAGCCAGTCCAACCCACTTGCAAGACAGATTTAGCACATACTGAGTGGAAGCTGTAATTCTAACTTTTTCACTAATATTGTTCCTAGACTTATATAGATGAATTCAAATGATAAACGTCAAAATTTATAGATCACAAGATTGCTCTGCGCACTGTTATTTCTTTTATGCCATGAGCTGGCTACGATTTTTCTTTCTTTGCTCTTTCATTCTTCTCATTAAAATATATCAATGCATTTTTCATCCTTAACTGAAGGTAGACCTAATTTCCTCTCTGGGTCCCTCAAAGAGTAATTTATCTGAGCAGTACTGCATGTTGTGTTTCCTGGTATTTATAATTTCTTTCATAACAGAAAGAAACTAAACACCTTCTCCATTTCAGTTTGGTGAAATCCCTAGTCATGCTAGACATTTAGAGGTAATTGGAATTTCCACTTCTTCTACTTTGTCCTGGGGACTCAATTCATTTTGTGGGAGTATTTCTGGATCTCTCCTAAGCAAGTAAAGAAGAACTTTATGAAATGAATGTACTGTCATTATGTTTATTTCTAACACGCTCAGAATGTATTAAGGACATAACTTAAGGATCGTTAATTCATTAAGAAGTGAATTTGGAATTTTTCTATAAATGCAGTAAGTACTCACAATACACAATGTTGATTGAATATACTTTATGCACATAGCCAGAAGAGAGAAAATCATTGCAAGTGAAAATAGGAACTCATATATAAAGCTATTGCATTTAATTTAATAATTTGTGGTATTTTCCTTTTATGTATTTCTGCGTTTATAGGCAGTAGGATTTTGCTGATCGTATTGTGTACTATCTGTCTGCAGATCTAGCTAGGCAGTTATCTCGAAACACCTACAGTCTACTGTTCGTATTTCATGCAATAACTTTCCTGTCTACAGCCTGCATTCCTAAACTGAGTAGAAGAATTTATTGGTGATAATATTAATATCTTATACAGACAGTCAGTTGATGAAAGTTAAAGGGAACACAGACAGATAGGATGTAGCTGATTGACTGGGAACGTGCAACTTCTAGGAGGAGACTATATTATAACCAAAATCAGGTTGGCTTCCCAACACTCACCAGGAGAGACTGTTTTGGTTGTATATGTCAGAATTACACAGAATATGAATTTTTTAGCTGGACATTAGGTTTCTAACAAATGTGTAGTTCAGAAAAGTCTTCACAGTTTTATTTTAAATTTTTAACTTCTTGTGGTCAAGGCTTATCTGCAAATATAAAAGAAGGAAAAACAAACTTGTGTTAGTGAGACCAGCTCAGCAACATTCATTTTCAGGAGATAATCCCTGCTCTATGAGGTGATAAATTAGTTGATAATTCACTGCCTAGAAGTTCAAGGAATCAAGAACAACCAGTAGGAAAATCTTTTGAGAAGTTAAATGCTACATGTGGAATAGTAGCTAGTTTGTTTTTCTTTATTTAATTTCCTCTCTCTTTTTTTTTTTCTTATGCAAACCCAAGGGATTTTATTACAAAGAAAGGTGACTAACTGGGAAAAAACACATTGTTTGTTTCTGTGAAGTGTTATTCAACTATTGATTACGTGACACAGGTGATATAGAAAACTGATGTGGTTTAACCAACTTTACTGAATTCAGTTTCTTTCATATGCGATTGCTGTTATATTAATCCCACTCTGAAGCTATGTAGTAACATGACTTAGCTTTCAAGTCCTTTCTACAAACACTTAGAAACATCTGCATTCATGCTTATTGTTGGTATAAGCAGGCAGCTGTCATTTTTCCTTTTGTGTTTTCTATCCTGATAAGGCCATGGAGGTTATGCAACTAGTAGGAATCATCTTTTTTGGGGCTACTGTAATGATGGGGGATGCTTCTAATGTGTCCTGCATAGCTGCAGCTAAGATAAAGACACATGGTTGACGAACGCGGCCCTTAAAAACCCTCTAAGAGGTAATGAATAAATGTTTGACTAGACAAATACTTGACTGGGAGGAAAAACAATGGCCTTTCAGTAAAGTAACCTGGTCTAAGATCTCTGCATAGTCATGAGAAAAATTTTTCCATCATACCTTAAAAGGCTGGAATTCTTCATGATGACTTCTTGTCCAAACTAGTTTTAAGTTAACTTGCAGTAGCATTGTAAAATCTTCAACACAGTTTCAGGCTTACGCTTAAACCAAGAGAAACTTGGTGGCTTTTAGTGGAATATTCTTCCTAAAGTGAAGCTCACATTTCCATCACAAATCACAATTAAAATCCTATTTATTGGGTTGGTATAAAGCACTGTGGTTCAAATCATCTAGTATACATCAGTATTTAAGATAAACTGAAGGAAGAGCTCAGAGAAATCCCAGGAAAATCAAGCACAACTGTGCTTCCTTATTATCAAACAACTTTGCCAGCTCCTCCCTTTTCATGTTCAGTCTTTTTTTGTAGACTTGATTTCTCTCTGTTCTTCTCTCTACTTTTTTTTTCTTTTAGCTGATACCTAACAAGTGCACTATAAATATATGTTGCCACATATATTTGCATTCTTATTTGTGTTTCTGTCATCTAGAAGAGTCTGGTTGTTATTTCTTGGCCTTTCCATCTTTCTGTTTCTTTAGATACACTCATGACACTTTATTTTTTTCCCTCTAATTAATGTCTACTTTTATAGTCTTACCAAACCATACATTACATGTTTTTCTATAATAGATACAACATACTGCTCACTTTTATGAATAGATTTGACATACTAGTTTAAGATACAGATTTTTATGATATAAAGTAGCTGTTGCAGAATTATTTCCCATGAATACATCTAAATATGAAGAAGGAACCATTAAAGCTCCTGTTCCCTCACAAAGCCTCTGAATTAATGAAATCTTCACTAGGGAAATGTTGAGGAAAAGACCCAAAAGGGATCTCCCGTGATACCAGTTCCATTCTGCTCATGCTGCAGGCAGCATTGTCATGTAATATTATTCATAAATTTAAAAAAAGTTTTCTTGAAATCAGTTCTTCTTTCAGCATTTTTGTTCCATACGCCAATAAACCTGCTAGGGTACTGACCATTTTTAAAGACAAATGTTGGGAGGTCACATGTTTATTTTAGATATGGATATAAATCATAAAATCATACATTTCCAGCAGTTCTACCCTTTCTTTTCAGTCTTGCATTTATTGCTTTGCAAAGAATACCATATTTCCATAAGCAGATCTTTTATGGAGAAAATAGTCCAATAGAGGAAATTAATGTCATGTGGTATTGGTTTCATATAGAGTGAAATATGCTGGACAAGATTTGAAAATCAGTCTTTTATTTTATACGGTTCTGACACCGTCCACGCATGCTTTTGAGTCTAATATCAATGAAAGCAGGAAGTTAGTGTGAAGTAAAAATTGCCAGCTAACTTGTTCAAATTGTTTCTCCATTCTAATTTTGACAAAATATTTTCCTCTTTCCTTGCAGTTTTCCACTTGTCCCACAAAGTCACTCGAGTGGTTCCAGAGAGTGCTCTGCTAATTGTTCTTGGTCTCCTCCTTGGTGGCATTGTATGGGCAGCAGACCACATTGCCTCATTTGCCCTTACACCGACTGTGTTTTTCTTCTATCTGCTGCCCCCCATTGTTTTAGATGCTGGATATTTTATGCCAAATAGATTGTTCTTTGGAAATCTTGGTTCCATCCTTTTGTATGCTGTCATTGGAACAGTATGGAATGCTGCTACAACGGGTTTATCTCTCTATGGTGTCTATCAAACAGGAATAATGGGTAAGTTTGATCTGTGAAGGTACAATTGTGAATGCTACTGCATGCCAGCAGTCAGGTGATATTTTACAACTTAACAATTCTTTCAGCAGAAAAATCCATCTTAAAGGGAGCAACTTGTAATATTTTTTAACAAACTTAAGAATTATCTGAGAAATCTTCTCTGAAGCAAGCACAAAATGAACTTGAACCTGTTTCTCATATTTTCCTGCTCTAAATGTGTGTACACTCTCTGGAAAAAGCTCAGGATTTGTCCTGCTAATGGACATCTGGACAAAAATAAATTCTAGAGGGTTTGGGTTTTTTCTGCTGTGATAAAAACCTCCAAAGTTACTGTGAAATGTAACTGTCTTCCTTCAGTCAGCTTTAATATTAAGTAAGCAATGCTTGCTGAGGGGCTATGTATGTATGACACACCTCTATTTTATCTTCTGAGACTGAAAATGGTTAACTGAAGAATTACAGAGCCAAGTGGCATATGTAAGATATACTCTGTCTAAATTATATTACATATAAGGGCATGGGTCTGCTAGAAGAGGCATGGAACAGCAATTCTTACTCTCCTCAGCAGGTGTGGCATGCACATAAGGAATGTATTGACACCTGAAGTACAATGATTCACATTGTATGCGGATTACATGTGTTTTGGAATGGGCATCCTACTTATGCTCTTTTAGTGTATGTACTGAAGAAGCTCAAGAATCCTTCTAGGACAAAATTCTGTTAGGTTAGTGAGTTCTAGAAAGCACTTACAGAGTACATCTGAGTGCGGCTGAGCAGTACAGATAGAGTATGCTGTCCCTGTGCCCATCTGTTCTTGGTAACTGGTACTTATCCCAAACTGAGCGAGTGGCTCCAAGACCCCAAAGGTTATGTTGTGCAAAAGGCTCAACAGCTAGTAATAAGGCTGTTCTCTAACCACAGTGGTGCAAAATGGACTCAGAGCAATTTACTACAGAATTCCTTTTCAGTCCAGATAAAAAGAGTGCCTTAATTGTTCAGAAGTTGCAGAAGTTGCAGTGGACATTTTTGTGATGAAGAAATCAACTTTATCTATTACTGAAGTTAACACAGTAGAGTTTTCCACCCTCAAAAACTGCTCCCATTGTCCAGTGTGGGGAAGTAGCAGAATCTGGGGCTTGATTCCTTGAAACTATCTATATAAAACTATGATATCTGTTCAATCCATTTTAAGTGAACAGTGTGTTGTCCTTATTTGAAAAACCTGAGTCTTGAAGAACTAGACCACAGACTTGTTAATAAGACTATTTTCTCAGGTAACCCCAGATATTTGTAATATTGACTTCTATGATAGATTTAGCTTACATTTTAGATATTTAACTTAATATAACTCACATTTTATAATCCTTCCATAATTTCACATTTATAGTTAAATCAGGTTTTCAGGAACAAAAATGATGACAAAGAGATATTGCTATTACAACAGATTTGATTTCTTGAAATATCCAAGCTGCTTAGAACAACTTAAAAAAAAAATGACCAAAAATATTTTATGAACATTCTTTTCTGGGTAATATAATGAATGAAAATTTCTTTTGAAAATATGTTGATAAAAAGCATTGGAGGAAAAGCATTGACCTCTTTGTGATGTGAAATGGAATAGTCTGTTTTGCAAAACATTTTCTTTAAAGTGAAAAATCCATTTATATCTTGCTGCCCTCTCAATCTGTAAACAATTCTCAACGTACTGTAAGAGCTGGATTTGATGGCTACGTGTTCTGCTTCATCATTATGCAAATCCTGCAGTTACAGTATATGCTAGAACTCTGAGCATAGATATAAACAGGAGAATCAGCCCCTACCATAGGTCACAGCTAAAGCTCTACAAGCTAAAAATGCAGATGTTAACAAAGGCAAACAATAAACAATAGAAGACAAATAATAAACATGCCTGATGAATCTGAATGTTTAGAATGAGCATTCATTGGTATACTGTGGGGACCTGTCTTTACTGCCAAGACATATTATAACCAACTAGAGTTCTAATGTCAGCTATGGGAAAGGCCAGAGAAGCCTGTCCCTGATCCAAACTATGTCATTCTTCAGTAAAGCTAAGTAGGACTTCAAAATACCTACATGACACTTACTAGTCCCCTAATTACATTGTGTTGATCTCCAAGACATCAGCAAGATCTGAGCAGCATACTTCATGAAAAGCTTTGCTGTTGTTACTTAGTTGCTGAAGACAGGAGAATGCCGATTTACTCAGTTTCGCAAAGAGTTCATAGTAGCCTCTGTTTAAAGTTCTGTGGCATATTTTTGTTGCTACCTGACTTTTTCTACAATTGGAGTGAATACTGAATATTAGTAATATCATTAAAATGTAGGAATGTGTATCCACTACAGACTAAGATGAAATAAATACAGGTTACTTAAAACTTCACCACTGAATGAGCCTGTAGTATGTCCTTCAATTGAATGGATTATATAGTTTTTCTACATAAATAAACATAAAAGCAGATCTTTGTTTGCATTCAATGTCCTTATAGATACTATAATTTGCAGAAGAAAATGAAATAAGGCAATAATAACAAAGAAATCCATCTTTAGAAGTGACATTAAAAGATCACCACCTCAACTAGTAACTAATAGTCTTACTAGTCTGCTTTCACAGAATAAGAAGACATATCTGATTCTAAGTCTTCCTGACTGATTGCACCTAATTGTTCACCAGCTGCTGGAGAGCTAACACATGCAGTGCTTCTCTGTGTTGTTGTGACTAAAGCTTATAAAACATTTTCCTTGTACAATGTAGGTCATAGTGACAATATGCTGAGTACATGTAGAAGTCTTACACTGAGCCCAGGAACTTATCTTGCTCAGGTGTCACTGCTGGCAGCTAATCACTTCAGGATTTGGTGAGCTGGACAAAGCAGTGGACGTGTAGCACTTTGAAATAACTTGCATTATTAGTCTAAATAAGAGTCTGAATTAGAAACCCCATGTCTCTTGACTGCTTTGTAGGAATTATGGATGTGTCCTAACCTTTCCATAAATATTTGTTCACTAGCTTTGCAAGTCTTCAAAGAATGTACCAATGATCATAATTGGTAACATATAAAAAAGATAAGCAATCTCAGTGAGCCAGCTTATTTTAAAAGCTTGCATTCTATTGTACTCTGACATCTGATAGTTAGAATCATAGAATGACCTGAGTTGGAAGGGACTCAATGGAGTCCAACTCCTACCCCTGTATAGGACAATCCCAACATTCGCAGCATGTATCTGAGGGCATTGTCCAAGTGCTTCTTGAATATTGTCAGGCTTGGCTTCCCTGGGCAGCCTGTTTCAGTGCTCCACCACCCTCTGAGTGAAGAACCTCTTCCTAATATCTAACCGAAACCTCCCCTGGCACATCTTCCTGCCATTCCCTCAAGCCCTGTTGTTGTTCACTAGTTACTGTTATTTGGCTTACTCCTTCCTTAAACATGGCAGAGAAGGACAACTTTTGATGGAACAATTGCTTAGATTCAAGTTCAAGGCTGTTCTCAGAATCTTTGGCATGGACTTCAGCTCACTGCTTCAATCCCTCTCTCACACTGAAATATATAAATTCAGTCCTCATTCACAGCCCGATATGTCCAAAAGCAAACAAGACTATTTCTCCTTTTGAAAATCTAAAGCAGTCTATGCAAATTATGAATTTCTGGTTTTAGGGCCTTACCAAGGTCCCTATACACTGTATGGAAATGTTGCAGATGCTCTGATTGGCAGACAGCAGCTAAGAGAATATGTATTTCTGCAGCTCCCCCAAGTTATTTGCCATTTTCATATACAGCAGGGTGTTGTTTACTCTTGACTCTGGCTGCCCATGTAAGTGTCCTCTTGAGTAAATTTGCCCATGCCATTCTGTATCAAAAATATTTTTAATCTAGTTTCTGTTTCAATTACCTTTCAAGCACTAAACATTTTGGCTTTGAAAAATTACCTCATAAGTGTTCTTGCTAGAGGAGTGGTCATGTTATTCGGGAATTACTTTACAGGCAATATTGATCCTTTGGCTATGTCTACTCACTGTCATTTTCTGACTCATGCTTTCAAATAATATAATATCAGCTGGATTTCTCCCTCACCTGTAGAAATCATGCCTGATACATCAGTCTATTAATCCTGGGCATGGGCCTCTGCGCTGTGTCCTAATGAATGAACTCTCAACATATTCCTTCTTTGCTCTTCCTTGTACAATTTTGGTCTTCACCTCCTCTTAATGAACCTTGGTTCCTCCTCCATCCATTAATAAACATTAAGAGAATTTTCGTGTTCTCTACTGTTTCAAAAATCCGTTCCCCAGAAAAAAATGACTGGGCTACCACTCTTGATTGCTTGGAGACAGTAAATTTTGCAACATATTTAGGAAGTTGAGCAAAGTGATCTTTCTGGCTCTCTCTGTTACTTTGAAATGATAGTGATGCTTGTCTCAGTCTGTTTGAATAATTGAACAAAATAACCTTAATAACTTAATATGATTAAAAATTACAAATAAATACTGGGTTACTTTGTTTGGGAACAAGTGGTTTAATTGCATTTATCAGTGAATGTCTACTTGAATAAGTAGGCCACAAGTGCTATTCAACTAATAACAAAGTGCAGTTAAGCCCACTATAGCACTACTTAGCAACCAAGAATCAAATTCAGCCTGTGGCATGAAGTATTTTGGAACCTTTACTTCAAGAGTACTGGTATATTCCTCTTACTCACTTTTCAGTTCTCAGTTACCCTGGGATAATTAATTCAAGTTAGATAAAGCAAATCACACACAAATACAAAACCAGTTTAGATCTGGAAATACTTATCTCAAGAACTTTGCCGTGAGAACAGGACTGTGCTGCTCCCAGAATCAACTTTGAGCTAATATTGCATCCAAAAAAACTTTTTAAGATACAATACAGGATTTGTTATTAGTTTCTGTGCTTTCCAATTGGTGCCTTAGGATCCTTATTTTCAAGGATTTTTTATTATCTGTAATATCACAGTCTTGTCATAACACAGAACTGACTCTAGTTATGCTTCGTTTGTTTTGGTTTTGAAGGCCACCTGAATACTGGCCTGCTGGACTTCCTCCTGTTTGGCAGCTTAATTGCAGCTGTGGATCCTGTAGCTGTTCTGGCAGTGTTTGAAGAAGTCCATGTCAATGAAGTTCTATTCATCATTGTTTTCGGAGAATCACTTCTGAATGATGCTGTAACTGTGGTAAGTAAACACATCCCAAAGTCACAAAAACTCTCCAAGGTTTCTTCTTAAGTGTTTTTTACCCTTAAATGAAATACTGTTTAATCTGTGTGTATCTACTGATAGGATAGCGTAACACAGCTTATAGTGTGCTCTGTCTTGCTTACAAACCCTCTAAGTTATTTAGTAAGTCACCTAAAAATATATAGTTATGGGTTAGATGGGCATAGAAACCTTTATAACGAAGTTTCAGTTGTGTGTTTTATTTGCATTTGCTCTTCAAGTAAGGCTTTCATGACTTACTTCCTGAAATTAGTTCCAGGGATTTCAAAGCTTTCTTCGCTATTGTTTTTTGATGCACATACTGTATATTATCATTATACCTGTAATTTGTATGCATACTTCAGCTATACAGACAATGAGAGAGAGAATACTTACCAAAGTGCTTATGCCTGTTCCCTGTTTTTTACATCAGTCAGATGTTTATCAAACAGATAACAGATATCAAACAAAGAGCCAATTCACAAAAAATTGTGGGACATTTTAGAATGTTCCTGGTTTGGATTGGCGGTTTTTTGGTAACATTAATTTTTGTTTTCCTTCATTTAGAAAGAAGAAGCAAAGTTAATAGATTCAATAGGCTTAAAACAATCCCAAATGTCTACTGATGTTTTCATTTCAATTGGCACACCTTTTCACACAACATTTTTCTCAGAATAAAATAGTCAATAGTTCAGTCATAAACTATCGCTGGTGGGCGATGACAAGATTATGAGATGCTATGCAACTGAGTTGCTATAGAGCTTCAGTTCACTTCTTGGATCATCTCCTGTTCCTGCTCCTGTATATCTTCAAAGGAAGGCAAGATGTGTCCACCAGGCTCAGTGATTTTAATTTTTGCAATCAAGGCAGCAAGACACTGCAAGGTCATTTGCAGCAGCTTAAATGTTCACATGAGTTTGGAAATGCCTTTTGGTGCCTCCAGGGACACTTGGAATATCAGTCTCAGTACTTTTGAGGTATTACTAGAAAGAAATATTAAAGTAAACCCTTAAGGAACTCAGGTATCAACATCACTGGTTTTCAGAAGGAAAAGAGTTTTCGTTGCTGTGACATGAATACAGATACTCTCTGTACAAATAAAAGAAAGTTTGCTTATTTCTCAAAGAAAATCCAGAAGAGAAGAGTAAGCATGATCAAGAGTCAGCAAGTACAGCCTATGAGAAAGTTTGAAACAAGTGGAGTTCTTACCTTGAAAAAGAAAAGGCTAGATAACAGAGGAAAGTGGATGATGTAGCATTCTTTAAATGTAAACATGCAGACTATTGTTACGGAACAAAGTAACCTGCATGCTGTGACTGGGGTAAATATGATAAGAATTAACAAGTTTAACTGCAAAAAGGAAAGCCGAGAAAGCCATAGTAAAGTTCTCCTCCACCCCGGAGGAATTAAGAATATATTAGACAGGCATGTGATAAGAATGATGCTCATACAAACCCCCTTAGGCAGGGATATGGATGAGTTCTTTACTTTCAGCATTATCACTGTTAGTCAATTATTTAAAAAACTTTAGTACTGTTACTATAGCTTATTCTCTTTTATGTTAAACTTCTTTTATGTACTTCCAACCTATCTGTTATCTTATTATTAGCATCTTATTATCTTACTATCTTACTTGTCTTATACAGATGATTAAGTAAATCTGCCAGATACCTGGATTTTAGAGTGATATGTGCTCTAGAAAACACATCTAGTTGTAACAATGCTTCTTATATATAGAAATCATATTTAAATAAGGAACAGAAAATTAGGGTTTTTAAAGATTTTCATTTTGTCTTGCTCTGCTGCATTTTTACCATTTTGAAAAATTAAAAAATCTGCAAAATCTTCTGTTTCCACACAGAATTTCCCTCAGTCATACTTAATTTCGGAAGTCGTAATGGTGGGGCCTGTAATGAATTCAGGATTAATTCAGGATCTATTACTAAGTTAGTCTGCTTTCCTTTTCAGGTGCTGTACAATGTGTTTGAATCTTTTGTTACAATAGGTCCAGACAATGTGACTGGGATTGAGTGTGTCAAAGGCATAGGTGCGTAGAACTGAATTCTGTATCACATCATTGATGTACATACAAGGTCCAACACAAAATACCCGAGACTAACCCTATAGCTTGGGAACCAAGTGGGAGGGGAGAGACAAAGAGGTGGTTATAGAACATGTTCTAACCTGTCGCAGTGAGGCAAGACTCAACTCGATCACTCAGTATGAGTAGATACATGTTCAATATAGACATTCTCTTACCCTTGGTTGAAAAATGTCATTGTGCAAGAGTGAACAGCAAATTGACATGAAGACAACATGCCAGCTCACAATGCTTTGTCTGTGAATCAGACTCCCTGCGATTTCTTCCTTTTCCTAAACATCAAGTTGGTGCTCAAAGGTACCCATTTTTTGGTTTGTAGAAGATGTGAAAGCAAAAATGACAGAGGTGCAAACCTTGTGAGATTCAACAATGCCAAGTGCGAGGTCCTGCACCTGGATTGGTGCAATCCCAAGCACAATTACAGTCTGGGTGCAGAATGGCTTGATGGTAGCCCTTAGAAGCAGGTGGGGGTGATGGTGGATAAGCTCAACATAAGCTGGCATTTGCAGCCCAGAAAGCCAACCAGTTCCTGGCCTGCATCAAAAGAAGTGTGACCAGTAGGTCAAAGGAGGTGATTCTCACCTGTAGGACTACCTTCTGTTCTGGAGTTTTCAGCACAGGAAGGACATGGATCTTTTAGAGCAAATCCAGAGGAGGGCTACAAATATGATCAGAGGGATGGAGCACCTCCCCTGTAAGGACAGGCTGAAAGAGTTGGGGTTGTTCAGCTTGGACAAGAAAAGACTCCAGGGAGACGTTATAGCAGCCTTCCAGTACTGAAAGGAGGCCTACAGGAAAATTAGGGAGGGACTGTATCAGGGAGTATAGTGATAGGATGAGGGGGAATGATTTTAAACTGAAAGAGGGTAGATTTAGATTAGATATTAGGAAAAAATTTTTTACTGTGAGGGTGGTGAGAACAGATTGCCCAGAGAAGTCAGGGTTGCTCCATCCATGGAGATGTTCAAGGCCAGGATGGATAAGTCTGTGAGCAACCCGATCTAGTGGAAGACATCAAAGCCCATGACATGGGGGCTAGAACTAGATGATATTTAAGGTGCTTTCCAACCCAAATCCTTCTATGATTCTACAATTCTATGAAAATGATCTGCAGAATTGCTTTGAGCTTTTGCAGCATCCTATGCAGCCGTGTGTCAGCTCAGAAAGGGAACTATTTTGAAGGTGATTGCAGTTGATTTTCTTAATTCATTAAATAAAAGTTACAGGCACAGTCTCTTGTTTTTTTCTGTTGGACCTCCTATGCAGACTTTTAAACAAAATATTATTATGCTGTCAGTAACTTGTTTTTCAGCTCTTTCCCTTGTCTTTCATATTCCCACACTCCTGTGACATAGATGAATGTCTTCAGAAAGTAAAGTGTGCATTTTATTTTTGACATGTCCTCCAAAATTTTCTCTGATTTGCTGGCCATACAATAGAAGAATACTAGTTCAAACCATTATATTTCTACTGTTTAAGTACTGTTTGGTTTTGGTTTTCAGTGTCGTTCTTTGTGGTGAGCCTCGGTGGGACACTGGTTGGCATTTTCTTTGCATTCCTGCTCTCATTGGTCAGTCGTTTCACCAAGCACGTGAGAATCATTGAACCTGGATTTGTGTTTATAATTTCCTACCTGTCCTACCTCACAGCAGACATGCTTTCTCTTTCCTCTATCCTTGCGTAAGTCTCTTTTTATTACTGCCTGTGAAGGGGTTGAGAAGGGAATATGGTTTTTAAAAACATTGAAAAGAAAGATGTAAATAATATAGGATAGCTACAGAATATGACATTCATTAAACTTATGATGAATCTTCTAGTGAAGCTTATGCTATCTTCACACTGCAGTAGATTATAATTTACGTATACTGTCATTCAGCTTTGAAAAGGAAAGCAAGGTTTCTGTGCCACACGAGAACTTCCTTTGCAAAATGCAGACTTGACTCTTTACACATTGTGATTAGTAATACTTCAATAACTAATAGCTGTCCATTTGTATTGACATCTTTCCCTATAATTTGTAATTAAAACAACATTTTTCTAAGGCATTGTGTGAATGTTCATTGTTTGCTGCTCTCACTGTCTTATCTGGGCTCTTAAGTCTTGCTTAGATCTTGCCTGTTTAGACTTGAGTACCTCTGTGGTCTTCTTTTAGTATCCATTTTTCCCTGGCATACCTTTCTTCTCAGTTTTGCTTTTTATTTGCAGATGCTACAGTGAGTATATTCAAGATCTGAAAATATTCCTGCAAACAGTTCATTAGGTTGAGATTATGTTTAATGTAAAAAATATGTAAAATTTTACATGTAAAGCAGTATGGTAATCTGAAGAGAATTAAGACCTGTTACAGTCTAAGGAGGTGCTGTCTGCAGATGTCTTGGAGTCACGTCAGGATAGATATTTGAGATATGATTTTTACCCAGATCAGATTCCACAATGGCTCTTGAGTGTATTTTCCTTAGGAACTAATGGTCCATTTTTTTCCACTGTTTGACCGTCAGATGGAAATAATTTTAAATATTATCACAAATATTTTCTGAACAATTGCTACTTTTTTGCCTTTTTTTTTTTTTCCTAGGATAACTTTCTGTGGCATCTGCTGTCAGAAATATGTCAAGGCTAATATATCTGAACAATCTTCTACGACTGTAAGATATACCATGAAAATGATGGCCAGTGGAGCAGAAACTATTATCTTCATGTTCCTGGGAATTTCAGCTGTAGATCCAGATATCTGGACTTGGAATACAGCTTTTATTCTGTTGACTCTGGTCTTCATCTCAGTATATAGAGTTATTGGTAAGGAGATGATCTTCCTGTTCTTGCATTGTATTGTTGATGCAATCACATATTCTTTTGCTGAAAAAAACCCAATCCTTAAAAACAAAAGGAGTTCTAGACTCATTCCTTTTAAAACATTCCATTTATTTTAGTTGAATTTATGCTTGATTTGGGGCTAGGAGGGTAGATCTCTACAGTAAGCTTCATCATGTGCTGAAAATATAGTAGGACTTCACTTCTCATGATGTGTGAGGATATGACTAGCCTAGTGGTTAATGTAAATCACCCAGTGGCTAACCTTTGTTAACCTAGCATGATATTGGCAAAATCTCCCAGTGAAATGGACTCTGTTCTTTAACTTGCAGCCTAACAAAAGATGAGCCCTTTCAGCCATATCTTCCCTTCCTCTCTTTCAATTTGGTGATAAAGAGATTGGCTTAAGCTAATTTTATGGTTGAATTCAGGTTTGAGACACACAGTGATGTAAGACTATTCGTAATTACACTGCAGGTTCTCTTACTTAAGAAATAATTCTCAGAGACTGGTGAAAAACTGAGTAAATAAGACTGTGACAGGCAGGGATTACCTACTGTCAACTTACTGGGCTTACATAAGTTTGCATACATTTCAAAATACCAGCAATGATTTGCCCAGCTATGCAGTTCTACTACTTAATCATTGTTTCGTGAAGTAGCAAAGAGGCTAAAATGAAAAAAAAGGCATAGAACAAAAAGTAACACATACAGTGATTTGGGGGGGAATAAATTAAATGTGTTTATTTGCCTGTTTGTCTCGAATTAAATTCAAATAAAAGGTAATGCATCTATCTAGCTGGCAGTTTTCCTATATTCAGTATTCTTATTCTGCCTAGAGGTTCCTGGACTGGATGAATGGTCTAGCCACAATCTCCTCCTTTCTAAACAGTCTCTAACCATTGTTTATTTAGTCACCTCTCAGTAACCACCGAAGTGCGTGAGGTGTTCTGACAAGTTTTCAGTATCCTGACTTTGTCACTTCTTGTATTCCTGGAATGAGTGGTTAACAAGTGTGATCAATAACTAAATATTAACTCGCCCTCAGACAAGCCAGATTGGTGGCATGAATTAATTTTCAAGATTCCCACCACGAAAGACCTTGATTACAGTGGGATATACAAGATGCAACTTCCCTTAGCACAAGGTCAAACTTCTCTAAAAAGAGATATATCTCTTTTGCACTGGCTAACAGTCCTGGTCTACTGCAGTGGGACATGCTGTGCCACTGTCAGGAGTGGTGAAGTTGTTTTCCTTCTGTACAGTGTGAGCTGTGAGAGCCATTGTGATTTCTTGAGCTTTAGGCCACACAGACAACATCTCACCTGTATGCCTCAAGACGGTGTTCTCACAACCCTCCACAAGACAGTGACATAAAAGTAATTTTTAGTGATTTGTAAAGCTTACCACACTTCCGTCCCAAGCAACACTGTTTCAATCCATTTCTTTCCGTTAAAAGACCCTGTGCATATCACTGACTGTGGTGCTAGAAATTCTATTTTTTCTTAACTGTGAATATCAAAGGTCAGTACATAACAGAATTTCACCATTAGTTCCCGTGCTCGAGGGCAAGACTCTCAAGAAGAGTTGCTGGCTCACAGAAGAATCTTCATCCAATTCCTCTGGCTAAACATAAAGGAGAAGGTACCAAATGGGCCTGCCCTCCTTGGCAGTGTAGCAATACAGAGGGAGAAGTAGATAGTGTAGAGAAATTGTTATGAAAGCAGACTAGTGGTGCTGTTTTTCTGTTACACGTGGCTGGGATATTGACATTTCATAAGGATATGTGTAGACATGCTGGCATTTGTTTTTTTATAGGTGTAGTTTTACAGACATGGATTCTTAACCACTATAGAATGGTCCAGTTGGAGATAATAGACCAGGTGGTGATGTCATATGGTGGACTACGTGGAGCGGTTGCTTTTGCTCTGGTTGCACTTCTGGATGTGGACAAAGTGAAAGAGAAAAACCTGTTTGTCAGCACAACCATCATTGTTGTGTTTTTTACTGTTATTTTCCAGGTAATTCAAGTTCTTAAGCATGCTTCTTGCAAGGAGGAGAGCCCCAGAAGTACTGAATGCTTAAAGCAGTTCTCAGATAAGATTGCATATTGTTTCACTGAATTGAAAGCATAATTGAATTTGTAATTTTAGTAACAAAGATCCTATTTTGTGTTTTCATATGGCACCACAAGCGACAAAATACAATTTCCTCTGTTCTAAAAAATGTTTGGTCTTAGATCCTTGTTATTTATAGTACTCAAGGTAATATCTGATTAAATATCCTTCACCTCATGTGAATAAGTATAGAGAATGGTCCTTTTTATGGGCAAATACAGCCATTAAGCTGATCTACCTGAGCCTAAGTCCTTGTTTTGAAACATAACAGTAAGTAATGGGACAAGACAGTGTTTAGCATCCAAGCAAGATAGCACTTTCTGGATTAAAAAACCATTAATTTTAATTGAGATATGTCAGTATATACCAGCTTGGATTTTTTTTCCTCAAATTTATTATAGAAAGTTTGATTGTGGTCACAAACTCCTGATATGCACAGAAATACCTCATTCAATGATATACTATACATTTAACCCTTCCACTACCATATTTTTATTATAGAAGATGTATTTTTCTACTGGTTGATGTCTGTTGTAGCCAGAGATGAGGGTGCTGCATCATTTTATCTTCTAAATGGGACAGAGATCAACTGCTCTATTTTTTTTTAAGGATGGCCAGCTGGGCGATGGTCTAGGATAATTCCTAAGTATTTATGATCATGTTTCAATCCTTAGGGACTGACTATCAAACCTTTGGTACAGTGGCTGAAAGTAAAGAAAACTGAACACAGAGAGCCAAAACTGAATGAGAAACTTCATGGCAGAGTAAGATATTTTTAAACAAACTATGGTATCTTTTGGATTGTTACAATGTGCCTTAAGAGAAAAAAAAATATTAGGGAAAATTTCTTTGTGGAAGGGAGGGGAGAATCAACTTTCAAATGCAAATGCCTTTAAACATTTCAAAAGTTATCTGTAGGCTGTAATTTGTCTTTGGGTTGAGTCCTGTGAGGAGATACTTTAACTGAAGATTCTGGTCTTT
The DNA here is from genome assembly GCA_033558235.1 of Neomorphus geoffroyi. Classification (NCBI taxonomy): domain Eukaryota; kingdom Metazoa; phylum Chordata; class Aves; order Cuculiformes; family Neomorphidae; genus Neomorphus; species Neomorphus geoffroyi. The sequence continues at coordinate 169,347 of JAUMJM010000099.1, forward strand.
CACTTGGGAATTCAATGGGGCTGAGAGTACTGGGGAAACAACATGGCTGGGAGATGCTTCTTTTTCTTCATCTAAAAGAGGAGAACATTTACTTGAAGATCACTAGGGCAGAACATGTGCAGGCAAGTTTATTTTTCCTTCTTAAATATTGTTTATTTATTATAGAATCATAGAATTGTTTGGGTTGGAAAGGACCTTACAGATCATCCAGTTCCAACCCCCCTGGTATATGCAGAGACACCTCCCACCAGACCAGGCTACTCAAGGTCTCATCCAGCCTGGCCTTGAACACCTCCAGGGAGGGTTCATCCACAACTTCCCTCATTGTTGTGTCTCACCACCCTCATTGTGAAGAATTTCTTCCGAATGTCCAATCTAATTCATCCCCCTTCCAATTTAAAAACATTCCCCCTCATCCTATCACTACTTGTCCTTGTAAAAAGTCCCTCCCCAGCTCTCCTGTAGGCCCCCTTCAGGGCTGCTGTAAGGTCACCCCAGAGCCTTCTTTTCCTCCAAGCTGAACAACCCCAACTCTCTCAGCCTGTCCTCATACCAGAGGTGCTTCAGCCCATTCCAACAGTTCCATGTCCTTCTCATGTGGGAGATTCCAGAATTGGACACAATACTCCAGGTGAGGTCTCAAGAGAGCGGGGTAGAGAGGTCCTTTGACCTTCTGGCCACAATTCTTTTGATGCAGCCCAAGATATGGTTGGCCTTCTGGGTTGTGAGCACATATTGCCTGCTCATGTTGAGCTTCTCATCAATCATCAGCCCCAGGTCCTTCTCCGCAGGGCTGCTCTCAATCACATCATCCATCAGCCTGTATTGAAATTGCGGATTGTCCCAGTCCACGTGTAGGACCTTGCACTTGGCTTTGTTGAAACTCATGAGATTCACAGGCCCACTTCTCCAGCTTGTCTAGGTCCCTCTGTATGACATCCTGTCCTTGTGATGTGACAACTGCAACATTCAACTTGGTGACACCTGCAAACTTGCTGAGGCGGCACTCGATGTTGCTGTCTATATCATTGATGAAAATATTAAATAGCGCTTGTCCCACTATGGACCCCTGAGGGACACCACTTGTCACGGATTTCCATCTGGACATTAAGCCGTTGACCGCTACTTTCTGAACCATTCAACCAATTCCTTATGCACCAAACAGTCCACCCATCAAATCCATATCTCTCAAATCTAGAGAGAAAGATGTTGGGGGGGACTGTGTCAACAAAAGCTTTACAGAAGTCCAGATAGATTACATCCATTGATTTTCCTGTGTCCACAGATGTGGTCACCCTGTCATAGAAAGCCACTAGGTTAGTCAGTCAGGACTTTATTTATTATTAATTATTAATTATTTATTTTTATTATTCATTATTTATTATTATATTGTCTTATTTTTCCTTCTGAAATATTGTTTATTTATGGAGAACACATAGGATATATAGTGGGGGATATACATGTCAGTTAGTAGTACAGATAGAGCAGTAATGTTAATCCTAACACTTTGTAAAGTTGTGCCCCTTCCTAGAATATTCTAGCAGATACTGTATCAGAAGTCATAGTGCTCCTAGAACTGTATGAACTGCAGCCTTCAGAGAGAGACTACTGTCTGATCTAAAGGAGCAGGAAGGAGACAACTTATTTACAGTATCATTTTCTCCACTTCTATTGTGAGATACATCCTAAGGCAGTTATTAATATTATATTCAGGAATAATCCACATCACCCATGTTGTAAACCTAACACGCTGCATATTGTACAGTAATCACACTACTGTTCAGAGTGAAATGTTAACAAACATATACAAAAAAAGACCAAATTTTACCTGCCTTGATTCCGATCTAGTTATAAACCTGAGGATTTCAATCACCCATCTAATATACCCAATAAGGAATTTTGCTGTAGATATCAAGAGAATGATGCCTAATTCTACACTGAGTGAATTATGGATTCCTGAAAAGTCTAAAAAGAGCACTAGAGAAATTTTTCCACTGATTTAATCACCAACGTTAATAACAGCTGATATATGGAGATGGTAAAATGAGTTGGTAGAGTCATAAAGTTGAACGCTAAAATGGAGGCTTAAGTACCTTCTTGCCCCCTGTGATTCAAGAATAGTTAGTGAATTTCTAATGAACTAGTTAGAAATCTCGGGACCTTTGATGAAAGCCATATAGTAGTTAGTATTTCTGTAAATGGGAAAAAAGTCTTCTTAGCAGCAGTAAAACTATTCTGCAGTTACCTGGTCTAACCTGACATAAATTGAGCTATTTTGTAATTATGTCTTTTATTTCTGAAAAAATATTAATTCCACTTTCACTTTCCTAGGCCTTCGATCACATTCTTTCTGCTATTGAAGACATTTCTGGACAGATAGGACATAATTATCTGAGAGACAAGTAAGTAGTAACTAACTTGAAATGCTTGCTAGGAAATCTTATCTGTAAATCATGACTTTTTAAGCCTGTGAATTTATGGACAACAAGCATGTCAAATGTAGTTTAAAAGGTTATATGCTGAAAATACTGGAACTACAGAAAATGTTAAAGTAGGGGGTTTTTGTCCCCTACAACTGGAATGTTTTCTTTTCCTTCCACAGTTCAGATTAGGCCTTTGCAAAGAGATGGCCATTTACACAAGATTTAACCTAAAAACTTCTTGTTGGTCCTTCTCTGTAGTACTCCATTTCATGGACATTATTTGTGTGTGGAGACACTAAAAACCGAACTACAACTGTGCTAGCTGTTTATTCTGTTTCTACAAAGGATGTATTCAACACTTCTGAAAGTGGTGACAGAGAGTGCTGGGTGCTTTGAAATGACTCCTACAGTTTGAGCCTACTAGTTTGAAACTAATAACAAAAACTATGTGTCATTTCCATCCTCCTCTGTTTATAGTTGATAGATGTTGAAAGAAGCAAAATTACTCAGCAGAAAGATACAGACACTATTTTCTTTAAAGTACGCTTCACCATTGTGATGGGCAGACTTCCATAATCTAGATGAATAAATGTGTAAAAAGGATATTAAATCTGGACATTTTTAAAGAGTGTTATTTAAGGGTAGACAGTTCTTCTCTCCCTGGAGTTAGGTCTTTTTATAGGTGCAGACATTCATAGTTCTGACCTGCTAGTGTCAACATGTCAGTTCCAACCCAAAAGCTATGCGCTTGTGTTAGCTTTCTTCAGAGCACTCCTCTAACCTTTGCTGAGAAGCTGAGCATATCAGCTTGGGTTTAGCATTATGCTCATGTAACTATACAACTCCTAGACTGTAGCTAGATGATATATGAGGCATACCCTCTGCTTGGTAATAAAATGGCTGGATGTCTGGGTCCAAAGAGTGGTGGTAAATGGAGTGAAATCCAGTTAGAGGACAGTCACAAGTGGTGTTCCTCAGGACTCAGTGTCGAGTCCAGTTCTGTTCAGTATCTTTATCAATGATCTGGATGAAGGGATTGAGTGTAACCTCAGTAAGTTTGCAGATGACACTAAGCTGGGAAGAAGTGTTAATCTGCTTGAGGGTAGGGAGGCTATGCAGACAGATTTGAACAGGTTGGATCGATGGACTGTGACCAACGGTGTAAAGTTCAACAAGTCCAACTGCCGGGTCCTGCACCTGGGACACAACCCCATGCTACAAGCTTGGGGAGTAGTGGCTAGAAAGTTGCCTGTCAGAGGAGGACCTGGGGGTGTTGGTTGACAGCTGGCTGAACATGAGCAATCAGTGTGCCCAGGTGGCCAAGAAGGCCAATGGCATCTTGGCCTGTATCAGAAACAGTGTGGCCAGCAGGACCAAGGCAGTGATTGTGCCCCTGTGCTCAGCATTGGTGAGGCTGCACCTCAGATGCTGTGTTTGTTTTGAGCCACTAACTACAAGAAAGACATGGAGTTGCTGGAGTGTGTCCAGAGAAGGGCAATGAAGCTGGTGAAAGGTCTGGAGCAGATGAGGAAACTGAGATTGTTTAACCTAGAGAAAAGGAGGCCGAGAGAAGATCTTATTGCCCTCTACAACTACCTGAAGGGAGGTTATAGCGAGGTGGGTATTGGTTTCTTCTCCCAAGTGACAGGTGATAGGATGAGAGGAAATGGCCTCAAATTGCACCAGAGGAGGTTCAGATTAGATATCAGGAAAATTTGCTTCACCAAAAGGTTATCAGTCACTGGAACAGGCTACCCAGGGAAGTTGTTGAGTTGCCATCCCTGGAGGTATTTAAAAGATGGATAGAGGAAGTACTCAGGGATATGGTTTAGTAGTGGACAGGTATGATTGGACTCAATGATCTCAAAAGACTTTTCCAACCAAATGATTCTATCTATGAGCTCAAGCTCAGAATTGCCCATCTGTGTGTTCCCAGTTATAGGGACAGTCTCCTTCATTTCCTTTTGCTCTTTGTTCATTTAAGCAGTGAAGAATTTTCATGAAGCATCCCAAACAGAACATACTCTTTCTTTTGGCCTACATTTTCAGTTTACTTTTGGGGAATGAACTTCAGCAGGATATAATACAGGAGAGTATATCCCCAGTTTTGAAATACTGTCTTGAAGATGGAGCTAAATATTATTAAAGTGGCAGATTAGAGCTTGACTTCTTGGATGTCAGAAAGTCATCTCCCTGAGGCACAAAAGACTGAGTAGCTGAATAATGTAAATTCTTTGTTGAGTGTATGGTTTGATGACATGTATTTTTTTTCAAGTGACCAAAAATCATGTAATTTTTCATTATTATTTCATTATGGTTGTTCTAGTTTTAGCTTCTGACCCACAAGTCTATTTCCTCTCGTTCCTCTTTCCCTGGATGGCAGCGGGGGGAGGAAATTGAGATCACAACTGCTAACAAATTGTGCCAGGCTGGGGCAAACCTGTGACAACTCAAAATAGCCATTTAGCTAGATGGATAGAATAATTTTGAACAGTAGTCTCCAAAGTCACCTGATGCCCTTTAGAGAGGAATGAAAGTGAAGCAGCCTTTATCGTCTAGAGCCTAAATATGAAATGACACATATCCGACTATTACACAAGCTTGGAAGTGTCAATCACAGAAAATGCATATCTCTTCTGTTCCCCAGAGTACATCAATTGCATGAATAAGGCCCTCTGTAAGTGTTTCTGGAAGGGCACTATTTCTGAGAACCAGTTTTCTAGGCTGGCTATCCTACAATACAGCTGGCAAAATACAGATTCCCTTCAAAGAGAGGAAAGAAAATTAAACTTTCAGAATAAAACTATTAAATATAACAATGCGTATTCTGAAGTGGAAGAATAAGGTAGCATGATCACCCACAGAGTCTAAAATGTCCTAGTCACTTTGAAATCAGATACTGTAATCATAGCAGTCTTGTTGCTGTATCACAGTATCACAGTATTACAAGGCTGGAAAAGACCTTTGAGATCATTGAGTCCAACCTATGACCCAAAATCAATACCAACACTAACTCATCATCTAAACCATTGCACTGAGTGCCTCATCCAGTCTCCTCTTAAACACCTCCAGTGACGGTAACTCCACCACCTCTCTGGGCAGCACATTCCAATGGCCAATCACCCTTTCAGTGAAGAATTTTTTCCTAATATCAAGCCTAAACCTCCCCTAAAAGTAATGTTTCATAAGTGAACCTATTAAATGCTTCATGACAGCTGCATAACTCTGTAACAGGCTTTCTGTTAACGTTCTTTAAATGCTAGTTGAAAAGCTTCTAAACAGAAATATCTCACATTATCATGTTCATCTTTTTTAAAAATGATTAGCTCACAAAAGTATCATTTATGCTAAACTAAATATGCTGTGAAACTAAAATTACTTATTGCCACTAACGGTTTGTTTAAATTATCAGGTGGTCCAATTTTGATAGGAAATTCCTCAGTAAAGTACTGATGAGAAGGTCTGCTCAAAAATCAAGAGACCAGATCCTTAATGTTTTCCATGAACTCAACTTGAAGGATGCAATTAGCTATGTGGCTGAGGTACTTCTAAACACTTATTATAGCAACGTTTGGGTTTATGGGGCTTTTTTAGTTTATAATAGAACCTAAAGTTGATATATTGCAAGAGTTATCTAAAAGAAAACTATTTTCATTTCGACTCAGCTTTTTTTTTTTTTTTTTTTACCCAAATGTGTTTTGAATCTCAATATCACCTGTTTGAGTGGCTGTAGTTCTGAGTATTGTGCCTGATCCCCAAGTATGAGTATATTGTACTTATGTCAGTGTACTTTTCTGTTGCATTTTACTGAATAAATTATTTTCTATATTCATTGCATAAAAAATACTTTAATTTGGAAAGAATCAGGCAAATTATTGTATTTGTAAAAGTGCCAACAGAATTTGTTACCTGCAGAACAGTGGTTTTGTGTGATGACAAACCTGATTTGATACTACTACTACTACTACTAAGTTTTTTTTAATTTTTGAAAGTGAGCTACAGCCAGGCAGAATCCTTCCAGTGAAATATGGAATTTCAAAGATTCCATTCAGAAAATAACACAAAATTCAGAAATTGTGTTAGAATGAAAGATGGGGACTGGCTCACAAGATAAGTGAATACTTCCTTTTGAGATTTTATAAATTATCCGTGACATTGATGCTGATGAGTATGACACTCATGTTCAGATTCACTGCTGAATCTGTTCAGTAGATTCATTACAGTATTTTTTCTCTTTAACTGATATAGAGGGATCTTTAGATCACTAAACCATGAATATTTAGCTCCAGAACCTTTACCCAGTAATGCCTTGAATCCCATATTGTAATGTCAGATTAAGTTAGATATTAATTTTTAGGAGAGGTACTTTTTTCGTTATGTCTTAGTACAGTTCATAACACAAGATGAATGACTTTTGCTACCCTAGTCCAAATACTATTTGTGTATATTGAGTCTTGCAGGCAAATTCTATTGGCAAATGTCTACTGATCTGATTAGTGTGGTCAATACGCCTGATTAGTCAGGTCAATACACCTGATTAGTCATGAGTTGTGAATCCTGAAGTCATTCCACCTTTCTCACATTAATATTTGCTTCAGTACTACCCTGCTTTAACAACTTTTCCTTGACTTATGAAATATAACTTTGAACTACATAACTATGAATTACAAGCTGACATTGAAACTGAAGTTATTTCTTCCAGGAGGAGTAAAGATCTACCTTCCCCAGCTACTCACTCTCTTCTCACTTAGAAGAAATTAGGAGCTTAAAAACTATTTTACAAATTTTTCTTATTTTAGCTCTGCTGTTATACTGCATCTGTACAGTAAACAAGAGCTTCAGAGTGTTCAGCCTGCACCTAAATATTTACAACGTTTTAGTTGAGAGAGGGGAGTCTAAGGCAGGAAAAATGAAAGTAGTTCATAACTTCTGGCTAAAATTCCTCCATTGATGATATCGTACAATGTACGTATAAAATATTAAAATTGATTTGAAAAGAGTCAGATGCACTTGAGAAAATGGACAGGGTGATGATGACCCAGAATTACCTTTTCTTTCTCTCAGGTTCTCTGCCTAGAGAGGCCAGAGTATACTCCCTAATGCCAGTGATCTGATCCAACATGTACCAAAGTAAAAGGAAACATTTGTTTGATATGTATATGAAAATGTAAAGGGGACACAATGTAGTTAAAGTTGGAGAAACGTAGATAAAATCTCTTTCAATATTCTGCAAGGGAAATGTTTTTTCTTGGTGAACTGTTTATTGCATTTTAAAATGTAGAGACGTGCTCTATGATTTCTCTCTGCTGTGATTCTCTCTGCTGTGGTGGGTTCAGCCTATGTAATCATGATATCACTCAACAGCTACCTTTCACCTAAACAAAAGATTACACAAGCAGCAGGGAAAACTGTGATGATACAAATCTGAGCTTTTCCAGCAGTTCAATTCTGCGACACCAGTTTTAGAACTGAAAGCAAAACTTACCTCTTTAGTATCTCATTTCTTCATGCCGTAACCTCTTTCAAATAGTCTTGTAGGTTTCTTACCACCACTTAATATTTGTTCCTTCCAGTCTGGTAGAGAACAGAAAACTTAATTTGTATCTTTGAAAATGCTACCATTAGCGGCGTGATGTATTGAGTCAAAAATGTGCATAGATATTGCTATGTACTTGCTTTGCGATGTGGTACAAAGTAAAATGTCCAGCTCTAAAAGGGTCGGTGAAAAGAATTAGACTGCAAACGTGCAAGGATATAATTTGCAAACAGATTGAGGCCTAAGAAATCATCCACCTCCTCAAAATCAATTTACAAGAGTGGAATAGTTTTTCTCCTAGCTTTGTTCATTGGGGTAACATCACTCAAAGTAAAGCAACCGTAAAATGAAAAAATGGTTTGTATTTGTTAACCAAATACAAATTCCTTCCTCCTTCTTGTGCCATTTGCATTACAGCAGCCTCTCAAATTATCCTTATTTTTCATTATAAATTTTGCCCTAGAAGTTTACAGCTGTAATATATCTTGTTTCTTCCTGTGGGCAGGGAGAACGTAGAGGTTCCTTGGCATTTATACGTTCTCCAAGTACAGACAACATGGTAAATGTGGATTTCAGCACCCCACGACCAAGTACTGAGGAAAGCTCTGTCTCTTACTTACTGTAAGTAATGTGGACTGATTTGGGGGTGGTGGGGGTGATTATGTTGTATGTAAGGAAATTGAAACTGCTATACATTTTGAAAAATGTGAATGACAGTGGCTTAATTCACTACGTTTTTGAACTTGAATTAATCCATTCTCCCACATAAAATGGGTATGTATAGTTATATCATTGCATTTTACAGACAAACAAAAAAAAAATTGCTCTTTCATGAAGTCTTTCAGATTCTTTACCAAACAAGCTCTCTGTCATGTAAACTGAGAAATAAATGCTGCACCCATCTGAAAGGCAAAAAACAATAATATTTTTACATTTCCTATTAGGTATCTGCTCACTCGTTTTCATTTATATGATTTTGACCTTTTGTTTTTGTTTGAAACTTTATCTTCATTTCTCCCTCTAGTTCCCTATTTTCCTGGGTTTTCTTCCTTTTCAGGAATCACTGATTTTTAAAACTGCTGTTTGTATATTGTATATATTGTATATTCAGGAGAGAAAAAGCTGGACCAGTTTGCCTTGACATGCAAGCTTTAGAGCAGAGGAGGAAAAGTATCCGGGACACAGAAGACACAGTTGCTCATCATACCCTACAACAGTACCTGTATAAACCCAGGCAGGAGGTGAGAACAAAAGGCTAACATTGGACTGATTTCCAGTCTAAAATTAGGAGGCACTAGGGAACAAAACTTGGGAGCAAAACTGAAAAGGAAAGAATCCATCTGCAAAATCTACACCCTTGAGGAAGACAGTCTTTTTGTCTATATTATTTCTCAATTATGAACCTGCCTCTTTAACAAAACTAGTGCCTTTGATGTCACTTGGGCCAGTGGAATGCAGAACTGGGTCCAAAATAGGTTTTGAAGCAGGACTAAATGGATTAACTGGAGTGATTCAGACACTTACAAGGAGAGGCTTACTTTAAATGACAGTCACTCTGACATGTTACGTTAGTATATTATATTATATTATATTATATTATATTATATTATATTATATTATATTATATTATATTATATTATATTATATTATATTAATTATATTATATATTAGATTAGATCAGATTACATTGCATTGCATTGCATTATATGCATTGATTCTGGGATTCCAGCTGTATTTCTAAATAAATTGTTTTTCCTTCCTGGCCACAGCACAAACATCTGTACAGTCGACATGAGATCATGCACAGTGAAGATGAGAAACAAGACAAGGAGATTTTCCATAGGACAATGAGGAAGCGCTTAGAATCATTCAAGAGTACCAAACTAGGAATAAACCATTCCAAGAAGCTCAATAAAATTCACAAGAGAGACCGGGGACAGAAAAGGGTAAAATACTTGCACAAGGATCCAGATGTAGCTGCCTACTATATAAACTAAGGGGTGGGGAGGGCTCTGAAAGGTCCGGTGTCCTGCATTTATGTCTGTCTTATTTATGTCTGTCTTCATGAAGAAACAGGAAGTTAAACTAACTTAAAAACTAAACTTCACTAAGCAAGAAGAGATTAAATTCTAAGATCACTCAAGTGGCATCTTCTCTTATGCTGCTTCTCTCTATGCTTTGGGACCCTTCTTCTGGTTCAGAAGTTTGAAGTGATTTGATCACTTGAAAAAAAAACAGACACTGAGCCATGCTGCAGCACTGTGAAGAGATGCTGCAGGGTAGATGCAACAGGGTAGTGCTATGGCATAGAGCATTCCACAAAAGTTGCATGAAACTAAAGAAATGTACAGCATACAAAGAACCAGAATTCATTTCTTTTCCTGTAGTGAGTACAAGTATAGGGGAAAACTAATAACATTCGTATTAATTCCCAAGCAAAGACTACAACAGATTTCAAGGTTATGCTGCTGAACTCACGATTTCAAAGGATGTTACTGCTGTTGCTATCTGAGTATGGTAACAGGTTTGGTTACTTTGTTTTCTTTCAGCGAAACAGCAGTGTCATACCAAATGGAAAAATACCTTCTGAAAATCCAGTGCAAGAATTTACTTTGAAGGAAAAAGGTAAAAGGACTCTTAGACCAGTTTCATTAACTGCATTTTACTTGTTACATAGTCAGTAAGACATCATTGAAAAATTTTGTGATATGCAATAGTGAAACTGGTATTAAAATGGGACTTCTAGTCAGAACTTTCTAGCTCAGAGTGGAGGTGTGCTCTATGCTTAAAAGCATAGAAAAGCAGGATCTTGATGATTTAGAAATTATTTTTATAAGCAGCTTGGACTTTCTTTTTTTCTAGATTTGGAGTTTTCTGAATCAGAAGAAAATAATGATTATGAAACTCTGCATCTAGGCAAAGGAATTGATTTCCTGGCTAATGTGACGAAACAAAATTTCACAGATACTCCTACTGGTAAAAATCTTAATTACTTACATAGGGATTTCTTCTCAAATGTTAAAAAAAAAATGCCAGAAATGCTGGTGGTTTACCCTAGTTTGTTTTGGGGGTTTTTTGCTTTGATTTGATGTGTTCTATTTGAAAATATATTTGCTTAATATTAAACTTAACTAGTTTTGGATGTCTGGAGGTATGGAGATCATCAAATATGCTACTGATAGATGCTGTGATCATGACTGTCTAAACCAAACTTTAAAACCACTAAGTATTTCTAGCAATAAAAACTGTTGTGATAAATTTCATGCTGCTTCTTTCAGGCAGGATTTCTCCTCTTAAATTCACTACTTCCTCAAATGCCTAGAGGCTCACAGAAGTCATTGAAAAGGGCAGATTTGCAGCATTCCTTGGACTTGATTTCAAGCCCTGAAAAGCTCCAAAATATCAGATTGAAAGTATACCAATATATATAACAGAAATTATTTAAGATTTATTGAATTTTCAACATTTCACTATATGTTTCATATGCAAAATGGTGCATACAGTGAAGAAAAATACTTGTGCCTGCACTCCTTTGGTAGACATGCTGATATAGTCCTTTCACTGTTCCATGACAAATTCTATGTTTAAGAATGTGTAAAGACATCCAGAAATAAGTGAGTTGCAAGCTGTAGACCCAGACTAATTTGTAAAATTTCTTTTTCAGTTCAAATACGACAAATGTGGTATCTATATTGAAAGATTCCCATATCTTACTTTTGACTGTTCTGTGACATACTTTAGCTCCTTCACACACATCTCATTCCTTTGTGGAGTTGCGCATTTTTTTCCATCTTTTGGAGGTTTTTTTATGGGTTTGATTTTAACTTTCTGCAGTTGTTTAATATTGTGCTTTCTTTTGCTTAAAATTTGCTGATATTTTCTTTAATTGATTTTACTTTTTGTCTCTAGATATCTCAAACATAACTGCATATTGGATATAATATCCAATTTTCTCTTTAATAGAAATCCAAAATAACTAGCAAGGTAGAAAGAGCAACAAATGTATGTGTAATGGTCTGTGCATTGGCCTGTTTTTTCCCACTATAGCCCTTCTCCTTTTACAAAGCATCTTGCTGTATTATCAAGAAATTATTTTGATTAATTGTGTTTGTCACTCATTAACTTTTTTAGGAATTGATAACCCAGTATTTTCAGCTGATGATGATCAAAGCATCTACATGAAGTTCTCACCATGGTTATCTAGTGAAGATACTGTGGTACCATCACAAAGGGCACGAGTACAGATCCCATATTCTCCAAACAACTTCAGACGGCTCACACCATTCCGGCTCAGCAATAAATCAATAGATTCCTTCTTGCTAGCAGATAGCCCAGAGGACCGACCCAGATCTTTTCTCCCAGAATCAACACATATGTAATATTTTAAAAGATATTAGCATTTTTAATCAGCCTTTCTATCAACCCTGACTACTGACAAACTTACTTTTCTGATTTTTTTTCTCCCAGAATATCTTTCCTTTCTGATTTCTTTGTACAATCAAACACTTTTCATTTTCCTCCAGTTTGAATAACAAAACATCTTTCTATTTTCCTTCTTCAGAAAAGATGTCCAACTATCTGAGATCCAATGCCTTGCTATTTTTACAGCGGATAAGGGGCCTGCTTTTTCTTTTGGCTTAACTACTTTAAACGAAAAGGAAACAGTATTCCAAATACCTGAATACTGTGTAGCCTTTTTCAAGAGCCTCCAGGTTTCTTGGTTAGTCAGTTCTAGGTAAGAAAATGTGTACCTGAATTCCTAACAGGAATCAGGTAATTCTGTGTCAGCGTTCTTTAATCAGTGACAGTAACTTTGTCGCTACTGTCTGCAGATATAAGTGAAGTAGTCTGAAGCTCCAGAAGAACAATCCAGTTACTGATGTCAAAGGATATGGTTTGCCCATAAGAGGTCTGATGCGTCCTTTAATTCATTGGATTCTATTGCTTTCAGATGTACAATAGTCACAGCAAGGCTAGACCAGCAATGAGGCTAAGCCCCCCATTCTCAGCGTGGTTTTTTGACTCTGTTGCCTTGAGTCAGTTCTGAATATTTGTCCAGCTTATTTATTCATTATCCAGGAAGGGAAAATGGTCCCACTGCTAAGGTACAAGTAGTAGATGACACTGCTGATACCATAATTAAATTACATAAGAAAGGGTTTAAAAATGAAGCATGTTAACATACATCACTGTTCCCTTGTACATGCAGAGTTAATCACACACCGGCCAGACTGTGGAGAAGCAGAATTCCAGGTTTGGTTAGAGCTTTATCCTTAATCTATGAGTTTATCTTAATCCATATTGTATTTTGAAACCAGAAAAATTCTTAGCTTTCTGATGCAGTAAATAAATTATTTCTTCTAGCTTGTTAGAGGCTTAAAATTAAATTGGCTCTGGGCTTAAATGACTATCCTAGTTGCCCTGAAATTCTTTCTCTGTGAAAATTTTCCATACCATAAAAAGCAGCCTTCACTTCTACAATCAGCACAATCAGTGCTGTAAATTAGGCACCAGATCAGATATTATAATTGAATAGGACATTGCAGGGATTATGCAACAAAATACAATATTCAATTTCATCATGAGTTCACTTTTGTAGAATCCATGATCAAAAATGTATGACCTAGTGTCCTCTGTGCATCAATAAATAAAGTAATATGGTAAGTTGAAAGTACTTCTGTAGTTAGTTGATGAAATATTGTTCAGACTCAGAACTCAACGTAAGAGTGAATGTTGGTAATTTTAATTTGAGAAGAACTTTTGAACAGCAATAGAAAAGGAAGTTCCATTTTTCTTCTGTTCTGGCTTCTGTCCCTGCAGAAGACATGCTAGTTCTAGTGTAATTACAGGAGGCATATCACTTTCTTTACTGGAGTGGCCTGTAGATCTATGGTTGGTTCTAGTACTCGGTTTCTTACCAGTGCATCTTTGATTATTTTTTAAATGATGTTTTAAAATGAACACTGGATTAGTTAAAGAACTGTGATTTGAATTCCAGTATCCTGATTAAAACTTGAAAAATGAGCAACGTTCTAAAGAAAAACTTCTCCTTTACATTTATCCACATCGAAATTCTTTTTGCTTTTTTTCCCCATTGAGAACATTGTTATAAAATATTGGCATAAGACTTGCTGAATGTTTTCTTGCTAACCTTTGTTCTTTTACTCCATTATATTGCCTTATTTATAATTGACTTTATTATGAGGAACTGATATGTGTAAGTCCTTGTGCAAGGATTTTTGATATATCAGAATCACTGGGCTTTGAGTGCCGTGTTTCTTAAGAAGTGTTTGGGGAAGTAAGATTTCGCAAGGTAATAAAGTTAGACCTTGAATACTCTCTGAAATAGTCCTCTGAATTATCTCCCCAACAAAATTTTCCTAATAGGAGAATGATACTGAAATTTCAATTAAAAAGTTTTAAAAACAATGTCAACTGGAAGCCAAGGGTGGAAATGTGAAGTTTCTGTAGACAGTCTAAAGTATACAGAAAACTGATCATAGGCTCTGGTCAATAAGAAATTGACTTTATGGTGATACCCTCTGCTGCTTGATTGAAAGAGCACAACTTCTTTCAAAAGTTTCCAGAAGATTTCCTTGCTGAGCATCAGGACTAAATGTTTCAAGATACACCTTAATGACCAGATGATGACTCCATTTCCTAAATATCTGAAACAGGCAGTTGTTCACAACACTGAACTAAGTTTTGCCTGATACTCAGCAGAGATAAGAATTTAATAAAGTCACTTTAGATTGCTCAAGATATAAATTGGGACAGGGTACAGTTCCTCAGAAAAAAAAAATCTTAAATCACTCACTTTCATTAGGCTTTCATAAAAATTACCAAAAGCAAAGCTTAATAACCAGCATACTAGTAGAGAAATTGTGTATTACAAATGTTTCTATTTAATTGTGTTCTCTAGGTGATATGGACTGTGATGTTGAAATGACAGAATACTCCTCTTCAGATGACCAACTAAATCAAAACCAAAGTGTTTCAGTGACTCCCCTCCACGTCTTCCCACCTTGCCTTCAAATGCCTTGGACACAAAACTATTCATTGGAAAACAGAGGAAATGTATCTCTTTCTACTGTCTCTGAGTATATAGCTTCTTGTGACCCAGACGTACCTGATCTCTTCTGGGAAGCAGGTACAGATACAAATAACAAAGAGACAGTAAACTCAGGTTATTGTTCTGAAGTTAGCTGCAAGACAGAGAACTCACAAGAAGAGAATTCTCTACTTACATTTGAAGGACTGGAAGACTCTTATGTGAAGGAGGCCCAAGAGAAGAAAATGTTGCTTGATGTACAAGGAAATTACAGATCTGCTGCAGCCAGACGTGTACAAAGCCGACGTTCTTTTCACAGGCCAAAACCTCTGCAACACCCTAAGCTTCAGAAGCTAGCATCTCTTCCAGCATCTTGCCATGTCCCTCCACATTCTTTGGAACAAGAGGAAACACAATTGTGAGCTGGGACTTACTTGAAAAAGTAACTTGAACAAAGGATATCTGTAAAAGTAGAGAGCAATTTATTGGTTTATAGGATCTGCTCTAGAATAGTATCAGACGACATCAGAAACAGTGGAGCTTTTCTGCTGCACTTACATTTTTAAGTTCATTGTCAATCATAGTGAAAAGGTGCATAGTGAAGGGAAAATATGCCTCCTTGTTATTTTTGCATGTAGAATGTTACAAAACATTAATATTGTTTTTGGAGGACTAAACCAATAATCTTTCCAACTGCTAAATCCTTCTTGTTTTCTTACATGGAAATGGTTTATTATGCCATTATGCCACAAGTACATTTAAAGAAATAGGCTGCACTTGCTACTTCAGTAATGCAATTTAATATTTATGATGTATGAAATTAATGTAGGAGAAGCCAATGGTTAGCCTCTTGCCTGCTAAGTCTACTCTAATTTAAATGATCAGTGCCTTTCAAATAGGTACAAGCTAAAGAGAAATATTTTCCTATTCCTGAATATTTGTGTTACTGAGTAATTGTGGCATATCGACTCAGGTGGAAAACTGTCCAGAGAGAGGAAAGTCTTGGCATCCTGAAATTTAATCAAGGACTCCAAGAAAGCCATTTCCTTTCATCACCTTCATTTCTTCTACTCAGTAGCACAGAATGAAAAAATATCCAGAATTAGCTCAGAATTTTACTTTGTGGGGTCACAAGCAACTAATTTCGTATTCATAATTAAAGAGCTCTATTTTAAATAGCTTCACTGAGATAGAAATGTAAATATTTGTTAATTTTACTGCTAGTTTGGAAGAGACCTTCCAAATACCGTGTTAGATTATCTCGTTAATTTATGTATCACTTTCAATAGCTAATCAGGATGCTATATTGTATTTTGCCATATGGTTTAAGTGCCCCAATGTACAGAGATGGTTTGGCTACTATGTATGTATATATAAAAACCTGTTTGTGTTAGGAACTTCATTTTATTTTTTGTGCCCAATTTTCTGTTAAATGATAGTAGCTAAGATTGCACTAAACACCTATTGTGTGTGAATCTGATCTACCACACATTGAAGACAGTTGAAGACATAAGTGAAAGCCAAATTAGATGAACACTAAATAAAAGTGAAAACTCTGAGACCTCTTATGGATGTATAATGCTACATCCTGGCATGTAGTCTTCTAGCCTATCTGTATTTTGCCTTTGATGATTCCAGTCCTGGTATTTTGGCTTGAAAACTTCAGAGGTATAAGTTGCAAAGATTCTGTGACATTGCCAGATGAATGCTCAGCCACTTCTGTGATCCTAATGTGTACCTTATTTCTATTTGATATCAGCATAAACTATTTGTAAATGAGCTAAATCACCTTCAGGGAGGTGTCTGAATTGCTTAAGACTGGATCTGATGGAGCCTTTGTTTGGTAAATTTTACTTTGTATGTGTCTGGGTTCTTTCACCCAGACACCGAAGAAGAGTGCAACACGTGAAAATTTGTGCCTACATCTTTTTCCTACCTTTGCCTTCTTTGCTAAAACTGCTTGTTAGGCTAATGCAAATTGCAGAAACGTGATGATAATTGTCATATACAAACCTAGAGAGATACCTAATATATGCCTTTAGAGATTAGATTCAGAGTACTGGTTCTCTTGATATCAAGCCACAAGCAGTTGGCTGTTTGCAGACGTTTTAGGCATTGATTCAAATCAGTGTCTCTAACTTGAAAGTTTCATTACTCAGAGCTAGTCTTGTTAAATAAGGGTTATGAGACATAAACACTGTCACCAGTAGGGATGCTAATTTTATAGTTCAATAATTTTTTTTGTGAACTGACTACATATGAACATACTATCTTGGTAAAGTAGAGCATATTAATGTTGCTCCAGATACTGTAATTGGAAGAAGTATTTTAGTCATTGGCATAGATACGTAACAGGACCATGACTGATCCCAAATATTAGCACAGGTAAAGTCCAATGTGCCAAAATCTAATCTTTAGTCTCATAGTATGATGCTGAAGTACCAACACTAAAGTTGACAAGATGCTCATCAAAGGCTTTAGGCATTGTGTGTGTGTTGTGTCACCATAGTTGAACAGATGAAGGATAAAATGGACAGTTCTGATATTGAAGAGGTGTTTTCCTGGAATAGCATGCATAATTTTTTAAGGTCTTATATGTCTGGAACATGCTTTTTCATATAATTGGCTCTACAGAAAGGGTTGGGTTTTTTTGGAATCGTTTCTCAATTTGGAATGTGATAAAAAAGAAAACTTCATGTCCCTAATTTCTATATTGAGAATATGCTATTAGCTAGAATATAGTGGATAATAATTCCTTATTTCTTCCTGAGACAATTGCTCCCAATGTCTACCAGGGTATACACAAAAAGAAAGTTACAAGAGTTCATCCTTTATCTCACTTCCACTACCTCTATATTCTCTCTACGTACTTTTACTTTTCAGTACATGTCCTGTGGGTGCAAGTGTTCGATTGTCTCTTCAGCACACTTTAATCAATTAAGTACTACCGATTTCCATCACAGCAACATAGATTTAGAGCTGCTGAGGATTTGACTGTATGTATCAACATCTTTTTTACCATGTGAATTACACTGGAATAATCTAACTGGTAAATCAGTTCACTTTTGATGAGGCCACTTCAGTTCTTGCTGAGTTTCCATGGCTGAAAACTCACTCTAAATCTTTTTTTTGTGACATGCTTTGTCAAAAGTTAGGAAGTCAAATGTTGCTTTTTATCGAGCAAGGAAATATGGCTTACTTTGTTCTAAAAAGATTAAATACTCTGTGGATAAGTTTCTTTTTAACAATGTTTATTATGCTGCACAGTGACCTAGCAGTGTCAAGAAAAAAGAAGTGTTGCCTGCATTCAGATGAATTATGTCTCTCTGAGCTGTGAAGCTAGTTATTGAAATATACAAAATTATGTCTTAGAAATACATGGTATAACTGAAGATTTGTGTAACAAAGTATGCAAAATAATCATGTGCCTTAAATTGTCACTCTTTGGAGTGCTGTTGTTGGGAGATTTTTGTGTGTACTTGTGTGTCAACTTACTGCACATATTTTTAAACAAGTCAAGTTGTTCTGCTAATGTGTTGTTATCAAAATGTTTTAATAGTTTATCATAATGAGAAGTTTGGCAATAAATTGTATCATTTTGGTGGAATCACAGTGCTTTGGCAAGTGATTTAGCGAATCATTTATCTAGTACATTTAGAGAAGACTTTCCATATAAGACTCCAGAGAAATTTGTATTTCTACTCCCAAATCAAAGATAAAAAAGACAGTAGTGTGCCGTTGATAATTCATGTCCTTTACAAAATGCAAATCATTAAAATCATCAAGAAGTTGTAAGATCTCCTGTGTGTCTCTCTAACAACTGAAACATATTTTATATAGTTCTAGCCCCACTGCAGTCAATGACAGAATTCTTATTGACTTTATGAGCCATACTTAAAACAGAAGGGTCCATATTTTGTCACACTATATAGAGATGTTGTCATTATAACAACAGTATAATTTAAACTTCACATATATGATGATATATAGCATCTCATTATAACATCATTCTTTTTGAAAATTTGGTACCCAGTAATGCCAGACAGCTTGATTTCCTACACAAAAACCAAGGAAATAGTCTAAGCTGTCTCATAGTGGATTATTGGATGAATCAATTTTCCCTGGAAGTTCTGTGATCCCAGTGAAAATTACTGTTTCTACCATCATCCTGCTGTTAGGATGTTTCCATACCTGACATTGCTTTCTAGAATAGGTAAGGAGGCATGGGGTGAAAAAATTACTTCTTCTAAATGTATTTATAGAGCAATGGAATTAAATATTTAATGGTGTTAAGTAAGTGTTATTTTCTAAGTATGGATTTAAAGAGATTTAAAAAGTGCAGATGACCAAACCCATACTGTTAGCAAATAAGAAGCTGCAATGGCAAAATTGGATAGAACTGGTTTCATAGTGTGCCCATGCAATAGCTAATCAGTTAATAATTCATTAAATCAATGGTGGGAGAATGATATCCCTTATGAACAACAACTTCTGTTGGAAAAATTAAACTTGTAAATCATCATTGAAATCTATTGGTAAAGATTCTGATAGGTCAGATTTAATGGCTTCTTAGTTTAATGAGCCAAGAGGTACATCACACTGAAACAGACTAGAGGTTTTGTGCACAAAACAGTTGGCACACGGAAGATGAGAAGATTCAATGCTGTACATTGCTTAGAAACACAAATACAAAGTTGTGGTCAGCACAGTAGACCCAAGCAAGGTAAAGAATGAAGAGTACATGAGGTTTTAGATAATACATGAGCTCTAATTCCTGCTAAAAGCAGTGAGCTATTATTAGCTATGAGTTAGATATTAGCCCTCATTTCAGTGAGAAATTTTCTTTCCTGGATAATTTTTTTCCCTAGAAATTCTTGCTTCAGAGCTCAGTCAACCTATACTTAGTGCATACTGAGCCAAACCAGTCAAAAAAAAATTTCAACGTTTCTAGATTTGCAACAGAAAACAAAGAATTCCTTAGGAAAGGTACCACTTCAGAGAAGGTTGTAATGCAGGTGCATTCGAAATACTTAACCTAAGATTTCTTAGCCCCTTTGGGGTTTTCTGTAAGTCCAAATTGCCTAAAGGCATAGACTTCGATTAGAATGAAAACGTTGGAGGTTAAAACATTTATTATCATAATCACATTCCTGGAGCTTTTCTGTGCTGCATGGGTCTTGGTAGATCACCCTACCTCACAGATGGTAATGAGCACATCAATGCTAGCTCTACTGTGCTAGCACTAATGTTCAGCCTAGTACCACATTAATGCTCACTCTACTGTGTTTATTGGCTGCTCGTTCTCTAACTCTCTGTCCTCTGCAGTAACAAGCAGTATAATCAACTCTTATTTTCCCCAATGTAACAGCCCTTTACTGAGTCAGTTTGGTTTGTGCAAGTTTTACCTTATGTGCAAAGATTCTTTGAGCTGGATATATACAAAATAAGAGTAACTGGCAAATATTGGGTAAAACAGCTGTATAAAGCTATGTCTGGAGAAGACACGTGGGAGATGCACGTCCCTCTGAGCAGGGTCTAGACTGGGAGGCATTGACCCTGGACATTGGGACAGAGGCAGCTACCTACAGATCCACACCTATCAGAAATCTCAAGAGGTATACTCCTGTGTGCTCTCTTTAAGCTTATTAGGTGAAAGTGCTCAACAGAGAAGTGGAACAGACCTCACAACTCCAATGGCCCTGACGACTGAACTCAGAACAGGAACCTTGAACTGCAGCACTACTGTGCAGGGCAAAGGAAGTCTCCAGAATCCCAGAAGAAATGTTTATAAGGTTATTGTAAGAGCATCCACCACTCTTCTGGACTGAGATATCATGTCAGTATCAATAGAAGACCTACCATCAAATTGTCCAGAAGGAATAAAACGCATTGCTGATGGAAAAGAATAAAAACCCTAAGAAAGCTTGAGAAGAATGGAAGCCCAAAGAGGAGCATGTTTATAGGTGACATAAACAAGAACTGCAACTGCAAATTACAACCTGAACACGCACATAAATAGAAATTGAAAGCATGTTCTGAAATTATATGGACAGCAAATTCATGTTCTTCACCTATGCCTTTTTTAAAATTATCACAGTTGCAATGAACAGGGGTTTTTTGTTATTACTCAATCATTTCACCTATACGCTATATCAGTGTATTCCTCTTCATATTTTCTGAATATCACATAATGCAGATTTGTGCAAAAGACACCTATGTCATCTACCTAATAACCAAAGCTTAATTCCTACCCACACATACATATATCTAATGCTTAATCCTATAATGCACAATTTGACCTGATGTGTTAAACTAGCATTTCCTTTAAAGTAAAAGCAGTAGAAATATCAGTTAGTGTAGATACAAGTAATCTCACTCAAGCTGTGAGAAAAATATTCACAGAGATTGTAACAAAGAACTAAAAGTGATGCTATTGACGATATCCAGTAAGGTACATGAATTAAACAAAGAAATTACGTGATGATTTCAAAACTTGCTGTTGTTTTATGCTCACTGTCTCAGAACATTACTATAGATCTGATAGATTCTAACTGGAGGTTAAAATATAAAAGCTATTACAAAGAAAAGGCAGAACTATCTGAAATTAGTTAAACAAGGAAAATATGTACATTTTTAAGCCTTAAGTTTCCTTGCCATGGTATGAAGTTGCTAGACCAGGTATTTTTTTCATGTTTCTGTAATAAGTTCAAATTTTAATAGGCTATCAAATCTGACATAGGGATTCTTCAGATCTTCTGAATTTTTAAGCTTAAATTAGTTCATCTCTGGTGAAAATGTTCACCAGGACTCAATGTAAGGGCAAAGAAATCTTAAATGAAGATAGATAAATCAATTTGCTCTGTGTTTGTAATGAAAAACATCTGATCATGTTTGCATTTCTACATGCTCTTAAAAAGCACTGATTCCTATTTTTAAATAGGAATAGGCTAGCTTTAGAATCCTACTTTTTACAAAGTTGCCTGTAGGCAAAATTCACAGTAGAATTTGTGCTATTTTGACGAATGAACATTTCAGTTAGGAGCTGCCAAAACCAATAGCCCAGTAGACGCAAAGCTGTTGTAGGTCCTCAATCCCAGATTGAACCAGTAGTGAAGCTGCACATGCAGTGGTTGATTCCTCCAACTAGACGGAGCTGCTGAGGGGAGTGGCTGTGGTGCAGACCACAGACTGCAGAAGTGCATAGACCTTGCTCCTGGGGCAGGGGCAGGTGTCAGAGCTGCCTTCAAAAGGCGTGTTCAGCTGGAGGACTTTCTGCAGCAGGTGGCTGAACTGAGAAGGGCAGATAAGAAGGAATTACACAGCTAGCATTGACCTGCTTGGCCAATTAAACATTCACTATGAGGATGGATGGGTGCTCACCAAACCCCTTTCCATCACCTACCAGCAGTCCTGGCTGACTGGAGAAGTTCCACTTGACTGGAGGTTGGCAAGTGTTATGCCTCTTTACAAGAGTAGTCGGAGGGAAGATCCAGGGAACTATAGGCCTATCAATCTGACCTCAGTGCCAGGAAAGGTCATGGAGCAGATCATCTTGAGTGCTAGCTGACAGCACACACAAGACAACCAGGTGATCAGGCCCAGTAAACATGGGTTTATGAAATACAGGTCCTGCCAAAATAACCTGATCTCCATCTATGATGAGGTTACCCACTTAAAAGGATGAGGGAAAGATGTAGTGTGTTTGGACTTCAGTAGAGCCTTTCACACAGTTTCTCACAGTATTCTGCTTCAGAAACTGGCTGCCATTGGCCTGGACAGACACATCCTCTGCTGGGTAAAAAAACTTGCTGAATGGTTGGGCCCAAAGGGTTGTGGTAAATGGAGTTAAATCCAGTTGGAGGCCAGTCAAGTGGTGTTGTCCAGGGCTCAGTGTTGGGTCCAGTCCTGTTCGATACCTTTATTGATGATCTGGGTGAGACGATTGAGTATACCCTTTAGTAAGTTGGCGGGTGACACCTAGCTGGGAGGAAATGTTGATCTTCTTGAGGGTAGGAAGGCTCTGCAGACAGATTTGAACAGGTTGGATCGATGGACTGTGACCAACGATGTAAAGTTCAACTGCTGGGTCCTGCACTTGGAACACAACAACCCTGTGCAGCATTATAGGCTGGGGAGCAGTGGCTAGAAAGATGCCTGGCAGAGAAGACTGTAGGGGTGTTGGTTGACAGCTGGCTGAATATAAGCCAGCAGTGTGCCCAGGTGGCCAAGAAGGCATCTTGGCCTGTATCAGAAACAAGTGTGGCCAGCAGCACCAGGGAAGTGACTGTGCCCCTGTACTCAGCACTGGTGAGGCCGCACCTTGACTACTGTGTTACGTTCTGGGTCCCTCACTATAAAGACATAGAGGTGCTGGAGTGTGTCCATAGAAGGGCAATGAGGCTGGTGAGGGGGCTGGAGAACAAGTCAAGCTGCTGAGAGAACTGGAGAAGAGAAAGCTGAGGGGAGACCTCATCAGTGTCTACAGCTACCTAAAAGGAGGTTGTAGCAAGGTGGGTGTTGGTTTCTTCTCTCAAGTGACAGGTGATAGGACAAGAGGAAATAACCTCAAGTTGCACCAGGGGAGGTTCAGGTTAGACATTAGGAAAAATGTCTTCACTGAATAGGTGGTTAGGCACTGGCACAGGCCGCCCAGGGAGGTGGTTGAGTCACCATCCCTGGAGGTATTTAAGATATGGGTAGGTGAGTTGCTCAGGGACATGCTTTATTAGTGGACAGGTACAACTGGACTCGATCTCAAATGTCTTTTCCAACCAAGCGATTTTATGGGTCTGTGAATATAAGTGTGTTCTGCAATTAAATGTTCGTTTTAAAAAGAATCTATTGATGACATTACTGAAGAACTTCAGGTTAAAATCAAATATCTAGTAAATGTAAGTGATATAATGTACACGGATGCACATAAATAGAACATGCAGTTTCTGAAGTACTCTACAAACTTCTCAGTCCCCCTGTCTTCTAACAGACTTGAACATTTTTATAGGGTATTTCTTATTTATTTTAGAGTAAAAACCTTTTCTGGGATGATGGAGCTTGGTAGGTTGACCTGTGTCACGGTTTAGCCTTGAGCCAGCTAAATTTTTGGCTAAACTCATGCATTTGGACTCTCAAATTCCATGCCCTCACCCCTAGTGGAAGGAAGAGGAAAATGAGAGGAAGGAGGCTTTCAGATTGGAAACTAAAGCTACAGTTTTAACGAAATTGTAGTAATAATAGTAATAATTATTAAAATACTCAGGTGGTAATGAAAATATGTACAAATGTCCAAGATCGCAATCCCTCACACCCCTTGATGACCATACATCACCACAACTGCTGTAGAGCAGACACAGGGGAATGGGTCCACAGCTAGGAAGGCATTGAACTCAGAAACTGGATTCAGGGACGCACAGATCTGGGGACAGGAACAATAAGACAAACAAGGTCCTCACTAGACATTTGCCATCACAGAGGAGAGCTAGACCCTCGTCACCTCTCAATTTGTACTGAGTATGACATATATGGAATGGATTACTCTTGGTCACCTGTCCTGTTCACCCCTCCTTACAGGTGTGGCCGGTTTTGGCTAGCTCAAGGATGGCCTTGCTTACTAAAGAAAGTATAGACATTGGCCTCTCTACATACCAGTGTTCCATGTTATCACTGCTAGAGAGAAACTGTCTGAAAAACATGCAGTTATTTTTTTAGAAAATGAAGTTATTCTAGACTAAAGCTGAACCAGAGTCAGAAGCAGCCAAATAACTCAAACCATAACAACCCATTTACCAGTGAAGAAGATGGGCAATTTAGTCAGTATTAATATTATTGATGTACACATATAACACATATTACAAAATTATATGTATACAGTCTGGCACTAAAAATGAGAAGTCTTAAAAAATAGAATTCTATCTTCCTTCAAAACATTTTTCAGTTAATCCCTATTCAGAATCATGTTCCTTGAGTCGCATAAGCTATTCCAAAAGGGAAAAAAAATCTCCATGAAGTAAAATTCATTATCAATTTGTTGTTCTGTATTAAGCACAATGTCTGAACTGTGGGTTTTTTTAATTGCTATGATTTTCCAGAATTAATAATTTCAGCAAATTATCAACAGTCAGTCTATTTTTAAATTTAATCACATTCTGAGGTAATTCTCATGATCTTAAGAGTTTAGCACATGCTTACTGGTTTTGCTGAATGGTATTACAATCTTTTCTAAGTGATGACCTCTGTGCTTCTGTAATACATAAATTAGTGCAGGAATTGAAGTCCTAAGTGATATTTTTTCTAAGTAATTGTTTTTAGAAGCTGTTTATATGGGTTTCTTTGTTTTAATAGATCAATATATGCTACTTTTAATAATGGTGAAGGAGTGTTTTCATTTAAAAGGATGAATGTTCATTTTTTGGTAATTAACTGCATCCTTTTTTGTAGTGAAAAGCATTGTTTAGTCTCATGTAGAGTATTTCTAAGATGGATCAAGTTTTCATGTTAAACATAAAATCTACAAATTTTTATCAGACCATTCACATTACTTGTCCTATGCAATCATTCCTGCAATAACAAAAAAAAAAACATGCTTAGCCTTTTGCAGATGTATGTAGCTTTTAAAAAAACCATACCTACATAGATCAAATTTTAAGACCATAAATACAATGAGCTTTTCAAATTTTTCATGAGAGCTCGGCAAGGCTGCAATTTCCTGTACGAAGTAACAGTGCTGTCAGCTACACAATAATCTCTCTTAGGAAGCTTACTAGTTACTGGTTTACTTGAATATATAAACTTTGCTACATGTGAAAATCATTGGAAATACCGAATACCTCCATACTAAATGCTTTCATTCTGCAATGAAAGGTTTCATGTCTTTTTCTTTATTTACAAATGGTTCTGTGCAGTTTGGGAGATTTTTTTTATTTATTATATGGTTTGGGGTTTTTTTTTAGGAAAAGCACAACGAGAACAAGGAATTTTATTTTTTTTTTAAGATAACCTTTCACGCATAAATGTATTCAATCATTGCAGAAGAGCCATAGTTGTCTGAAAAATACAAAATACTTTGTTGTTAATGTTGGTTTTGATTTTTATCAAAGCATGAATAGCAGTGATTTTTAATATTAAGACTGATTTTTACTCTAGGCTACTGATTTACAACAGTCTTCACTGTTCTTGTAATTTAATGGAAGCCAAACAGAGTGTCTTACATATACCAAAATCAGTATCTTTGTTGCTTTTTAAAAACTATATTGCAGGATTTTCTTTGAACTAATAGCTTAACTTCCTCTTGTTTCTTTTGTGTGTCGGGGAATTCAGACAGTATCACAGTATCGTAAGGTTGGAAAAGACCTTTGAGATCATCGAGTCCAACCTATGACCTAACACCCACACCCACTCCCACACCCACTTGTCAACTACACCATGTCACTAAGTGCCTCATCCAAATTCTCTTTGAACACCTCCAGGGATGGTAACTCGACCACCTCCCTAGGCAGCGCATTCCAATGAACAATTACCCTCTCAGTGAAGAACTTCTTCCTAATGTCAATCCTAAACCTCCCCTGGTGAAGCTTGAGACTATGTCCTCTAGTTCTGTCAGACAGAGGCTGCAGCCTTTTTAAACATTGTTCTAACTGACTTGGAACCAGACAGATAGTTTTCAAAGATGTGAACTTTAGTTATTGATGCATTCATGTTGTGTGTCAGGAGGAGATCAAGCCATCAGGTTCTAGGTTCATTTGTTTTTACTTTATCTCCTTAAGCTTTTATTTAAAAGTAGACAAATCAGCAGGGTTTGTTTTTTTTTTTTTTTTTTCGATTATCAGTTAAGTTTGGAAAAAAAAAAACCCCAAACTTCCTGAAACCTTTAAAAAATTTGATGACACCAACAGGCAGGTCCAGGTCAGGCTAGAAAGTCAGTCTGCAGGTCAAGGTCCTGATTAACAGGGATACAGACACAAAGGTAGCTGGAACTACGACAAGTAGATCTGTCTGACAGTGACAAAGCAAGGGCCCAGTGAGGGGGAAGGAGGGGCAGAGATAGATTGTTATGGACTGACCACGATGTTCCATTCTCTGTCCTCCCTGTGTAACTCAAGGGGAGGAGGAGGTAGAAGTCAGGAACAAAGGAGTGAAGTGGACCTTGGGAAGAAGGAGTAGTAAGGTAAAGATGGTTTTTAGTTTTAACTTGGTTTCTCACCATCCTACTCTGCTTTTAATTGACAGTAAATTAAGTTCCTTTTCCACAAGTCAAATCTGTTTTGCCCATGACAGTTCTTAGTAAGTAATCTCCCTGGTCTTTATTCAATCCACAAGCTTTTTCTTCTTATTTTCTCCCCCTTGTCCTGTTGAGAAAAGCCCACCACAAGTACACTTTAAGAAAGTTAACTATACTTACGTATCAATTAAATAATTATGCTGAGAGAATCCTAAAAAAGTGAGCACTTAAATTGAGAACATGACAATTACTATGTCTGCCAAGAGTTATTTCTTCAAATAATAGAGTGTCCCAAGTCTTCTCCTTGCTCCATCAGTGAGCTGGACACTGCTCCTGTTAATCACAGAAAGGCTGAAAGAGATCTCTTACGATCATCTGCTTCAATGCCACCAGCTATTAGCCAGTAATACAGATAACATCTAGGTTAACGTGTGTTACTTTATCATAGTCATTTGCTAAGCATGTCCTAAACATTTGAGTGTGTAAAGGAGGACATTCAGAGATCCTTGAATTTGGAGTCTATTTTACAAAAACTTTCGGACTGTAAGAGCAAGAATTAATTCTTCAGCATTCTGTTAGGGTAGATGCAACTGGAATTTGTGAGACCTTTACAAGGTTAGACAACTGAATGTTGATAGTTTTTCATATAGGAAAGCATGGAATCTCAGGTGACCAGTGACAGAATGAGAGGACATAGTCTCAAGCTTCACCAGGGGAGGTTTAGGCTTGACATTAGAAAGAAATTCTTCACTGAGAGGGTAATTGTTCATTGGAATGCGCTGCCTAGGGAGGTGGTCGAGTCACCATCCCTGGAGGTGTTCAAAGAGAATTTGGATGAGGCACTTAGTGACATGGTGTAGTTGACAAGTAGGTGTAGGTGTTGGGTCATAGGTTGGACTTGATGATCTCAAAGGTCTTTTGCAACCTTATGGATACTGTGATACTGTGAAAAGGACTTAAAAACTGGTAAAGTTCTATTTGCTGTTTGCTTTTACATTGTTTTGACTGTAGTAGGAGCACAGAGGTTTTGTTTTCTGTAACGGTGTGTTTGAACTTGGCAAGATAGTTTCTGGAAATTATTTTTTTTTAACTAAAATAAATGAATTCATGTCACCATAAAGACAAACTCATCCCATATAACAGTGTTTTCTTGCCAGATTGCAGCTTTCTATGCAGTAATTTAAGTGGCTCACACAACTTTGAAAATGAAAGTATGGAATCATGCAATCATAGAGGGCTCAAAGCTAGATCATGTTGCACAGGGCCCTGTCTAGCCAAGGTTTCAAAATCTCTAGTGATGTGCATTACAGAATGAATGGAAATTTCTATACAAAAAATTACTACGATCTTGGTGTTCTATTTTACTTGTGTAAATAGTTGCTCACCTTCTTATGTCATAAAATGGTCTTGAATTAAACCTAGCGATTTCAAGTTACATGTTTGGAGGGTTTTCTTCCCTTTTCTTTCTGAACCACTTCACTTTTGTTTCTGGTAGCATGTTTTGAAGTTACTGTCTGTTACAGTCAATTCACGACAAATACGGTCGTAGTGTAAACTATCAAAGGTTTATTAAGATAAGAAAGCAAAAGCAGTGCTGGGCGGCTGGGAAGTCGCAGCTTCACCAAGGCTCGCAAAAATTCAGGCGAGCTAAGAGATCCTTTTATACCCCCTTGTGGCAGTCAGTCTCGAGGCTTATCTGAGGTGTCTTTCTTCTGTGTACGGGGCCTTCTCCAGCTTACCCATTTTGGCGGTTACGATACCAGCTAATCTAAAGCAAAGCAGATTTACAACATCAGGGAATCGTAAGCAAAGCAGACGTGACCAACAAAACCACAAGTTTCAGTTAGTGCCGCTCCTTCAACGGGATGTCTTTGCCAAGGCTTAGATAGACCGGTGGTCGCAGCAGATGTTACGAACCGATGATTGCCATGGTTTCATACTAGTATCATTTTGCTTCGGAAAATTGTAGTCATATACTCGGCGTGACCTGTCTCTCTTTCGAGTTTGATCAGCAAATATCTCTTTATTTATTACACTGTCTGCTTTATAGGTCTGTATTCAGGTAGCATTACATGAAAGAGCACCATGAGGCTATACAAGAAAACAAGGTAACAGCTTCTATGCGATATTCCGTTTGGTTTGTCCAAGTAAATCTGTGAAAGTACTCTTAGGGAAAAGAATAGCCTACTAACTGAGAGTACATTTGTTTCGAAATAAGTAGATAGTATGAAAAATGAAGCTTGTTTGTATATTTGAATTAGCTCATCGGGAAATTCAATTGTTACTTCATTTTTCTCATGATAACTAGGCCAGAAAACAATATGACTGTTTTACTTCTGATATCAGATACCTTGAAGGCCATGTGTTGAGGAGATTGACGACACGGACTCCGACTGAGAATCAAAGACCTTTTATTGTCAGAAGGCTGCATCTTATATTCTTCAGAGTTTATCACGCACTTGATGTTTAAACATGATTGGATCAATACACGTCCATGCACCTACTGCAAGAAGCAAGTTCTTTTGCTAGATAACTTCCACTTTATCTTACACTTCTTTGCGAACAGTTCTATTTCTTCACCACTTAATTCCTCACATCTCACTGTTCAAGGATCTTCAAGGATATCATTCACCTCATGTAATATGAAATGTCACTACAATTTCCTTTTTTTGTTTTCAGTCTGCACTAACATTACTTATGGTGCTATCAATCATTCTCTGTAAACATCGTATTAAACACAGCACACACATCAAAACTATTAAACATAAAAAACACAACATTAAAAAGCATTTTACCCAAAATTCTAAACTATTAAACCATCTTCCAAGAATATTCCATTTATTATAACACATGTTTGCTTGCTTCTGTGATGGTGGTAACAGGTGAAGTTTATTATAGTTAGATTTGGTGTTAGTGTTACTAAGGCTAGTTGCCCTAAACTGCACAGCTCTTCCTTTATATTGAATGGAATATTCTCCCCACATTCTGTCCCCACAAATGAAAAAATACTCCCGATGGCAAAAGCCAGTGGTTCATTGTTTGATTTTTATACGCTCAACCACCTCTTCTGGGGAGTGCATTCCAATGGCCAATCACCTTTTCAGGGAAGAATTTTTTCCTAATATCAAGCCTAAACCTCCCCTGACAAAGCTTGAGACCATGTCCTCTTGTTCTGTCACCAGTTGCCTGAGAGAAGAGACCAACACCTGTCTGACTCCGACCTCCTTTTAGGTAGTTGTAGAGAGCAATAAGGTCTCCCCTGAGCCTCCTCTTCTCCAGACTAAACAACCCCAGCTCCCTCAGTTGCTCCTCATAGGGCTTGTGCTCCAGCCCCTTCACCATCTTCATCACTCTCTTCTGGACACACTCCAGCATCTCAACATCTTTCTTAAATTGAGGGGCCCAGAACTGGACACAGTACTCAAGGTACAGCCTAACCAGTGTCAAGTATAAGGGGATGATAACTTCTCCAGTCCTGATGGCCACACTATTCCCTGCAGAGATCGACACACAAAATCCGATGCAGAATCGAAGACCTTTTATTGTCAGAAGGCTACATTTTTATATTCTTCAGAGTTTATCATGCGCTGGATGTTTTTACATGACTGGATACACACATCTAAGTTACACATGTGATTGGTTACTTACATGATCATGCACTGCTCCATAACATTCCCCTGCATTGATGTCAGGCTGACTAGCTGTAGTTCCCCAGATCCTCTTTCTGTCCCTTCCAGTTTGCCATTAAATGTTCAAATAAACTTATAGACATGCTTTTACAACACTAGGAGTGCCCTTAAAGGTAAAGACCAGCAACGGCTCTGCATATTACGGTTACATCAAAGAGGGCAGTGCACGACAAAACACAGAATAACGCAGTGCGTTTCTCTGTGCAAGGGCGGCAAAAAGAAGATTTTTAAAAGCAAGGTGGTTCAGCCCTAGAAGTTGCCCAAGAGCTCTAGCTCTGCACTGATTTCATGCTTGCAGCTGAAGTCTGCTTGTTAATTAACAAGCAGCATCAGAGCTTTTGCTACTGATGCAAGATCACTTTCTTTGTTGGACACATTTTATGTTAACAAGCAGCATGGTATTCTTGAAGAGCCTTGAACAGTGAGATATGAGGGATTAGGTGGTGAAGAAAGAATTGTTTCCAAAGAAGTGTAAGATAAAGAGCTAGTTATCTAGCAAAAGAATGTTAAACCTGATTCTTGCAGCGGTGCGTGATCATGTATAAGTAACCAATCACAAGTGTAACTTAGATGCGTGGACAGCTGTTGTGTATTCAATCATGTTAAAACATCCAGTGCGGGATAATCTCTGTAGAATATAAAAATGCAGTCTTCTGACAATAAAAGTTCTTCAATTCTGCATCGGAGTCTGTGTTGTCAACTTGCACGAATGGTGACCCTGACATGATCCGAAGAAGTACGAGGTGATCGGAAGAAGTACGAAAAATCAGGACGGATGGATCCAGGGATCGATAAAGCACATCTACAAGAAAGGTTTTTTTTGGGGAGGTATCTAAGCTATACGATCGTCCCAGCCAGTGGCCCTGAGCAGGACAAAAAATCACCAAAAATCCACCAAAATTATTGGTCCCCAATATGGTTCCGTCAAAAAAGCTTCAAGAAACTTTTACCAACAGAGGATTTAAATATACCTTGGCTCCACTAGAAACCTTTAACACGATCTACAACACTCCCCATTTGTGGCTTCATTCTGGGTTGATTGTCCCGAAAATTTTTAACAAGGAAAAAAGCTAAATGGTCGAGAACATGAATACTATGTATGCTACCATAGCAGTAATACCAATTTGCCAGGACTTTGTGCTGAAAAAAAATAGACAAGCAGACCTACTCACTCAACCTTTTTTTTTCTCCCCTGTTCCAGATCTATGGCAACAGGCTCATATTTCCCATGAATTTTTCCATCAATCGGCAAAGGTCTTGAAAAAACATTTCAAATAATTGCCAATTTCTGAAGCTAAAGCAATAATTCAAGCATGCCCCGATTGTCAACAGGTAGCCAAAGGACCCGCCTCAGCTGTAAATTCAAGGAGTCTACAGTCATTACAACTATGGCAGTCGGATGTAACTCAGGGGTGTAGTAAGGGTTGTATAGTAGGCTCCACAGGGGGCAACAAAGACCGCAGTAGGGGCTGTATAAGAGTCTCCATGGGTGCACTTAAGGGCGCAGTAGAGGCTCTAAAAGAGTCTACATTGGGGGAATTAAGGGGCACATTATGGGCCACTTAGTAGGCTGCATAGGGGGAAATGAAGGGCGCTGTAAGTTCTCTATAAGAGTCTCCATGGAGGGACTTAAGTGCGCAGTAGGCGCTCTATAGGAGGGATTGAAGGGCGCAGTAGGGGCTCTGTAAGTGTCTCCGTGGGTGGACTTTATAATAGTCTATAATAGTCTCCATGGGGGAATTAAGGGGTGAAATAGGGACCCTATAGGAGGCTACATAGGGGGGAATGAGGAGCGCTGTATGGACTCTAGAAGAGTCTCCACGGCGGGAATGAAGATGGGCAGTAGAGGCTCTATAGGAGGCTGCATAGCGGGCAATGGAGGGCGCTGTAGGGGCTATATGTGAGTCTCCATGGAAGGAATTAAAGGTGCAGAAGAGGCTCCGTAAGTGTCTCCATGTGGGGAGTTAAGGGACACAGTAGGAGCTCCATAGGCGGCTCCATAGGGCTGAATGTAGGACGCAGTAGGGGTTCTATAATAGTCACCATGGAGGGACTTAAGGGCGCAGAAGGGGCTATATAGGAGTCTCCATAGGGGGGAATGAAGGGTGCTGTAGGGGTTCTATGATAGTCTCCATTGGAGAACTTAAGAGGGGCAGTAGAGGCTCAATAGGAGGCTGCAGGGGGGGGGAATGAAGGGTGCAGTAGGGGCTCTATAATTGTCTCCATGGGGAGACTTAAGGGGCGCAGTAAGGGCTCTATAGGAGTCTCCATAAAGGAGAATGAGGAGTGCTGTATGGACTCTGTAAGAGTCTCCATGCGTCGACTTAAGGGGCGCAGCAGGGGCTCTATTGGAGGCTCCATGGCAGGAAATGGAGGGCGCTGTAGGGGCTCTATAAGTGTCTCCATGGGGGGACTGAAGGGACGCAGTAGGAGCTGTATAGGAGGCTCCTTATGGCCGAATGTAGGGCGTAGTAGGGGCTCTATAATTGTCTCCATGGGGGGACTTAAGATGCGCAGTAAGGGCTCTACAGGAGGATCCATAGGGGGAATGAAGGGCGCAGTAGGGGCTCTATAACAGTCTCTGGGGGGGGGTCTTAATGTACGCAGGAGAGGCTCTATAGGAGGCTGCATAGGGGTGAAGAAAGGGCGTTGTAGGGGCTCTATAATAGTCTCCATGGGGAGGACTTAAGGGACACAGTAGGGACTCTATTGGTGGCTGAAAAGGGGGGAATCGAGTGCACTGAAGGGGCTCTATAAGAGTCTCCATGGGGGGAATTAAGGGGCACAGTAGGGGCTCTACAGGAGGCTCCTTTGGGGGGAATGAAAGGTGTAGTAGGGCCTCTATAAGTGTCTCAATGGAGGAATTAAGGGGCGCATTAGGGGCTGTATTGGAGGCTGAAAAGGGGGAGATGAAGGGCGCTGTATGGACTCTATAAGAGTCTCCATGTGGGGACTTAAGGGGCGCAGTTGGGGCTCTATTGGAGGCTGCATTGCGGGGAATGGAGGGCGCTGTAGGGGCTGTATAAGAGTCTCCTTGGGGAGAATTAAGGGGCACAGTAGGGGCTCTATAGGAGGCTCCTTTGGGGGGAATGAGGGGCACAGTAGGGGCTCTATAACAGTCTCCAGGAGGAGGACTTACTGGGCGCAGAAGGGGCTCTATAGGAGACTGCATAGGGGTGAAGGAAGCGCGCTGTAGGGGCTTTAGAAGAGTCTCCATGGGGGGGACTTAAGGGCGCATTAGGGGCTCTATAAGTGTCTCCATGGGGGGACTTAAGGGGCGCAGATGGGGGTGTATAAGAGTCTCCATAGGACAGAATGAAGGGCGCTGTAGGGACTCTATTAGATTCTCCATGGAGGGACTTCAGGGAGCAGTAGGGGCCCTAGAAGAGTCTCAATGGCGGGACTTAAGGGGCGTAATAGGGGCTTTATAGAAGGCTCCATAGAGGGGAATCAAGGTCGCTGTAGGGGTTGTATAAGAGTCTCAATGGGGGAATTAAGGGGAGCAGAAGGGGCTCTATAGGAGGCTCTATCGGGGGGAATGAAGGGCGCAATAGGGGCTGTATAAGAGTTTCCATGGAGGGACTTCAGGGGTGCAGTAGGGGCTCTATAACAGTCTCCAGGAGGAGGACTTACTGGGCGCAGAAGGGGCTCTATAGGAGACTGCATAGGGGTGAAGGAAGCGCACTGTAGGGGCTTTATAAGAATCTCCATGGGGGGGACTTAAGGGCGCATTAGGGGCTCTATAAGTGTCTCCATGGGGGAATTCAAGGGACACAGTAGGGGCTCTATTGGAGGCTGAAGAGGGGGGAATGAAGGGCGCAGTAGGGGCTCTATAGGAGGCTCCATAGGGGAGATTGAAGGGCGCAGTAGGGGCTCTATGAGAGTCTCCATGAGGGACATAAGGGGCGCAGTAGGGGCTCTATAGAAGTCTTTATAGGGGGGAAAGAAGGGCACAGTAGGGGCTGTATGAGGGTCTCCAAGGGTGGACATAAGGGCGCAGTAGAGGCTCTAAAAGAGTCTACATTGGGGGAATTAAGGGGCACATTATGGGCCATATAGTAGGCTGCATAGGGGGAAATGAAGGGCGCTGTAAGTTCTCTATAAGAGTCTCCATGGAGGGACTTCAGGGGCACATTAGGGGCTCTATAGGAGTCTCCATGGAGGGACTTAAGGGCGCAGTAGGTGCTCTATAGGATGCTGCAGAGGGGGGAATGAAGTGTGCAGTAGGGGATCTATAAGAGTCTCTGTTTGGGGAATTAAGGGGCACAGTAGAGGCTCTATAGGAGGTTGCATAGGGGGGAAAGAAGGGCGCTGTAGGGGCTGTATAAGAGTCTCCATGGGGGTACTTAAGAGCAACAGTAGGGGCTCTATAAGTGTCTCCCTGGCTGGACTTAAGGACACAGTAAGGGCTCTATAAGCGTCTCCATGGAGGGACTTACGGAGCGCGGTAGAGACTCTATTGGAGGCTGCGTTGCGGGGAATGGACGGCGCTGTAGGGGCTGTATTAGAGTCTCCTTGGGGGAATTAAGGGGTGCAGCAGGGGCTCTATAGGAGGCTTCCTAGGCGGGAATGAAGGGCACTGTAGGGGTTCTATAAGAGTCTCCATGGAGGCACTTAAGGGCACAGTAGGGGCTTTAAAAGAGTCTCCTTGGGGGGACTTAATGTGCGCAGTAGGGGCTGTAAAGGAGGCTGCATAGGGAGAAGTGGAGGGCGCTATAGGGGCTCCATAAGAGTCTCCATGAAGGGACAATAGGGTGCTGTAGGGGCTCTATGAGAGTCTCCATGGGGGATATAAGGGGTGCAGTACGAGCTCTATAGGAGGCTGCATGGGGGGAATGAAGGGCACAGTAGGGGCCTATAACAGTCTCCATAGGGGCGAATGAAGGATGCAGTAGGGGCTCTATACAATTCTCCATGGGGGGACTTAAGGTGCACATTAGAGGCTCTATAGGAGTCTCCATAGGGGGGAATGAAGGGCGCTGTAGGGGTTCTATAACAGTTTCCGGGGGGGGGGATTTAATGGGCGCAGTAGGGGCTCTATAGGCGGCTGCATAGGGGAGAAGGAAGGGCGCAGAAGGGGCTCTATAATTGTCTCCATGGGGCCAATTCAGGGGCGCAGTAAGGGCTCTATAGGAGGTTCCATAGGGGAGAATGAGGAGCGCTGTATGGACTCTGTAAGAGTCTCCATGCGGGGACTTAAGGGCGCATTAGGGGCTCTATTGGAGGCTGCATTGCGGGGAATGGAGGGCGCTGTAGGGGCTGTATAAGAGTCTCCTTGGGGGGACTTAAGGGCACAGTAGGGTTTCTGTAGGAGATTCCTTAGGGGGAATGAAAGTCGCAGTGGGGGCTCTATAATTGTCTCCTTGGGGGGACTTAAGGGGCACAGTAGGGGCTTTATAGTAGGCTCCTTTGGGGGGAATGAGGGGCACAGTAGGGGCTCTATAACAGTCTCCAGGAGGAGGACTTACTGGGCGCAGAAGGGGCTCTATAGGAGACTGCATAGGGGTGAAGGAAGCGCGCTGTAGGGGCTTTATAAGAGTCTCCATGGGGGGGGGGACTTAAGGGCGCATTAGGGGCTCTGTAAGTGTCTCCATGGGGGAATTCAAGGGACGCAGTAGGGGCTCTATTGGAGGCTGAAGAGGGGGGGAATGAAGGGCGCAGTAGGGGCTCTATAATTGTCTCCATGGGGTGACTTAAGGGGCGCAGTAGTGGCTCTATAGGAGGCTCCATAGGGGGGATTGAAGGGCACAGTAGGGGCTCTGTAAGTGTCTCCGTGGGTGGACTTCAGCGGTGCGTTAGGGGCTCGAAAGGAGGCTCCGAAGGGAGGGCTTAAAGGCGCTGTAGGAGCTCTGTAAGAGTCTCCACGGAGGGACTTCAGGGGCACATTAGGGGCTCTATAGGAGTCTCCATGGAGGGACTTACGGAGCGCGGTAGAGGCTCTATTCAAGGCTGCATAGGGGGGAATGAAGGAACAGTAGGGGCTCTACAAGAGTCTAAGAGTGGGGACTTAAGGGGCGCAGTACGAGCTCTATAGGAGGCTGCATTGCGGGGAATGAAGGGCGCTGTAGGGGCTCTATAAGAATCTCCTTGGGGGGACTTAAGGTGGCAGTAAGGGCTCTAAAGGAGGCTGCATGGGGGGAATGAAGGGCACAGTAGGGGCCTATAGCAGTCTCCATAGGGGCGAATGAAGGATGCAGTAGGGGCTCTATACGATTCTCCATGGGGGGACTTAAGGTGCACATTAGAGGCTCTATAGGAGTCTCCATAGGGGGGAATGAAGGGCGCAGAAGGGGCTCTATAATTGTCTCCATGGGGCCAATTAAGGGGCGCAGTAAGGGCTCTATAGGAGGTTCCATAGGGGAGAATGAGGAGCGCTGTATGGACTCTGTAAGAGTCTCCATGCGGGGACTTAAGGGCGCAATAGGGGCTCTATTGGAGGCTGCATTGCGGGGAATGGAGGGCGCTGTAGGGGCTGTATAAGAGTCTCCTTGGGGGGACTTTAGGGCACAGTAGGGTCTCTATAGGAGATTCCTTAGGGGGAATGAAAGTCGCAGTGGGGGCTCTATAATTGTCTCCTTGGGGGGACTTAAGGGGCACAGTAGGGGCTCTATAGGAGACTGCATAGGGGTGAAGGAAGCGCGCTGTAAGGGCTTTATAAGAGTCTCCATGGGGGGACTTAAGGGCGCATTAGGGGCTCTATAAGTGTCTCCATGGGGGAATTCAAGGGACACAGCAGCAGACTCTGGCTGCAAGCAATGGGTCAGTGGAGAGAGAGAGAGAGCTCTCTGCGTACTGCCTGCGCTGAAGTAAGAAGAAAGGTTTTAAGAAGTAGGGCACCTCCAGTGCAAGGTGAAATGCGCAATGCCACATTGCTTGTCTCTGTTCAACAGCTGCAAGAGGAAAGTTTAATAAAAGCAGCGTGTTTCAGAAAGGCAAGTTGTCAAAGAAAGCTCTCTCTGCACTTCCACAATGCTTGCTGCCGAATGTTCTTTGCTATTTAAACAAAGATCACTTTCTTTGGTCAGCTGTCATTTGGAAGTAGAGATGCCGAAAGCGTCTACAGGACGAGAGAGATCTGCGCTAGCAACTCGCCTTTCGTTAGCGAGAGGGGCCTTGTGGGAGAGGTGACGGCTGAAGGACACCTGGGACACAGTGATCACGAGATGATAAAAATCTTGCTTCTTGGGGCAGTGAGGAGAGGAATCAGCAAAACTGCCACCCTGGACTTCTGAAAAGCAGACTTTGAACTCTTCAGAAGGCTCCCTGATAAAGTCCAGTGGGAGGTGGCTCTTAAGGACAAGGGGGTGCAAGAGGGCTGGATGCTCCTCAAGAAAGAAATCCTAGTGGCACAAGAGCAAACCATCCCCGCATGCCATAAAACAAGTCGTTGGGGAAGAAAATCAGGTTGGCTGAGTAGGGAGCTTTGTAGCAATCTCAGAAAAGAGAAGAAAGTTTATGAGCTTTGGAAGAGTGGGCAGGTGTCCCAGGAAGACTACAAGGTAGAGGTGAGATCATGTGGGAAAAAAATCAGAAAGGCTAAAGCCCAACTAGAACTTTGACTGGCCGCTTTGGTCAAAGACCATAAAAAGAACCTCTTTAAATATATCAGCAGCAACAGGAGGACAAAGGAGACTCTCCCTCCCTTGCTGGATGCAGAAGGGACAGTAGAGATGAGGGATGAAGAAGGGGCAGAGGTGCTCAAAGCCTTCTTTGCCTCGGTCTTTAACTTCAGGGAAGAATGCCCTAGGGATACTCAGCCCCCTCAGCTGGAAGATAGTGGGAATGAAGCTCCAGCTGTTCGTGAGGACTTGGTTAGAGACCTGCTCAGCCAATTAGACACACACAAATCCATGGGGCCAGATGGAATCCATCCGAGGGTTTTAAGGGAAGTGGCAAAGGTCCTCACCAAACCCCTTTCCCTCATATACCAGCAGTTCTGGCTGACTGGGGAAGTGCCGCTTGACTGGAGATTGGCAAATGTTACAGCCCTTTACAAGAAGAGTCAAAGGGAAGATCTGGGGAACTACAGACCTATCAGTCAGACCTCGGTTACCAGGGAAGGTCATGGAGCAGATTGTCTTGAGTGTTATCATACAGCACACGCTGGACAACCGGGTGTTCAGGCCCAGCCAACATGGGTTCATCAAAGGCAGGTCCTGCCAGACCTTCTATGACAAGGTTACCCGTTCAATGGATGCGAGAAAGGCTGTGGATTTGGGGTACCTGGTCTTCAGTAAAGCCTTTGTCATTGTTTTTCACAGTATCCTGCTTGAGAAACTGGCTGCCCTTGGCCTGGACAGTCACAGCCTCTGATGGGTTAAAAACTGACTGAATGGTCGGGCACAAAGGGTTGTGGTAAATGGGATGAAATCCAGTTGTAAACCAGTCATGAGTGTTCTTCCCCAGGGTTCAGTGCTGGGTGCGGTCCTGTTTAACACCTTTATCAAAGGCATTAAGTGCACCCTTAGCAAGTCTGGAGATGACACCAAGCTGGGTGGAAGTGTCGATCTGCTTGAAGGAAGGGAAGATCTGCAGAGAGATCTGGACAGGCTGGATCAATGGGCTGAAACCAACGGGATGAGGTTTAACAAGGCCAAGTGCAGAGTCCTCCATTTAGGTCCAAACAACCCCATGCAGCGTTACAGGCTTCGGGAAGAGTGGCTGGAGAGCTGCCTGGCAGAGAAGGACCTGGGGGTGTTGGTTAACAGCCGGCTGAACATGAGGCAGCAGTGTGCCCAGATGGCTAAGAGGACCAATGGCATCTTGGCCTTCATCAGAAACAGCGTGGCCAGCAGGACCAGAGACGTGATTTTGCCCCTGTACTCAGCACTGGTGAAGCCGCACCTCGAGTACTGTGTTCAGTTTTGCGCCCTTCACTACAAGAAAGACATTGAGCTGCTAGAGCATGTCCAGAGAAGGGCAACAAGGCTGGTGAGGGGGCTGGAGAATAAGCCCTATGAGGAGAGACTGATGGCCAGTTATATATTTATTGTCTTACTAAATATATAGTTATGATATTACTAATACATACACCTCAGCCTGTACAACATTTTTGATGCATTCTCAATGAGCAGGTTTGCTCAATAGCAATATCAGTTAGCGCAATATCAGCAACATAAGGAAAGTTGCATACGGATAAAGGTAAAAATACTATCATTCCCAGTTTCCTTCTTCCTCCATTGTACCTTCCCCCTTGCTCCCACCTAACGACCAAACATGTGATTTTCCTACAAAAGGAAAAATAAGGATTATATGCCATATGGAGGATGCAGAATACACTCCTTATGGCTAGGATCAAAGGACTGAGGCCAAAAGGAATACTTATGACAATCCAAACTACAGTCTTGCACACCATGAACTGTATGTTTCAAGTGCAGATATCTTCCTTCAGGCCTCAACAGCTGAAATAGCACATGTATGACAACTCTTGATAATACAAGTTAACTTTATGTATTATAAATATGTTCATCATCTTCCCATTTGGAACTTTAAGTGTACTAAATTGCGTATCACTGGTTTTGCCTATGAAACAGCAGAAGTGGGTGTTTTCTTCTCTTTAGAGAATTACAGACTGGGCTTAGGTTACCTTAGTTCAGTCTTCCACGACCATGTAAATTTCTTCAGCCTCACTTTAAAGTACCATTTTTTACCAATGCATAGTCTTCTAAAAGAATGAACATAAAATGGATCTAATTCTTGCAATATATGATTTTAAGGTATCCTCCTGAACATCCAATATAAATTCTTCTGTTTGACACAGTTTCAAAACCTATTAGATGATAACACATTGAGAACAGTACCAGAAATAGGGACATCAGCAATATATGTACTCCACTTGGAATGTGTAAAGAATCAACACTCATGAACACAAGTTCTCTTGCCTAAGACACTGCGGATATTTACTAACCATCATCTGCTGGTAGTGGAAATATTTTCTTCACCTTTCTTTTATCATGTGCTGTCATTTCTATTATTTGACTCAGCCATGTTTTGATTCTGATTTTCACAAATTGAACACAGCAAAACATATAAAGTCTTAAAAAAAAGGGGAGGGTTGAACTGAGATGCAGATAAAAGGAAGCAAGAAGTATCACTACCAACACATCAACAAATTATAGATTATCTCTTCAGACAGTCCCACTGGGCTAAAATTTATTACCTTTATTCATAGTGAATAATTACACAGATTTAATTTCACAAGAGGCCACATACAAAATAGGCTATTAAATACCACTAATATGTAGAATCAGGCCCACTGAAAGAAACAGGAATGCAACCATGCTCTATGGAATATTTACCAAAAGAAGCTGAACATTCTCTGTTTATATGCTTGAACTTTACTTGTAAAGTTCGAAAAATTTTCAGAAGATTACTTCTATAGATTATTTCTTCTCATTTCCTT
This sequence comes from Neomorphus geoffroyi, assembly GCA_033558235.1. Taxonomy (NCBI): domain Eukaryota; kingdom Metazoa; phylum Chordata; class Aves; order Cuculiformes; family Neomorphidae; genus Neomorphus; species Neomorphus geoffroyi. The sequence continues at coordinate 210,662 of JAUMJM010000099.1, forward strand.
CATAGATTGTGTAAGCTGCTTAAATCCACTTAAACCTGTGAAATCATTGTGTGATGATGAATTAAAAGAAACCACAGCATAACATTTATAACATTTCCACATCTGTCTTTTACAGAGAGAGCATAGCTTTAATTGTACATGTAAAGTCTCCTTGTTTTAGATGACTTAATTAAGAGATCCTTGACTTTGAGTTATTGCAACAACAATAATCAAGAATCACAGAATCATCGATTTGCAACATTTTTGTAACAGAATGGATATTAAGGTAATTATAAAATATGTTATATATAATGGTTTTAAAAAAAAAAAAAAAAAATGGTATGTTTTTTTGAGACTTGTGCCCAAAATAGCAATCTGTAATGAGTCAGATTCTACCAAGAAGAATATAGGAACACCACCCAATCATAAAGATTAGGAATCAGGAAAGGAAAATCTTAGCTGTAGTTGAATTTAGCAGAGGAAGTGAAGGACAAGAAAGGCTTTTATCTGTCCATTGTCAGCAAAAGATAGACGAAGAAAAATATGTATAGCTAGTGAATTTTATGACAAAGGACAAAAAGAAGAGAAAACTAGCTTTTTTGTTTCTGTCTTTACTGATAAATCCGTCCTCAAGATTCCCAGGTCTCTTGAGCATCAAAGCAGAGTCTGGTATACAGAAGCATAATGCACAGCAGAAGTATGAAGTAGTAACCACTTCAGCAAATTGGACATCTACAGTTCTGTGAGACCAGCTGACTTGTACCCAAGACGCTTAGAAGTGCAAAGTGATATCATTGTGGTTCTACAATCTTTGAAAGTTCAGGATATCTGGGACAAGGGAAATGTTCCTTCGCGTTGGTAAAAGCCAAATGCTAAGATAAGATCTTCAAGATGATTGAGAAGACAAATCTGAGCACCTACCGGATGACTGGCCTTACCTTAGTCACTGGGAAAGTAAGACATCAAATTGTCTTGGAAACCATATCCAGGGATAAGCAGAACAAGAAGCTGATTCAGAATAGTTAATGTAGATTCACTAAGGGCAAATTGCACTTCACAAGCATGATTCCTTTCTCTGATGGGCTGGCTGACTTAATGGATCAGAGGACAGCAGTAACCATTCTTTGACTTCAGTAAAGTCTTTGACACAGGCAGTACTTGGTGATGTATGTAAATAACTTCAAATAAGCTTTGCTGGTCCACATGGGAAGACTGTAAACCTAGAGAGACTTGGGTTTCTACATATCCGCTATCTAGAGAAGAAAAACACGAAGCAAAATTATATGGTTTCAGTGATAACTAGGAAAATAAATAGATTTGACTTGGAGTAACAAATACAAAATTCTTTCCTCAGGTGATTCAACAGTAAATTTCCCTTAGAAATTAGAGAGTCTGTGAGAGAAACAAGAAATTTGTTAAAGGCAGTTAGACTAGAGAGTAGTTTTGTGATGAAGCTTTTTTCAAAGCCAGTATCCTTATACCCTCCAACAACAAAAAAAATATCTCTCTCTGTTCTCCACTCAAAATCCACTATTTTTTTCTTCAGGTAGAAGTATTGTTTTCTCTGCATAAATTTTTTTTTAAAAAAACTACAGTGTGATAAACTTACAAGCTAATGCTGCTACGTCTAAAGTCTACAGTTGCTGGACATGGTCCAGTTTACATCAGCGTAACTAAAATAATTTGGGAGTTTTACGGTGATAGATTTTTGTTTAAAGTTCAAAAGGGAAAATCTAATTTGATTTCCAGGGTTTGAGAAAATTATTTATGTTGCTTTTTCTGAGTACTCTAATCGAAACTGAAAAACTTATACTCTGTGCACAGTAATCTAAGATCCCATTTAGAAACCTAATATAACATGGTAGAATATTAGACAATCAATCAAGAAATTGAGACATTGGTCACTAAATTATACAAAATGTTAAAGATTCATGACTGAACTGTTGAGGTTCAATTTTCTGGGTACTGTAAATATCAGAGAATTCAGTCTACTTTGATGTAATTCATAAATACGGTTTACAAGCATGGAATCATGCAGAAAAGAGAAATAAAATGACCACGAGTAAAACATTTCTCTCCTAAGAAACATGATTTCATATTTTAACCAAGAATGCACTCCAAGACACGAAGAAATCTAGTACATAACTGAAACTAAATATATGTTAATAGAAGTCCATTTGCACTAGGAAATGAAAAAGATATTGGTCTCAATGTAACAAGCACTGAAAAGCAGCTTTGACTTCTGGTGTAACAGACAAATCAGAAGCCACATCATACCTGACCTCATTTCTTATAAGAAGTAGTGATTCAAAGCAATTCTGACTTGCAGACCTGGCTAGCTAATAATTAATTTGTAGACATTGCCAATAACTACTGTTTTCCAGTGACTGAAATATTAAAAAAATAGTTCTTTATGGTAGCAGAAAAATGAGGAATATTTCAGGATGTAATAGTGTGACTTCAGGATTATGGCAAAGACCTTGAAAATGAGTCAAAGATTATACTTGCCAAAACTGAGGCACAGTGTCTCAGCACCATTGCCATTAGGACACTGATTCCTAATTTTTCCTACCTTTTCCTCTTCTTCCTCTGAAAGTTATTCTGTGAAGCAAGTGCTAAGTCTTCCTATGTGCTAGCACAGGGAGTCTGGACACTGAAGCAGAACCTTTCCATGTTTCTGTAATACAAAGAAAAATTAAATATTGCTAACACATACGTTATTTTCGCTTATACTTTCAGTATAGCTAAGAAAAGTTATATGAAATATTTGCTGAAACTTATGTATTGGGTCTGACTGTTCTTTAGATGCTGGCATTAAGAGTGAATGGGTTATCCCATTGACTTCACAAATGAAGCTTGACTTCTGTCTTGCAGAAAACAATGAGACCACAAATTCTCAAATCCAAAATCATAAGAAAAATGTTAAATGGGAAGCATAAAAAAAAATTATACCTTTAAATGCTATTTTGCCTTTTATGTTAGATGCATCTTAAGGTAATTTTCTTCAATGACTTTGCACTTGATCTGTTTTGACAACAACAGCTTTCATCAATGGAGGTAGAAATTGAAGCTTTAAGCAACAGAACGCCGTATAGTGCAATCATACTTCATACTGAGCTAAGTAAGCTGCTCTGTGTAAAACTTTGACACACTTTGTATACACTATGAGCTGAATGTATTTTCCAGCAAATTAGTAGTGGTTCTCAGCACAAATCAATAGACAACTTGAGAAGCGCTTATAAAACAATTAGGATTTTCATATTTTGTATCATTTTATAAGTTTTAGGGCATTTGGCTCCATATTGCTTCATCTTTTTACTAAGAAAATTAACATTAGAAAACCATCAAGTTTCTAAGGTGTTTTTTTTTTTTCCTGTGGATTAAGGATATATTAAGTGAAAATTTTCTGGCATTTCTTAAGTGGAAAGGAACAGTTAAAAGCTAAACTGCTGTATGTATCACTGTGTTGGGGTTTGTTTGGTTATTTTTTCATTTTTTTCTTTCTTTTTTGTTGTATTCTGAGTACCTTAAATTATGTTTTCTTTGGCAGTTCTCCAACAGCTGACTATTCTAATTATTCTAAAAATTATTATTATAATTCTAAATTATATTCTAATTATTCTAAATTATATATTCTAATTATACTAAAAGATAAATAAGAAACTACAACCTAATGTTAAAAGAAAACACTTTCTAAGAACATATCAAATTTATTTAATAAAGACATAGTTATAACCATATATAGCATAACATTAATTTTCAGTATGCCTAGTAGACCTTGAAAAGGTCTGCAATATCACTAAGAATTTCTTGATAGAGATCATGATTAAAAAAGGTTTTCATTTTCAAATTACGCATGTATGATGTTTGAATCAACTAAGCTTTAGCAATAAGGATACATCACCAGTATTAATATTGCAACACGCTTTGATTAAACATTTTTAGTACCTTTAAAAAAACTGTATTTCGCAGTTCATTTACTGCACTCATTGCTGACAAAACTTGTTCAGAAACAACACAATTAGCAGAGAGCAGTGCAACTAGTTAATTGATCATGTTCAGTGATACTGAATAGCATAGAGTCAAAAGATATTTACAGTCTTTAAACCAGAAGCTATTCCCTGTACTCTGTTAGGTATCAGAGAACAGAGCTTAGCCCATCTGAGTCAACAGTAGTAGCATGACTTGTTCCATTCCACAAACTATGAAAATTTCCTCGATTCCAGTACTTTTCTTCAGTAAAGAAGACCTTTGTAGGTAGTGTCATGGTGCAGAATGGATGAATAATTAATCAAAAGATCGGAATGATAGGAGAGGAGAAAATTATTTCTTTTGTCAGTGGAGGCAAAAGCCAGTAGCATATCACAGATGTCTCTGAATGAACCTGTGCAATTCAGCATATTCTCAAAAGTGACGAGTAATAAAGTGACAAGACTTGCTACTGATATTAAGCAACTAAAGGCAAATAGGAACAACTACAGAAGTACTTTCCAATACCGGCACATAAAATTAATTGTAGATATGTGTAAAATGCTGTACATTGGATGGAGGAAATTGATGCTAATGTTATATGTGAAATGATGGGATCTTGACCCACTTACTGCTCAGATGAAAACTTGGAATTATAATAGATTAAAAAATGCTGGCATACTACTCTGCAGCTGTCAAAATAATAATTTTAAAGCTAGAAACTATTGAGAAAGAAAAAGGAAACAAGGGAATTTATGCCACACTATGAATCCATGGTTCTGTAGAGTTCTGGGTACTGATATCCTCCACCTGAAAAGGAATCTCTTGAAGACATATAAAGGGCAGCAAGCGTGACTTGAAATGGCTTCTATGCACTGAACAATGGAAATGGAAGAACTAATGACTAAAGGAGATAGGAAAGAGGTCTTCATACTCACAAGGACCAGTAAAAATGTAGGAATACATTTTTCACTGTCTCTTCCAAAAAAAAAGAATTAGATGATGTCAAATGAAACTAGACGATGATGGTTAAAAAGTCTTCACGTGCAAGATAAGAAAGCCGGACATTAGACAATAAATGCTTGTAAGGATTTCAAAAGTAATTTGATTTTTCTTCCAAGAATTTCCCGGTGAGGGCTACTAAGCAGAAGGATACATTTTCTGCTTACTCTGTCCATTCTTGCCTGGGCACGTGCTTTTGGCCCACTTACTGTCATAGGCAAAATAACAGGGGAAAATTAATTTGTTGCAAGTTAAAGATAAATTTGGATGATGAGAGGCAAAGACTAAGCTAAAACAAGCTCTCTCCTCTTCTTATCAGGTTCACCTCTTCACTCTCAAATCCTCTACTTCTTCCTCTCCACCTCAAGCACTATATGGGGGGGGGGGGGGGGCCGGCAGTCAGTCGATAACAACTACTCTTCACTGAGCCTTCCTTCTCAAACTTTTACCCTGCTCCAGCATGGATGCTTCACACAGCCTACAGTTTTTCATGAACCACTCCAGTGTGGATAATCTCCTTGGCCTACAGTGCTTCAGGGAAAGAGCGAGCCAGTATTGATCCCACCAAGGGCTGCAGTTCTTCTAAATCTTTCAAATGTTTCAAATCTGTATTTCAAACATTGAACTGGATAGGACTACTATTTCTTCTCAAACAGATGATGACAACTCCAAGTCTGTGGAGAAAGGTCCTGTTCACATTCTCCTTTCTGTGAAGCCAACTCCTTACACCTGGAAGAAAAGAGTTAGTATTTACAACATCCTAACTTTTTACATCTCACTTAGGTAGCTTGTGTTTCCATATTGGGGTTTTTTTTTTTTAGGTTCCTGAGGACACTATCAAACCTTCCCGGCACTGCTAAGCAGGGCAGGGAAGTGGGGAGCTGGAGACCAGCCCTGCTGTGGAGTCACGGAGGCAGGTGTTCACAGCCCTGGGAGGGTTGCAGTGAGGTCCTAGGCAGTGTCAGATAGGGGAGCCCAAAAGGCTGGGCAGGGATGGTCAGGGCCAGTGATACCCTCAGGGCTATGGAAAGTTGCATAATGGATTGATAAAGATGCTTCTCCAAAACAGATTCAGAGCAGAAGCCCCATTTAGGGCTTTGAAATCCCCTCTACATTCAAGAAGCTTGCTATAGAAGTTACTGTCTAAATTACGATGCATTTAGGTGTTGAGCATAATGGCTGCCATTGTCTCTATGGCTGGCTTTCTTTACATTTGTCCATACTTCTGTAAATACAAATTTGCCATCACTAGCAGAAAGCGTAAAGCTCTGCCTACACAGGGATCAGAATAAATCTGTCTATAATAATCCATAATACAGTGTAGTAAGTGTTATTCTAACTGGACCAATAAAATGTCTACATGTATTTTTATTAGATTGTTAATATTTTAATTTGCTAATAGTAAATCACTGGCTCCTCATGTCAGGTGCGTTCCAGTTTTATTCACAACAAGATTCTGCATTTAAAAAATGTAATGCAATTTCCTTGAACTTCTTTTTAAATGTATTGTGCACACTCTACTGAATGTGAACATACGTGAATGCAGAGGAAGAGATCCAACCAGCTTAAATGGTAAACATTCCACTTTTAGACACCTCACATGGTAGTTGTCGTGAAGTACCTGTCTGAATGCATGTATAGCTAAGATTAGTGGTTTTGTTAAAGATTAGAAAAAAATAAATTTTTTTAAACCACCTGTCCAGCTTTCAGAAGTCTCCCAAATGCAACACAACTAGCTTTCACTGGAAAAAATATTTAATTTTTTCAGGTAGTCAAGTTACAGAAAAAATTAATGGTTTTTTTTTTTTTTTTTCTAGGATCCATAATTATTATTGATGAATAATTAATAAAACATATTAATTAATTCAGTGCCAGAGTTTTATTGTATTTCCTCCACGTTCAATCTAAAGTGTAAAACTGTAACTATTTCAGGAGTAAACAACATCTTCATCACCTTCCGCTACCACTTGATAATTTACTTTGATAAGAAAGAAGCACAAAACAGTTGGTCAGTCCTTGAGTGACATCTACAGTTCAGAAAAAATGGGCAAGAGAAGCAAAACTTACATCCACTTCCTCTGTTTAACTAGGAAACAAAGGTGTAGTAGTGATGAGCTGATGTACGAATAGGAAAAAAAAGAATACGTTTTACTACGAAATAGTTGGCCAAGGAGCAACAGGAATAACTCAGCCCACCTGTTAGTTTCACGCTTCTGCCAGTACTTTCCCACCTTTACTACTTTTTCCTAACAGAAAAACATTGTTTTAATCCTGGAAAAGAAACATCAGTCAAGTGTAGCTGAGTAATAATTGTATCTGGGGCAAAAAAGTTGACTATATAGCAATCTTTCTGGAGGGTAGCGTACAGAAATTTATAGGAAGGGCAGCTTAAGAAGGGATGCAAAAGATTCAGTGCAATGTATTATGAGACAATAAAACTTTACATCACTCGTGTAGATGTAATTTCATCACCTTACTAGTTATTAATGCAGTTTGCAATAATTGGTTCAATGATTATAAGCAGAATCATGGATTTCAACACCAGAAAACAAAGTTTTATTTTCTCTTATACTACTTAGATGCTATTTTATGGGATAGATGCATTTTCAATTCATCAAGTAAGCAAAAACCTAAGAAATCCAAAATTTGATAGACATTTCTGAAAGAGGGAAGCATTTAATATTGGCTTTAATTACGTGACAAAGAAAATAATTCCATCTCATTGATCAGGTCAATGGTTCCTTGCAAATTCTATTCCATTTATTTGAGCTGATTGCATTTTTGGAAAAACGTGCAATGACATTTCAACTCAGAAGTTTTCATCAGTAGATCAAAACTTAGCCATATGGAATGGATTTGTATGCTGAAAATCAAGATCTGCAAAGATCATTAAAATGATCATCTAGGAAGTGCTGATTGTAATATGATTCGCGATCTTTTTAGCCAGAATAATTAATGTTAGATGAGTTGGAACATTTGAGACTATTACAGGTCAGCTACCTTTAAAATATAATTCTTAAATTATGTAGATTTTTTGCTAATATCAGTTTGTGAACAGCTCATGCAATGCTTTCCTTACAGGAGACTCATATCTATATTCATGTAATTAGAATAGATGTAGGAAAAATTATTAGTGCTTATCAACAGACTTCTGTAAGAAGAAAACCCCAACATTTTAAAAGTTCTTCTGGATTATGGTTGCTGCGGCCACGGCCAATTCAGCGCCTCTTGTTGAGCGTCGTGGGGCAAAGGGGGACCGCAGGGCAGCGGTGCGGGGTCTCGGTGCTGCCGCCGTGTGGCCGCACTCGGTACTGCAGCCCGGGTGGCACGCGGGGACGGTGATGCCTCCCGCACGCAGGTCTCTGCTGCCGCCGTGTGGCCGTACTGCCGTTCTGCAGCTCGGGCGCTGCCGCTCGGCTCCTCCGCGTTGCCTTCTGCTCCACTCGCCCCTGTTCGGCTTCACTCCTCTCGATTCGGTTCCTCTTGGCTCGGTTCGCTTTTGCTGATCTCGATTCAGCTCTTCTCCGCTGGGCACTGCTCGGCTCCGTTCTGTCGGGGCTCTCAGCCAGGCTCACCCATGCAATGAGTTGTGGGTGTTCTCGGCCAATTTTATCTGTGCGGTGAGCTGGGGCCATTTGCCTAGAATAATGGAATCACAAGGTTGGAAGAGACCTCTGAGACCACTGAGTCCGGCCATGCCTGTCTCCCTACTAAATCCTTTCCCTAAGGAACTCCTCTACCTGTCTTTTAAACACCTCCAGGCATGGCGACTCCACCACCTCCCCTAGGCAGCTGTGCCAATCTCTGACCACCCTTTCAGTGCATAAATTCTTTCCAATGTCCAGTCTAAACCTCCCCTAGTGCAACTTGCAGCCATTTCCTCTTGTCCCATCGCTGTCACCTGTGAGAAGAGCCCAGCACCCAACACATCACAGCGTCCTTTCACGCAGTTGTAGGCAGCCATGAGGTCTCCTCTCAGCCCCCCTCTTCTTCAAGCTAAACAACCACAACTCTCTCAGTCTCTCCTTGTGGGGATTATTCTTCAGCCCTCCCACCAGCCTCGTTGCCTTCTCTGCACACGCTCCATCCCCTCAATGTCCTTCTTGGAGTGAGGGACCCAAAGCTGAACCTGGCACTCAAGGTGCGGCCTCACCAGCGCTGAGCACAGGGGCACAATCATCCCCCTGCTCCTTTTGGCCACGCTGGGTCTGACACAGGCCAAGATGCCATTGGCCCTCGTGGCCACTGCTGGCTCATGTTCAGCCGCTGTCAGCCAGCACCCCCAGGTCCTTCTCTGCCAGGCAGCTCTCCAGCCACTCTTCCCCAAGACTGTGACGCTGCAAGGAGTTGTTGTGTCCCAGATGGAGGACTCTGCACCTGGCCTTGTTGAACCTCATCCCATTGCTCTCAGCCCATCCACCCAGCCTGTCTAGATCCCTCTGCGGAGCCTCCCTCCCTTCAAGCAGATCCACACTTGCACCCAGCTTGGTACCATCCACAACCTTGCTGAGGGGGCACTCCACCTTCACTGAGATCATCCATAAAGATATTGAACATCAGCCAAGATCACCTGTGCAATGAGCTGTAGGTGTTCTCATCCAGGATCACCCATGCACTGACCTAGGTCCATTCGCAGCCAGAATCACCCGTGCGATGAACCGAGCCGAACCATGCCGTGCCCAGCTGAGCGGTGCCGAACCGAATTGAGCTGTTGCGAGCTGTGCTGTGCTGAGGCGAGGCCAGGCGAGAGGTGCCATGCTGGACCTAGCCCAGAGGAGCCTAATTAAGCCGAGAGGAGCTGACTCGAGCCGAGAGGGGTCGAGAGGAGCCGAGAGATACGGGCCAAGCCGAGCAGTGTGGGGCCTCAGTGCTGCCGCCGTGTGGCCGCACCGCGGTACTGCAGCTCGGGCCCTGCTGTGCCCTGTGTCCTTTTTAGTAAATTTCAATATCTGTTTCTTTTATATATATAAAAATATATATTTAAATATATATATTTATTTTATATATATATTTATTTATTTTAAAATATATATACACATATGTACAGGTAAACTTCATAGATTTATGAACAGACAACGAAATGCAAAGAAAGAAAACCATGATGGAACAGAAGCAGGTGTCATTGAAAACAACCAAAGGCAGAGATTTCTTTCTTCATCTACTAAGAAGAAAAAAAGACAAAGCAGCAGTCAGCACAAATAGAAGCTTAAGAAGCCTCTTTATTTCTTCATAAAAAGAATAAAGATTCTGTACATCCATACACTCGTTAGTTTTGTTTATCTAATACGTGTACTAACACCATCACAATGTCCTTCTCTCCCCGCTAGCTTCAAACACATCCCTACGCATCCGAAAGAGAGTGGGCTAGGCACTATATGGATCTGTATTAACAGTGGTTTCAACCTCTAGAAAGAGAAGACAGTTCCTGAAAAGCCATAGCTAAAGCTGCCAATGTTATTTCCTGCACTCTGAATACTTACTTGCTGAAGTCCATCTAGTCTTACAGCAGAGCTTGCTCCTGACCAGATTGCACAGCCACTCCGAATAGGAGAGAGTTTTTGATAAAGCTGAAGGTAGAAGTCAAAAGCAGAGAAATCAAGTCCCTTTCAATTTAAGCATTAAAAGTTAAGTCACAAAAGCCTACAAGCTCTGATAGAACATAAAGAAAGCCCTTCTCAAGCTAAAACAGCTCATTCTATTGGATGAGAGAAGGGTAGAGTTCTTTCAGGACTGGCCTGCCTTGATCCATGGAATCCTTGCTGTTGCACATACAGAATGCAGCGTCCCTTCTGCCTCTTTGTCACATGTGGAAAAGATGGAGATGATTAGGAACACAGAGAAAAGGCTTCCTCTGTTTTAAGGCAGACGGAGAAGCACAAAAAATTCTATACTTTTTGGGCACAAGCATCTCAGAGAAGTGCACTGAAGGATCTTGAATCTGAAGACTGAATATGCAGGCTATCTAAACCGACTCAATATTGGCAGTGCGTCAATGGGACCCTTGGTGCCTCTGGAAGATTTCTGCTGTGTTCTGACAACTCACAGATTTCCTCTCAGAGGAAGAGATGGGAGACTTTGACTCATTAACATTAAACGGTCATAGGCTGAAATCTCCACATACCTCAAATTACAGGCACTCGAGCCACGCTAGTTAAACAGAGATTACGAAATTACTCAAGAAAAGTCTCAGACCCTTATTATGTTTCCTACCAAATTTCTTTTCATGAATGGAGGGACTACTACACAAACTACTAACAATGTCTGACTGCTTGTAAGGGGAGGAAGAGACGGACTGAGAAAAGCACTCTACTTTCATAGCCCCGCACCCCCACAAGGATTTTGGAGAAGTACTGTTGGCAGACTGAGATGAACTGCTTTCAGAGGGCCACGACCAGAGCACACAGAAACATGTTTGTAATACCCACATCCGTAACAGGGACAAAAGGTGCTATAACACACAAAAAAAAATTACCTTCACTAATTCGGTTTTGTCAATGTGTTTCAGAACTGCAAGTTGTCAAATAACTCGATCTCTGCACTTATACAATGCTTGCAGCCGCATGATCTTTGCTATTTAAAGAAAGATCAGTTTCTCTGTTCATCTGTCATTTTGAAGTAGAGATACAGAAAGGTTTTACAGGACAAAACACATCTGCGCTAGCAACTCTCCTTTCGTTACTTTCGAGATAAAGACATTTAACACTCGTGGTGACGCTCACTGCTGAGAAGGATGATGACAGCCAAGACTGTAGAACAGAGTGGGAAGACGCAGACCCAGAAGAAAGCTTTTAACAAGTAAAAAGTTTCAGTGCAAGCAGTTCTCAGAGGGCTCTCTCTCTCTGCACTGATCCAATGCTTGCAGCCGGACTCTGCTGAGAATTCAAAAGAACAAGCTGCTATTTAAAGCAAGAAGGGATCCTATTTTGCCTGTGCTTCGAAAGAATAACTACATAGAGAATCTGCATGGTTAAACCTTTCTCCTCTATCAGCTTTCCTTTACTTAGCAAGACATACAGGCTTTTCAGTCGTGCAGATGAGCACTGTTAAGCAGGATGGCGACAGAAGAGAATGCACTGGTGCAGACCACTGCTGGTCAGCCTGAAATCAATGCAGGGGAATGTTATGGAACAGACCATCTTGGGTGCCATCATGTGATCACAGGTAGCTGATTTATTTTAACGAGATCTGTTTGGCACAGATCTGAGAAATTTTTGATGCATTGCTTAGCACTATTCCTTCAAGACACGACGTCCTTAGAGCAAATGAAAGGTACTTCAGAGAAGGTGGAATCCACTTTAAACAGCTAAATATTTGGAAATGGTATCGCCCTATAAAAAGCAGAGTATTTTACAGTGTTTGCAACAAGGGAGCAGAATTGAGTGTTATTTCCTCGTGGGAGTATCTTTCTGCAAAATCGGTGCCTTCAACCAGTTATTGCACACAAAGGCCACAAGGTGCTAGTCTTGCCTTAGAACGTAATGTACTGACTCTTGTTTTTCTAAGGAGTTGGCTGTATCCTTTGTGGCATCACAGATTTTTTCAGCTTTGGTCCTATTTCTGTGCAACCGAACCTGCAACGCAGCAAAAACTAATGAAAAATAAGCTCAAACCAGCAAAAGTCAGAAGAAATCAGAGAAAAATAAACAGTAGCTACAAATAATAAAGGCTGGTGTTCCAACAGGACAGAACCTAGTTGTAGATACTGTTAAAAAAAAGCGGGCAAAACATTTTTTTTTTTTTTAATCATCTCATTCTTCTCTGCAGCCCAACTTTGCCAAGCTTCCCACTTAAAAGTAACAGTAATTTTTTTACATTAAAAAGTTCTTGTATGATTTCCTCTTTCTTGGCTTTTCTCATGCCTGTCAGCCCTTCTAAGTTTTGCTTCAGCACAGCGTTTCTGTTGTGTCAACATACCATAGCCGTAGAGTTTCATCTTGGAAGAAACTTCAGAAAAAAATCCAGTAAGGATGACTGCAAGTCTATATTGCTTTGTAACAACAAAATGGAGAGGGCTGAAGTTCACTAACAAGATCAGAAAAGAATAAATATATGATCTGTAAGGAAAGCTCCTGGACTAAAGCATAGAAAGGTATCTAAGGTAAGTATGAACTGGTGCAGAATACTACATATAGGTCACTGAGCTGTAAAACTTCTCACAAAATGAGGTGCACTCAAAACTACCTAAAATCAGCCACGTAAGGAAAATAAGCCCAAAGCAGCCAACATCAGTGAAAACAAACTAAAAGAAGAGAAATTCATCAGGAAAAAACAGACAAAACAAGGTAAAATACATGAAAAATAGTCAACACTAGCCAAAGAAACTGAAAAACCCAGGAAGTCTACAAGGTAGTGGTGAGATCATGTAGGGAAAAAAAATCAGAAAGGCTAAAGCCCAACTAGAACTTTGACTGGCCGCTTTGGTCAAAGACCATAAAAAGAACCTCTTTAAATATATCAGCAGCAACAGGAGGACAAAGGAGACTCTCCCTCCCTTGCTGGATGCAGAAGGGACAGTAGAGATGAGGGATGAAGAAGGCGCAGAGGTGCTCAAAGCCTTCTTTGCCTCGGTCTTTAACATCAGGGAAGAATGCCCTAGGGATACTCAGCCCCCTCAGCTGGAAGATAGTGGGAATGAAGCTCCAGCTGTTCGTGAGGACTTGGTTAGAGACCTGCTCAGCCAATTAGACACACACAAATCCATGGGGCCAGACGGAATCCATCCGAGGGTTATAAGGGAACTGGCAAAGGTCCTCACCAAACCCCTTTCCCTCATATACCAGCAGTTCTGGCTGACTGGGGAAGTGCCGCTTGACAGGAGATTGGCAAATGTTACAGCCCTTTACAAGAAGAGTCAAAGGGAAGATCTGGGGAACTACAGACCTATCAGTCAGACCTCGGTTACCAGGGAAGTATCACTACCAACACATCAACAAATTATAGATTATCTCTTCAGACAGTCCCACTGGGCTAAAATTTATTACCTTTATTCATAGTGAATAATTACACAGATTTAATTTCACAAGAGGCCACATACAAAATAGGCTATTAAATACCACTAATATGTAGAATCAGGCCCACTGAAAGAAACAGGAATGCAACCATGCTCTATGGAATATTTACCAAAAGAAGCTGAACATTCTCTGTTTATATGCTTGAACTTTACTTGTAAAGTTCGAAAAATTTTCAGAAGATTACTTCTATAGATTATTTCTTCTCATTTCCTTCATAGATTGTGTAAGCTGCTTAAATCCACTTAAACCTGTGAAATCATTGTGTGATGATGAATTAAAAGAAACCACAGCATAACATTTATAACATTTCCACATCTGTCTTTTACAGAGAGAGCATAGCTTTAATTGTACATGTAAAGTCTCCTTGTTTTAGATGACTTAATTAAGAGATCCTTGACTTTGAGTTATTGCAACAACAATAATCAAGAATCACAGAATCATCGATTTGCAACATTTTTGTAACAGAATGGATATTAAGGTAATTATAAAATATGTTATATATAATGGTTTTAAAAAAAAAAAAAAAAAATGGTATGTTTTTTTGAGACTTGTGCCCAAAATAGCAATCTGTAATGAGTCAGATTCTACCAAGAAGAATATAGGAACACCACCCAATCATAAAGATTAGGAATCAGGAAAGGAAAATCTTAGCTGTAGTTGAATTTAGCAGAGGAAGTGAAGGACAAGAAAGGCTTTTATCTGTCCATTGTCAGCAAAAGATAGACGAAGAAAAATATGTATAGCTAGTGAATTTTATGACAAAGGACAAAAAGAAGAGAAAACTAGCTTTTTTGTTTCTGTCTTTACTGATAAATCCGTCCTCAAGATTCCCAGGTCTCTTGAGCATCAAAGCAGAGTCTGGTATACAGAAGCATAATGCACAGCAGAAGTATGAAGTAGTAACCACTTCAGCAAATTGGACATCTACAGTTCTGTGAGACCAGCTGACTTGTACCCAAGACGCTTAGAAGTGCAAAGTGATATCATTGTGGTTCTACAATCTTTGAAAGTTCAGGATATCTGGGACAAGGGAAATGTTCCTTCGCGTTGGTAAAAGCCAAATGCTAAGATAAGATCTTCAAGATGATTGAGAAGACAAATCTGAGCACCTACCGGATGACTGGCCTTACCTTAGTCACTGGGAAAGTAAGACATCAAATTGTCTTGGAAACCATATCCAGGGATAAGCAGAACAAGAAGCTGATTCAGAATAGTTAATGTAGATTCACTAAGGGCAAATTGCACTTCACAAGCATGATTCCTTTCTCTGATGGGCTGGCTGACTTAATGGATCAGAGGACAGCAGTAACCATTCTTTGACTTCAGTAAAGTCTTTGACACAGGCAGTACTTGGTGATGTATGTAAATAACTTCAAATAAGCTTTGCTGGTCCACATGGGAAGACTGTAAACCTAGAGAGACTTGGGTTTCTACATATCCGCTATCTAGAGAAGAAAAACACGAAGCAAAATTATATGGTTTCAGTGATAACTAGGAAAATAAATAGATTTGACTTGGAGTAACAAATACAAAATTCTTTCCTCAGGTGATTCAACAGTAAATTTCCCTTAGAAATTAGAGAGTCTGTGAGAGAAACAAGAAATTTGTTAAAGGCAGTTAGACTAGAGAGTAGTTTTGTGATGAAGCTTTTTTCAAAGCCAGTATCCTTATACCCTCCAACAACAAAAAAAATATCTCTCTCTGTTCTCCACTCAAAATCCACTATTTTTTTCTTCAGGTAGAAGTATTGTTTTCTCTGCATAAATTTTTTTTTAAAAAAACTACAGTGTGATAAACTTACAAGCTAATGCTGCTACGTCTAAAGTCTACAGTTGCTGGACATGGTCCAGTTTACATCAGCGTAACTAAAATAATTTGGGAGTTTTACGGTGATAGATTTTTGTTTAAAGTTCAAAAGGGAAAATCTAATTTGATTTCCAGGGTTTGAGAAAATTATTTATGTTGCTTTTTCTGAGTACTCTAATCGAAACTGAAAAACTTATACTCTGTGCACAGTAATCTAAGATCCCATTTAGAAACCTAATATAACATGGTAGAATATTAGACAATCAATCAAGAAATTGAGACATTGGTCACTAAATTATACAAAATGTTAAAGATTCATGACTGAACTGTTGAGGTTCAATTTTCTGGGTACTGTAAATATCAGAGAATTCAGTCTACTTTGATGTAATTCATAAATACGGTTTACAAGCATGGAATCATGCAGAAAAGAGAAATAAAATGACCACGAGTAAAACATTTCTCTCCTAAGAAACATGATTTCATATTTTAACCAAGAATGCACTCCAAGACACGAAGAAATCTAGTACATAACTGAAACTAAATATATGTTAATAGAAGTCCATTTGCACTAGGAAATGAAAAAGATATTGGTCTCAATGTAACAAGCACTGAAAAGCAGCTTTGACTTCTGGTGTAACAGACAAATCAGAAGCCACATCATACCTGACCTCATTTCTTATAAGAAGTAGTGATTCAAAGCAATTCTGACTTGCAGACCTGGCTAGCTAATAATTAATTTGTAGACATTGCCAATAACTACTGTTTTCCAGTGACTGAAATATTAAAAAAATAGTTCTTTATGGTAGCAGAAAAATGAGGAATATTTCAGGATGTAATAGTGTGACTTCAGGATTATGGCAAAGACCTTGAAAATGAGTCAAAGATTATACTTGCCAAAACTGAGGCACAGTGTCTCAGCACCATTGCCATTAGGACACTGATTCCTAATTTTTCCTACCTTTTCCTCTTCTTCCTCTGAAAGTTATTCTGTGAAGCAAGTGCTAAGTCTTCCTATGTGCTAGCACAGGGAGTCTGGACACTGAAGCAGAACCTTTCCATGTTTCTGTAATACAAAGAAAAATTAAATATTGCTAACACATACGTTATTTTCGCTTATACTTTCAGTATAGCTAAGAAAAGTTATATGAAATATTTGCTGAAACTTATGTATTGGGTCTGACTGTTCTTTAGATGCTGGCATTAAGAGTGAATGGGTTATCCCATTGACTTCACAAATGAAGCTTGACTTCTGTCTTGCAGAAAACAATGAGACCACAAATTCTCAAATCCAAAATCATAAGAAAAATGTTAAATGGGAAGCATAAAAAAAAATTATACCTTTAAATGCTATTTTGCCTTTTATGTTAGATGCATCTTAAGGTAATTTTCTTCAATGACTTTGCACTTGATCTGTTTTGACAACAACAGCTTTCATCAATGGAGGTAGAAATTGAAGCTTTAAGCAACAGAACGCCGTATAGTGCAATCATACTTCATACTGAGCTAAGTAAGCTGCTCTGTGTAAAACTTTGACACACTTTGTATACACTATGAGCTGAATGTATTTTCCAGCAAATTAGTAGTGGTTCTCAGCACAAATCAATAGACAACTTGAGAAGCGCTTATAAAACAATTAGGATTTTCATATTTTGTATCATTTTATAAGTTTTAGGGCATTTGGCTCCATATTGCTTCATCTTTTTACTAAGAAAATTAACATTAGAAAACCATCAAGTTTCTAAGGTGTTTTTTTTTTTTCCTGTGGATTAAGGATATATTAAGTGAAAATTTTCTGGCATTTCTTAAGTGGAAAGGAACAGTTAAAAGCTAAACTGCTGTATGTATCACTGTGTTGGGGTTTGTTTGGTTATTTTTTCATTTTTTTCTTTCTTTTTTGTTGTATTCTGAGTACCTTAAATTATGTTTTCTTTGGCAGTTCTCCAACAGCTGACTATTCTAATTATTCTAAAAATTATTATTATAATTCTAAATTATATTCTAATTATTCTAAATTATATATTCTAATTATACTAAAAGATAAATAAGAAACTACAACCTAATGTTAAAAGAAAACACTTTCTAAGAACATATCAAATTTATTTAATAAAGACATAGTTATAACCATATATAGCATAACATTAATTTTCAGTATGCCTAGTAGACCTTGAAAAGGTCTGCAATATCACTAAGAATTTCTTGATAGAGATCATGATTAAAAAAGGTTTTCATTTTCAAATTACGCATGTATGATGTTTGAATCAACTAAGCTTTAGCAATAAGGATACATCACCAGTATTAATATTGCAACACGCTTTGATTAAACATTTTTAGTACCTTTAAAAAAACTGTATTTCGCAGTTCATTTACTGCACTCATTGCTGACAAAACTTGTTCAGAAACAACACAATTAGCAGAGAGCAGTGCAACTAGTTAATTGATCATGTTCAGTGATACTGAATAGCATAGAGTCAAAAGATATTTACAGTCTTTAAACCAGAAGCTATTCCCTGTACTCTGTTAGGTATCAGAGAACAGAGCTTAGCCCATCTGAGTCAACAGTAGTAGCATGACTTGTTCCATTCCACAAACTATGAAAATTTCCTCGATTCCAGTACTTTTCTTCAGTAAAGAAGACCTTTGTAGGTAGTGTCATGGTGCAGAATGGATGAATAATTAATCAAAAGATCGGAATGATAGGAGAGGAGAAAATTATTTCTTTTGTCAGTGGAGGCAAAAGCCAGTAGCATATCACAGATGTCTCTGAATGAACCTGTGCAATTCAGCATATTCTCAAAAGTGACGAGTAATAAAGTGACAAGACTTGCTACTGATATTAAGCAACTAAAGGCAAATAGGAACAACTACAGAAGTACTTTCCAATACCGGCACATAAAATTAATTGTAGATATGTGTAAAATGCTGTACATTGGATGGAGGAAATTGATGCTAATGTTATATGTGAAATGATGGGATCTTGACCCACTTACTGCTCAGATGAAAACTTGGAATTATAATAGATTAAAAAATGCTGGCATACTACTCTGCAGCTGTCAAAATAATAATTTTAAAGCTAGAAACTATTGAGAAAGAAAAAGGAAACAAGGGAATTTATGACACACTATGAATCCATGGTTCTGTAGAGTTCTGGGTACTGATATCCTCCACCTGAAAAGGAATCTCTTGAAGACATATAAAGGGCAGCAAGCGTGACTTGAAATGGCTTCTATGCACTGAACAATGGAAATGGAAGAACTAATGACTAAAGGAGATAGGAAAGAGGTCTTCATACTCACAAGGACCAGTAAAAATGTAGGAATACATTTTTCACTGTCTCTTCCAAAAAAAAAGAATTAGATGATGTCAAATGAAACTAGACGATGATGGTTAAAAAGTCTTCACGTGCAAGATAAGAAAGCCGGACATTAGACAATAAATGCTTGTAAGGATTTCAAAAGTAATTTGATTTTTCTTCCAAGAATTTCCCGGTGAGGGCTACTAAGCAGAAGGATACATTTTCTGCTTACTCTGTCCATTCTTGCCTGGGCACGTGCTTTTGGCCCACTTACTGTCATAGGCAAAATAACAGGGGAAAATTAATTTGTTGCAAGTTAAAGATAAATTTGGATGATGAGAGGCAAAGACTAAGCTAAAACAAGCTCTCTCCTCTTCTTATCAGGTTCACCTCTTCACTCTCAAATCCTCTACTTCTTCCTCTCCACCTCAAGCACTATATGGGGGGGGGGGGGGCCGGCAGTCAGTCGATAACAACTACTCTTCACTGAGCCTTCCTTCTCAAACTTTTACCCTGCTCCAGCATGGATGCTTCACACAGCCTACAGTTTTTCATGAACCACTCCAGTGTGGATAATCTCCTTGGCCTACAGTGCTTCAGGGAAAGAGCGAGCCAGTATTGATCCCACCAAGGGCTGCAGTTCTTCTAAATCTTTCAAATGTTTCAAATCTGTATTTCAAACATTGAACTGGATAGGACTACTATTTCTTCTCAAACAGATGATGACAACTCCAAGTCTGTGGAGAAAGGTCCTGTTCACATTCTCCTTTCTGTGAAGCCAACTCCTTACACCTGGAAGAAAAGAGTTAGTATTTACAACATCCTAACTTTTTACATCTCACTTAGGTAGCTTGTGTTTCCATATTGGGGTTTTTTTTTTTTTAGGTTCCTGAGGACACTATCAAACCTTCCCGGCACTGCTAAGCAGGGCAGGGAAGTGGGGAGCTGGAGACCAGCCCTGCTGTGGAGTCACGGAGGCAGGTGTTCACAGCCCTGGGAGGGTTGCAGTGAGGTCCTAGGCAGTGTCAGATAGGGGAGCCCAAAAGGCTGGGCAGGGATGGTCAGGGCCAGTGATACCCTCAGGGCTATGGAAAGTTGCATAATGGATTGATAAAGATGCTTCTCCAAAACAGATTCAGAGCAGAAGCCCCATTTAGGGCTTTGAAATCCCCTCTACATTCAAGAAGCTTGCTATAGAAGTTACTGTCTAAATTACGATGCATTTAGGTGTTGAGCATAATGGCTGCCATTGTCTCTATGGCTGGCTTTCTTTACATTTGTCCATACTTCTGTAAATACAAATTTGCCATCACTAGCAGAAAGCGTAAAGCTCTGCCTACACAGGGATCAGAATAAATCTGTCTATAATAATCCATAATACAGTGTAGTAAGTGTTATTCTAACTGGACCAATAAAATGTCTACATGTATTTTTATTAGATTGTTAATATTTTAATTTGCTAATAGTAAATCACTGGCTCCTCATGTCAGGTGCGTTCCAGTTTTATTCACAACAAGATTCTGCATTTAAAAAATGTAATGCAATTTCCTTGAACTTCTTTTTAAATGTATTGTGCACACTCTACTGAATGTGAACATACGTGAATGCAGAGGAAGAGATCCAACCAGCTTAAATGGTAAACATTCCACTTTTAGACACCTCACATGGTAGTTGTCGTGAAGTACCTGTCTGAATGCATGTATAGCTAAGATTAGTGGTTTTGTTAAAGATTAGAAAAAAATAAATTTTTTTAAACCACCTGTCCAGCTTTCAGAAGTCTCCCAAATGCAACACAACTAGCTTTCACTGGAAAAAATATTTAATTTTTTCAGGTAGTCAAGTTACAGAAAAAATTAATGGTTTTTTTTTTTTTTTTTCTAGGATCCATAATTATTATTGATGAATAATTAATAAAACATATTAATTAATTCAGTGCCAGAGTTTTATTGTATTTCCTCCACGTTCAATCTAAAGTGTAAAACTGTAACTATTTCAGGAGTAAACAACATCTTCATCACCTTCCGCTACCACTTGATAATTTACTTTGATAAGAAAGAAGCACAAAACAGTTGGTCAGTCCTTGAGTGACATCTACAGTTCAGAAAAAATGGGCAAGAGAAGCAAAACTTACATCCACTTCCTCTGTTTAACTAGGAAACAAAGGTGTAGTAGTGATGAGCTGATGTACGAATAGGAAAAAAAAGAATACGTTTTACTACGAAATAGTTGGCCAAGGAGCAACAGGAATAACTCAGCCCACCTGTTAGTTTCACGCTTCTGCCAGTACTTTCCCACCTTTACTACTTTTTCCTAACAGAAAAACATTGTTTTAATCCTGGAAAAGAAACATCAGTCAAGTGTAGCTGAGTAATAATTGTATCTGGGGCAAAAAAGTTGACTATATAGCAATCTTTCTGGAGGGTAGCGTACAGAAATTTATAGGAAGGGCAGCTTAAGAAGGGATGCAAAAGATTCAGTGCAATGTATTATGAGACAATAAAACTTTACATCACTCGTGTAGATGTAATTTCATCACCTTACTAGTTATTAATGCAGTTTGCAATAATTGGTTCAATGATTATAAGCAGAATCATGGATTTCAACACCAGAAAACAAAGTTTTATTTTCTCTTATACTACTTAGATGCTATTTTATGGGATAGATGCATTTTCAATTCATCAAGTAAGCAAAAACCTAAGAAATCCAAAATTTGATAGACATTTCTGAAAGAGGGAAGCATTTAATATTGGCTTTAATTACGTGACAAAGAAAATAATTCCATCTCATTGATCAGGTCAATGGTTCCTTGCAAATTCTATTCCATTTATTTGAGCTGATTGCATTTTTGGAAAAACGTGCAATGACATTTCAACTCAGAAGTTTTCATCAGTAGATCAAAACTTAGCCATATGGAATGGATTTGTATGCTGAAAATCAAGATCTGCAAAGATCATTAAAATGATCATCTAGGAAGTGCTGATTGTAATATGATTCGCGATCTTTTTAGCCAGAATAATTAATGTTAGATGAGTTGGAACATTTGAGACTATTACAGGTCAGCTACCTTTAAAATATAATTCTTAAATTATGTAGATTTTTTGCTAATATCAGTTTGTGAACAGCTCATGCAATGCTTTCCTTACAGGAGACTCATATCTATATTCATGTAATTAGAATAGATGTAGGAAAAATTATTAGTGCTTATCAACAGACTTCTGTAAGAAGAAAACCCCAACATTTTAAAAGTTCTTCTGGATTATGGTTGCTGCGGCCACGGCCAATTCAGCGCCTCTTGTTGAGCGTCGTGGGGCAAAGGGGGACCGCAGGGCAGCGGTGCGGGGTCTCGGTGCTGCCGCCGTGTGGCCGCACTCGGTACTGCAGCCCGGGTGGCACGCGGGGACGGTGATGCCTCCCGCACGCAGGTCTCTGCTGCCGCCGTGTGGCCGTACTGCCGTTCTGCAGCTCGGGCGCTGCCGCTCGGCTCCTCCGCGTTGCCTTCTGCTCCACTCGCCCCTGTTCGGCTTCACTCCTCTCGATTCGGTTCCTCTTGGCTCGGTTCGCTTTTGCTGATCTCGATTCAGCTCTTCTCCGCTGGGCACTGCTCGGCTCCGTTCTGTCGGGGCTCTCAGCCAGGCTCACCCATGCAATGAGTTGTGGGTGTTCTCGGCCAATTTTATCTGTGCGGTGAGCTGGGGCCATTTGCCTAGAATAATGGAATCACAAGGTTGGAAGAGACCTCTGAGACCACTGAGTCCGGCCATGCCTGTCTCCCTACTAAATCCTTTCCCTAAGGAACTCCTCTACCTGTCTTTTAAACACCTCCAGGCATGGCGACTCCACCACCTCCCCTAGGCAGCTGTGCCAATCTCTGACCACCCTTTCAGTGCATAAATTCTTTCCAATGTCCAGTCTAAACCTCCCCTAGTGCAACTTGCAGCCATTTCCTCTTGTCCCATCGCTGTCACCTGTGAGAAGAGCCCAGCACCCAACACATCACAGCGTCCTTTCACGCAGTTGTAGGCAGCCATGAGGTCTCCTCTCAGCCCCCCTCTTCTTCAAGCTAAACAACCACAACTCTCTCAGTCTCTCCTTGTGGGGATTATTCTTCAGCCCTCCCACCAGCCTCGTTGCCTTCTCTGCACACGCTCCATCCCCTCAATGTCCTTCTTGGAGTGAGGGACCCAAAGCTGAACCTGGCACTCAAGGTGCGGCCTCACCAGCGCTGAGCACAGGGGCACAATCATCCCCCTGCTCCTTTTGGCCACGCTGGGTCTGACACAGGCCAAGATGCCATTGGCCCTCGTGGCCACTGCTGGCTCATGTTCAGCCGCTGTCAGCCAGCACCCCCAGGTCCTTCTCTGCCAGGCAGCTCTCCAGCCACTCTTCCCCAAGACTGTGACGCTGCAAGGAGTTGTTGTGTCCCAGATGGAGGACTCTGCACCTGGCCTTGTTGAACCTCATCCCATTGCTCTCAGCCCATCCACCCAGCCTGTCTAGATCCCTCTGCGGAGCCTCCCTCCCTTCAAGCAGATCCACACTTGCACCCAGCTTGGTACCATCCACAACCTTGCTGAGGGGGCACTCCACCTTCACTGAGATCATCCATAAAGATATTGAACATCAGCCAAGATCACCTGTGCAATGAGCTGTAGGTGTTCTCATCCAGGATCACCCATGCACTGACCTAGGTCCATTCGCAGCCAGAATCACCCGTGCGATGAACCGAGCCGAACCATGCCGTGCCCAGCTGAGCGGTGCCGAACCGAATTGAGCTGTTGCGAGCTGTGCTGTGCTGAGGCGAGGCCAGGCGAGAGGTGCCATGCTGGACCTAGCCCAGAGGAGCCTAATTAAGCCGAGAGGAGCTGACTCGAGCCGAGAGGGGTCGAGAGGAGCCGAGAGATACGGGCCAAGCCGAGCAGTGTGGGGCCTCAGTGCTGCCGCCGTGTGGCCGCACCGCGGTACTGCAGCTCGGGCCCTGCTGTGCCCTGTGTCCTTTTTAGTAAATTTCAATATCTGTTTCTTTTATATATATAAAAATATATATTTAAATATATATATTTATTTTATATATATATTTATTTATTTTAAAATATATATACACATATGTACAGGTAAACTTCATAGATTTATGAACAGACAACGAAATGCAAAGAAAGAAAACCATGATGGAACAGAAGCAGGTGTCATTGAAAACAACCAAAGGCAGAGATTTCTTTCTTCATCTACTAAGAAGAAAAAAAGACAAAGCAGCAGTCAGCACAAATAGAAGCTTAAGAAGCCTCTTTATTTCTTCATAAAAAGAATAAAGATTCTGTACATCCATACACTCGTTAGTTTTGTTTATCTAATACGTGTACTAACACCATCACAATGTCCTTCTCTCCCCGCTAGCTTCAAACACATCCCTACGCATCCGAAAGAGAGTGGGCTAGGCACTATATGGATCTGTATTAACAGTGGTTTCAACCTCTAGAAAGAGAAGACAGTTCCTGAAAAGCCATAGCTAAAGCTGCCAATGTTATTTCCTGCACTCTGAATACTTACTTGCTGAAGTCCATCTAGTCTTACAGCAGAGCTTGCTCCTGACCAGATTGCACAGCCACTCCGAATAGGAGAGAGTTTTTGATAAAGCTGAAGGTAGAAGTCAAAAGCAGAGAAATCAAGTCCCTTTCAATTTAAGCATTAAAAGTTAAGTCACAAAAGCCTACAAGCTCTGATAGAACATAAAGAAAGCCCTTCTCAAGCTAAAACAGCTCATTCTATTGGATGAGAGAAGGGTAGAGTTCTTTCAGGACTGGCCTGCCTTGATCCATGGAATCCTTGCTGTTGCACATACAGAATGCAGCGTCCCTTCTGCCTCTTTGTCACATGTGGAAAAGATGGAGATGATTAGGAACACAGAGAAAAGGCTTCCTCTGTTTTAAGGCAGACGGAGAAGCACAAAAAATTCTATACTTTTTGGGCACAAGCATCTCAGAGAAGTGCACTGAAGGATCTTGAATCTGAAGACTGAATATGCAGGCTATCTAAACCGACTCAATATTGGCAGTGCGTCAATGGGACCCTTGGTGCCTCTGGAAGATTTCTGCTGTGTTCTGACAACTCACAGATTTCCTCTCAGAGGAAGAGATGGGAGACTTTGACTCATTAACATTAAACGGTCATAGGCTGAAATCTCCACATACCTCAAATTACAGGCACTCGAGCCACGCTAGTTAAACAGAGATTACGAAATTACTCAAGAAAAGTCTCAGACCCTTATTATGTTTCCTACCAAATTTCTTTTCATGAATGGAGGGACTACTACACAAACTACTAACAATGTCTGACTGCTTGTAAGGGGAGGAAGAGACGGACTGAGAAAAGCACTCTACTTTCATAGCCCCGCACCCCCACAAGGATTTTGGAGAAGTACTGTTGGCAGACTGAGATGAACTGCTTTCAGAGGGCCACGACCAGAGCACACAGAAACATGTTTGTAATACCCACATCCGTAACAGGGACAAAAGGTGCTATAACACACAAAAAAAAATTACCTTCACTAATTCGGTTTTGTCAATGTGTTTCAGAACTGCAAGTTGTCAAATAACTCGATCTCTGCACTTATACAATGCTTGCAGCCGCATGATCTTTGCTATTTAAAGAAAGATCAGTTTCTCTGTTCATCTGTCATTTTGAAGTAGAGATACAGAAAGGTTTTACAGGACAAAACACATCTGCGCTAGCAACTCTCCTTTCGTTACTTTCGAGATAAAGACATTTAACACTCGTGGTGACGCTCACTGCTGAGAAGGATGATGACAGCCAAGACTGTAGAACAGAGTGGGAAGACGCAGACCCAGAAGAAAGCTTTTAACAAGTAAAAAGTTTCAGTGCAAGCAGTTCTCAGAGGGCTCTCTCTCTCTGCACTGATCCAATGCTTGCAGCCGGACTCTGCTGAGAATTCAAAAGAACAAGCTGCTATTTAAAGCAAGAAGGGATCCTATTTTGCCTGTGCTTCGAAAGAATAACTACATAGAGAATCTGCATGGTTAAACCTTTCTCCTCTATCAGCTTTCCTTTACTTAGCAAGACATACAGGCTTTTCAGTCGTGCAGATGAGCACTGTTAAGCAGGATGGCGACAGAAGAGAATGCACTGGTGCAGACCACTGCTGGTCAGCCTGAAATCAATGCAGGGGAATGTTATGGAACAGACCATCTTGGGTGCCATCATGTGATCACAGGTAGCTGATTTATTTTAACGAGATCTGTTTGGCACAGATCTGAGAAATTTTTGATGCATTGCTTAGCACTATTCCTTCAAGACACGACGTCCTTAGAGCAAATGAAAGGTACTTCAGAGAAGGTGGAATCCACTTTAAACAGCTAAATATTTGGAAATGGTATCGCCCTATAAAAAGCAGAGTATTTTACAGTGTTTGCAACAAGGGAGCAGAATTGAGTGTTATTTCCTCGTGGGAGTATCTTTCTGCAAAATCGGTGCCTTCAACCAGTTATTGCACACAAAGGCCACAAGGTGCTAGTCTTGCCTTAGAACGTAATGTACTGACTCTTGTTTTTCTAAGGAGTTGGCTGTATCCTTTGTGGCATCACAGATTTTTTCAGCTTTGGTCCTATTTCTGTGCAACCGAACCTGCAACGCAGCAAAAACTAATGAAAAATAAGCTCAAACCAGCAAAAGTCAGAAGAAATCAGAGAAAAATAAACAGTAGCTACAAATAATAAAGGCTGGTGTTCCAACAGGACAGAACCTAGTTGTAGATACTGTTAAAAAAAAGCGGGCAAAACATTATTTTTTTTTTTAATCATCTCATTCTTCTCTGCAGCCCAACTTTGCCAAGCTTCCCACTTAAAAGTAACAGTAATTTTTTTACATTAAAAAGTTCTTGTATGATTTCCTCTTTCTTGGCTTTTCTCATGCCTGTCAGCCCTTCTAAGTTTTGCTTCAGCACAGCGTTTCTGTTGTGTCAACATACCATAGCCGTAGAGTTTCATCTTGGAAGAAACTTCAGAAAAAAATCCAGTAAGGATGACTGCAAGTCTATATTGCTTTGTAACAACAAAATGGAGAGGGCTGAAGTTCACTAACAAGATCAGAAAAGAATAAATATATGATCTGTAAGGAAAGCTCCTGGACTAAAGCATAGAAAGGTATCTAAGGTAAGTATGAACTGGTGCAGAATACTACATATAGGTCACTGAGCTGTAAAACTTCTCACAAAATGAGGTGCACTCAAAACTACCTAAAATCAGCCACGTAAGGAAAATAAGCCCAAAGCAGCCAACATCAGTGAAAACAAACTAAAAGAAGAGAAATTCATCAGGAAAAAACAGACAAAACAAGGTAAAATACATGAAAAATAGTCAACACTAGCCAAAGAAACTGAAAAACCCAGGAAGTCTACAAGGTAGTGGTGAGATCATGTAGGGAAAAAAAATCAGAAAGGCTAAAGCCCAACTAGAACTTTGACTGGCCGCTTTGGTCAAAGACCATAAAAAGAACCTCTTTAAATATATCAGCAGCAACAGGAGGACAAAGGAGACTCTCCCTCCCTTGCTGGATGCAGAAGGGACAGTAGAGATGAGGGATGAAGAAGGCGCAGAGGTGCTCAAAGCCTTCTTTGCCTCGGTCTTTAACTTCAGGGAAGAATGCCCTAGGGATACTCAGCCCCCTCAGCTGGAAGATAGTGGGAATGAAGCTCCAGCTGTTCGTGAGGACTTGGTTAGAGACCTGCTCAGCCAATTAGACACACACAAATCCATGGGGCCAGACGGAATCCATCCGAGGGTTATAAGGGAACTGGCAAAGGTCCTCACCAAACCCCTTTCCCTCATATACCAGCAGTTCTGGCTGACTGGGGAAGTGCCGCTTGACTGGAGATTGGCAAATGTTACAGCCCTTTACAAGAAGAGTCAAAGGGAAGATCTGGGGAACTACAGACCTATCAGTCAGACCTCGGTTACCAGGGAAGGTCATGGAGCAGATTGTCTTGAGTGTTATCATACAGCACACGCTGGACAACCGGGTGTTCAGGCCCAGCCAACATGGGTTCATCAAAGGCAGGTCCTGCCAGACCTTCTATGACAAGGTTACCCGTTCAATGGATGCGAGAAAGGCTGTGGATTTGGGGTACCTGGTCTTCAGTAAAGCCTTTGTCATTGTTTTTCACAGTATCCTGCTTGAGAAACTGGCTGCCCTTGGCCTGGACAGTCACAGCCTCTGATGGGTTAAAAACTGACTGAATGGTCGGGCACAAAGGGTTGTGGTAAATGGGATGAAATCCAGTTGTAAACCAGTCATGAGTGTTCTTCCCCAGGGTTCAGTGCTGGGTGCGGTCCTGTTTAACACTTTTATCAAAGGCATTAAGTGCACCCTTAGCAAGTCTGGAGATGACACCAAGCTGGGTGGAAGTGTCGATCTGCTTGAAGGAAGGGAAGATCTGCAGAGAGATCTGGACAGGCTGGATCAATGGACTGAAACCAACAGGATGAGGTGTAACAAGGCCAAGTGCAGAGTCCTCCATTTAGGTCCAAACAACCCCATGCAGCGTTACGGGCTTGGGGAAGAGTGGCTGGAGAGCTGCCTGGCAGAGAAGGACCTGGAAGTGTTGGTTGACAGCCGGCTGAACATGAGGCAGCAGTGTGCCCAGGTGGCTAAGAGGACCAATGGCATCTTGGCCTGTATCATACATAGCATGGCCAGCAGGACCAGAGACGTGATTTTGCCCCTGTACTCAGCACTGGTGAGGCCGCACCTCGAGTACTGTGTTCAGTTCTGGGTCCCTCACTACAAGAAAGACATTGAGCTGCTAGAGCATGTCCAGAGAAGGGCAACAAGGCTGGTGAGGGGGCTGGAGAATAAGCCCTATGAGGAGAGACTGATGGCCAGTTATATATTTATTGTCTTACTAAATATATAGTTATGATATTACTAATACATACACCTCAGCCTGTACAACATTTTTGATGCATTCTCAATGAGCAGGTTTGCTCAATAGCAATATCAGTTAGCGCAATATCAGCAACATAAGGAAAGTTGCATACGGATAAAGGTAAAAATACTATCATTCCCAGTTTCCTTCTTCCTCCATTGTACCTTCCCCCTTGCTCCCACCTAACGACCAAACATGTGATTTTCCTACAAAAGGAAAAATAAGGATTATATGCCATATGGAGGATGCAGAATACACTCCTTATGGCTAGGATCAAAGGACTGAGGCCAAAAGGAATACTTATGACAATCCAAACTACAGTCTTGCACACCATGAACTGTATGTTTCAAGTGCAGATATCTTCCTTCAGGCCTCAACAGCTGAAATAGCACATGTATGACAACTCTTGATAATACAAGTTAACTTTATGTATTATAAATATGTTCATCATCTTCCCATTTGGAACTTTAAGTGTACTAAATTGCGTATCACTGGTTTTGCCTATGAAACAGCAGAAGTGGGTGTTTTCTTCTCTTTAGAGAATTACAGACTGGGCTTAGGTTACCTTAGTTCAGTCTTCCACGACCATGTAAATTTCTTCAGCCTCACTTTAAAGTACCATTTTTTACCAATGCATAGTCTTCTAAAAGAATGAACATAAAATGGATCTAATTCTTGCAATATATGATTTTAAGGTATCCTCCTGAACATCCAATATAAATTCTTCTGTTTGACACAGTTTCAAAACCTATTAGATGATAACACATTGAGAACAGTACCAGAAATAGGGACATCAGCAATATATGTACTCCACTTGGAATGTGTAAAGAATCAACACTCATGAACACAAGTTCTCTTGCCTAAGACACTGCGGATATTTACTAACCATCATCTGCTGGTAGTGGAAATATTTTCTTCACCTTTCTTTTATCATGTGCTGTCATTTCTATTATTTGACTCAGCCATGTTTTGATTCTGATTTTCACAAATTGAACACAGCAAAACATATAAAGTCTTAAAAAAAAGGGGAGGGTTGAACTGAGATGCAGATAAAAGGAAGCAAGAAGTATCACTACCAACACATCAACAAATTATAGATTGTCTCTTCAGACAGTCCCACTGGGCTAAAATTTATTACCTTTATTCATAGTGAATAATTACACAGATTTAATTTCACAAGAGGCCACATACAAAATAGGCTATTAAATACCACTAATATGTAGAATCAGGCCCACTGAAAGAAACAGGAATGCAACCATGCTCTATGGAATATTTACCAAAAGAAGCTGAACATTCTCTGTTTATATGCTTGAACTTTACTTGTAAAGTTCGAAAAATTTTCAGAAGATTACTTCTATAGATTATTTCTTCTCATTTCCTTCATAGATTGTGTAAGCTGCTTAAATCCACTTAAACCTGTGAAATCATTGTGTGATGATGAATTAAAAGAAACCACAGCATAACATTTATAACATTTCCACATCTGTCTTTTACAGAGAGAGCATAGCTTTAATTGTACATGTAAAGTCTCCTTGTTTTAGATGACTTAATTAAGAGATCCTTGACTTTGAGTTATTGCAACAACAATAATCAAGAATCACAGAATCATCGATTTGCAACATTTTTGTAACAGAATGGATATTAAGGTAATTATAAAATATGTTATATATAATGGTTTTAAAAAAAAAAAAAAATGGTATGTTTTTTTGAGACTTGTGCCCAAAATAGCAATCTGTAATGAGTCAGATTCTACCAAGAAGAATATAGGAACACCACCCAATCATAAAGATTAGGAATCAGGAAAGGAAAATCTTAGCTGTAGTTGAATTTAGCAGAGGAAGTGAAGGACAAGAAAGGCTTTTATCTGTCCATTGTCAGCAAAAGATAGACGAAGAAAAATATGTATAGCTAGTGAATTTTATGACAAAGGACAAAAAGAAGAGAAAACTAGCTTTTTTGTTTCTGTCTTTACTGATAAATCCGTCCTCAAGATTCCCAGGTCTCTTGAGCATCAAAGCAGAGTCTGGTATACGGAAGCATAATGCACAGCAGAAGTATGAAGTAGTAACCACTTCAGCAAATTGGACATCTACAGTTCTGTGAGACCAGCTGACTTGTACCCAAGACGCTTAGAAGTGCAAAGTGATATCATTGTGGTTCTACAATCTTTGAAAGTTCAGGATATCTGGGACAAGGGAAATGTTCCTTCGCGTTGGTAAAAGCCAAATGCTAAGATAAGATCTTCAAGATGATTGAGAAGACAAATCTGAGCACCTACCGGATGACTGGCCTTACCTTAGTCACTGGGAAAGTAAGACATCAAATTGTCTTGGAAACCATATCCAGGGATAAGCAGAACAAGAAGCTGATTCAGAATAGTTAATGTAGATTCACTAAGGGCAAATTGCACTTCACAAGCATGATTCCTTTCTCTGATGGGCTGGCTGACTTAATGGATCAGAGGACAGCAGTAACCATTCTTTGACTTCAGTAAAGTCTTTGACACAGGCAGTACTTGGTGATGTATGTAAATAACTTCAAATAAGCTTTGCTGGTCCACATGGGAAGACTGTAAACCTAGAGAGACTTGGGTTTCTACATATCCGCTATCTAGAGAAGAAAAACACGAAGCAAAATTATATGGTTTCAGTGATAACTAGGAAAATAAATAGATTTGACTTGGAGTAACAAATACAAAATTCTTTCCTCAGGTGATTCAACAGTAAATTTCCCTTAGAAATTAGAGAGTCTGTGAGAGAAACAAGAAATTTGTTAAAGGCAGTTAGACTAGAGAGTAGTTTTGTGATGAAGCTTTTTTCAAAGCCAGTATCCTTATACCCTCGAACAAAAAAAAAAAAAATATCTCTCTCTCTGTTCTCCACTCAAAATCCACTATTTTTTTCTTCAGGTAGAAGTATTGTTTTCTCTGCATAAATTTTTTTTTAAAAAAACTACAGTGTGATAAACTTACAAGCTAATGCTGCTACGTCTAAAGTCTACAGTTGCTGGACATGGTCCAGTTTACATCAGCGTAACTAAAATAATTTGGGAGTTTTACGGTGATAGATTTTTGTTTAAAGTTCAAAAGGGAAAATCTAATTTGATTTCCAAGGTTTGAGAAAATTATTTATGTTGCTTTTTCTGAGTACTCTAATCGAAACTGAAAAACTTATACTCTGTGCACAGTAATCTAAGATCCCATTTAGAAACCTAATATAACATGGTAGAATATTAGACAATCAATCAAGAAATTGAGACATTGGTCACTAAATTATACAAAATGTTAAAGATTCATGACTGAACTGTTGAGGTTCAATTTTCTGGGTACTGTAAATATCAGAGAATTCAGTCTACTTTGATGTAATTCATAAATACGGTTTACAAGCATGGAATCATGCAGAAAAGAGAAATAAAATGACCACGAGTAAAACATTTCTCTCCTAAGAAACATGATTTCATATTTTAACCAAGAATGCACTCCAAGACACGAAGAAATCTAGTACATAACTGAAACTAAATATATGTTAATAGAAGTCCATTTGCACTAGGAAATGAAAAAGATATTGGTCTCAATGTAACAAGCACTGAAAAGCAGCTTTGACTTCTGGTGTAATAGACAAATCAGAAGCCACATCATACCTGACCTCATTTCTTATAAGAAGTAGTGATTCAAAGCAATTCTGACTTGCAGACCTGGCTAGCTAATAATTAATTTGTAGACATTGCCAATAACTACTGTTTTCCAGTGACTGAAATATTAAAAAAATAGTTCTTTATGGTAGCAGAAAAATGAGGAATATTTCAGGATGTAATAGTGTGACTTCAGGATTATGGCAAAGACCTTGAAAATGAGTCAAAGATTATACTTGCCAAAACTGAGGCACAGTGTCTCAGCACCATTGCCATTAGGACACTGATTCCTAATTTTTCCTACCTTTTCCTCTTCTTCCTCTGAAAGTTATTCTGTGAAGCAAGTGCTAAGTCTTCCTATGTGCTAGCACAGGGAGTCTGGACACTGAAGCAGAACCTTTCCATGTTTCTGTAATACAAAGAAAAATTAAATATTGCTAACACATACGTTATTTTCGCTTATACTTTCAGTATAGCTAAGAAAAGTTATATGAAATATTTGCTGAAACTTATGTATTGGGTCTGACTGTTCTTTAGATGCTGGCATTAAGAGTGAATGGGTTATCCCATTGACTTCACAAATGAAGCTTGACTTCTGTCTTGCAGAAAACAATGAGACCACAAATTCTCAAATCCAAAATCATAAGAAAAATGTTAAATGGGAAGCATAAAAAAAAATTATACCTTTAAATGCTATTTTGCCTTTTATGTTAGATGCATCTTAAGGTAATTTTCTTCAATGACTTTGCACTTGATCTGTTTTGACAACAACAGCTTTCATCAATGGAGGTAGAAATTGAAGCTTTAAGCAACAGAACGCCGTATAGTGCAATCATACTTCATACTGAGCTAAGTAAGCTGCTCTGTGTAAAACTTTGACACACTTTGTATACACTATGAGCTGAATGTATTTTCCAGCAAATTAGTAGTGGTTCTCAGCACAAATCAATAGACAACTTGAGAAGCGCTTATAAAACAATTAGGATTTTCATATTTTGTATCATTTTATAAGTTTTAGGGCATTTGGCTCCATATTGCTTCATCTTTTTACTAAGAAAATTAACATTAGAAAACCATCAAGTTTCTAAGGTGTTTTTTTTTTTTCCTGTGGATTAAGGATATATTAAGTGAAAATTTTCTGGCATTTCTTAAGTGGAAAGGAACAGTTAAAAGCTAAACTGCTGTATGTATCACTGTGTTGGGGTTTGTTTGGTTATTTTTTCATTTTTTTCTTTCTTTTTTGTTGTATTCTGAGTACCTTAAATTATGTTTTCTTTGGCAGTTCTCCAACAGCTGACTATTCTAATTATTCTAAAAATTATTATTATAATTCTAAATTATATTCTAATTATTCTAAATTATATATTCTAATTATACTAAAAGATAAATAAGAAACTACAACCTAATGTTAAAAGAAAACACTTTCTAAGAACATATCAAATTTATTTAATAAAGACATAGTTATAACCATATATAGCATAACATTAATTTTCAGTATGCCTAGTAGACCTTGAAAAGGTCTGCAATATCACTAAGAATTTCTTGATAGAGATCATGATTAAAAAAGGTTTTCATTTTCAAATTACGCATGTATGATGTTTGAATCAACTAAGCTTTAGCAATAAGGATACATCACCAGTATTAATATTGCAACACGCTTTGATTAAACATTTTTAGTACCTTTAAAAAAACTGTATTTCGCAGTTCATTTACTGCACTCATTGCTGACAAAACTTGTTCAGAAACAACACAATTAGCAGAGAGCAGTGCAACTAGTTAATTGATCATGTTCAGTGATACTGAATAGCATAGAGTCAAAAGATATTTACAGTCTTTAAACCAGAAGCTATTCCCTGTACTCTGTTAGGTATCAGAGAACAGAGCTTAGCCCATCTGAGTCAACAGTAGTAGCATGACTTGTTCCATTCCACAAACTATGAAAATTTCCTCGATTCCAGTACTTTTCTTCAGTAAAGAAGACCTTTGTAGGTAGTGTCATGGTGCAGAATGGATGAATAATTAATCAAAAGATCGGAATGATAGGAGAGGAGAAAATTATTTCTTTTGTCAGTGGAGGCAAAAGCCAGTAGCATATCACAGATGTCTCTGAATGAACCTGTGCAATTCAGCATATTCTCAAAAGTGACGAGTAATAAAGTGACAAGACTTGCTACTGATATTAAGCAACTAAAGGCAAATAGGAACAACTACAGAAGTACTTTCCAATACCGGCACATAAAATTAATTGTAGATATGTGTAAAATGCTGTACATTGGATGGAGGAAATTGATGCTAATGTTATATGTGAAATGATGGGATCTTGACCCACTTACTGCTCAGATGAAAACTTGGAATTATAATAGATTAAAAAATGCTGGCATACTACTCTGCAGCTGTCAAAATAATAATTTTAAAGCTAGAAACTATTGAGAAAGAAAAAGGAAACAAGGGAATTTATGCCACACTATGAATCCATGGTTCTGTAGAGTTCTGGGTACTGATATCCTCCACCTGAAAAGGAATCTCTTGAAGACATATAAAGGGCAGCAAGCGTGACTTGAAATGGCTTCTATGCACTGAACAATGGAAATGGAAGAACTAATGACTAAAGGAGATAGGAAAGAGGTCTTCATACTCACAAGGACCAGTAAAAATGTAGGAATACATTTTTCACTGTCTCTTCCAAAAAAAAAGAATTAGATGATGTCAAATGAAACTAGACGATGATGGTTAAAAAGTCTTCACGTGCAAGATAAGAAAGCCGGACATTAGACAATAAATGCTTGTAAGGATTTCAAAAGTAATTTGATTTTTCTTCCAAGAATTTCCCGGTGAGGGCTACTAAGCAGAAGGATACATTTTCTGCTTACTCTGTCCATTCTTGCCTGGGCACGTGCTTTTGGCCCACTTACTGTCATAGGCAAAATAACAGGGGAAAATTAATTTGTTGCAAGTTAAAGATAAATTTGGATGATGAGAGGCAAAGACTAAGCTAAAACAAGCTCTCTCCTCTTCTTATCAGGTTCACCTCTTCACTCTCAAATCCTCTACTTCTTCCTCTCCACCTCAAGCACTATATGGGGGGGGGGGGGGGGGCGGCAGTCAGTCGATAACAACTACTCTTCACTGAGCCTTCCTTCTCAAACTTTTACCCTGCTCCAGCATGGATGCTTCACACAGCCTACAGTTTTTCATGAACCACTCCAGTGTGGATAATCTCCTTGGCCTACAGTGCTTCAGGGAAAGAGCGAGCCAGTATTGATCCCACCAAGGGCTGCAGTTCTTCTAAATCTTTCAAATGTTTCAAATCTGTATTTCAAACATTGAACTGGATAGGACTACTATTTCTTCTCAAACAGATGATGACAACTCCAAGTCTGTGGAGAAAGGTCCTGTTCACATTCTCCTTTCTGTGAAGCCAACTCCTTACACCTGGAAGAAAAGAGTTAGTATTTACAACATCCTAACTTTTTACATCTCACTTAGGTAGCTTGTGTTTCCATATTGGGGTTTTTTTTTTTTTAGGTTCCTGAGGACACTATCAAACCTTCCCGGCACTGCTAAGCAGGGCAGGGAAGTGGGGAGCTGGAGACCAGCCCTGCTGTGGAGTCACGGAGGCAGGTGTTCACAGCCCTGGGAGGGTTGCAGTGAGGTCCTAGGCAGTGTCAGATAGGGGAGCCCAAAAGGCTGGGCAGGGATGGTCAGGGCCAGTGATACCCTCAGGGCTATGGAAAGTTGCATAATGGATTGATAAAGATGCTTCTCCAAAACAGATTCAGAGCAGAAGCCCCATTTAGGGCTTTGAAATCCCCTCTACATTCAAGAAGCTTGCTATAGAAGTTACTGTCTAAATTACGATGCATTTAGGTGTTGAGCATAATGGCTGCCATTGTCTCTATGGCTGGCTTTCTTTACATTTGTCCATACTTCTGTAAATACAAATTTGCCATCACTAGCAGAAAGCGTAAAGCTCTGCCTACACAGGGATCAGAATAAATCTGTCTATAATAATCCATAATACAGTGTAGTAAGTGTTATTCTAACTGGACCAATAAAATGTCTACATGTATTTTTATTAGATTGTTAATATTTTAATTTGCTAATAGTAAATCACTGGCTCCTCATGTCAGGTGCGTTCCAGTTTTATTCACAACAAGATTCTGCATTTAAAAAATGTAATGCAATTTCCTTGAACTTCTTTTTAAATGTATTGTGCACACTCTACTGAATGTGAACATACGTGAATGCAGAGGAAGAGATCCAACCAGCTTAAATGGTAAACATTCCACTTTTAGACACCTCACATGGTAGTTGTCGTGAAGTACCTGTCTGAATGCATGTATAGCTAAGATTAGTGGTTTTGTTAAAGATTAGAAAAAAATAAATTTTTTAAACCACCTGTCCAGCTTTCAGAAGTCTCCCAAATGCAACACAACTAGCTTTCACTGGAAAAAATATTTAATTTTTTCAGGTAGTCAAGTTACAGAAAAAATTAATGGTTTTTTTTTTTTTTTTTCTAGGATCCATAATTATTATTGATGAATAATTAATAAAACATATTAATTAATTCAGTGCCAGAGTTTTATTGTATTTCCTCCACGTTCAATCTAAAGTGTAAAACTGTAACTATTTCAGGAGTAAACAACATCTTCATCACCTTCCTCTACCACTTGATAATTTACTTTGATAAGAAAGAAGCACAAAACAGTTGGTCAGTCCTTGAGTGACATCTACAGTTCAGAAAAAATGGGCAAGAGAAGCAAAACTTACATCCACTTCCTCTGTTTAACTAGGAAACAAAGGTGTAGTAGTGATGAGCTGATGTACGAATAGGAAAAAAAAGAATACGTTTTACTACGAAATAGTTGGCCAAGGAGCAACAGGAATAACTCAGCCCACCTGTTAGTTTCACGCTTCTGCCAGTACTTTCCCACCTTTACTACTTTTTCCTAACAGAAAAACATTGTTTTAATCCTGGAAAAGAAACATCAGTCAAGTGTAGCTGAGTAATAATTGTATCTGGGGCAAAAAAGTTGACTATATAGCAATCTTTCTGGAGGGTAGCGTACAGAAATTTATAGGAAGGGCAGCTTAAGAAGGGATGCAAAAGATTCAGTGCAATGTATTATGAGACAATAAAACTTTACATCACTCGTGTAGATGTAATTTCATCACCTTACTAGTTATTAATGCAGTTTGCAATAATTGGTTCAATGATTATAAGCAGAATCATGGATTTCAACACCAGAAAACAAAGTTTTATTTTCTCTTATACTACTTAGATGCTATTTTATGGGATAGATGCATTTTCAATTCATCAAGTAAGCAAAAACCTAAGAAATCCAAAATTTGATAGACATTTCTGAAAGAGGGAAGCATTTAATATTGGCTTTAATTACGTGACAAAGAAAATAATTCCATCTCATTGATCAGGTCAATGGTTCCTTGCAAATTCTATTCCATTTATTTGAGCTGATTGCATTTTTGGAAAAACGTGCAATGACATTTCAACTCAGAAGTTTTCATCAGTAGATCAAAACTTAGCCATATGGAATGGATTTGTATGCTGAAAATCAAGATCTGCAAAGATCATTAAAATGATCATCTAGGAAGTGCTGATTGTAATATGATTCGCGATCTTTTTAGCCAGAATAATTAATGTTAGATGAGTTGGAACATTTGAGACTATTACAGGTCAGCTACCTTTAAAATATAATTCTTAAATTATGTAGATTTTTTGCTAATATCAGTTTGTGAACAGCTCATGCAATGCTTTCCTTACAGGAGACTCATATCTATATTCATGTAATTAGAATAGATGTAGGAAAAATTATTAGTGCTTATCAACAGACTTCTGTAAGAAGAAAACCCCAACATTTTAAAAGTTCTTCTGGATTATGGTTGCTGCGGCCACGGCCAATTCAGCGCCTCTTGTTGAGCGTCGTGGGCAAAGGGGGACCGCAGGGCAGCGGTGCGGGGTCTCGGTGCTGCCGCCGTACTGCCGTTCTGCAGCTCGGGCGCTGCCGCTCGGCTCCTCCGCGTTGCCTTCTGCTCCACTCGCCCCTGTTCGGCTTCACTCCTCTCGATTCGGCTCCTCTTGGCTCGGTTCGCTTTTGCTGATCTCGATTCAGCTCTTCTCCGCTGGGCACTGCTCGGCTCCGTTCTGTCGGGGCTCTCAGCCAGGCTCACCCATACAATGAGTTGTGGGTGTTCTCGGCCAATTTTATCTGTGCGGTGAGCTGGGGCCATTTGCCTAGAATAATGGAATCACAAGGTTGGAAGAGACCTCTGAGACCACTGAGTCCGGCCATGCCTGTCTCCCTACTAAACCCTTTCCCTAAGGAACTCCTCTACCTGTCTTTTAAACACCTCCAGGCATGGCCACTCCACCACCTCCCCTGGGCAGCTGTGCCAATCTCTGACCACCCTTTCAGTGCATAAATTCTTTCCAATGTCCAGTCTAAACATCCCCTAGTGCAACTTGCAGCCATTTCCTCTTGTCCCATCGCTGTCACCTGTGAGAAGAGCCCAGCACCCAACACATCACACAAAACTGGAACGCACCTGACATGAGGAGCCAGTGATTTACTATTAACAAATTAAAATATTAACAATCTAATAAAAATACATGTAGACATTTTATTGGTCCAGTTAGTATAACACTTACTACACTGTATTATGGATTATTATAGACAGATTTATTCTGATCCCTGTGTAGGCAGAGCTTTACGCTTTCTGCTAGTGATGGCAAATTTGTATTTACAGAAATATAGATAAATGTAAAGAAAGCCAGCCATAGAGACAATGGCAGCCATTATGCTCAACACCTAAATGCATCGTAATTTAGACAGTAACTGCTATAGCAAGCTTCTTGAATGTAGAGGGGATTTCAAAGCCCTAAATGGGGCTTCTGCTCTGAATCTGTTTTGGAGAAGCATCTTTATCAATCCATTATGCAACTTTCCATAGCCCTGAGGGTATCACTGGCCCTGACCATCCCTGCCCAGCCTTTTGGGCTCCCCTATCTGACACTGCCTAGGACCTCACTGCAACCCTCCCAGGGCTGTGAACACCTGCCTTCGTGACTCCACAGCAGGGCTGGTCTCCAGCTCCCCACTTCCCTGCCCTGCTTAGCAGTGCCAGGAAGGTTTGATAGTGTACTCAGGAACCTAAAAAAAAAAAAAAAACACCCCAATATGGAAACACAAGCTACCTAAGTGAGATGTAAAAAGTTAGGATGTTGTAAATACTAACTCTTTTCTTCCAGGTGTAACCCTGCCTTGTCTCAAATTATTAAAATTGTTAGCAATGAGCTTAAAGATGCATTTGTTCTAAAGTTTTGTCTAGGGGACAGTAATATATAGTAGTTTAAATCTCTAGAGGAGATTAGTGTTTCTATGAGTAAAATGTTCACCACTCCTCCATGCTATTAACTTTCTCATTCCAATACCTAAAATTGCCTTCTGAAGTCTGTTAAGAGGTCCCTTTGCACTTTTAAATGGATTTCAAGGCATTTGGATAATTGTTTGTAGCAAGTTTTTAGATCTAAAAATGGTAATACATAATTGGAAACCTCTCCTTAAACCGAAGGAAATGAGAGCACTGGTAGGAGGTGATCTGAGAAACTCTTCACTAAATGTTTTGCACATATTGAGTTATGAAATTGTGTAATGCTTAGAATGGTGGGGTTTTTTATTTTTATTTTTTTTAAGTACTATATACTGCTTCCTTGGAATAGGTAATGAAATCATCCCCATGGTGGATTAATGCAGTAGAACTGAACTTTTTGACTTTTGTATAGTCAAGTGATGACATTCTCGAGGTGAAAAATACCTTTGGAAAATTACTTACGATATGGAGTACTATATTTGGACCATGCGGGAAGGTACTATCCTATTTGAGTTACACAAATACAATCAAACTAACATTAATGGAGAATATTCATCTGAGAAAATACGGTCTGATCTATAATGATACAGGTAAATAGAAGCTTGAAGGAGAGCTGTCACCCTACTTTATCTCATTTGCCAACTGCCTGGATAGGAGTTCTTGAATTGCTGCATAAATACTTTCTATTTTGCCTCTAAACCAGAAGACATGATAGTGTGTTGAAAGGTGTGACTTCATTTCTTTAAGAATGCTTCTCAAAGAAAATCAACGTCTGTCTAACTATTTACCTCGTATGACTTATAAAGTAGTAGATATTTTCTTTTTCTCCCATATTTAGGCCGCAAGTTGCACAAGGGGATGGCTAGACTGGACATTAGGAAGCATTTCATCACTGAAAGAGGTGTCAGGGACTGGAACAAAGATCTTCCTATGACTGTCTGAATTTATTTGCAATATCATTTTGCTCTTGCAAATGTTCATGCTTTTTTTTTCTCATAAGAATTTTGATTGAAATAAAAATAACAATTTATGCAACTGCAGAATCCAATTTCATTTAATGCAAGATCATCTATGCTTAGTGATATCAGCTCCAGAAACTGTTTCCTTGCCCCATAACATGGGTCTTAAGTATAAAAAGTTTTATGACAGGAGACATATCAAGCAGATAGATTCCAACCACTGGATCTTCATGAATCTCACAAAATAGTCAAACAGCAGTTCTTTATTCAGTTGGGGTTTTTTTGAGAACTGTGGTGAACTTAACTAAGCTTTTATATTATAAGAATCCTGACAAGTATCAGGAAAAGTAACTTGTTCATAGAACAACTATAACTTTTGAAGCAAATGAGGTATTAAGTTGTTATAGTTTTGGATTTTTCAGGGAATTTTTCTCTCCCTTGCCAACACAGGGGGCCTTTAGGACCCAAGAGAGATGCAAAGGGTCGGGGGATGATTTTTCCAGGTGACCGAGGCAGATGTCGCATCAGTTTTGAGTCACTTCCTCTTGGGGGTTGCTTGTAATCGGGAGGCCCCAGGCTCCATGTGTCCTGTGCTGTTCCTTGAGGAAGGAGGGATAGTCACCACCTGCATCTGCTGCAGACTCCTTGGGGGCCAGCAGCATTTGCAGAGGAGTTGCTGCCCTTCTCCCCTCTTCCCCACCACTGGAAGTGCCCAGAGCCAACTCTCACACCTTGCCATTTTTTTTGTCTTGAGGAGCAACATTGTGTGTTGCTACCCTTAAAGACAACTGCATCGAAAGGTTTTGGGTACAGGACATGATTCATTTCAACTACAATTGCTGTTAATTCTGTTCTGTTTGTGGTTTTATATATATATATTTGTAGTTAAGAACTGTTATCCTTTCTATACATTTTTCTGATTAAAATCACTTAATTTCTGATTTAAACTGAGAGGTAAGGATATTAAAAAGCAACATTATTTTAGGGTAAAGTTTGATGCAGTTGCAGGTTTTTTCCCATTTGAGTGACATTTAAGTCACTTAAACAGTGTTGTGTTGTTTCTTTGTAAATGAAGTTCAGGATTTATTAATGTGAATAAACACAATGAAAGAGTACCATGCACAAAAGTCAATAATTCAGGAGATATGGTGTCAAGACCACAGCAAGAAGAATTAACATGTGACATTGTAGCTGTGGTAAACAAGCTGAAGTGATCAATAATGAAATTAATCAACTTCAGATAAGTGAATAAGCAGATTTGCCTCAGATTTCAGGTCAGGAACAAGTCAAAGAATTCCTCATCAAGGTAATGCTAAAATGTGTGGTGTTCAGTCAAATCCTGGGTGAACAAGAGATGAGATTAATCCATGTGTATAAGAAAGATGCACAGAGTGAAAACTTGCATTCCCATATCTAAGCCAATTTCACCAAAAGTGCAGGATCAAGTATGTACCTTGTGCACAGCACTAATAAGGCCTATGGCTATGGGACTTTGATGGAGTTACAAAAAAAAGAAAGCATTTACAGTGGTGTTACTCCCTTTCCTCTTCCCCATCCATCTCTTGAATGATGCACAGAAATTGAAAAGGTGAAGAGGAGGCCCAGGAAATTGCTTGTGAATGTAACTGTGTGAACATAAAGATAAATGCGGGAGAAAAGGTAACTCTCAACTAATAACTTTGAAATGGTAACTACAGTCCTTGGAACTGTAGTTGCCTTGCCAATCTGCAGAAGCTATCTTGTCTATGCCAAGATATACGTTTTTTGATTAACATTTTCATTCTATTATTTCTGTAGCATTAGTGAGAATGTACTGTGAAGAATACGTCTGCAAGTGACTAAAAACCTCTATGGGCCTTTCAGCTTTTTATTTGTACTGTGAAATGAGTTAAAATTTTTAAAATGCTACATAATTAATATCAGTGGGTTGTCTGTTCATAGAGGCTTTGCTTCTTACTAAAGATGAGAAAGTGTTTCTGATTTTATCACTATTGTTCTGAGGAAACCACAACAACAAAATGAAGTCCCTATATCTTGAAATTGGCAATATTTCTACTAAAGCTATTTCAGTATTATGTTTGCATCTTAATAGCATTTTTAGACTTTTAAATTGAGTTTCTAACCCTAAATATAGTTTCATAAGACTTAGATAATATGAAAAAAGGGGAATGCTGTAATCATTTCAGAACTCATAATCAAGGCAAAAGTAAAATATCATGGGTTTTGTTTTTGTAAGAAAAGCTTTCAAAATGTTTATGACTTCTGTTCTAATGCCTGATTGAAGTACATCCTGAATGCATCCTTAATATTTTGGCTGCCTAAGGAGTTGGCTTCACAGAAAGGAGAATGTGAACAGGGCCTTTCTCCACAGACTTGGAGTTGTCATCATCTGTTTGAGAAGAAATAGTAGTCCTATCCAGTTCAATGTTTGAAATACAGATTTGAAACATTTGAAAGATTTAGAAGAACTGCAGCCCTTGGTGGGATCAATACTGGCTCGCTCTTTCCCTGAAGCACTGTAGGCCAAGGAGATTATCCACACTGGAGTGGTTCATGAAAAACTGTAGGCTGTGTGAAGCATCCATGCTGGAGCACGGTAAAAGTTTGAGAAGGAAGGCTCAGTGAAGAGTAGTTGTTATCGACTGACTGCCGGCCCCCCCCCCCCCATATAGTGCTTGAGGTGGAGAGGAAGAAGTAGAGGATTTGAGAGTGAAGAGGTGAACCTGATAAGAAGAGGAGAGAGCTTGTTTTAGCTTAGTCTTTGCCTCTCATCATCCAAATTTATCTTTAACTTGCAACAAATTAATTTTCCCCTGTTATTTTGCCTATGACAGTAAGTGGGCCAAAAGCACGTGCCCAGGCAAGAATGGACAGAGTAAGCAGAAAATGTATCCTTCTGCTTAGTAGCCCTCACCGGGAAATTCTTGGAAGAAAAATCAAATTACTTTTGAAATCCTTACAAGCATTTATTGTCTAATGTCCGGCTTTCTTATCTTGCACGTGAAGACTTTTTAACCATCATCGTCTAGTTTCATTTGACATCATCTAATTCTTTTTTTTTGGAAGAGACAGTGAAAAATGTATTCCTACATTTTTACTGGTCCTTGTGAGTATGAAGACCTCTTTCCTATCTCCTTTAGTCATTAGTTCCTCCATTTCCATTGTTCAGTGCATAGAAGCCATTTCAAGTCACGCTTGCTGCCCTTTATATGTCTTCAAGAGATTCCTTTTCAGGTGGAGGATATCAGTACCCAGAACTCTACAGAACCATGGATTCATAGTGTGGCATAAATTCCCTTGTTTCCTTTTTCTTTCTCAATAGTTTCTAGCTTTAAAATTATTATTTTGACAGCTGCAGAGTAGTATGCCAGCATTTTTTAATCTATTATAATTCCAAGTTTTCATCTGAGCAGTAAGTGGGTCAAGATCCCATCATTTCACATATAACATTAGCATCAATTTCCTCCATCCAATGTACAGCATTTTACACATATCTACAATTAATTTTATGTGCCGGTATTGGAAAGTACTTCTGTAGTTGTTCCTATTTGCCTTTAGTTGCTTAATATCAGTAGCAAGTCTTGTCACTTTATTACTCGTCACTTTTGAGAATATGCTGAATTGCACAGGTTCATTCAGAGACATCTGTGATATGCTACTGGCTTTTGCCTCCACTGACAAAAGAAATAATTTTCTCCTCTCCTATCATTCCGATCTTTTGATTAATTATTCATCCATTCTGCACCATGACACTACCTACAAAGGTCTTCTTTACTGAAGAAAAGTACTGGAATCGAGGAAATTTTCATAGTTTGTGGAATGGAACAAGTCATGCTACTACTGTTGACTCAGATGGGCTAAGCTCTGTTCTCTGAT
Source organism: Neomorphus geoffroyi (assembly GCA_033558235.1). Classification (NCBI taxonomy): domain Eukaryota; kingdom Metazoa; phylum Chordata; class Aves; order Cuculiformes; family Neomorphidae; genus Neomorphus; species Neomorphus geoffroyi. The sequence continues at coordinate 255,509 of JAUMJM010000099.1, forward strand.
ACCTAACAGAGTACAGGGAATAGCTTCTGGTTTAAAGACTGTAAATATCTTTTGACTCTATGCTATTCAGTATCACTGAACATGATCAATTAACTAGTTGCACTGCTCTCTGCTAATTGTGTTGTTTCTGAACAAGTTTTGTCAGCAATGAGTGCAGTAAATGAACTGCGAAATACAGTTTTTTTAAAGACTAAATATATATATACTATATATAATACAGTTTTTTTAAACACTAAAAATGTTTAATCAAAGCGTGTTGCAATATTAATACTGGTGATGTATCCTTATTGCTAAAGCTTAGTTGATTCAAACATCATACATGCGTAATTTGAAAATGAAAACCTTTTTTAATCATGATCTCTATCAAGAAATTCTTAGTGATATTGCAGACCTTTTCAAGGTCTACTAGGCATACTGAAAATTAATGTTATGCTATATATGGTTATAACTATGTCTTTATTAAATAAATTTGATATGTTCTTAGAAAGTGTTTTCTTTTAACATTAGGTTGTAGTTTCTTATTTATCTTTTAGTATAATTAGAATATATAATTTAGAATAATTAGAATATAATTTAGAATTATAATAATAATTTTTAGAATAATTAGAATAGTCAGCTGTTGGAGAACTGCCAAAGAAAACATAATTTAAGGTACTCAGAATACAACAAAAAAGAAAGAAAAAAATGAAAAAATAACCAAACAAACCCCAACACAGTGATACATACAGCAGTTTAGCTTTTAACTGTTCCTTTCCACTTAAGAAATGCCAGAAAATTTTCACTTAATATATCCTTAATCCACAGGAAAAAAAAAAAACACCTTAGAAACTTGATGGTTTTCTAATGTTAATTTTCTTAGTAAAAAGATGAAGCAATATGGAGCCAAATGCCCTAAAACTTATAAAATGATACAAAATATGAAAATCCTAATTGTTTTATAAGCGCTTCTCAAGTTGTCTATTGATTTGTGCTGAGAACCACTACTAATTTGCTGGAAAATACATTCAGCTCATAGTGTATACAAAGTGTGTCAAAGTTTTACACAGAGCAGCTTACTTAGCTCAGTATGAAGTATGATTGCACTATACGGCGTTCTGTTGCTTAAAGCTTCAATTTCTACCTCCATTGATGAAAGCTGTTGTTGTCAAAACAGATCAAGTGCAAAGTCATTGAAGAAAATTACCTTAAGATGCATCTAACATAAAAGGCAAAATAGCATTTAAAGGTATAATTTTTTTTTATGCTTCCCATTTAACATTTTTCTTATGATTTTGGATTTGAGAATTTGTGGTCTCATTGTTTTCTGCAAGACAGAAGTCAAGCTTCATTTGTGAAGTCAATGGGATAACCCATTCACTCTTAATGCCAGCATCTAAAGAACAGTCAGACCCAATACATAAGTTTCAGCAAATATTTCATATAACTTTTCTTAGCTATACTGAAAGTATAAGCGAAAATAACGTATGTGTTAGCAATATTTAATTTTTCTTTGTATTACAGAAACATGGAAAGGTTCTGCTTCAGTGTCCAGACTCCCTGTGCTAGCACATAGGAAGACTTAGCACTTGCTTCACAGAATAACTTTCAGAGGAAGAAGAGGAAAAGGTAGGAAAAATTAGGAATCAGTGTCCTAATGGCAATGGTGCTGAGACACTGTGCCTCAGTTTTGGCAAGTATAATCTTTGACTCATTTTCAAGGTCTTTGCCATAATCCTGAAGTCACACTATTACATCCTGAAATATTCCTCATTTTTCTGCTACCATAAAGAACTATTTTTTTAATATTTCAGTCACTGGAAAACAGTAGTTATTGGCAATGTCTACAAATTAATTATTAGCTAGCCAGGTCTGCAAGTCAGAATTGCTTTGAATCACTACTTCTTATAAGAAATGAGGTCAGGTATGATGTGGCTTCTGATTTGTCTATTACACCAGAAGTCAAAGCTGCTTTTCAGTGCTTGTTACATTGAGACCAATATCTTTTTCATTTCCTAGTGCAAATGGACTTCTATTAACATATATTTAGTTTCAGTTATGTACTAGATTTCTTCGTGTCTTGGAGTGCATTCTTGGTTAAAATATGAAATCATGTTTCTTAGGAGAGAAATGTTTTACTCGTGGTCATTTTATTTCTCTTTTCTGCATGATTCCATGCTTGTAAACCGTATTTATGAATTACATCAAAGTAGACTGAATTCTCTGATATTTACAGTACCCAGAAAATTGAACCTCAACAGTTCAGTCATGAATCTTTAACATTTTGTATAATTTAGTGACCAATGTCTCAATTTCTTGATTGATTGTCTAATATTCTACCATGTTATATTAGGTTTCTAAATGGGATCTTAGATTACTGTGCACAGAGTATAAGTTTTTCAGTTTCGATTAGAGTACTCAGAAAAAGCAACATAAATAATTTTCTCAAACCCTGGAAATCAAATTAGATTTTCCCTTTTGAACTTTAAACAAAAATCTATCACCGTAAAACTCCCAAATTATTTTAGTTACGCTGATGTAAACTGGACCATGTCCAGCAACTGTAGACTTTAGACGTAGCAGCATTAGCTTGTAAGTTTATCACACTGTAGTTTTTTTAAAAAAAAATTTATGCAGAGAAAACAATACTTCTACCTGAAGAAAAAAATAGTGGATTTTGAGTGGAGAACAGAGAGAGAGATATTTTTTTTTTTTTTGTTCGAGGGTATAAGGATACTGGCTTTGAAAAAAGCTTCATCACAAAACTACTCTCTAGTCTAACTGCCTTTAACAAATTTCTTGTTTCTCTCACAGACTCTCTAATTTCTAAGGGAAATTTACTGTTGAATCACCTGAGGAAAGAATTTTGTATTTGTTACTCCAAGTCAAATCTATTTATTTTCCTAGTTATCACTGAAACCATATAATTTTGCTTCGTGTTTTTCTTCTCTAGATAGCGGATATGTAGAAACCCAAGTCTCTCTAGGTTTACAGTCTTCCCATGTGGACCAGCAAAGCTTATTTGAAGTTATTTACATACATCACCAAGTACTGCCTGTGTCAAAGACTTTACTGAAGTCAAAGAATGGTTACTGCTGTCCTCTGATCCATTAAGTCAGCCAGCCCATCAGAGAAAGGAATCATGCTTGTGAAGTGCAATTTGCCCTTAGTGAATCTACATTAACTATTCTGAATCAGCTTCTTGTTCTGCTTATCCCTGGATATGGTTTCCAAGACAATTTGATGTCTTACTTTCCCAGTGACTAAGGTAAGGCCAGTCATCCGGTAGGTGCTCAGATTTGTCTTCTCAATCATCTTGAAGATCTTATCTTAGCATTTGGCTTTTACCAACGCGAAGGAACATTTCCCTTGTCCCAGATATCCTGAACTTTCAAAGATTGTAGAACCACAATGATATCACTTTGCACTTCTAAGCGTCTTGGGTACAAGTCAGCTGGTCTCACAGAACTGTAGATGTCCAATTTGCTGAAGTGGTTACTACTTCATACTTCTGCTGTGCATTATGCTTCCGTATACCAGACTCTGCTTTGATGCTCAAGAGACCTGGGAATCTTGAGGACGGATTTATCAGTAAAGACAGAAACAAAAAAGCTAGTTTTCTCTTCTTTTTGTCCTTTGTCATAAAATTCACTAGCTATACATATTTTTCTTCGTCTATCTTTTGCTGACAATGGACAGATAAAAGCCTTTCTTGTCCTTCACTTCCTCTGCTAAATTCAACTACAGCTAAGATTTTCCTTTCCTGATTCCTAATCTTTATGATTGGGTGGTGTTCCTATATTCTTCTTGGTAGAATCTGACTCATTACAGATTGCTATTTTGGGCACAAGTCTCAAAAAAACATACCTTTTTTTTTTTTTTTTTTAAAACCATTATATATAACATATTTTATAATTACCTTAATATCCATTCTGTTACAAAAATGTTGCAAATCGATGATTCTGTGATTCTTGATTATTGTTGTTGCAATAACTCAAAGTCAAGGATCTCTTAATTAAGTCATCTAAAACAAGGAGACTTTACATGTACAATTAAAGCTATGCTCTCTCTGTAAAAGACAGATGTGGAAATGTTATAAATGTTATGCTGTGGTTTCTTTTAATTCATCATCACACAATGATTTCACAGGTTTAAGTGGATTTAAGCAGCTTACACAATCTATGAAGGAAATGAGAAGAAATAATCTATAGAAGTAATCTTCTGAAAATTTTTCGAACTTTACAAGTAAAGTTCAAGCATATAAACAGAGAATGTTCAGCTTCTTTTGGTAAATATTCCATAGAGCATGGTTGCATTCCTGTTTCTTTCAGTGGGCCTGATTCTACATATTAGTGGTATTTAATAGCCTATTTTGTATGTGGCCTCTTGTGAAATTAAATCTGTGTAATTATTCACTATGAATAAAGGTAATAAATTTTAGCCCAGTGGGACTGTCTGAAGAGACAATCTATAATTTGTTGATGTGTTGGTAGTGATACTTCTTGCTTCCTTTTATCTGCATCTCAGTTCAACCCTCCCCTTTTTTTTAAGACTTTATATGTTTTGCTGTGTTCAATTTGTGAAAATCAGAATCAAAACATGGCTGAGTCAAATAATAGAAATGACAGCACATGATAAAAGAAAGGTGAAGAAAATATTTCCACTACCAGCAGATGATGGTTAGTAAATATCCGCAGTGTCTTAGGCAAGAGAACTTGTGTTCATGAGTGTTGATTCTTTACACATTCCAAGTGGAGTACATATATTGCTGATGTCCCTATTTCTGGTACTGTTCTCAATGTGTTATCATCTAATAGGTTTTGAAACTGTGTCAAACAGAAGAATTTATATTGGATGTTCAGGAGGATACCTTAAAATCATATATTGCAAGAATTAGATCCATTTTATGTTCATTCTTTTAGAAGACTATGCATTGGTAAAAAATGGTACTTTAAAGTGAGGCTGAAGAAATTTACATGGTCGTGGAAGACTGAACTAAGGTAACCTAAGCCCAGTCTGTAATTCTCTAAAGAGAAGAAAACACCCACTTCTGCTGTTTCATAGGCAAAACCAGTGATACGCAATTTAGTACACTTAAAGTTCCAAATGGGAAGATGATGAACATATTTATAATACATAAAGTTAACTTGTATTATCAAGAGTTGTCATACATGTGCTATTTCAGCTGTTGAGGCCTGAAGGAAGATATCTGCACTTGAAACATACAGTTCATGGTGTGCAAGACTGTAGTTTGGATTGTCATAAGTATTCCTTTTGGCCTCAGTCCTTTGATCCTAGCCATAAGGAGTGTATTCTGCATCCTCCATATGGCATATAATCCTTATTTTTCCTTTTGTAGGAAAATCACATGTTTGGTCGTTAGGTGGGAGCAAGGGGGAAGGTACAATGGAGGAAGAAGGAAACTGGGAATGATAGTATTTTTACCTTTATCCGTATGCAACTTTCCTTATGTTGCTGATATTGCGCTAACTGATATTGCTATTGAGCAAACCTGCTCATTGAGAATGCATCAAAAATGTTGTACAGGCTGAGGTGTATGTATTAGTAATATCATAACTATATATTTAGTAAGACAATAAATATATAACTGGCCATCAGTCTCTCCTCATAGGGCTTATTCTCCAGCCCCCTCACCAGCCTTGTTGCCCTTCTCTGGACATGCTCTAGCAGCTCAATGTCTTTCTTGTAGTGAAGGGCGCAAAACTGAACACAGTACTCGAGGTGCGGCCTCACCAGTGCTGAGTACAGGGGCAAAATCACGTCTCTGGTCCTGCTGGCCACGCTGTTTCTGATGAAGGCCAAGATGCCATTGGTCCTCTTAGCCATCTGGGCACACTGCTGCCTCATGTTCAGCCGGCTGTTAACCAACACCCCCAGGTCCTTCTCTGCCAGGCAGCTCTCCAGCCACTCTTCCCGAAGCCTGTAACGCTGCATGGGGTTGTTTGGACCTAAATGGAGGACTCTGCACTTGGCCTTGTTAAACCTCATCCCGTTGGTTTCAGCCCATTGATCCAGCCTGTCCAGATCTCTCTGCAGATCTTCCCTTCCTTCAAGCAGATCGACACTTCCACCCAGCTTGGTGTCATCTCCAGACTTGCTAAGGGTGCACTTAATGCCTTTGATAAAAGTGTTAAACAGGACCGCACCCAGCACTGAACCCTGGGGAAGAACACTCATGACTGGTTTACAACTGGATTTCATCCCATTTACCACAACCCTTTGTGCCCGACCATTCAGTCAGTTTTTAACCCATCAGAGGCTGTGACTGTCCAGGCCAAGGGCAGCCAGTTTCTCAAGCAGGATACTGTGAAAAACAATGACAAAGGCTTTACTGAAGACCAGGTACCCCAAATCCACAGCCTTTCTCGCATCCATTGAACGGGTAACCTTGTCATAGAAGGTCTGGCAGGACCTGCCTTTGATGAACCCATGTTGGCTGGGCCTGAACACCCGGTTGTCCAGCGTGTGCTGTATGATAACACTCAAAACAATCTGTTCCATGACTTTCCTCGGTACTGAGGTCAGACTGACAGGCCTGTAGTTCCCTGGATCCTCCCTCTGACCCTTCTTGTAAATGGGTGTAACATTTGCCAATCTCCAGTCAAGCGGCACTTCCCCAGTCAGCCAGAACTGCTGGTATATGAGGGAAAGGGGTTTGGTGAGGACCTTTGCCACTTCCCTTAAAACCCTCGGATGGATTCCGTCTGGCCCCATGGATTTGTGTGTGTCTAATTGGCTGAGCAGGTCTCTAACCAAGTCCTCACGAACAGCTGGAGCTTCATTCCCACTATCTTCCAGCTGAGGGGGCTGAGTATCCCTAGGGCATTCTTCCCTGAAGTTAAAGACCGAGGCAAAGAAGGCTTTGAGCACCTCTGCCCCTTCTTCATCCCTCATCTCTACTGTCCCTTCTGCATCCAGCAAGGGAGGGAGAGTCTCCTTTGTCCTCCTGTTGCTGCTGATATATTTAAAGAGGTTCTTTTTATGGTCTTTGACCAAAAGCGGCCAGTCAAAGTTCTAGTTGGGCTTTAGCCTTTCTGATTTTTTTTCCCTACATGATCTCACCTCTACCTTGTAGTTTTCCTGGGACACCTGCCCACTCTTCCAAAGCTCATAAACTTTCTTCTCTTTTCTGAGATTGCTACAAAGCTCCCTACTCAGCCAACCTGATTTTCTTCCCCACCGACTTGTTTTATGGCATGCGGGGATGGTTTGCTCTTGTGCCACTAGGATTTCCTTCTTGAGGAGCATCCAGCCCTCTTGCACCCCCTTGTCCTTAAGAGCCACCTCCCAGTGGACTTTATCAGGGAGCCTTCTGAAGAGTTCAAAGTCTGCCTTTCAGAAGTCCAGGGTGGCAGTTTTGCTGATTCCTCTCCTCACTGCCCCAAGAAGCAAGATTTTTTATCATCTCGTGATCACTGTGTCCCAGGTGTCCTTCAGCCGTCACCTCTCCCACAAGGCCCCTCTCGCTAACGAAAGGCGAGTTGCTAGCGCAGATCTCTCTCGTCCTGTAGACGCTTTCGGCATCTCTACTTCCAAATGACAGATGACCAAAGAAAGTGATCTTTGATTAAATAGCAAAGAACATCCGGCAGCAAGCATTGTAGAAGTGCAGAGAGAGCGTTCTTTGACAACTTGCCCTTCTGAAACATGCTGCTTTTATTAAACTTTCCTCTTGCAGCTGTTGAACAGAGACAAGCAATGTGGCATTCTGCATTATACCTTGCACTGCAGGCTTTTCAGGCACCAGCCTGCTCAGAAGTGCTCGTGCACGGGGAGAAAAATCTGTATGTCTTGCTAAGTAAAAGAACACCGGTAGAGGGGAATGGACATGCACACCTCTGAGTTTAACCCATAATTACTCTACCTTATCATCACTATAACTGAGTCAAAACACTCTTTGACATATAGAGCTTATAGCCATCCATGGTAGCACTCCAGTCGTGCGAGTCGTCCCATCATGTTTCCGTGATTATATCATAATTATATCATAACCGCCCTGCCTAACCAAAGCTTCCAGCTCATCCTGTTTGTTTCCCATGCTGTGTGCACTACTGTAAATGCACTTCAAATGAGCTGTTGTCACTCTCTCTTTTACTGTCCATCTATTTGGAGATCCTAGGCTATCGTGCCCCTCAGGTCCAGGGGTGCTGTTCCCATATTTAATTCTATTAGTGTGGCTGAAGGCGGCTTAGTGGTAGTATTCAACTTCAGATTTTTGAGTCAGAAATTAAACAACAGGTACCTTGAACTGTCTTTAGGCAGAAATATATTTGTGTTTCCAGTTCTTCTCCTGTTTGCTTTTTCTCCTAGAGGAAGCATCTGGAGTTCCCATAAAGAGGAGATGATTTTCAGAGATGTGCCAAGATGCCAAAATTAATGCTGGATATGAGGAAAGTACAGTATTTTCAGCCTTCCTTAATCTCTTGTCCAAGTAAACTTGCGACCAAACTCCATATGTACCATCACTCTTTGCTGTTGGTCTTCCTCTGAGGGAGAGCTGGAGATTTTGTTCTTGGTTTTTGCCCCCATCCTCACAGCATTCTAAGCTGTGGAGAGTGAGATTTTGACATGGAAGGACTAAGTGTTTAGCCTTTGTTGTTGCTTATGATACAAAATATTAATTAGCAGATCAAAATTGCTTTCAAGAGATTCTGTGCACTTTCATCCTTTGAAGCAAGTTCTCCTTTTCTGTTGTCTGAAAACCAAATACATCTGTATTGCAAATACTCAAAACTTCAAATGGTTATGACAACAGAAGCATTTTAAATATGCTTCTGTTCTATTGTTTCTGAATTTCATCGTAGAGAGATGGTATTTCAATGGAAAGTAAATAAGACTGATAGCACTTGTAGTGTTCAGAAAAAAATGTTCAGGTTGTTCAAGGATGTGTGAAAATTCAGATTGACATAAATTGAGTCAATGTTACAGAAAGCATTCATGCAAAGCAAAGAGTAATGCCATGATAAACAATAGAATGAATATAGCAAAATTATTCTTTTATTGATAGTGAGTCATATAAATTTTTTTTTCTTTTCTTTCTTAGTGTATACTAACATGGGAATTTTAGACATAATTTCAAACCAAAAGCACTTCCTGTAGAGCCAACAAAAAATGAAAACCAAACTGTGTCACTTAGGCTTGAAGTATGACATAGATAAATTGCCTGATCAGTAGAGGTATAGAAGTTGACTTAAAGGGTCCCGGGAATGATTGATGTTTCTTTCTGCTTATCAGGTTAGAAAGGAGGGATACATGAATTGAAGATAAGGGTAGGAGCTCAAATCACAAAATTTACAGCTGATGGGCCCTGAGATATTTCTCAAGGCTTTCACCTTTTGCTGTATAACTCTCTGCAGTCATCTAAGTGTCTCTCTGTTTCTTGGCACTAAATTTTACTGCCAGTTTTTTTGCCAAGTGACTTTCATTGTACCCCTTGTGGTGTTTTACTCACTTTCAACATCTTAGCAGATGCTTCCACTTTCCACCTGTCCTCATTAAGACTAATCCATACATTTCACAGTTACCACCAAAAATTCTGGAAGGTATGAAAATGCTTTCTATGTTAATCATCAAGGAAATTATTTTTTAAAATTATTGCTCTCTTTAATCTTGTATTTTCTAAAATTTCTGAAAACAGGTTTTAATATGCTGGTTTTAAAATGTCTCAAGATGAGCCTGGTAGTTATCTAATTCAAAGAAAGCTTTACTTCTCAGTATTCTGAAAGGGGTAAGAATTATTTTTATCTTTTTCTGTATTTCAGAGTTTCTTGCCATCAATGTACTTGATACGTTCCTGAATGGTGCTGGTAGAACACACTGATTCTTTGCAATCTCTTTGGTTTAGACTGTCACAAATAATCCTTGCAATAGTATTTTTTTTTTTTTTTTTTACTTTGCAGTGCTTTCTTACACAGAATGACCAAGGCAGAGGTGTGAGAGAAACATTAAATCAGAGTACTTTCTGAATATCCTAAGTGATGCCTGTCTCAATTGTCTAATATACCAAGATGTTTCTTGCCTTTTGCATTTTCAGTTAAAATCCCCTGTCTCCTATGCTGATGAGAAGGTGAAAGAAATTAAATGCTGAAAATATCTCATGCTATATCAATCAGTTTGTTTTCTTGAGGGTATGTACTCTGTGTAATACAAGAAGCTGGTTTGGTCAGTTCCTTTTGGTACTTCTAAAATGTTTATCTGGAGGTCTGAAAACCTAGACACCAAAGCAAGGATCCTAAAAGAAATTAAAAAGAGAGAGAGCTCCTCATATATGATTTCTATGGGTGGAAAGGACTGTTCACTACATCTCAGTCTCTGATTGTGTCTGCTTGTCTTGCTAGATTCCCTAGCTTAACATTCATTGTGTATTTTTGATGTTGACTTAAGTGATTTACCGTAATATTATAGTATAAACTTAAACTGGCATTTCAATGGTTATCCAGTATGCCAATAATGCACATAGCAGGAATCTGTCTTTATGGGCCTCATGAAATTAAAGCAAGAACTCAGGCCTATGCACTTTTCCAATTTAAATTGGGTACACCAAGTAAGTCACATGGAATTGATCTATACACAAATATCAACCCTGCCACTCATGAATTGCCCAAACTTTCAGCATGTTACCTTATTTTCATCTGTGCACTGAGAATTCCTGCTGCAGCCATGGTTTTCTTTATTTTCTATACCAACCATAAACCCCATGTTTATGTCTGTGTAGCTTCAGTCCCATGGCAAGATGACATTCCAGGGAAAAAGCATATAATTCTTAGCTGTGAAATGTAGCTAGAGAAATTGTGCTTTTAGGATGAGTATCACTATACCCTAACTTGCATAATAGCTGATGTTAAGGTTCAGTGAAGCAAAAATTGTAGCTTCCATTGCAGTGGGTAAGACCCAAAGTTAATTTGATTAGTTTATGACTGACAATAAACTTCCCATTGGAAGACAGAAGGTTTTGCTGGCAGTCACAGTGGTTTCAGTAAGGCTACTAGGAAAAATAGTCTAGTTTTGCTTCCAGTATGCTGTAGCTTGATGCTCCCATATATACCTTTATCACTTAATGGAGGAGAAAGTAAGACAGAAAGATTTTTGAAAAGGCTCATAAGATTCTGCAGTGACGGACTCCCACAGTCTCAAACAGAAAGGGACCCTAGGACTGACTGATGCAAAATAATCTGTACTGTGTTTTATTTTTCCTCATTTTATTTCACAGCACTTTTGATAGTAATAATTCTTTTTAATGTAAATCCATGCTCTGGATAGTTTTGTTACTGATGTAAATGCCATTTTCTTTTACATCAAGGCCATCATATGGCAGAGTTTCCTAAGGTATTGTATTAAAGTATGTAGGAATGTCTTCATGCTATATTGTATGAAATTACATGGGAATCTCCTTGTAGTTGCTTTAATGAAATTTCTTGTTCTTGGACCAATTAATGATTAAGCAGTTTGTATTTTTATAACAAGAATCACTGTAAGAGAAAAAAAAATGAGGCAACAGAGCACTGACTCATTGACAAATGAAGTCAGAAAAACATCAGCTTTTCACATTCCATAGTTGCCTCGTGCATTTCCAGTTTCTTCTTTGCACTTCACTCAGCCTGCCCTTGTGCGTCTTTGCAGATCACCGGCCTCTTCAGTGAATGAGTACTTCATTTCGCTGAAGAATCACTTCCAACACTGTCATGTTGTCTACTGCAGTTCAATAATTTGCAAAATTATATTTTAAATCAGGTTATTCCAAACTTGGTAGACTCTGGGAGCTGCTATAGCAGACAATATTTCTTGAATATTTGCTGGGGAGTGATTCTGTGGGATACGCATACCTCTTTTTCAGTAATTTAGAAGGATCAAAATATGACGCTTGATTAGAGATATGTTGGAGCTTGGTTTTCGTCTCACATTTAAATTATTGTTCTGAGGCAGAAGATGGATTTCTTAGTACTTGCCTAGAATTTTATTTTCTGTCATCCTTCCACCAAATTGTTGTGATCACAGATCTTTCTAGCAGCCATTAATCTTAAGAGCAAAAGAAACCTTCACTTAGGCAAAACAAAGGCCTAACTAAAAAAATAGATATCTCTGGCCAATTGCTATTGGTAGGGAAAAATAAGGCTTACACTCTATGACATTCTGTCAAGCCTGCAGTTTATTGCAGCTCAAGAAGAGGCATTGTCTTGGGTAATTTTAGTCATGAGAAAAGAACTGGCACAATATGAAGCTCATTTTTCAAGTTGTTTATTTTTATTAACCTTTGATTTTTCTTCAAACTTTTTTTATAAAGCAAGAGAAAAAGCATTTACTACCTATCAAAATCAAGTTGTTAAAACCTAAACTTTGCACAGATCTTAAGTTTATAAATTAAGTTATTTAACTATAATTGCTATACATTTTGGAGAGATGTCTGTATGTATTTGTAAGGACATTGCTAAAACACTGAAATTACTAATTGAATTCTACATATAAGACTACATATAATGTTTTCTTAAATTACTGAATAAATTAATATCAATCGTTAGGTTTTTTCCTGGCATAGATCATCTTTCCCTTTTTAAAAATGGGTTAAACAGCAGAAAAGACTTTCATTTTTTGTTTTGCTCTGCCTGCAACACATATTATCAAATAAACTTAATCTATCTTTTTTTCAGGCATTAATTTTGTGGCCAATGATAGACAACAGGTTTTGTTATCCTGAAAATTTTATTAAAACCTGAAATTATGACCACAAAAAAATCTGAAAATTAATAATGCTTGACTACTTTCTATGTGTGCCAACCAAAGTTTCTATTTCTGAAGAAAAAGTGCATTGAGAAAACAGGAATAGTAGATGTTGGAAAACTGAAACTCATGGGCTTCACAACTATGCTTCTGTGTCATTTCTTTTTTAAAGTATGTGGCAGAGACAAGCTTTGGGAAGCAACTTCTTCTCTCACTCTTTCATGATTATTACCTATAATAGCTTCTTCCTCACTAATTTTAGACATCTACCAAAAATAGTATATGAAACAAAACTAAAAATGATCAAAATCAGATATTTTACGCTCTCATAAAGGAAACTATACAAGGTAAACAAAAGCTATATATTTTCAAACTGCGATGTCTACAAGTAATATATCCATGCTTGTGGATAAAGAGAGAATATTTTTTTCAGATATTGTTTATGTTCATTGCCTAATCAAGAAAGTAGATATTCAGAAATACCTTTAATTTGTACGCTTTCAATCTGCAGAGTGATTGTAGTGTAGAAATGGATTTGCTGTTTTATTAAACATAAAGGAAATTTTTTCTTTTGTCCTATTAAGAACAAATTGTTGATATTGTCTATTAATTTAGAAATTTTCATAAACTAACGGCCCAACTAGAATGAGAAAATGCTCATAGTGTTGCCAAAATATTCAAATGGCTTGAGAGAAATTAGCAATGGATATGTGATTTTGTTAATACTGCAAATAAGAGAAATGCACTAAAAAAAATTTCCATCCTGTGTGTCATAAACATACCGTTCATATAGTTAGATATGCCATAATTAAGTTCCAATGAATATAAACAGTCTTTTAATAAAGGCTTTTAATATAAGATATAAAATGACTATTCCAAATAAAATATTCATTCTTATTTTTCTCAGCTGTGGGTTATTGTTTGTTTCTTGCTTGTTGCATACATTCTTGAAATTTAATAGGAAAACAAAACTATTCTTTCTCTTGATATATGCCTTTTCGTATGCTTATTCTTATCATATTTCAGACATTAAAAAGATTCGTAATTTGTATTTCTCCTCCACATACTAACTTTGACTTCTGCTGAAATTTTTTTTTAAAATTGTCCACCAAACAAACATCTTGGGAAGATGGAATTGTAAAAAATGAGTCTAATTGAAATTTTGTTGTTTTGATAGAAGTCTCCAACAGTGTACATAGTTGTCAGCAAAAGCATTTGCTGTATTATAGACTTAAGATATGGAAGTTTGCATGTAATATAAAGATATCAGATAGCCAAAAAAGATTGTAGCACTCTAGACTCTTCACTGGTGTTGTTACCATTCTCTGGACACATTCCAGAAGCTCAATGTCTTTGTTGTAGTGAGGGCCCCCAAACTGAACACAGTATTCAAGGAACAGCCTCACTAGTGCTGAATGCAGGGTCACAATAACTTCCCTAGTACTGCTGGTCACACTATTTCTGATACAAGCCAGAATGCTGTTGGCCTTCTTGGCCATCTGGGCACATGTCTTAATCATATTCTGACAGCTATTGACTGATACACCCAGATCCTTTAATACCAGGCAGCTTTCCAGCCATTCATCTCCAAGCCTATAACATGGCCTGAGGTTATTGTGACTGAAGTGCAGGACCTGACACAGCCTTGTTGAACTTTATACGAGTGATCTTAGCCCATCAATCCAGCCTGTCCAAATCCCTCTTGTAGAGCCTTCAAGCAGGTCGACATTTGCACCCAACTTGGTGTTGTCTCCAAACTTACTGCGGGTGTACTCGATGTCCTCATCCAGATAAGGAAGACAAGGCAGTGGCATAGTTCTGTATAGTACAGGGTGTTTTGATTTTCTAGAGTTTCACGATATTGAAGACAGGATTGAGTGTTTATCAGGGAGAAAGCCAACGAGACAGATATCATGGTGGGAGTCTGTTACAGATCACCCAACTAGGATGCAGAGATAGATGATAATCATCTTGGAAAAGCCTCACAGTCATCATACCTTGTCTTTGTGGGGGACTTCAATCTACCAGATGTCTGTTGGAAATACTGTACAGTGGAAAGGAAACAATCTAGAAAGTTTCAGGAGTGTGTGGAAGATGACTTCCTGAAACAGCTGGTGAATCAGGCATCTAAGGAAGGCTGGGTCTTTTGTTCATGAATAGAGAAAGACTTGTGTGTGATGTGGTGGTTGGAGGCCATCTTGGGCACAGCGATCATAATAAGATAGATTTTTCAGTTCTTGGAGAAGTGAGGAGTGGGGGTAGCAGAAATGCCAGCTTGTAATTCCAGCGGGCAGTTTAGGAGACTGGTCGATGGAGTCCCATGGGAGGCAGTCCTGAAGGGCAAAGGAGTCCAGGAAGGCTTAATATTCTTCAAGAAGGAAATCTTAAATGTGCAGTAGCAGGCTGGCTCCATGTAATGAAAGATGAGCTGGCAGGAAAGAAGGTTGGCCTACCTGAGCAGACAGCTTTGATTGGAACTCAGGAAAAAAACATGAGAGTTTATGACCTTTAAAAAAAGGGGCAGGAAACTCAGGAAGATGTCATGAGGTTATGTAGGGAGAAAATTAGAAGAGCCAAAACCCAATTAGAAGTCAATTTGGCTACTTGTAGTAAAGGAGAATAAATATATGTTTCTACAAACATATCAGCAACAAAAAGAACACTAAGGAGAATCTCCATCCATCCTTAACTAGATGTGTGTGGGGAAACATAGTGAGAAAGGATGAGGAGGAGGCTGAGGTACTTAATGCCTTCTTTGCTCCAGTCTTTAATAGTAAGACTCGTTGTTTTTTGGATACCCAGCCCCCCATCAGCTAGAAGACAGGGACAGGAGCAAAATGGAGGCCCAATAATTTCCACAAAAAATGGTCAGCGAAATACAATACCACTTAGACATACACATGCAAGTCTATAAGACCAGATGAAATCTATCTGTGAGGACTGGAGTAATTGGCAGAAGTGCTCATCATGCCACTTTCTGTCATTTATAAGCAGTCCTGGATCTGAAAGCCTCAGAAAATCTGGGGAAACTACTCACTTCTAGTTATTCAGTTATATTAACTCAAGAATAAAATGATAAGTTACTAATTCATAAATATAATTTTGCATAGCTGTATACTGGACCAGAATGAATTTGTGTGAAGGATAAGAAAAGTAGTATTACCAGAGCGTGATTTCTGCAGGCAGTTCCCAAATTCAATGCATCGATGTTAAAGTACCAAAGGGATAGCTGTATTCCTCAATTAGGTGTGAGCTGAGTTATTTTTATGTGATCATTTTCCTCCTGTTTTGGACCATTGCCACTGACATATTTGTTTCTTATTTGTGTGAAAAAGACTTGGTTGTCTATTCTATGTTTTGTTCTGGCCTGATCTTATTCAAGTGGAGTTCAGGGACGGGTAGAAGTGTTTCAGTGGTTCCAAAATGTATTGGTTCTGTCATGGTTATGTTAAGGAGTGAGATCATGTCATCTTATGAAAGTTCAGTGGCAATTTTCTGTTTCTCTTGAGTTATAGCTAAACTAAAACATGTTTTGTAGGTAAAGTACACTCTGCTCTTTCTGATCGGTTACATGATATATCTACTAATTAATCAGACTTAGTTATAAAGCCCAATATAAAAAGACATTTAAAGAGGCAAAGGACTAATATTTGCTTAAACAGAATAGTAAAACTTGTACTAAGTAAAAGATCACAGCACTCACAATCTGATGTAAGGAATATCCTGGACATCTGGACTGAAAAGGAATGTATTAAATCAGGCCTTGTCATCAAGATTCACAATTTGGCAGAGAAACATAGGAGAAAACATGTCCTTAGAGAGGACCCCGACTCACTGAATATGTGTGGTAGAGAACTTGTATGATGAAATCACCTGTAACTTTATGTAAATCATTAATCAATCATTTTGTAACTTTTGTAATAAATTAGGTGTGGAAGTTCTGATCAGGTGTGCTTGATTTGTGGAAAACCATCAAGCACCAAGACTTGCGCAACTATAATAAAATCAGTGTCTCAACTTGGCATATGAGTTGTCTATTTGTATGCTGGGTAATCAATATGACTTTTCAGACAACAAACCTACATATCAGAAAGTCATTTACATAACACAAGGTATGAGCGATACCCCTCCAGCTATCTCAGACAATGTGAGTGTGCAATAAGTTGTAGAACAACCTTCCATTTAATCATGGTAGAAAATTCCTATAATACAACTCAGAATAGCTTTTGGCTTGAAAAAATAAGTCTTTTTGCTGCCATCACCTTACCATCAGTGCAAGAGAATTGAAGAATCCTATTTGCTGTAGAAATATATATGCATAATGTCTTACTATCGTGTTTTTCAGTAATTTGGCATCTACCCATACAAGTCAATGTCCACTATCATACATCCCCTCCAACCACATTCCAGCTTAGAAAGGTGTTCACAAATTGAGAAACTTAACTTGGCCTTGATGCTATGGGACAACTACTACTCATTCCACACTGTGATACTGGCAGTACTGATACATAGTTATCTGCTCGAGTTCATTTAATATACCATTTAAAGCCTGCAGAATTGTCTTAAAACCTTTTAGGCAAAAAGGTGCAGTAAGAAAATTAGTAACTGCCAGGTAAGAATCTATTGAAAAGTTTTCTCCTGTGATTCTTCCAACTGACAAGTGAAGGATTACCATTGCTTACAAGATACTTATTCTCAGAACTCAGACGTCCTATATGGATCAAGTTGACAGCTTTCTGCAAGTAGTGAACATCACTAGCTGAATCATTTCCACAGTTCTGCCCTTCCTGTATATTTTCAGGGTCAGCATGTACAAATAGGCCATTGTCATATCACTGGAAGTATTTCATTGCTTGACAAACTATTTTTCATCTGGGCTAATGATCTGTGTGAGTTTGCATCGATCTCCTGGAAGGAGAAATGCAGCATGTCCAGTGAGGAAAAGAGAAATTAGGCAATGAAAGGCAGCTGAATACCAGCCAGGTTGCAAATCTCTTATTTTCATTTAACCACTCAGACCTGCTTTGTTATCAATGACTGTTCTGGTTTGGGCTACAGCAGAACATATTCCCTGACCTTTCAGCGAAGTTTCTCTGAAAACTTCAGCTGCTGAGGCTTGCCAACACAGTTTTCTGACAGTGGTTTCCTCTGGAAGTGATAAGCCGGATAGTTATCACCAAGGTAATGGGCCATTAGTGTGTATGTTACATATTCCTATGTAAATAAAGACCATCTCAGAGTTTGTGGCAAAGGGGTCCCATCTGCTGGGAGGAGCAGACAGAACAGGTGACCCAAATCTGACCAATAAAGAATTCCATGCCCATATACATCATACTTGGTATAAAAGATTAGAGAACACGAGGGTCAGCCCTCTTCTTCGAAGGCAGCTGCTCAGGGAAGACCTCGTTTGTCTGTCTGCACCTGAACCAATCCATGGGTTCCTGGATCCAGTTCCTGAGTCCAGCTCCTGCCTGCCACTGGGTCCAGTCTGGGGCCTTCTTTGCACCTGCCCTGCGACGTCAGTGGTGACGTATTAGTCATCAGGGAAGTCTGAATTTGTTTTGTATACTTTATGTATTTTATTATTTTCTTAATAATACTATTACTATTTCCACTATTATTATTAAAGCTCCTTTAGTGTTAGTTTCTAACCAACAAGTCTCTCTCTCACTTCCCTTTTCCCTTTCCTCTGTGTGTGTGTGTGTGACTAAAAGCTGTCCAGTTTAGCTACTGACCTGGAGGTGCAGGGGTAAACCAAGATAATGACTTACCCAGGGGCTTCTATGTGCTTTTGAAAACCATTGTCTAATTATGCTGTAGAATCAAACAGTTTAAACCGCCTCATTATGCAAACACCTATTTGGCCTAACAATACAGCAAAGAGTAGTTCTTACATAAGCCTAGATGACTGGGACCTTGTTCTGCTAAATCTCCTTCTAGAGATCATCACTGAGCAGTTACAGTACCAAAAATCCCAGAACCTCCTGTTGTATCAAACTGCAGTTGAAAGCCATGCAAGTACCAAGCCATCACCTGTCACAGCTGAAGATTTGTCTCCACAACTCCTACGTTAATTTAAATGATTACTGGTAAAATTGAAAGCAGGAAGAAAAAAATTCTATCTATTACACTTATTTTTGTCAGATCAACTGACATTTAAAACACATTGTAATAGGCACTTTCCTAACTAAAATTGCAACACGTTTAATACCAAAATGGACAACTTAGGGTTGTCAGGCACTTGAGTTTTTTTCACACTCAACTAAAATAGCATGGTTTCTACTGCAGATACACAATGCCTACAGAGATACAAAATGCCTTGATTCCATACTAGATTTATGAGGACTTTCAGGCATGGTCTTGGAGTCTAAATGTATAGTATTATTATCTGAACTTCTGGGTTTTGAAGCCTCAGTAAGCAGTCTTTCTTCTGGATCTGAAAGAGTATTTTGGGAACCATTTTAAAAATCTCTGGTTTTCTGAGCTTTGGAGCACAAAGGAGCGGAAAATGTGCCTCATTTATTTCCTTCATGGAAGGTCACCATAAGATTTTGAAATCAAGAACTGTTTCACTGTTTCACAAACCGAGATATACTAAAGATATCAAGATATCACTTGTCAGATTTAAACAAGTGATGAGTAAAATGAGTTGATTTTCATGTCTCATGACTTTCAGTGAAGTGTTTTTTCTACTGTATCCTCCTTCCTGCCAGGTTTTAAAATAATAATGCCATAGATATTGGAATTAATAGATTGGGGGCCATCATAAGATGTATGGAGCTGTGGACTGATATTAATTCTCATGAATTTTGTGTGGTCTTCACTTTAACATTTTTCATTGAACAATGGATGACAGTGCACAGTGTTCATCTGAAGGAGTTAATTAGGTGCTATCTGATTGTGCATCAATTACTATCATCTTTGTTATGATATATAAGCCAAATGAATGGCTAAGAAAGTAATGATGCCTAACTATTCTTAGCAATTAGATAAGCATTTGTAAATAAACCAATTACTGATAAAGTTAAGAAAATACATACCTATTCTTTCCTGCCATAGTGAAACAAGTCTAAAATATTCAGTACATGAAAATCTAACGAAAGAAATACTTTAATATGCCTGAAAGGTATAATGCCTGCCTTAACAGCTTAAGAGATAAGTGAATTATAATTTTTTTCAAGGAATTGCTTTGTAATCGATTACTGCTGTATCCTGAGATATGGTGTATATATATCACGCAGATGTGGTTTATCTTTCTCATTGTTCCTGATTGGAGTTTAGTTCAAAAGAAACTCTACGGTTAGAATGATTAATGGTTGGTTTGTTGGGATTTTTTGTTTTTTCTGTCCTTAAACACTAGAATCCAACTTCACAGAGTTTTAAAGAGTTAAGCTATAAAAGTACCTTTATAGAAATGTAGACCTATGATGGTTCCCACCTATAAACTGCAGTTCTGAAATTTGAGAGCCAGGCCAAGAATACAATCGAGGACTACCTTTACACTGCTGTTAGAGGGAGTCCATCGACAAGGTTCAAAGTCTAATTGTCTACCTGTCATAGTATTGCAGCAGTGCCCTTGGCGGCAGTTCAGGGGCACACAGGTGTGACCTATGTGTGAACTGACATAATAACATGAATTTAGGTGTTTTGGAGGGGCTGAAAAATTCTGGCAGTCTGCAGCTTTCCCCTCTGTCCTTGCCATCATGATTTTGTGCAGAGAAGTCAATTTAAGACACTTCCCACAGGTGCTGGTTTTGACACTGGCCATTGCAGAAGTGTGAGGAAGCAGCCCATGACATTAATTGAAGTTGCCAACAAAGGACACTATGGATGCCATGTACAGTGTCTTAGGGGCTGGCTGGACAGCGGAGAGCTTCCTATATGCAGTTTCCATCTAGCACATTACAGATACAGATAATGAACACTTTCAGACAAATTCCTGCAATTTCATATCTTTCACATTCCCCCTCTAAGATATATCAGGAAAATAAGAGGGATCTGACTCACTCTTACCTTCATTTTCACACACACTCTGTTTCAGCAAAATCTGTTAAATGATCACTTATTTTTCTACTTTATAACATAAGTGATGTTGCAAAGATTTTTTTTCAGCTGTTGTACATAAAGAGCCTCCATGTGAGAGGTGGGGTTCCATTCATGTAAACAATGTATAAAATGTATAAAATATTATACCTGTTTTTATGAATGAAATGAATATGCAGAAAACATTTATTATATTATAGTGATTTGTAAATAATAATGGAAGATTTAAAAAAACTCTCTTTCTAAACAAAAATGTGTATTTTTAGATATATCTAAATTAACTAAGTAAGCAAACATAATTTTTATTCCTGTGAAAGTGATGAAACAGCTAATCATGAAAACTTTTCTCAGGCACATGAAGGACAATACTAGGAGTAGTCAACATAGATTTACCGAGGAGAAATCATTCTTGTCCAAACTGGTAAACTTCTACAATGAAAAAAAATGGCTTGGCACATGAGGGGGAGAGCAGTGGATATTGTCTACTTGGAACACATTAAAATTTTGGACACTGTCTCTTATAAGACCTTCATAAAGAACTATGGTATAGTATGGGGTGGATGAGTAGTCAGTGAGTGAGAGCGATTGAAAACTGGCTGAATAGTGATCACTGGCACAAAGTCTATTTGGAGATCAATAACTAGCTGTAAACCACAGGAGTCAATACTAGGTCCAATTCTGTTCGAAATCTTCATTAATTACCTGGATGATGAGGCAAATTGCAACTTCAGCAACTTTGCTGATGACACACAGCAGAGAGGACTGGCTGACGCTTTCATGGTCATACACCTTGGCAGTCTGGAAAAATGGGCTGACAAGAACCTCATAAAGTTCATCAAGGGGAAGTCCAAAGGCCTGCACCTGGGGAAGAACAATTCCGTGCACTACTATATACTAGGTGACAAAGTTGGAAAGTAGCTCTGCAGAGAAAGATCTGGGGGGGTGTGATAGATACCAGGCTGAACCAACAGTGTACTCTTGCTGCAATGATGGCTAATGGTGCACTGGGCTGCATTAGGAGGAGCGTGGACAGCAGGTTGAGGAAATGATGCTGTGAGGCGCCATTTGGAGTACTGTGTCCAGTTCTGGACTCCTCAAGTACAGGAGAGACACAGACATATGGTTGAGACTGTGCACAAGGGTCTACTAAGATGATGAAAGGACTGGAAGAAAGAGTTGAGAGAGCTAGGACTGTTTAGCCCTGGAGAAGAGAAGGCTTACATGGGATCTTATCAGTGTTCCTAAATACTTGATGGGAGAATGCATATAAGGTGGGGTCAGTCTCTTTTGGGCACCCAGTGACAGGACAAGAAGTGATGGGCACTATCGGAAACATGGGAGGTTCCCTCTGAACATCAGGAATCATTTTTTTACTGTGAGACTGACTGAATACTGGAACGAGTTTCCCAGAGAAGTTTTTGATGATACTAAAAGCCATCTGGACATGGTACTGGGCTATCTTGCCCAGGTGGCCTTGCTTGAGCAGGAGCATTGGATTAGATGACCTCCAGAAGTCCCTTCCAATCTCATTCATTCTCTAATTGAAATACATATACCTTTTTGAATTTAATTTGAAGCTTATAAAGTAGTGCAAGAATACAGAACAGATCTGAATGATATGCAGTGAAGAATTTTGAGTTTGAAAGATTTGTTCAGATTTGATTCTAGGTAAAAAAATGTAATAACTTGTTTTAGTGTTTAAAGAGTAATGTTTAGAGTAAATACCATAGGCATTATGATTTATAGCCCTGACAATATGTTCAAATAAAGCAGTCATATTGTCCTCTGCAAATAGGTCTGTGAAAATCATGACAACTGTAATTGTTCTTCATGAGCAGAATGTGGCCAGGGCTGTGTTTTACAAGTACAGCACTACTCCTGTTCACAGCAGAAAATGTGGGTGTTCATATAATGTTTACGGATCTACAGATATTAGACCCTTCATTTCAACCCGTATACTTACAGAAAACACTCCAGATTTGTCCAAATTCCCTGATGAATCTGTAGCTCTTGGCCCTTTCTGAGCTGGTTCCAGTATGTCCAGCATTACAGGACACCCTCAGTCACTCATCTTCAGCATTTGTGATGAGCTAGATTTCTCCAGAATTGCTTATAATTTATTTCACAAACGGGGTCTCCTAGTTTTAATTATAAAAATATCTAAATCTAGGAATAATCAAAGGCTGTAGTCTTAAATTCCTCTAAAGGATTGTAGCCTTATTTTTTCTTTAATTGCAAACTTCAAGGGGTTATATTTCATACTGACTATATGCAAGAAATTGGTAGTACACTCCCAATATACAGTTTTGCTTGTGGTCTAAACTTGCTTGCAAAATACATTCTTTTTCATAATTTTAAGGAAAAATAAATCTTTCATTTTAATTAGTAACCTGGGTAAAAATTAACATAACAGTCATCAGAAACAGATATTTCTGTGTGATGATGGAATTATTTATATTTACTCTTCAGGCTCTTAGCATTTGGGACTTGGATCAGAATCTTCTCAAATAGTCTATGACAATCCATAAAAATATACAACATCACATCACCTGTACGTGTGTTTCACAGTTATCCAGCTATTCCAGACAGGGCACTGTATCACTCTTTCTGGGTTCAGAGATGGCTTGTATATAGTCCGCTGAGACAGCCTGTGGACAGATCTTATCTGTCCACGAAAGAGTACATCAACATTAAACATAACTTTCTCAGGGATACATCTGTCAAAACAGCAATATTGTATATCTATTATTTTTAAAAAAGATCTGAATTTGTTTATAAATCTTAAATTATATAAATATATCTGAAGGGCTAAATTAAAATTTCTGAATATTTCTGATGGGTACATTTTCAGAATTATCATTTTTGATCTAGAAGTCTTCTTGAACAGAAAACTCTTGAGAAAATAAAATGGAGAAAGGATTGCCTTTCATTTGTTTTACATAATAAAACTAAATGCATTTTACACAATTAAGAAAAAAATATTTTTGTTTTTAACATAGACTAGTATTCTCCTTCTTCTACTTAATACAATTCACTTTTTCAGTGAAGAGGTTTTACAGTATTCCTCATCAGGGCATTTAATTGCAAAACATAGATTGCTCTGCTAAACATAAAATGGCATTATTTAAGCAATAAGAAATAAAATAAAGCTGTCCCTCCAGAAAGAGAATTACATGTTCACAAGTACCCTACAAGATATTAAATTAAAATACGGCCTTGCTTTGACTTGAGTTTTGAATCAGATAAGCTCTACCAGTCCATTCAAATTCAAATGTTTCTCTGATTCTGTAATTACTCACTTAAAAGTGGCAACTAGGGGATAATACATTATCTTTTTCCTGAAGGTTGCTAGTCAGTTTATTGTCTTGTGCTTTAAACAATGGGGAAGAATATTTGGTGTGGAGAACAGACACTATAAACCTACATTCTGTTAGCAATGATAATATTGACTCTGCAGGTTAGAATGAGAAGAAATTTAGAGCATATGACTACCCTAACACATAAGGAGGAGAAAGACTGTGGTGCCAGTGCTGCTTCTTCCACCAAAGCCTCTCTTCCTGCTTACACATCAGTTCCTTCTCAGATTGGCGTTTTAAGACTGGTTGTGAAGACTGCAATCCTATTCTGTCACTATTTTCTAAATAAATATAGTCCTCCATTGGCAGTTCTTCTCTGATCAGGTCTTAGGGTACAAGAATAGAAGCAGAAGAATACCAATGAACTTCAACAGCTGATGTCTCAATACATTTAAGGAAGGAGAAAGACACGGAACAGTACCTTTCTTACAGTTAAATATAGCATTTTTACATTAACTGGACAGCTGGTAAAATGGTATCTCCTCACAAGACAGTGAACTTAATTAGCAGCTCAGAAAGCCATCAGAAAGCTTAGAAAGAAGGAACCCATTTGGCTACAGTATGAATAAAGTGCAGTGGTTTTTGAATTGCATAGTTTCTGAAAAATAAGGCAATTATTTTTCTAAAAATCCAGTTATTGTAAAAAGTTTTGCTACGAGAATGTTATATTTTTTCCCTATAATGGTGTAACTTCAAGAAGGTGGTGGTTATCGAGGAAAGGGGGAATAACATGCCGTAAGCTGCTCAAAGACCTTTAATTACAGGACAGGCTCAGCATTGTAACACAGTGTTTTTTCCATTTAAGACGTTTTGAGTTAACAGGTTGTGGTATGGATGCAGAAAGAAAGGTTTGCACAGAATCGTTGAATTGTATCACAAGGTTCCAAACCAAAAATTTCAGCCTTTGTTATTTAGAAGAGGTTCCATGAAGACATAATATTTAAAGTTTTATGTAATGTAACATAATATGAAGGAAAATTATAGTTATTCATCAAATATTTATGAAATTGTCAATTAGTGTTTTATTTTTATTTTTATATAATTTTTACTCTATTCATCTGTGCAGCAGTAAAGACTAAAATACAAACCTAAATACAGTGAGAAATATATATATTCCTTTGTTCGAAGAAGATCTTTTCTGGATTCTTTCTTATTAATTTTATGCCTTTGTATTGCGCTTTAAACTTGTTTGAATAAAATTGACTAAAACTATTGTCAGCAGCTTTGGCTGAGAGGAATAATGATTTAAACAACAAAGCACATTTAAGCATGCTGCTTGTGAACTGGAGAGTCAATATTATTGTTACAGAAAAATCAGATTAAAACTTAGAACCACCATGGACAATTTCAGTTGTTTTTATAATTGGATCAGCAATGTTATGGGTTACATATACAGAGAGAGTGAAAGAGCAAGAGATTTCTAGTCAAAGTATAATTAATTGCTAGCATTTTATGAGCCTTTTTTTGCTGTGTAATATTGTACAACCTGCCTGGCTAGTGTTAAATTAAAAGAGTCTGTCTAAGGAAAGCTAACAAAAAAGAAATAATGGCAGTGATATTAAGCCTTACAGAGACACTGTAGAGAACTACTAATTGGTCAATGCCCTTTCTGTCTCCATCTAGGTTGTTTAGGTTTATCCGTTAGAGGATTGAACCTATGACCAGTCTAAAACCCTGAAAACCCTACATCTAGGAAGATTTTCAACATCAGTATAGTTAAGAGACAACCACACAGCTGTCCAAAGTGTGAAGATTTTTATCAGCCAGGCTATTCCTAGAGCCAGGAGTAGGAAGTTTAGGGCTGACAGAAAAAATAAATGTCTAAAAGCAAGGCATTGTCGGGTTGTTATATAAAGTTCATCCACACACACACCAAGGGGGCATAACGCCAGATAGAAAAATCTGATAACATCATTAGAGACATGAGTTCCTTCCCTGGCCCATCCCAGGGCTGCCACTGGAGGACCACCAGTCACATGGTCTGGGAGTGATACCTATTACCTTCAATCAATGAGAGCATTTCTCTGGACACTTTTCAAACTGAGAAGGAATAGTTTCTGCTGTTTCTGGAGATATGAAATTATAGGACATATGGGAAGAACATTCTTGGGTTGCACAATAACTTGGGTTGCTTAAGGGAGGAAGAAATGGAAGGGAAGGAAAGGGTGAAGCTAATTTAAGGAGGAAATGATGGGGGGGCGTGGGGGGAAAGAAATAGGGAGCCCAGTCATTTATAAACAAACAGCTGATCGTTATGCTTGTCTGGCCATGACCTGCATACAACCAGCAGAGTCTGTCCTGTTTTCTTATTAAACATAATTTCTGACTGGTTTCCGAAGTGAGAGGACTCTTTTTATCTGTGTGCATGTGTGTGTACTGAAGTCTGTGTGCCAACAACTAGAACATGACGATATGTCACAGGGGGGCCATGAGTTTGAGGCATCAGCACCCAGAGAGGTTAGACTGCGTGTGTGTGTGTATATATGTCAGTGTGTGATTATTAGCTGACATCAAGCTGCGCTAACTGGTGATTAGGATAAGAGGCTTAGGAACGTAGTAATTGATAGGCCATAAGTTCAGTGAAAATATTAGAGAGACAGGAGGGGTTCAGAAGTGGTAAGGCTACAGATCTGGACCAGATACTGGATAGACTCATGTGGATAGACTTAGTATCTAAAGCCAGTTAATACAGGGATCCATGGTACCTGTGTTTATGTGTGTTAGAGGAGATCTGAGTATCAGTAGCTGGACTGGAGCTGCAGGCTCTAGAATTCGCACAGCCAAATGCCAGTATCTAGGAGATCAGGGGATCCAGCTACTGGATAGACCAGCTACTAGAGGGATCGATAAAGTATACACATGTATATTTTCCACTAACATGCTTTCATTCTGATTAGCCTGTGATCAGAACAGGATGAGGTAATTTATGCTGTTTGTTATTGTGAATGCTGTGTTTCACATATGTGCACATATTTGTATATGATGTGGGTGGTTGTGGCTCCATGTGTGGTTGCATCTATCAGGCTACTGTATTTAGCAGCTCTTAACAGTCAAAAAATCCCTTTCAGTTTTATCCTCATTGGCTAAAAGCCTCCGAGAAAATAAACAATATTTTTAAAAAAATATATACCTTTGGTCAAAGTTAGCACAGAGTGCTCCCTGCCTAGAGTCTTTTATGCTCACTTGCTGAGCCAGCTAGGTTTTTAAATCATATTGTCTGAAGAGCTACAGATACTTATTTGTGTCATTCTGTGACCAAACAGATGTGCTCTCTTAAGATGCTACATTCAAGGAGGAATGTCCTAGGGTTACTCAGCCCCCTCAGCTGGAAGATAGTGGGAATGAAGCTCCAGCTGTTCGGGAGGACTTGGTTAGAGACCTGCTTGGCCAATCAGATACACACAAGTCTATGGGGCCAGACGGGATCCATCTGAGGGTATTACAGGAACTAGCAGAAGTCCTCGCCATATCCCTTTCCCTCATCTACCAGCAGTCCTGGCTGACTGAGGAAGTGCCGTTTGACTGGAGACTGGCAAAAGTTACACCTATTTACAAGAAGGGTCGGAGGGAGGATGCAGGTAACTACAGGCCTTTCAGTCTGACCTCAGTACCGAGGAAGGTCATGGAGCAGATTGTTTTGAGTGTTATACAGCACATGCACAACAACTGGGTGATCAGGCCCAGTCAACATGGATTCACCAAAGACAGGTCCTGCCAGACCAATCTGATCTCCTTCTATGAAAAGATTACCTGTTTAATGGATGATGGAAAGACTGTAGATGTGGTGTACCTGGACTTCAGTAAAGACTTTGACACCCATACTATCCTGCCTGAGAAACTGGCTGCCCTTGGCCTGGACAGGCACACCTTCAGCTGGGTTAAAAAGTGGCTGGATGGCCGGGCCCAAGGTGTTGTGGTAAATGGAATGAAATCCAGTTGTAAACCAGTCATGAGTGTTGTTCCCCAGGGTTCAGTGCTGGGTCCAGTCTTGTTTAATATCTTTATCAATGATCTCAAAGAAGGGATCGAGTGCACACTCAGCAAGTTTGCAGATAACACCAAGCTGGGTGGAAGTGTCCATCTGCCTGAAGTAAGGGAGGCTCTGCAGAGGGATCTGGATGGGCTGAGACCAACGGGATGAGGTTCAACAAGGTCAAGTGCAGAGTCCTCCATTTAGGACAAAACAACCCCATGCAGTGTTACGGGCTTGGGGAAGAGTGGCTGGAGAGCTGCCTGGCAGAGAAGGACCTGGAGGTGTTGGTTGACAGCCGGCTGAACATGAGTCAGCAGTGTGTCCAGGTGACCAAGAAGACCAACGGCATCTTGGCCTGTACCAGTAACAGTGTGGCCAGCAGGACCAGGGAGGTGATTGTGCCCCTGTACTCAGCACTGGTGAGGACACACCTTGAGTATTGTGTCCTGTTTTGGGCATCTCACTATAAGAAGGACATTAAGGTGCTGGAGCTTGTGCAGAGAAGGGCAACGAGGCTGGTGAGGGGGCTGAAGAATAAACCCTATGAGGAGAGACTGAGGGAATTAAGGTTGTTAGCTTATAAAAGAGGAGGCTGAGAGGAGACATCATCACTGTTTACAACTACCTGAAAGTAGGTTGTGATGGGGTGAGTGCTGATTTCTTCTCACAAGTGACAAGTGGTAGGACCAGAAGAAATGGCTGCAACCACCAGTCAAATATTTCAGCACAAATTTGTATTATCTGGGCTAGCTATGAAAGTGCCATATTTTCTAACTCTAACGAAAGGTAGAATTCTTAGGTCTGGAAAAGACATAACTGAGAGGAATACTGGAAAGGTCTATAGATATAATGAGGCATGGGGAGAAAAGTGTACAGGTTTTCATTGCTTTCTTCTAGTAGCAGAATTAGGGAGTATCAAATGAAGTTAGAAAGGAGAAAGTTCAGAACAAATGAAGTGGTCTCTGATGGAGTACTAATGGATGAAAAGCTGGACATGAGCCAACAATGTATGCTCGCAGCCCAGAGACCAACTGTATCTAGGCTGCATCAAAAGAAGCATGGCCAGCAGATCAAGAAAGGTGATTCTGCCACTCTAATCGGCTATAGTGACACCTCATCTGGAGTACTGCATCCAGCTCTGGAGCCCTCAGCACAAGAAGGACATAGAGTTGTTGGAGTGGGTCCAGAGCAGGGCCACAAAAATGATCCAATGGCTGGAGCACGTCTCCTACAAGGACAGACTGAGAAAGTTGGGGTTGTTCATCTTGGAGAAGACAAGGCCGCAGGAAGGCCTTGTAGCGACCTTCTAGTACTTAAAGAGGGTTATAAGAAAGATGGGTAAAGACTTTTTAACAATGCTTGTTGTGACAGGACAAGGATTAATGGCTTTAAACTAAAGGAGGGAAGCTTTAGATTGGATATAAGGATGAATTTTTTTTTTTACAGTGAAGGTGGTGAAACACTGGAACATGTTGCCTGGGGAGGTACTGCAGGACCCATCTGTAGAAACATTTGAGATCAGGTTGAATGGAAAAGACCCTGCTCCTGCAGGGGGGGTGGACTAGATGACCTGTAAAAAATATCTTCTTACTCAAAATATTCTATGATTTTCCACAAATTTTGTCAGCCATAGAACTCCTTGACATAGGATGCTATCAATGTTGAAAGTCTGCATGGAGTTTAAAAGGATCCTGAACAGGTTTATGAAAGAAAATCCATTCAACATCACCCAGTGCTTAGAAACAATGTTTGTTTTAGTAAGCATTTGGGGAACAAACGGTTGGAGGCCGGAACAGCGTATATAGGTATATTTATATATACACAAAAGTATATAGATATTCTTACACTCTAAAGTCTTATGTTGTTAATTGCACTCATGGAATGTATAACTGCAGATACTGTTATGTTCTAATGTTTCTTTGACTTAGGTATTAGTTTAGATGAAAACCAAGATATGTTATCAGAAATTAAGTGATTTTAATCAGATAAGGAAAAAGAAAAAAACCCAGATTTTACAGAAAAGATAACAATTCTTAGCTACAAATGTATGTGGGTACAGAACAGAATTAACAACAATTGCGAATGAGATCTTAATATGAATCGAGTTCTGTACCCAAAATCTTGTGATGCAGGTCTCTTTAAGAGCAGCAGGTCTGCTCTGTGTGGCTCTGGGGGCGGGGAGCGCAACTTCTCCTCCATGTGGGTCCTGCAGGACTTTGTAGCAGATCCAGATGACCAGTGATCCCTTCCCCAGAGACCAACACCCCTCCCACACATATGAGAGAGAGAGAGAGAGAGAAAATATAGCAATGCAAGCAGAGAGCAAAAGCACACAGCTAGTCTCTACAGCAGTGAGATGGCGAGAGAGAGAGATCGAGTGAAAGTGCCAGAGAAAGGAACGTCTGGGCAAACGGGACATGACCTCTGACCTGGTTTCCCTGGAAACGTCCTCCCTCAACCCCTTTGTATCCCACTCGGATCCCCTTTGTTGGCAAAGGAAGAAAAATTCCCTGGAAAAGGAAAAAAAATTGAAACTATAACAATTACTTTGATAGTTTTGCAGAGCATACCTGCTTACTCTCTTACCTGTTAGAGGGCAGAGAAAGCAAAAGACATGCTCTTTTTCTTTGTGAAGCATCAGGTCTTACACACCTGTCAGTTCCTATGCATCTAATGGATACAGCCTGCAGCACAGTAATATATTCTTATAATGATAATGGTAATATATTCTTAACATGAATTAAAGCAATTGTGGAGGCATTTGAAGCTAGAATAAGATCATAGGGTTCTGTACTTTAATATTCCTGAAACCCATACTCTACTGTTCTAATAAATTTAGGAGCTTCATAATCTAATCCCCTGGTAGAGCTAGACAGCAATTCTGGTTCTGTTACTCATAGAGGCAGACTGCTCCACAACTTTGTTGCTTTGAAACCTGTATTGAGTTCCACCTGTTCTTTCAATGTCAATATTGTTTTTGACTTGAATAGTTCCTTCCTAGTACCTATCTTCTGTTGTATTGGGGCAGAGAAGTATTCCCTCTTAGCTTTATTGTGATTGGATGAAAAATTTGAATTTTCTTCATTTCATTCCACAAACTTAATCCTCTATTCTGCTAATCACGCTGAGAGCTGTTGTCTGTTCTTCATTTTCTCTTCATCTTCTTGAACTTGGATTATCAAAATTTCTCAGCATTCATTTTAGAGGCACAATAATGACTTGTATTTTTCACATAAATACCACTATACACGTCTGCATACTTCTGACATATTTCAAGATCAGAATTGCATTTACATTTTCAGTACCACATTGTACTGATGGATCACATTTACCCATTTTGGTTACTTAGCACTCTTGGTCTTTCCCTTCCTTGGGATGTGGTGGAAAATTCTAGTTTACAACTGAAATGCTCAATATCAAGCTATAAGTGCATAGCCTACTACATTTGTGACTAATGTTGTCTTGCCATTTCTCCCTGCTCCTTGCACTTCTGCCCCCCAGCTGATGATCCCTCCATGTATTTTACTATTTATTAAATAATAAATATCACAAAATATGCATATAAAGAAAATTCTAATGCTTTATTTCAGTTTTCCTTCATTTGTTCAATTCCTTTCCTACAGTGGTCAATAAGTACATTACACAGCTCATCAAGAATCAAGCAGGGATGCATCCAGAACTCACTGGCCAGTGGGCAGGTGAAAAATGTGTGTACCTATGTTGCAGCTTTTGCTGGTTGAGTGCAGTCCTCCTATTGATCCTATAAGATCAATAAAATGGGCATACCACTCCATCTCAGCAGAGCTGCATATGATGGAATGACCTACTCCTGTGTTTTCCCTTTTAAGTAAAGCCTAAATAAATCTTTGTAAAAGCACTTAATAAATTCTGTATTTACAACATAGTATTATTTGACATAAGTTTGATAAAATATTTTTATATACAAATAACATTAAAAGTAGAAAAAACAAATTATTCTTTGCAAAAATAATATGTAGTCATGCAGTGAATCTAGAGAACTCTCATTACTGGAAGTAAATTAGGAGATGTTACATTCTTCTTGAAGAAGAATGTTTAATTTAAAAATGTGTTTAAGTTCTTAGAGGTTTTGTGTTGCTTTTCTCACTTGGCACATGATGTGTTAGAAGGGAATGTTGTTTGAATAAAATTTAATTTCTATTTGTATTGGAAAATGTCTGGATTTAAAATGAACATATATGATGGAACTAGACAGGAAAATGTACATATCTTTCTCTCTAGGGAATACTGTTCAGAGTTTTACATAATTGCTTCTGGCTGCTCTTCTTTATTTACTTATATCTCTCCCAAGCCAAGAAAAACATAGTTTTGCAGTCTCAATTGAAAAAATAGCACATTATTGCAAATCATGTGAACTCATTTTTTGCCTGCTGTAATACAATAAGACAAAAGAGGAAAGAAGATTGACATTGCATTGTATGTGGCTGTTCTCAGTGCAAGTTCCAGTAAGATTCAACTGCATTTCCACATCACCAAACACTTTTCCATATATTTAAATAATGTTGAGCTGCATAATGGATCCCTATACCAAGGCAAATTAAATTAACCTCCAGATGATTTTTTTCTTTCTTATGCGTGATTATGTTGCTCTATGTTTTTAACAATAACGGTCTGGGATTTACAGAAGTTATAATTGCTTTACTCTATTGATCACTCCAGCAACACCATTCTCAGATATTGGTTTGTTAGTGCTTTGAAAGTAATCCATTTGAAACCATTTTTAAAATCGAGGTCCTCCCCTTGAACTTCATCAGTCAAATGTAATATTTAATTTCTTCTGCTATTTGATCCTTTTGTTTGAACAGCACAAGTACTATTTCCTTAGTTGTTTTGGACACAGTTCAGTGTGTCTTCAAATGTCTTTTTGGTTTACATTTTAATGAATGAAGTATATTACTGTGAAATATTGCAAAACACCTATTTTAAATTCAAGTGCTCTCAATACTTGCCAAACCAAAGTTCATACAGGATATTTTACACTTCATGGTACAACATGACTTGCATTTCTACTGGATAATTATTACTTAATCATAAGAGAAAAAGAAAGCTACATAATCCACAAAGCTAGAAAAATAATTGACTCTTGACGTCTCTCACTTTTTGTTTTATGTAGTGAGTTGTTCATTACGATGCCAAGTGGACCAGAAGATAAATGTTGCTTGAAGTATAACTTTTTCATAAATATAGAAGTTCTTCTACAAATTTTACATATATGCTCTAGAAAAAACAATTAAAAAAAAATAATTAAGAAATATAAATAGAAAGTTTAGGCAGGCTTCATTTGTTATATCATCCAAATGTAAGTTCTTTCAAAACCAGAGTAAACATTTTCTGAAAATTGGGACAGTGTGTGCTTCAAAGCCAAAGACTTTTGACAACTTTATATATATATATATATATATATATAATATATATAAAGTTGTCAAAAGTATATATATATGCTCGCTTTTTAATATATATGTGATATTATTTATATATTTAAATGATGACATATGTAAATATGTATTAAAATGTTGAGATATATAAAAATGATTATAGTAACAATAAAGCTGTGGCGGGTTGACCCTGGCTGGATGCCAGGGGCGCATCAAAGCCACTCTGTCACTCCTCAGCTGGACAATAGAGAAAAATTTAACAAAAGGATCATTGGTGTAGGTAAGGACAGGGAGAGATCACTCACCAATTACCACCACAGGCTAAAGAGGCTCGACTTAGAGAAATTAGTTTCATTTTATTACCATTCAAATCAGAGTAGGATAATGATAAATAAAAACTAAATCTTAAAACACCTTCTCCCCACACCTCTCTTCTTCCCAAACATAACTTTGCTTCTGAATTCTGGTCCTCCTCCCTTTCTTAACAGCACAGGCGTACGGGGAAAGGGGGTTGTCTCTGCCACGTCTTCCTTTAGAGTTGGGGGGATCTCCTCACACTTTTCCCCTGTCTCAGCATGAAGTCACTCCCACGGGAGACAGCTTCCATGAACTTCTCCAATATAAGTCCTTCTCAGGTGATACAGTTTTTCAGGAACTGCTCCAAGTTGGGACGCTTCTGCGAGGTGCAGTTCTTTAGGAACAGACCACTCCAGCATGTGCGGGTCACAAGTCCTTGCTAGCGCAGATGATTTCTTCAATCATCTGTTCCAACATGGGATCCTCCATGGGCTGGATATCTGCTCCACCATTAAACTCTATGAGCTGCAGTTGGATAGCCTCCCTCACCGTGGTCTTCAAGGCAGGCTGCAGGGAAATCTCTGCTCTGGCACTTGGAGCATCTCCTCCCCCTCCTTCTTCAATGACCTTGGTGCCTGCAGAGTGCTTTCTCTCAAATACTCTCACTCCTCTTTCCAGCTGCAGTTTTCTCTTATGCAGTTTGTTTTTGTCTTTTTATCCCTGTCTTAAATACATTATCACAGAATCACTACCACTGTTGTTGACTGGCTTAGCTCTGGCCAGTGGCAGGTCTTTCTTGGAGTCGGCTGTCATTGGCTCTATTGGACACGAGAGAATCTTCTAGCAGTTTCTCATAGAAGCCATCAACATAGCCCTGACCCTCTATCAAAACTCTGGCACACAAACCCAATACAAAAAACACATCAGCTTGGCAGTCCCAAGGTTTTTTTTATACATTTATTTATTTATGCTTAGTCACTGATGATACGGTAAGGTAATTTAAAAATTTATGTTTTATGGAGTAGAAAACCTCTTTACCTTTGTATCTAAACCTCTAGTTTTGCCTTATGTGAAGGAGGGTTTAAGAATCATGATGCAAAGTAAATGTAGATCCATCAACAGAAAAATAATGCAGGAAAACCATAACAGCACATTTACTCAATCTGGATCCTGTTCCTACTGAATTCACAAAAAAAGTTAATGTGTTCTAAGTGTCAGTAATATTTACATGAATGTTTAAATGTTTAAACCATTTCTAAGGAAAGGAATACTTTGACTGACATATTGGCTGTGCCTTATGTTGCTGTTATAAAAAAGATCTTTTCAGAAAGCTATTACATTAACAGGAAATTCAACTTCAAAAAAGAACACAGCTCTCCCACCTGACTACAAATCAAAGCTGAGTAAATCCTATGATGTAAAACAATAATTTATATGTTACCTATCAGGTCTTATTTATGTAAAGCAAATAGTTTCAAGTGACTTATACAAATATACGTTTTTCTTTCTTTTCTGAATAACATCAAATCAGGTTCTTGTTTGTGCCTGTATGTATATAATGACAAAATCCCCTGCACAAATAAAACTACAGTGAAAATACTGAGAATTAGATTTGTAGCAGCTGTCCCATTTAATTCCATTTCTTGAAAATCTAATTCTTTGTCCTGCTGTTCATCTTCCCCATGCAGCGTTACAGGCTTGGGGAAGAGTGGCTGGAGCGCTGCCTGGCAAAGGACCTGGGGGTGTTCGTTGACAGCTGGCTGAACACGAGGCAGCAGTGTGCCCAGGTGGCCAAGAGGACCAATGGCATCTAGGCCTGTATTAGACACAGCGTGGCCATCAGGACCAGGGAGGTGATTTTGCCCCTGTACTCAGCACTGGTGAGGTTGCACCTCGAGTACGGTGTTCAGTTCTGGGCCCCTCACTACAGGAAAGACATTGAGCTGCTGGAGTGTGTCCAGAGAAGGGCAACGAGGCTGGTGAGGAAGCTGAAGAATAAACCCTATGAGGAGAGACTGAGAGAATTAGGGTTGTTCAGCTTATAAAAGAGGAGGCTGAGGGGAGACCTCATCACTGTCTACAACCACCTGAAAGGAGGCTGTGTTGGGGTGGATGCTGGTCTCTGAGAGGTCTCTTTCAACCTTATGATTCTATGATTCATTTTCCTGTCTAAATGTTATGATAGAAGATAATCGGACAACTTCTATTTTACATAGAGGTCTGACAGTCCAAGTTACTATAGTCCATTACCTTTCCACTCAAATTCTGACCCCTTTGGCTTTGTTACTAAAATCAAAAAATACTATTAACAAGTATTCTCTTATTTATTTTTCTCATCCTATGGAAAGATGGAATACTAGTCAAAGGTCTATATTTTCTTCCTTGTGCATCTTAATTCCATTATTTTTTTCTCTATGATTGTCTTGTAAGATCATGTTAAAAAAAATGAAAATTGTGTTTGCAAGTTAAATGCTCCTGATCCTTGCTGATTTCTTTGGGTTTTTTTCTATTTCTTACTTTATATATAATATCAATACTTCTGTATTTATTCTTTTGCTTTATGAAATGAGCTCTTCAGTTCTGACCTCCTTTTATTTTACAGTAGCTAGCTCACTAAGGGAAGATTAATAAGACAACCCGTTAGATGGATACTGAAATGGTATCTATCTGCATGTACTCCAGTACCGCTCGCAGCTGTGGCTGGAAGTAGTGGCAGCAACAGTATATTCTACATCTTCCTTCTCTACCTGCAGCTGGCTTCTGCTAATATCCATTTTCACACTTGCCCTAGAAACTGAAGTCCATCTTCGCTCCCTCATTGACTCCTTATCCTTAGTACTTATTTTCACCTTGTCCCTAACTTTAAAAAGTGGAAATCACGCAGCTAGCAGATGGTAGTTACCACTTTTTAATTCTGGCCCACATGTTCTCACCAGGACTCACATTACACCATCTTCATCATTGCAGTATAAATTATTATTAATAGCAATCTTCACTGAAAAGCCATGCTATCTGAAAGCAATTACAGCTATTTCAAAGAAGGAAGGCATAGTGGATTAAGCTTGGCTAAAAGCTGAACCCCTACCTGGCTGCTCATTCCCTGCTTTGGTCTTAGCAGGAAGAGGGGCTGAATTAGGAAAAATAGGAACAATAAAGCTGCTGGGTCAAGATAAAGACAGGGAGATTACTTACCAATTACTGTCAAGGGCCAAACAGATTCGACTTGGGGAAAACTAATTTATCACCAACTAAAATAAATATTTATATGTAGTGGGGGGTGGGGAGAAGGGAAAGAAATTACACATCTTTTTTCACTTCATTCTCAGGCTTAACTTCACCCCTTCAGTCATGACTCCTCTATCTACACCCTCCTGAGTGGCACAGGGGGATAGGAAATGAGGGCTGAGGTCAGCCTTCAACATCTCCTTTTGTGTGCTCAATTGTCCTCACATTTTTCCCTGTCCCACCGGGGTCTCTCCCTGGGGCCGCAGAGCAATCCCTGCCAGGACACCTGGAGCCCCCCCCCTCCCCCTCTTCCTGCTCTCCTCTTGGGACTCATAGGGCTGTTTCTCACACGGTTTCCCTCAGCCCTGGCTGCCAGGCAGCATTTTGCCCTCTCTGAGCCTGGCTTTCCCTGAGGTGCCCACCTGTGCCCTTCACTGGGGCCACTGGAACCAGCTGGAACCGTCTGTGCTCTGGTGGGGCAGCCCTAGCCGCTCCACACTGAGGCCACTCGGCAGCGCCCCTGTGGCCAGCACCTGCACATGTAAACCTCATAGAGAAGGTCACAGAGGGAGCAAGAGAACAAATGATCATATCAACACTTGTTTTTTACCCGTAAAAATGTCCATTGGCTGCAATTACCTTTTCAGAAGAGTATTGTGAGTGTTACCATTCCTGAGGGGAAGAGCCCCGTTCTTCACATTAAACCTTAAAATTTGTTCAATGAATGCATGCTTTTGAGTAAAAAAATAAATGGTTGAACATCCGTCTTTTCATTTGCTACCTCTCAAGGTGTTGTTATTTGTTATAAGGTCTCAACAGCCCCAACAAACATTGATCAGATGAGTTGTGTTTTTACTACTTGCTCCAGGAAATTCATTGTATGACTAGAAAAATGGAGAATTAATACATGGACTTATCTTCTTGCAGGGAGTCTGACCTCTTTGCATCTTTCAAGGCTGAACTACTTGAAGCTTCGTGAGTGTTCCAAAGTTCTTGCCAAGCACAATGTTTAAATTAGGCCGCACTCTTCTGCAAAAACAGAAAAATTGCTGCTCTGGCAGCTGCTCTTTTTTCATACAAATGCATAAAATTCGTATTGATTTAATATGCATATTGAAGATTAATATAACTTATAAAATGATAAGTTTAAAAATCTGGAAACTATCATAAATAAATGCAAAGATTATCCATTCTATTACATAAAAAAAGGAAATGAAAAGGAACATTGGCATATGGTCCAGTATGGTATTGAACTAAGCTGTATCTTTTTAATTTCAAAACATGAACTCTAACAGGCATGCGTAACTCCCTGAATACAGCTTTTTAAGCATTCCACTAGCTGACAGACTGTGATAAGTTCAAGAAAATATTCAGATGGAGAACTATCTACACATATGAAAAATATAACACATTGTGTTCTATGGCATAGATAATGAAAAGTAATACATCATGTTGATATTGTATTATAGAAAAAGAGATCTCTGTACTTTGAACTGTAACGATGATTAAAAGAAAAGGAAAATTTGAGAAGTATGAAAAAAGACAGGAGTAGAAAATTGGCAAAAAGCTATTTTATGACCTACATGGTTGCATAATCTTTGGATGAAATACCTTTCAGAAAGATACAAGAAAAATCTATCTGAGTAACAACCAGTTTTTTTGGAATGTGTGACAAAAAAAGAAAGAATATTTTTTCTAAAAAAAGTAAACAAGAGAAAATGTATTTTATATTAAACAGCCCTGATATCTCTTTAGTGAAACAATTTTTCTTTATGGCATGCAAACATAAGAATTCATTAATCATAAACATTTTAAGAGAACAGTATAAGCAGAAACTTTGTAACATTCCTGTGCTGCTTTTTTTCAGCCTCCTATTGGTTGGATAGCTGACTTTTGGTACAACCACTTGTTTGTAAAAGGTTTCATAGTTAGTTTCATACTTTAAATGAATTAATTTTGAACTACACGTGTTTTCTTTTAAACCCATTTACTGTTGAGCTTGTAAGGTATTCACAAATAGTCATTTATTCATTTTTGTGAGGTCCTTTCTATGTTGGAATAATTTGAAAAGTGACTTTGCATAAAGTATATGAAAATCACCTATTTTTATCTGAACTCACAGGCATTCAAAATATTGGCTTTGAAAATTTGCACTGTGTGATTATTATGGCATGAAGCTGTGCATTGTATATAACTTGGCCACGTTTATCAACATATATTATGAATGGTTTATATCTAGCACTAGTACCAGGTGGCAACTACATCCATGTACATTTGAAGGCAATTCCCAGATAGTGCTATTGCTAGAAGTGCTTCAAATAGAGTGGGAGCTGTTAAACTTAGTGGATTATATTTAAATAATTATTGCTCAGGGGAGAAGGCTTTCCTGAATTGCATAGAGGTATATATTGAGTCAGGTTAAATTCTACTAAGTCTGACAGGACCAACTGTGAATCAAATTTTCTTCTAAAAAATTAACAAGAGTTTGACTGAGCTAGATTCATACAGACTAGTGGGTTTTCTGAAAATCTTTTAGTGAGGTCGATTATCAAAGATTTTTAAAGATATTATGGAATAACTTTGCATAAGTAAATAACAGGTTAAAAGTCTGCTATTGGCCACCCAAACAGGATGAAGATACTCTTCTATAAATACCTAGGAGAAGTCTCATGATCACGTCCTGTTGTTCTTGAGGGGGATTTCAACCTTCCGGATGTCTGCTGGAATTAAAACACAGCAGAAAGGAAGCAGTCTAGAAGGTTCATAGAGTGTATGGATGATAACTTCCTAACACAACTGGTAACTGAACCAACTAGAGAGGGTGCCCAGCTGGATCTGCTGTTTGTGAACAGAACAGGCCTCGTGGGAGAAGTGACGGTTGGAGGATGCTTGGGGCACAGTGATCATGGGATGATACCTTTCTCACTTCTTCGGGCAGTAAGGACTGCCACCATGGACTTCCGAAGGGCAGACTTTGAACTCTTCAGAAGGCTGCTTGGTAAAGTTCACTGGGAGGCAGTTCTAAAAGACAAAGGAGTTCAAGAGGCCTGGATGCTCCTCAAGAAGGAAATCCTGGAGGCCCAAGAGCAGGCCATCTGCATGCGGCATAAAACGAGTTGATGGGGAAGAAAACCAGGTTGGCTGAGTAGGGAGCTTTGTAGCAATATCAGGAAAAAGAAGAAAGTTTATGAGCTTTGGAAAAGGAGTCAGGTGTCCCAGGAGTACTACAAGTGCAAGGTGAGATCATGTAGGGAAAAAGATTTGAAGGGTTAAAGCCCAATTAGAACTTCAACTGGCTAGCTGGGTCAAAGACAGTAAAAAGAACGTCTTCAAATATATCAACGGCAGCAGGAGGACAAAGGAGATCCTCCCTTGCATGGTGCAGAGAGGACAGCAGCAATGAAGGATGAGGACAAGGCAGAAGTACTTAGTACCTTCTTTGCCTCGGTCTTTAACTCCAGGGAAGAATGCCCTAGGGATACTCAGCCCCCTCAGCTGGAAGATAGTGGGAATGAAGCTCCAGCTGTTCGGGAGGACTTGGTTAGAGACCCGCTTGGCCAATTAGATACACAAAAATCTATGGGGCCAGACAGGATCCATCTGAGGGTATTAAGGGAGTTAGCAGAGGTCTTCGCCTAACCCCTTTCCCTCATCTACCAGCAGTCTTGACTGGGGAAGTGCCGCTTGACTGGAAATGGGCAAATACTATACCCATTTACAAGAAGGGTCGGAGGGAGGATGCAGGTAACTACAGGCCTTTCAGTCTGACCTCAGTACCGAGGAAGGTCATGGAATAGATTGTTTTGAGTGTTATCATACAGCACATGCTGGACAATTGGGTGATCAGGCCCAGTTAACGTATTTATGAAAGGCAGGTCCTGCCAGACCAATCTGATCTCCTTCTATGACAAGGTTACCCGTTTAATGGTCAAACTATTTCTCTGCTTGAGAAACTGGCTGCCCTTAGCCTGGACAGGCACACCCTCTGCTGGGCTAAAAACTGACTGGATGGTTGGGCCCAAAGTGTTGAGGTAAATGGAATGAAATCCAGTTGTAAACCAGTCATGAGTGTTGTTCCCCAGGGTTCAGTGCTGGGTCCAGTCCTGTTTAACATCTTTATCAATGATCTCAAAGAAGGGATCCAGTGCACCCTTAGCAAGTTTGCGAATGACACCAAGCTGGGTGCAAGTGTCGATCTGCCTGAAGGAAGAGAGGCTCTGCAGAGAGATCTGGACAGGCTGGATCAATGGACTGAAACCAACAGGATGAGGTTTAACAAGGCCAAGTGCAGAGTACTCCATTTAGGTCCAAACAACCCCATGCAGCGTTACGGGCTTGGGGAAGAGTGGCTGGAGAGCTGCCTGGCAGAGAAGGACCTGGGCTGTTGGTTGACAGCCGGCTGAACACGAGGCAGCAGTGTGCCCAGGTGGCCAAGAGGACCAATGGCATCTTGGCCTGTATCAGACACAGCGTGGCCAGCAGGACCAGGGAGGTGATTTTGCCCCTGTACTCAGCACTGGTGAGGTTGCACCTCGAGTACTGTGTTCAGTTCTGGGTCCCTCACTATAAGAAGGACATTGAGCTGCTGGAGCATGTCCAAAGAAGGGCAACAAGGCTGGTGAAGAAGCTGAAGAATAAACCGTATGAGGAACGACTGAGGGAATTAGGGTTGTTCAGCTTATAAAAGAGGAGGCTGAGGGGAGACCTCATCACTGTCTACAACCACCTGAAAGGAGTTTTTCATAGGGTGGGTGCTGTTCTCTTCTCACAAGTGACACAAGTTGCACAAGAGGAGGTTTAGATTGGACATCAGGAAGAATTTCTTCACTGAAAGGGTGGTCACGATTGGATGAGGCTGCCCAGGGAGGTGGTGGAGTTGCCCCCTGGAGGTGTTTAAAAGAAGGGTGGTTGAGTTCCTCAGGGACATGGTTTAGTGGGG
Organism: Neomorphus geoffroyi; assembly: GCA_033558235.1. Classification (NCBI taxonomy): domain Eukaryota; kingdom Metazoa; phylum Chordata; class Aves; order Cuculiformes; family Neomorphidae; genus Neomorphus; species Neomorphus geoffroyi. The sequence continues at coordinate 297,467 of JAUMJM010000099.1, forward strand.
AGACAGGTTCAGTTGGACTCGATGATCTTGGTGGTGTCTTCCAACCTTATGATTTTATGGTTCTATGATTCAATGATCTTGACAGACTTCAGAGGTGGGCCTGTGTAAACCTCATGAAGTTCAACAAGGCCAAGTATAAGGTCCTATACCTGACTCAGGGGAATCTCAAGCATACATACAGGCTGGGAGCAGAATGGATTGAGAGTAGCCCTGAAGAGAAGGACTTGAGGGTGCTGGTGGAAGAAAAGCTGAACATGAGCTGACAATGTGTGCTGGTATCACAGGCTGCACTAAAATAAGTGAAGTCCTCTACTCTGCTCTCGTTAGAAATTACCTGGAATACTGTGTTGAGTTCTGGAGCCCTCAGCACAGGAAGGACACGTATATGTTAGAGTAAGTCCAGAGGAGGGCTGGTGCATCTCTCATACAAGGACAGGCTGAGAGAGTTGGGATTGTTTAGCTTAGGGAAGAAAAGACTCTAGAGTAGGGATGTCAGACTCATGGTTCCTGCTGTTCTCCTGCTCCTGCTCCTGCTCCTGCAATGTAATGGGTGTCACATATGCCACACACATCACTAGTGTGCTAGCAGGAGAGTAGAGGCAAGGAACTTGGTGCTGCTACCAGGTAGAAACAAGATGCCACGCTGGATAAAACAAGGGGCCTACAGAAAAGCTGAAGAGAGGTTTAAAAATATCCAGTTCAAATATGTATCAAAAGGCACCTAAACAAAAAAAGAGAGTGTTGCTCCACGTTGAAAAGGCTATCAAATTTTCATGCCTGAATGCAACATTTTGTCACTTTATTCTAGGCACAATGGTGCAATGTTGATGGAGAAAGAAAGTGTTCTTAAAAACTTTTACTGAAAGATACTGCTAAAGGACATAAATTGATGAAGTGAGGTTGGGCTGCTAGAAACAAAACTACATTCAATTAAGTCAGAATTACTAGAACACTGTATACTTTGTAAAAAAATGAATACTGTAGCATTGGGGAGGAGAGATTGAGGAACTGCAAATTTGTGTCCTTCCTATCATGCTCACCACAGGTGGAAAATAATTTAAAATCAAGTTCAAAGAAAAGCATAAAACTTGAAGATATTTAAATTAAATCTGTGTTTGAAGTACTACATTCTATTTTTAAAAAATAAAATAGTAATTGAACTAAAACATTCTATATCCTGAAAGTATAATTTTCTGACTAGGGTTAAACTATATTTATTCAAACTGTATTTCATTTTCATATAAATATACTGTCTCAATCAAATCTATTTTTCCTTTTTTTATCCCTTATCTGTTACCATTGCATTCTATCTTTATTTGATACTTATGGTGTGATAAAAGGTACAAGAGAATTAATTCCTACATTTCTGTGAATATAGTACTCCTTGGGGGAAAAAAAAAAGAAAACATAGATAATCAGCTATTTCAAGCAGAGAAAGAAACTGAGAATCAGAAGAGCATGGGGAAGATGAGTTTGACTAAAAAGTTATGATTTCCATTTAAATCGGTGTATTTTCTGAAATACATAGAAGATAAGATGACAAAAAATCTTATATATATATTAGACAACAGCTCATTTCCTAAGACAAGACAGGATGCCAAAAATATAAGGCATCACCAGTAAGAATTCTCTTTGTCTAGGGAAATGCATGATCCCATTATTTTCCCTGATGACATATGCTCAAAGAGTACAACTCTGGATAAGCTTGAGAATCAAATTTTTCTGACCACAATTGAAGCAAACATACAGGACTGAAACAAAAATAGTAAAATTAGTTGTAGCTGACACTGCTCTGTAGTGTAGCTTTGTTGTTTGGTAGTACATAAATAAATTAGAAGGATAGAAATAAAGTCATTTTTTTCATGATTAAATATTTGTTCCTTTTCTCTTCCTCTGATAGCACTTTAAAAAATATCAATCCAGTTGTTTTGATTCCAGTTGATTAGTTATTTAGTATCTACCTGAGGGCTGAGAGAACAGTCAACCTTTTTTTTTTTTTCTTAGATAGGTCGAGGAAGCTACACTTCACCAGTCAGTAGAAGAAGTTGCAGCTCTGTCTCTCTCCTCTCAGGTTTCTATTTGTACCTGATTCATCTGACACAGAGATTTAATGGGGTCGTAGATGTAATTTTGCGGCTTATTGAGGTTCATTCCTGTATATAAGGCATTAGGGAAAGCAACTTCCTTCCCTCCTTTCTTCACGCTTTCCTAAAACAAAGAAAATACTTGGTGTTTTTTTCCCGAGTGCTAATGATTAGTTTGTTATGTTGATGGTGGGTCACTTATCAGGGAAGAAATCTGATTTAATTGGTTTATACTCTTATATTGATCAAAAGTTTGTCATGATTTAAGAGCACTGTGTAGACTTGGATACTAAACCACTTCAATGAACAATAAATGGAGTTTTATGAATCACACAGCTTTCATGTTCCTTGAAATAGAAGGCATGAGCCATGTGGAAGGTCACGGAGGATAATATAGTGAGTCCTGCCATAGGATATGAATTTGGGGGCAAGGTGCTGAGTATGCGGAGGTCTTTCTGCCTCTCTCCCTATATTCTGCACCATGTTTTTCTCTCTGATACTCTGGAGCCTCCCTCCACTGACTGACATGATTGGTTATGGGGATGGGTAGGGTCTAGCAGACTCTAGACTGGGGACATGTGTGTGTCCAAGGCACTGGACACCCACCAGAGTGTAACCTTTCAAAGGCTATCAAAATTTTTCAACTGTTCCAGAAATTGATGGGTTGTGGGTGCTGCAGGAACTCCTCTCTTTTAGTAACTAGTTGACATCCCTGTTCTACTGGGTTAGCAAAAGTTCAAATGCTACCACAGTTGTCAGCCAGGCTCAAGCAATGACAAATGTCACACTGTTGCAGTACTAGGCTGAAGATGTTATTCATTAGTTTGATGGCATTGCTACTACCTTAAGTACATCTGTAGTTCATGTAGTGGACATATTTGCTTTTCTGTGTTGGGATCACTAAGACATTAGGTCTTATTAAAGGCAAGTATGCAGATACATAAAGTGAATTTCTTTAGAATTGCATTCTACATACATCTAGTTATTTTTTCCAGTGGCTCAGTTCAATATATGAAATTAAGAACCTTGATCATGTGAGATCCTTAACTAAGACAAATCTTTGACTTATTGAACTTGCTGAATCACATATATTCAGTTTATGAAGCTTATTGGTGAGATTTTGGGAGAAAATATTCTTTACCCTTTCCAGTTTTCTCTATTCCTCTGTTGTTTTGATCTATGAGACACTTTGTCTCTCTTTATTTTTGATGTCACATGAAAAAGGAGGCAGATCAAAGAAATATCGAAACAAAAGTATTGGAGAATTGACAAAGTGGAAGAACAGCTGTGACAAGAATGTAATACTAGCTTTAATGGACTAATAAAACATCACAGACACTTTCTGATGCAGATGTAATGATTTCAGTGAAGGAGATGTGAAGTACTGTTCTTGCAGATAAATAGGAGTGATCTAGTTGTTAGTCACTACTCTTTGACACCATCCATAAAGATTTGCTAGAATTACCAGTCACTTGAGAGTACGTACCCGTGTTGTGTAGTGGATGGGTTGGAGTTTATGGATAGTTTTGAAATGTATTTAGGAGACTTAAGCAATTTATGTGGGTAGGAGCAGCACAAAACCATTTATCGATAAAATCATCTGAATTAGTAGACAGGATATATTCAACAAGAAATAGGTATATGTAGATTTAGTCACTGTTTAAGAATAGTATAACACAGGTCTTGTGCTCTATTGGTGTATTTCCATTTGACATCATTAGTTTAACAGCTCTAAAGGAGAAAGGAATGTATTGTAAATGTTACTCTTTAGTGACAACATTTGGAGTGAAGGTATCTTAAATCTGGATTTTAAACAGCTTCGCTTTCAAAAAGTTTTTAAATAGAAATTCTATAGAAGGCTATAACAAAGCTGCCACTTTGTGTTTATTTCACAGATGATACTAAATCCACTTCCATTGTAAATTTCTGAGTCATTTTCACATTGAATTCACTTCAGTTGAAACAATAAAATAATTTTAAAAATTCTTTTGCATTGTATTCTTATTCACATGGTAATTTAACCATTATAAATATCACCGTTTGAAAGGGGAGAAACCATAGAAAGAAAATCAGGAAGTCACAAAAAGACACTCATCCTGCAGCACTGTTTTGTAATTCTTAATATTTGCTTGACAGTCAAACTTTGGATTCATAATTGTCTTTTGTTGATAAGACTGCTATGCAGAGAAAAACAAAACATGAATAATTAGACAAGTTAGAGAAGGTATTTTATTTGGTCTTCTGGAGTTTAAAGTAGTGAAGGAAAGGGAAAGGGAAAGGGAAAGGGAAAGGGAAAGGGAAAGGGAAAGGGAAAGGGAAAGGAAAGGAAAGGAAAGGAAAGGAAAGGAAAGGAAAGGAAAGGAAAGGAAAGGAAAGGAAAGGAAGGAAAGGAAAAGGAAAGGAAAAGGAAAAGGAAAGGAAAAGGAAAGGAAAGGAAAGGAAAGGAAAGGAAAGGAAAGGAAAGGAAAGGAAAGGAAAGGAAAGGAAAGGAAAGGAAAGGAAAGGAAAAGGAAAGGAAAGGAAAGGAAAGGAAAGGAAAGGAAAGGAAAGGAAAGGAAAGGAAAGAAAGGAAGGAAAGGAAAGGAAAGGAAAGGAAAGGAAAGGAAAGGAAAGGAAAGGAAAGGAAAGGAAAGGAAAGGAAAGGAAAGGAAAGGAAAGGAAAGGAAAGGAAAGGAAAGGAAAGGAAAGGAAAGGAAAGGAAAGGAAAGGAAAGGAAAGGAAAGGAAAGGAAAGGAAAGGAAAGGAAAGGAAAGGAAAGGAAAGGAAAGGAAAGGAAAGGAAAGGAAAGGAAAGGAAAGGAAAGGAAAACCTTATCTACTTTAGGAAAATAAAAAAGAGGGGAGGGGGAATGAAACAGCGTATAGCTAGCTCAATAACTATTAGACACAGTAAACCTATTGTTGCATTTGCGTCCGGAATTCATAAATTTCTGATTGCTGGAAGCTGAGTGTGATAAACCAGAAGAAAACGTAAAAACTAAGCCACTCTCTGCTTGCTCCATTTCTCATTTCGTTTGTCCATTCTGTCAGTGATGATCTGATCTGACACAGCATGGATGTTTTTCTTTCATACCATCAAAACGACATGATGAAAAAAAGTGAGAGGCAGATGAAAAAAGAATTTAGGTTCTTAATTTAAGCTTTAGGCGAAATGAGTGAGTCTAGGAATTATCTTAGATTTACTTTGGATGTCTGCTACATACAAGAGTTTGGATAGCCTAGCTTTAGGAACCAAACATACAGTTACCAGGTGTTGTGGTCTGGGAATTTTCCGAGGAATTTTTCTTCCCTTTGCTAATAAAGGGAATTTCAGCAGACGCGAGGGGGGATGGGGGGAGGACGTTTCCGGGGAAACCGGGACAGAGGTCGTCCGCGGACATCCGTTTTCCTCTCGGACGGCAGTGGCGGCAGCGGCGGCAGCAGCGGCAGTCCCTGAGTGCATACGTTTTGCAATCTCTGAAGCAAAGATCACGGGTCATCTGAATCTTCCACAACTCCGGCAGAACTCGCACGGTTTCCATCTCCCTCCCCCGTCCTTCCCCGGCTGCGGGGGGGCCGCGCCTTCCCGTGCAGGGCAGCGACTGCTCGCCAGCTGTTAAAGAGACCTGCATCGCAAGATTCTGGGTACTCAATCTATTTCTTAAGACTTTTAGGTTTTAGTTGTGATTAGTGTTGATTCTGTTCTGTATACACATATATTTGTAGCTAAGAACGGTTATCTCTTCTATACAATTTTTTTTTTCTGATCTTTAATATATGGTAACATGTCTTAGTTTTCATCTAAACTAAGACACCAGGTTCAACTGCAATGTCATAATCACACAACCATAATTCTACAATTATGAAAAAAAATATATGAAGGTAGCAAAATTAACTTGACTCTCTTCATGTGTAAAAGGAGAAAAGAAATTTTTAGATACTTATTAAAATTTTAGGAGCAAACTGTGGCATAGCTGTGTACTTCATGTTTATGATTTAGATACAGGAATGGCTTTTCTTAGGACAGCACTAATGTTTCATAACTGATTGCCTCAATCATGCCTTCAGAGGCTTGCACCTGTGTTACAGGCATGGCTCATCTGCTGAGCCATCACAATGCAGAATAATAAATAAAATAGTATTGTTTGGGTTATCAGTTCCCAAACTAGCAGCAGAATGCAATTGTTTGGACTGTGTAAACTAGCAATTCAGCAGCCACTGGAGAAGTAGGAAGCAGCCCAGGCAAGCAAGCTTTCTGGAATCACAGCTTTCCTTCTTTCTGAGTCTGTGTCCCTAGACTGCAGCAACTTAGCTGATTTATCTGGGACTTAGTCTTCCAAAGTCTTTGTCCAACTCTGCAAAAAGCTGAGATTACCTTTTTTTTTTGTTTTTTGACAAATTCAGAATAAAAATTTTAATACCTAGCAGGTATTAGCTAGAAGTTTGTGTTCAGAGTTGTTAATTCCCTCACTCTTCCATTTCTAGAAGTATTCTTATCTTAGCAATTCCATCAAGCAATTTTTCTTTCCACCACTTCTGTATTCCTACATTTAGTGGTTCTAAACCCCACAATTTTCCAATTCATTTCCAGCTCACAATTTCTACCTTTTCAGTGTTACTATTCATGTAACTTTTGTGGGCGAAAAAAACAGATTTTGCTTCGGTTCTCCAAGCTTTTCACTTGAACTGTACCAAAACCACAAGTGTCCAGATTAACTGTACATGATATTAAACATTAACAGAAACCAACGATTTGCATTTTAATAACATTGTAAGCAACTGGTAAATGAATGCATTAATTCTGATTAGCTAGACATCAGACACTAAATTGTAGAGTTCATTGATATGTGTATGGTTAAAAAGGATATTTTAAGCCGTTTGGCATAATTTTCTCCAGCAAAAGACTACAAAAAGTAAGTTAAGCTTAACTAATATAATGTAAGATACTGAGCTATTCTCACACTAAGAAAAAAAGCAAAAGCAAAACAAATGGCTGGGCCACCAAAATGAAAACTTCTACCTTATGATATTAAGGTTCAAACGAAAAATGTGTTGTAGAGTGAAGTGGAAAATCAAAAGTCAGAGGTAGATTTGAACATTTTAGCATTATCAGGATTAAATCCAGTTAAATTAGTCACAGAATGAGAAGCTCTGGGAAGCTATGAAATTAGAATGTGGTATTGGTCACGAAAAAGGTCAGGTTGCTGTTCCTCTCCCATAAAGAATAAATCAAAGCTCTACAGATGAACAGCATGAAGTGAATCTATGAGTATGAGGAGATATGTTATTATTATTTTCTCCCACAGACCTTATTTCTGGATTTCCAGTCTCTTTTATGCATTGTAGTCACAATTGCACAACCAGAATTTACCCATTATAACCTATTTTAAACAAAATTCTTCATTGCTGCAGAAGGTAGATCTTGATGGTGCAGCCTTTAATGCTGCAATTTGGCTCGATTTGTGATTGTCTGTTGTATTTGCATCTGTGTTTACTATTCTTTCATTACTGCTTGCTTCTCTATTTGTTACTTCTCAAAGGAATTACAGGAGGCTCAGATTGTTTTTAGCATTTCTGTATTACTGAAAGAGAGCAAGGGAATAACTGGAGGATATACCAGTGGAGGTTTAGCTTGGATATTAGCGAAAACGTTCTTCAGCCAGAGGGTGGTGGAGCATTGGAACAGCTCCCCAGGGAAGCAGTCATGGCACTAAGCATTTGGAAGTTACCAAGAAGCATTTGGACAATGCCCTCAGACACATGGTGTGAATGTTGAGATGTCCTATGTAGGGATAGGAGTTGGACTTGAAGATCCTTTTGTGTGGGTCCCTTCCAACTCAGGACTTTCTATGATTCTATGAACTTTAGTCCCCATTTCTTCACTGATACTGAAGTGAAAACTGAATAAATGGAAAACAACATACCCATAGCTTGTTTCCTGAAATAATGTTGTCTCTTTTGTCCATGACAATAACTGGTAAGTTATCGACCTCTGTGTCAACCCACAATCTATTCCAACTGATTTCCCCTTCCTCTCCTATCCTCTTGAGGAGAAGTCGAAAGAGTGGCGGCTGGATGGGTGTCTAGGAGCCAGTCAAGGTCAACCCACCACAAAAGCAAGACATCTAATTTGCTTTATGAATTGCTATTGAGTATCAAACTAGCATTTTCATGGAAAAAAGTACTAATTCCTCCAAGTATCCTAACTGGTAGTGGATACCTGTGTGCATCACTGTGCAAATATTTTGAATTTCTTCTACTTCTGTTCAAGCGTATACCTTGTGAGGTCTACCTGCACTTGGTTCCTTTTCCTAATATCAAATAACTCATTCATCAATACTTCTTTTGAACTTACTATTCACTCATTTTGTCAGATCTAAAAGTTATTTGATAGAACACAGCACACGTCACAGTCTAGCCGTCTGTGGAGGTCTCTATAGACCTCTCTACACTGAAGGAACATTCAAGTACTTTTGTGATTTTGCCATGACAACTTATTGCACAGAAAACTTGAGCATTCTTGAGTCCCTTAAGATTCTATAATGAGTTTTAATTAAAAAAAATGGACCACATAATTTGATTTAAAACTAAAGTGTAACTTAAAAACAGCTCAGGTATTACCATTCTGTGTATATATATATATGTATGGTAACACATATAAAGTGAATAAGTATAATAGAGTATATTATTTTCCCGCAGGTTTTAGCACAGTCGCTTCATAATTTTTATTTTTTTTTTTGCAAAAAGGAAAAGAATAGAAAAGATAAAGCTCTTTTTATAATCATTTTTTCTTTTTTATGTTGGTTATATCAGTCCCTTATGAAATACTGTTAAGTTTAGATTTTTAAGTTTTACAACATTTGCACCCAAAAGTCATGGAATACTTCCTGTCATTGTGGGGCATATTATACAAAACACTATGCCCTGGCGGGAAAGACTAAATACAGGGGTGAGTTCTTATATGCATTGTAACTTAAAAAGTGGAGAAATAAAAAAATGCAAGTTTCCTGAATTTTGGAACTGAGCCAGAATTTGAGGATGTTTCATTTTATAGACCAAATCACTGCCTTGTAGTTTTTATTTTCTTCCTTATAGAATTGAGTATCATAATGATATCAGGGGATTTAATATTTGGTGACATTTCAGTTTTGTAATTCTGTAGATAAACATATATAGTTGGAAGAGGGTGCTAGAAATTAAATAAAAAGTGTTGTTTCTGTGTTATCATATGATAATAGTGCTTAAAGTACACAGTCTACTCTGGGTAAACTACTTTGAATGCATTATTTCCAAAGATAACAAAATGTCTAGCAGCATGAAAACTATCATGAAATCCAGAGTGGAACTGAAAATACTTGCAGGTAGCTCATTTCAATTCTCACAGCTTATGCACAATGCAATATTGTGAGGAATTTCTGTGCAGGTGGAAACTTAATTTTATTCACTGCATGCCATTCTCCAGTGTCTTTTCTGACAGAAAATTTCAGGATTTTATATTGAGTTTATTGAACTTATTATACAATATCTTTCTTGAGTACCTTTATACCACTATTAGTAAAAGGTCAGCAAGAATGATTCTGACATTGTCGTTTTACACTAACAGAATGGATGCCATGGCAATTCATACCAGCTGCTGGTCTATGCTACTGGCGTGTGACAGTATCACAATTAGGTTTATTTTTATTATTTATTATTCCTGTTGTACTTCTTCTCCATTTTGTTTATTTCTCCTAGCTTCCTGTATCCGTTCTCAATAATGCCTGGTTTCCTGCTCTGTTCCTCAGCAGCTTACCAATTTTTCTATCCATCCGTTTTGAATATGTCCAAATGATGAGATGTTAAATACATGAAAAGCTATAATGAAATCATAATTTCCAGAAAGGCTGATCTTTCCTAGTATACACATCGTTATTCAAAAAATTCTTCAGCATGTAAGGCTATCCTCTAAAGTGTTTCTTTCCTTTCCAAAGCATTTTGTGCTTGTAATTGCTTCAGATACTTAAAATTCAAGTAAACAGTGAGATAGGATTCTGCCTCTCTCCAGTACTGGACTGCACATAAAAGAACCTTCCCTCAATAAGAGGCAACTGCATACATTATGTATGAGAAAATGTAGCAAAGTGCAAACTAGTGTATATATTAAGAACATCTCAAAATTAATACACCTGGCCATTTTAATGAATAGGATTTTACATAACTGAACTGAGAAAGAACCTATTAAACAGAGTATTTTTTTAATACAGCAAGTGCATATGCATTTGATACAGTGGGAATCACAGTATCACAGTATTACAAGGCTGGAAAAGACCTTTGAAATCATCGAATCCAGCCTATGACCCAACACCAACACCTACTCGTCATCTAAACCATGGCACTAAGTGCCTCATCCAATCTCCTTTTAAACTCCTCCAGAGACGGTGACTACACCACCTCCCTGGGCAGCACATTGCAATGGCCAGTCACCCTTTCAGTGAAGAATTTTTTCCTATCAAGCCTAAATGTAACATGAATATAGCATGACGTGTTTGTAACTGTTTTCTTGGTAGAATACCATGTGATTACATGGCTCTATAGAAAATGCTGTACTCCCTCAAGAGCCAAGAACTATTTTTTGAAGAGTAAAAGTAGTTTCATGCTTAATAGTGAGAGAAGAGTTTCATAGATAGAGGTATTCTTCTGGGCGTTTGAGGCTTTTGAGTTTCAGTACTGAAAAACGACAGTATTTCAATAAGCTATGGAGATAATTAAAGTTTTTAACTAGTCAGAAGGACAAAATATATTTAATTTATTGTGCCTTTGCAGCTCATCCCATGAATAATTTATGTAGTTTTGTAAAAATATAAAAGCATTTTTTCCATGTTTTTACAAGTACTTTAAAGTACCTTGTCCAAAACCAAATAGGGAAATGCAAATTTTCAAGAAACATACAGGAATGCTTCCTTCAAGAACAGCTGTGAATTAGGACCAGTTCCAAAACAAGGCATCTTATAATTATTGGTTAAGAAGCTTCCATGGCTGTACTTCCCTGCGGAATTTCTTTGGCTACATTGCCAGTAGTGTATGAAGGGTTGTTTTTTCCTTATTTGAATCGTAATATTTCGTAGTTATTTCTTTCCACAGTTACTTCTGTATGATACAACATTTGATGCAGTCCTGCAAAATTCTTTGCATAAATAGTCCAGGCATTGTCTATTGATAAAGTAAAAGCCAGAGCTAAACTGGATGACAAAATAAGATGTTAGAATGCACAGATACACACTGCATATTTGTTCACTTGTGAGAAGAAAAAACCACTAGCCTGATTCTTTCCTATGTTTCCTCAAGGAACATAGGGTTAGAAACTTATTCACATATCTAACTATTCCTCATTAGGCTTATGAGTTACGATATTTTGGTAACAGCTTGATAGTATTGGTCAAAATTATCTAACAATCTGATTGTTGTTAGACTTGATGAAAATGTTGTGTATTAAAGGGCCTTATATTACCATAGAATTTCACATTTTAAGATGCTCACTGAAATATTACAATACTAAATATTTTATTTTTATTTCTTATGAATTTTGAGATAGCAAATCCAGTGCAAGGCCAAAGTTTCTTTAAATTACTCAGTGCCATTGGTTATTCTGTTAGTTACTGGTGGAGATATATTTATAAATGTACTGTTCTCATGCACTGACTCCACAATGTTCAGATGACTATCAGGGTGACTTATTCTATCTGCATTGGTGACTGTTTCATTCATATTGACATGGAAAAACATTTGTTTCAATACTGATCATCTGCTCTTTATTAAAAGACAGATTCATTAAGGTGGAGTACATCAAGAGAAGGTGACAGCATCTGTGTGAACTAGAGAAAGCTCTCTATTTCTTTTTTAAAGAAAACAGAGCCCTCGATTCCTTTCACACAATGCAAAAGCATCTTGAGTTGGTTTCATCTGCACTAGCTGTAGTATTTTGCTTTTGGCCATTCCAGTAACATTTATCTCCTCCTTTCCCCTATTCATCCATTGGGTTAAACTGTATAAATGGTTAGAGTTCAAATTACTTTCTCCATGTCTGTAATGCTAAACTGACTGTGCTCAGAATTGTTATCCAGTGTTGATGCCATCTGGAGAGGAATGGCTGGCATCGATGATGCTAAGCTCTCTCAGCCCTTAAAGTGTCTGTTGGGAATGGTCTCTGGTCTGTGACAACTCTTGAAGCACAACTAGAAATGGTTTGAAAGAGGGTTAGCTTGTTCATGCTGCATTTGAACATGCACACACACACATAAAAAGAAAAAAATAATTGAAAAAGAGTTTGTGTCAGTGCCCAAGAAAACTTCATGGCACTACTTAATTTACTAATATAGAAATAGCCAAATAGATTTGAAGCTGATTTTACAGAATTCTAGTGTCCCTGGATTCCAGACTAAACCTTGCAGCCAAGAATTTTGCTCATTATAGCGGCCTTCCTGTACCTGAAGGGGGCCTACAAGAAAGCTGAGGAGGGACTTTTTACAAGAGCCTGTAGTGATAAGATGAGGGGGAATGGCTATAAACTGAAAGGGGGAAGATTAATGTTAGACATGAGGAAGAAATTCTTCATGATGAGGGTGATGAGACACTGGCACAGGTTGCCGAGGGAATTTGTGGATGCTCCCTCCCTGGAAGTGTTCAAGGCCAGGTTGGATGGAGTCTTGAGCAACCTGGTCTGGTGGGAGATGTCCCTGCCCATAGCAGGGGATTGAAACTGGATGATCTCTAAGGTTCCTTCCAACCCAAACCATTCTATGATTCTATGATTCTATGATTCTATGATTCTATGATTCTATGATTCTATGAAAATTGTCAAGTATCTAAGAAAAAACAGCAGCTAGCACACTGAGTTTGGATGCATTGAATAAGAAATGCTGAACAGAGGAGTATCTAGTCCTGAGGACAGAAGTAACAGTCATTCACCGATGTAGGTTTCTTGGCCTTATCGCTTCTTTCTAGAACTAGACATCATGTTTGTCATCTAAAGACTGTACCTTTCTTTCCCTTTAAAAAAAAAAAAGGAAACAGCAAGAGTGAGAATGACCTGCTCTTAAACCTCTGTATCTCCTGCTTTATAGCATAGCAAGACTTTATACTACAACAGTGACTTCAGAGGCCCATCCTAACCTAAGGAAGATCAAAACCAAGTTCTAGAATAGAAAATTATGGGTATTCAACATTCTTTCTCAAACTGCAGAAAATAATCTGAAGTTAACTGAGCCAAAAAGAACCCCTTGTGGTTAAGACATTCACATACAGGAAAGAGGAAGTTCTGTCTTCTGGAATATTTTTTTCTTTTTTTTAACTGAAAGTCATAGGAACAGAACATTTTAAACTTTGTAAAACTTTGAACCTGTGGAAGTAACACAAAAGGTTTCAAAAAATTCCTCATTTTAGTAGGATTGAATTTTACTTTCACAATACATTCTGTAATGTTACATTGCTTTTAAATGTTCATGCTCTGTTAATGAGAACTAAACATATTCAGTGTAGGATGTCATTATGTTAACTATTGCTAAATTTCTATTGACTCTTCTAATCTGGAAGTGAGCTGTTCTTCGTATGAGTTTAGTCTTCTTACGCAGAATAGATCCTGCCCGAGACTTCTTCCTCCATGAGAGTAGAGACAACTTATGTGACACAGAGAGGGTCCAGTTGTGTTTCTTACCTGAGCTGGTCAAAACGCTCACCTTAACACAAACTAGACAAGTCTCAATTAAGCCATATTTTGGATTTTATTATATTACACTAGGGATTATCCAAAATGTAGTGATGTATTAAATCAGAATTATTGTTTTATTAAATATCCAGACAAGAATTATTGTTTTATTTTCAAGAAGAGAATAAGAGGAGATTGTTCATGATATCTGAATAGACCTTCTCCTGGTTATCCTACTCAAGCCTCCAGCTAGGGTTTTGAGTGAATGACATCTATGAAGTTTATTTTCCTTAACCCTTCCGGGTTTGTCTGTAGTGCTACACCTGTAGTTTTGCTTTACATTAAATTTAAAGATGCATTTGTATAAAGACACAGTAAAAAAGTAAAGTCAGGCTACAGAATGACTGTATGATGGTACAGGTTATTAAAAAACACTTAACAAAGTATATGCAGTAAAATAATAATCAGCTTTCACACATCCTTGCTTACTATAGTGTCATATATCAACCGCATAAAGAATTAGCAGATTCAGACAAAGAATCACCATTTCTTTCATCTAGTTGGTTTATCTAGTTCTTTCATTTAGTTGGTTTGTCTGACTATCAGGGCAGTTTCTTTAGCCCTTTTTCTTCCTTTATTTGTTTCACTTCTTGGGCCAAAACAATCAAGGTAATGAATTTGGTATGTACACAGTCCAATGCATTTTCTCAGAGTTGCTTGTACTATTTATGTGGAGCCAGTCAATTTTCCAAAACTGCATGATGCTTCTAGTACAGACACAGGTTTTTCTGAATTATATGTTCCTTATGTCCATAGTGACTGTCACAATATAACAGTTGGAGTTGCCTTGCTTCCAAGGTATTACATGTGTCAATTGATTTGTTTAAGGCTTTTTCAGTGACCTACTTGGGAATATACAGCAACTCAGCAACTGTTGTCTAGAAAATACTTCTAAAATGTACATATCTTTTTGTGTCTTATGACTCGAGCTGCTACAAGTGCAAAGAATGTATTTGCACTGTGGTACTATAGTAAATCATTTAGTTAAAACTTTGGTTAATCTTTGGCTTTGGCTTTGAAATTTCTGCAAATAATGAAGGATGGAATTTGGATATTCTGGACAACTTTTTCATTTAATTTCATTTAATGTAATTTCTGAGAAACAAGAAATGTTCTGTTGCACAAACCAGTATAATTGATGCTTTCACTGGAAATTAAACTACTGTCATTACTATATAAAAATATATATTTATATGATAAGGATTTATTCTGCTATTTCTGTCAATACATTATAAGCTTATTATAAGGTGATTGCCTAGAAGATTAATTAAAATGCTGTTTTCACCAAGAGATTATTCTTTATTTAATTCTATATGGGTTTTTTTAATAAATTACTGACGGGTCAATGAAAAACTCTGTTGTCTGACCTCTTTTAATGACCCCCAAATAAATACCTGATCTTCAGAACTATGTATGTAGCACAAACACATTCACATACAAATGAGGCGAAGGAAATACATGATGAATTATTAAAAGATCAGTCTTACTAAATTTTAAGGCTGTTTCTCTTTATTATGGTGTGATAAGATAACTTGAATCCTCAAATGTGTTTGATGGGCTTTACAGTAACACTGTCCCCTTTTACAATTACACTTACAAAGAAAATTTAAGGAGTAGTCCTCAAACCATAGAATCATAGAATCACAGAATTATAGAATTATAGAATCATAGAATGCCTTGGATTGGAAGGGATCTTAAAGATCATCTAGTTCCACCTCCCCCTGTCATGGGCAGGGACACCTCCCACTGGACCAGGCTGCTTAAACCTGGCCTTAGTCCAATAACATAGCCTGTGCCAGAAAAAAAATAATCCATGGGATGGATGGGGTAAAATGCAGTTAGTTGAGATTTACTCAGAGGTGAACAGAACTGCTGTTCAGCAGGGAGGATGCAGCTATGCACAATGAGTAGGAGAAACCCCAAGGACAAAGCTGTTATCCTTACTAAGAACTTTTCTATGGTAAGTAGTCAGTAGACTCGGGGTTATACATTAATAAAGTAAATATACTGTATTCTAGTTATCATGCACAAGTTCCTTGTGTACTTTTAGCTAACTATTTCTTACTGGCACATAATGTGCACTAACATTTCATAGATAACTGAACTCACTAAGGGGTTGTTTACATCTCAGACTGCAATGTAATGTAGGGATGTTTGATCTAGATTGAAATGAGCTGTCTTAATTACAGGAAACACTGGAGCCAGAATGACACGAGATTGCACTGTTTCCTGAACAGGAAAATCAGTAGTCTATGAAGACCATGCTGGGAGGTACATTCTTTTAAGTATGAGGAAATACCCTTGACCTCTCTTAACCAAAGCAACAGCAGTTTGGTACAGGCTCCAAAGCAAGCAAACACCTGGGCCATGAACAGGCCAAGAATTCCAGGAAACCCACGAGGAGCAGAGCAACAGAGTGAATATCAATAAATTGTGGATATAAGGAGCCTTGTGCATCCCTCTCCTATTGTGTGTGAATTGATTAAAAGCCAATCACTTTTATCCTATAAATATGACAGCCTAGAGTGAAGTTCTCCCTGCTAGGCAGTGTGGCTGCATGGCAATGATATCCCCTTGTGCTGGGATGCCTCTCAAGGGAGCTTCTTGAAGCAATGAGATCTTTCACCAATGATGGATTGCTGGTAAGCCCCTTTTGAATCCTCCCTTGATGGTAAATGAACTGCATGCCAGGCAACTCTCCTCTCTAATAGAGATTAGTTTAGCCTAAATAAGTGAGATTTTAAGCAGAATAAATCAGAGTTATAATACTGTGTAATTTAGTATGCTGTTTGCTTAGCTTTGCTTATTTAGCATTAGTGGCTAGAGTATTAGGCTACAATCTGTAAATTTCCACATAAACTTGCTGTAAATGTGTACTTTTGAATCAAAACAAGGCCTCCAGAGCCAAAGTAAGTCAAGTAGAGGTTCAAGGATACAGAAAATTGACAACAGCTGCAACTAGACAACATAACAACTGATCTGAAAGACTGAAGAAATCTAATGAAGAAGACTCCAGACTCAAATATTACTGTTGGATCAAACCATCACTTGAGGCACAGGTAAATAGTCTGTAAGAGTATAATTGCCCAGGGATTTCTTCATTCAAGTTGGCTTCTCTGCCTGGAGTCAACTATGCTGCTGTACCCCTTTGTCAAATTATTTATTTTATAAAATCTGATGCCTGAGAGTCTGCTTTGTAAAACCTTGGTTTTGAACTTCCAAGTAATGTCACACTGGATGCTCAGATGGAATATAAGTGAGAGAGATAAGCATGATGAGACACTGAAGACTTAGCTAAATGACATAAAGAATCGAGTATGCACATATAATCACAGAATCACAGAATGATTTAGGTTGGAATACCAACTTTAAGATAACACTTTAACACTGCCAGGTTCCACACTGAACCATGTTCCTAAGCATCACATTTACATGTCTTTTAAATACCTCCAGGATGGTGAATCAATCACTTCCCTGGGCAGCCTGTAATCCTTTAGCTATGAACACATAATTTTACCCTCTGAATCCCCCAGCTATAACACATTGACCAAGTTCAGGACTAAGACTGAATACAGCTACACTTAGACTCATCTCTTAGAAGGAGTTTAGAAAGCAAGGGGGTCCACACTGAATCTTATGACTCGACGGCAGGGTCTCCTTTATGTTTTTGCATCCCCAGTCCCTGTGTAAATCAGCCCAAATTGAATCTAACCCATTCTCTCCGTATTTCCTCCATACAGTAACTTAACTTGCCATTGAACTCCGTTAAGACACTCTTTTATCTAAAAACCCCCTCATTCATGACAGACAGGCATGTCTGTGCACACTAAAATAATGTACAGTGAGTTCTGGGGAGTAATAGTAAACTAAACTCATGGAGCAGATTGTCATGAGTGCTATCATACAGCACATGCGAGACAATTGGGTGATCAGGCCCAGTCAACATGGGTTCACCAAAGGCAGGTCCTGCCTTGCCAATCTGATCTCCTTCTACAACATCCCTGTTTAGTGGATGAGGGAAAGGCTGTGGATGTGTTGTACCTGAACTTCAGTAAAGCTTTTGACATAGTTTCTCACAGTATCCTGCTTGAGAAAATGGCTGCCATTGGACTGGACAGGCATACTCTCTGCTGGGTAAAAACTGGCTAGATGTCCAGGCCCATAGAGTGTTGGCAAATGGAATGGAATCCAGTTGTAAACCAGTCACAAGCGGTGTTCCCCAGGGTTTAGTGCTGAGTCCAGTCCTGTTTAACCTGTTTAAGTTGGACTCAATGATCTCAAAGTTCTTTTCCAACCTTATGATACTGTGTGATCAATGAAGAGATGAAGGGATCGAGTCCACCCTCAGCAAGTTTGCAGATGATGTTAAGCTGGGTGGACGTGTCAATCTGCTTGAAGGAAGTGAGGCTCTGCAGAGGGACCTGGACAGGCTGGATCACTGGGCTGAGACCAACGGGATGAGGTTCAACAAGGCCAAGTGCAAAGTCCTGCACTTGGAACACAACAACCCCATGCAATGGTACAGACTTGGGGAAGAGTGACTGGAGAGCTGCCTGGCAGAGAAGGACCTGGACTGTTGGTTGACAGCTGGCTGAACATGAGCCAGCAGTGTGCCCAGGTGGTCAAGAGGACCAATGGCATCTTGGTCTTTATGGCCAGCAGGACCATTGATTGTGCCCCTATACTCAGCATTGGTGAGGTCTCACTTCGAGTACTGTGTTCAGTTTTGGGCCTCTCACTATAAGAAGGACATTGAGCTGCTGGAGTGTGTGCAGAGAAGGGCAAAAAGGCTGGTGAGGGGGCTGGAGAATAAGCCCTATGAGGAGAGACTGAGGGAACTGGGGTTGTTTAGCTTAGAGAAGAGGAGGCTGAGGGGAGACCTCATCACTGTCTACAACTACCTGAAAGGAGGTTGTGACGGGGTCGGTGCTGGTCTCTTCTCACAAGTGACAAGCGATAGAATAAGAGGAAATGGCCACAAGTTGCGCCAAGGGATGTTTAGACTAGACATTAGGAAGAATTTCTTGACTGAAAGGGTCATCAGGGATTGAAAGAGGCTGCCCAGGGTGGAGCTGCCGTCCCTGGAGGTGTGTAAAAGACAGGTGGATGATTTCCTTAGGGACATGGTTTAGTGGGGAGACAGGTCTGGTTGGACTAGATGATCTCGGAGGTCTCTTCCAACCTTATGATTCTATGATTATAATCCATACTCTATTTCACCTGTTCATAATTTTCTGTCTAAGTAAATCCAAAAATTACTGTGCAGGTGAAGGACTGCTGTTAAAAGTGGAAAGTCCAAGGTTCTCAACTTTTTCAAAATTCTTAGAGAAAGAAGAAAACAGAAATTGATCTAGAAACTCAATAGGAACTGTTCATGGCCTCCTTTAGAGGCTAAGCAAGTGATGCGTGTAGACATGAGATGGCAGAAGTTTTGTGGAGAAAAGGCTAAAGTATAACTGTTCCAAGCAAGCACCCCGCTATTCCATAGTGATGAGGCAGGCTGAAGGTCAAACCAAAAAGTCAAGTCAGCAGATTGCAAGTCTGGATCAGGGAGGTACCTAGACAGGATGTAAATGCAGCGGTAATGCAGCCACAGCCTATCTCAGGTCGGGGCCAAGCACAGAAACAGCAGATCTTAGTCACTGCCCCAAGCGGAGGCAGGGAGAGCCACTGCTGAGGCTTCTTCCATGTTTTTTCCCTTTAATTTCCAAAGCTGGCATTGAGTGTACTCTCAGCAAGCTTGCAGATGACATTAAGCTGGGTGGACGTGTCGATCTGCTTGAAGGAAGGGAGGCTCTGCAGAGGGATCTGGACAGGCTGGATCGATGGACTTAAACCAACAAGATGAGTTCTACAAGACCAAGTGCCCACTCCTACACTTGGAACACAACAACCCTATGCAACGATACAGACTTGGGGAAGGGTGGTTGGAGAGTTGCCTGTCAGAGAAGGACCTAGGCTGTTGGTTGACAACTGGCTGAATTTAAGGCAGCAGTGTGCCCAAGTGGCTAAGAAGGCCAATGGGATCTTGGCCTTTATCAGAAACAGAGTGGCCAGCAGGACAAGGGAAGTAATTACGCCTCTGTACTCGGCACTGGTGAGGCCACACCTCGAGTACTGTGTTCAGTTTTGTACCACTCATTCTAAGAAAGACATTGAGCTGCTGGAGTGTGTCCAGAGAAGGGCAACAAGACTGACGAAGGAGCATGAGAACAAACCTTACGAGGAGTAACTGAGGGAACTGGGCTTGTTAAGCTGAGAAAAGAGAAAGTTGAGAGAAGACCTCATCACTGTCTACAAATACCTCAAAGGAGGTTGTAGTGAGGTGCGTGTTGATCTCTTCTCACAGGTGACAAGTCATAGGACAAAGGTAATGGCCACAAGTTGCACCAGGGCAAGTTTAGACTGGATGTTAGGAAAAATTTCTTCACTGAAAGGGTGGTCAGGCACTGGAATAAGCTGCCCAGGGAGGTGGTTGATTCACCATCCCTGGAGGTGTTTAAAAGATGGGTTGATGAGCTCCGTAGGGACATGGTTTAGTAGGTGTTGTTGGATTGATGATCTCAAAGGTCTTGTCCAGCCAGATGATTCTATGATTCTATGATTTAACTATAATTAATTGTTTTAAGTCTTGTGAAGGATATGCTTATTAGGATAGAGTTCCTAGGATTAGATTAGAGTCTTTGAGACCAATTCATAAGAAAGAGTATTTTCATGTAACTCAAATCCTAGAATTCCTTTGTGTTTTAAAGAGATGTCTGAATCTGCAAGCAGGTCAAAACATCTTTACATTGGGATCTGTGGTAGGATCAAACCTCATTTCTTAATGTTGAGCATTTAGTAGTTTTTCTCATAGGACTGAAAACCTAAGTAAGCTTCATTTGTCTGCAAATTTCTTTTGGTCTTCTCTTTTCATCTGTTGTAGTTAATTTATGTTCATATTTTCTGTATAATATCAGTGAAAATTCTTTGTGTGAATTTATCTTACAGTTTCTACAGAGAAGCTATACAAATTTGACATTGAGGTATTACTTTTCTTCCGTATAAACTGTGTGTAGATTTTACAGTTAGATCTATGTGGTTTAGCAGTGGACAGAAACAACTATGAAAGAGTCTGCCTATAACTATTTTTTATGGCAAGGGAAAATAACAGGACAAATTATAAAAAGGCAAACCCATGCTGTCTTTGTTTAATTAAGATAACAGCTTTCATCAAAGTGAGAATATGGCCAATGCGACGAGCAGAGGAAAGCAAGACACGTATTCAATGTGAATCATAAGCAAGCTTCCAGTTTATTGATGTGACACAGCTTCTTTTATGCTCCTTTGCTTTAATTATGCACATGTGTTATAACATAATTGGTTACCTTTAATTATGCATACGTATTATAACATTACTGGCTACTGGTGACATCACTTACCAGCCGCAGTTTGTTTCCCGGCTGCAGTTAGTTTCCCGGCCGCAGTTTGTTTCCCGGCCGCTTATCCTTTCCATGCTGGCTCGTTACCAGGAATGTTGCTTACTACTTGCTCAAGGTTATCTTCATGGGCCTCCTGCATAGCTCACTTATGCTAACCTAGCTCGCTTATAATAACAGAGGCCTAGGCACACCAGCTCAGGCTTAACACTGTTACATGCTGCAAACTAACTCATCCAGGGACCCATGTCACGGTTCCTTGAGCCATTCCCCAACAGGCCAAGGTAACCAAAATCACTAACCTTACTGCTGAGGAGCATTTAAAAAGCCGAGATTAAAGAGGCTTTTGAAATGCTGGGCTTACAGACAGGAAAACTGAGAGTTTTCTGAGACAAGAAGAGATAGAATTACCCTATATCAATGAAGAACTTGCACTTTCATGTCAATTCAAACATTCTTTTGCGAAACTGTTAAGGTAATATCATACCCATATGGTAATAAACAGAAATGCAAAGTCTTACCTAAGAAATAGGGCAACTGCTAACGGGGAGAGTTGTACAGTAGTATGGCTTGGAGTGGTAGTCAGGCTAACTTGGGAACTATCAGCAGGGGGATGGATTTCTAAACATGTTTCTCTTGGACGACAGAAGAAACCTCGTACAGCTCTGTATAGCAGACAGGTGAAATATCTTGGGTAATATATTTTGTACCCTTTGTCTACTTTTGTATTAAGGATATGATTGATATTTAATATACACAATCTAGACAGAGGACTTCCACTTCACAGAATCATCCTAAATGGTCACCCACAGAGGTGATCAACAGTGGTGCAACCATGTGCCATAGCGAGGCAGGGGATCATGGTGTACAGGCAGGGTTCCTGAGCAAAGGAAACTCCAGGGGAGCACAGAGACAGAGGGAGACCCACCAAGGAAGCAGCAGCTCTCATGAGGGTGGTTGATGCAGTGTGGATGGGGCCAGCAGTAATAGCAGCTACCTCCACCAACACAAAAGGTGGACCTAGGGAGGCCACTAGATCAGGAACACGGTGAACAGGAAGAGAAAACACAACATGGTGTGGTAACCAGGGCATGGCACAGCAGTTTGCTCAACAGTTCCTGGGGAAAGGTGTGCAGGCAAGGTGCCTCTTCGAAGAGCAGCATTCCACTGGCTGAGTGGGAAACCTGAGGTACACAGAATCCAGCATCAGGGCACTGTTTTGTGATCATCTGCACAAGTCTAGGGCATCATCCAACTTCACCCTCAAGGCAGAATAGTGGACACTTGTCTCAGAACAAACGCTGCAACTCTGGATAGGTAATCTACACCATTTACCCTAGCAGTGGCTGATGTCCCCCATGCAGATGGAGCTGCTAAGAGTCTATGGTACAGACTTCAGACTGCAGAAGTGCCTAGGCCTTTCTCCTGGGGCTGAGGGAGATGGCAGACTTCAAAAGGTGTGCTCAGGTGGAGGACATCCTCCAGTACATGATTGAGCTGCAAGAGGTGGTTAGAAGGCTGCACAACATCAGGGAGATAGATAGCTGATTTCAACTACAATCTGCAATGGACCTCTGCCCAAACAACCATAAACTTCTCCATCAGCATACACAGAAGAGAGAGAGGCAATAATGCAGACGAAAGCACCAGCAGGAGGAATAGGCTTCCCCCTGAAGCCTGAGGTGCTGTGCAGAACTGTTTCATCAATCTGGAGACAGAAGAGTAAACACTTGTCACATTAGGAGAGACAGTGGGGCTGAATAAGACAGCCCAATCTGCTGCCTAGATAACAACCAGCATAACTAAGAGAAGGCAATGAGTGATAGGTAAAATTAGAGTCACAGTTTTAGATTAATGAAGGTAGTAAACATGCTGAAATTGTAGGAGCTCAACAGAGTTCAAAAGCCTGGCTGTGCATGGTGTTTTTTCTTGTTGATGCTTCCATGAGAAGATTTGGGTGCACACCATCACCTCCAAGTCTCTTCTGCCCTTCTGTGCTATGGTATGCTGAGAAAAATCAGGATGCATAAGTACTGAAGGTGTCATATTGTGCTCTAGCATATTTGCTAGTCCAGACGATAAAGTAGCTCCCTGCACAGTTCAGACAAACAACAATCACAAGGGTGAAGAGGATTGCAGAAGGACATCAAGTTAATTCTCTTGTTCAAGAAACTAAGAAAATAAGAAAACGAAAATAAGAAAAAGAGGAATGAAAGGAATTCTTATGTGTTCAATAGCTCATCTGTTTGTTTTGTTTGGTTTTTTTTTTTTATTTCATCAGTCATTGTTTCTAACATGTTTCCTGGGGCATCTCGCCACCAGCAGAAATTCCTGAACATTTCCATTATTTCACAGCATTTCCGTCTCACCATTATAATTTTTTTCCCTAATACCTAGACAGAAACTAGTCTTATTTTTTGTTATTACTCTTCTTGATATTTGTTGCAATTGGCTCTTATTCTTCAAGTGTGTTTTCCTAGCCCAGAAAACATATTTCAGCTGGGTTCTGATTAGTGCTGTGGAAAGAAATTTGCAGCATCTGATAGCCATACTCTTTGTATATATCTCATATAATATTGTTATAGTTTCAGCTTGGTTTGGTTTTTCTTTTTTTCCTCCTCTTTCAGAGAATTTTTTCTTCCTTTGCTGGCAGTGGGGGCGGGGGGGGGGGGGCGGCAGGGGCCATTTCCGGGGAGTCCGGGGCAGAGGTTGTGTCCCGTTTGCCCGGACATTTCCTTTCACTGGCTACTTCCCGGTCTCCGCCTCTTTCTCCATCTTGCTACCTAGAGAATAGTCGCGCTTTGCTACCTCTGCTTGCGTTGCTGTATTCTCTATCTCTCTATCTTTATTTCCTTTCCCTCTGTGTGTGTGTGAGTGCGAGTGTGACCGACAGCCATCTGGATCGGCGCTGAGGAGGAGGCTGCCCGGAGCGGAGCTGCAGCTTAAAGTGACGGCACCACCAGAGCTCGGGTACAGGACTTGATCCATATTAACAACTTAATCGCACTTGTTGTTGACTTTGTTCTGTTCTGTGCACACATACACTTAGAGCAAAGAACTGTTATCTGTTCTGCACCATCTCACAATCTCTGATTAAAATCACTGAGCATACTTTAGTTGGTTTGGTTGTTTTTTTTCATCCAAGCTAAGACAAATATTTACTTTTTTTCAGCATTAGATAAAGTTCAGTTAAGGACCCTCTGAATGCCAGCAGTTTTTTTATCCTCCCTGCTCTGAATTCCCAAATTTTAATGTTCCTGTTTAAGTGTAGTAACTTTTCCCTCAGTTCCATTTGTGATTTCTCCACTTATGACCTTGTTATCCTTATCCTCAGTGCTGAAAGTGGGGGCCTTGAGCTTTTATTCAGGGATATATAGCTTCCTCCTGTTTATGACTTAATATATGAACTAATTTTAATTAGGAGACACTATGCCCTGCTGATTCGTAGGTCTCAGTTTCCCTGAAAGGTCTTTGGTTTTGTTTCTGTGATTGATACTGTCTCTAGCATGTGACAAAAATCTCATTTCATGCTAAAAACCCCCACAGAACACCTACAATTCTATTTATTTTTGCATACTATGATTCCAGTTTCAGATCATTTTGAGTATATTGTGTGAGCAAATAATTCACTTGAAACATCAAAAATACCTTAACATCTGGGCTGCGTTAACAGAAGAGCAGGTGGACTGTGGAAAGTTTTAGTGCTCTTTCTGGCACATTTTGGAATGCCTTTGTAATATTGTGTTCGGCTTCAGGCACCACAAAAGAAGAAATTTCTTAATAAAATGGAATAAGTTCAGTGAGAGACCTGACCGCTGATGGGAGGTGTTGTGGTTTAGGATTTTTCCGTGGAATTTTTCTTCCTCTTACCAACAAAGGGAATTTCAGCGGCAGGCGAGAGGGGAGTGGGAGGAAGATGTTTCCGGGGAAACCGGTACAGAGGTCACGCCCAGACATCTGTTTTTCTCTTGGACAGCGGCAACAGCAACGGCAATGGCAGCGGCAATTACTACATGTGTGCATTTTGCAATCTCTGAAGGAAAGATCACCAGTCATCTGAATCTTCCATAACTCCTGTTTCTGTCTCCCTTTCCCACCCTTCCCTGGTTGCGGGGTGGGGGTGGGGCAGGCGCAACGGATTGACAACTCTTTAAGAGACCTGCATCGCAAAATTTTGGGTACAGGACTCAATCTATTTTTCGGGTTTTAAGGTTTTAGTTGCGATTAGTGTTGATTCTGTTCTGTATATACATATATTTGTAGCTAAGAACTGTTATCTTTTCTATACAATTTTTTTGTTTTGTTTCTGATTAAAGATCTTTAATATCGGATAACATATCTTAAGTTTTCATCTAAACTAAGACATTTAATTAGCACCCAACGTGGGGCTGAGAGCAAAGAAGGATAACAGTTCTGGTATCATGATGTTTGTTGTGAGTTTAGGGTCTGTATGGACCATACTTACTACATATTTGCTTTTTGTTGGTACAGAACCATGCCAAAAGGTCTGACGGGCTTAATTCATCTGAGTGCATCAGCTAGTAGAACTCAGATAGCTGTGATCATTATCGAGTTCTTATTTTGGAACTATAGTGTTATGGATTCAGTGTCTATGGGTTTCATTTGGAATGTTATCTTAAGGTTGAACTCCTGAACTAGCCCAAGCTGTTACCTCTGGGGACACAGTGATAATGTTACGTATCCTCAGGGAGGGACACAGGAGAGTGTTTCATCTCAACCTTTTATTCAGTCACCTTTTAGCTTTGCTACATCAGCTTTTCGGAAACTTAACCTCTCGCTAGATGTCAGGAATCTCCTACATCATACTTTTGGTGATTTGTCTGCAAGGTTCCACTATGGTCTATTTTGGATAAGAAGCCAGGAACAGGGGTGGTCAGGAATGCAACCAGAAGCAAGGAAAGAAAAAAGAAGAGAGAAAATAAGACACCTGATATTATGGTAGCTCAAGATGTGGCTAAACCAGAGGAACAGTCTGAGCTGATGAAAGTTGCCCCTATCCAGAAAAGGAAATAGAAGACCAAATAGGTTCACCCAGTTGATGACGACGGGGAAGCGGAAGTGGGTCCTTCACATACTGCAGATCCAGAACCAGAGATTGTTACTGAATCGCTCTCATATGACAACCTTCACAGCTTGCGAAAAGATGTTACTGAACAGGTAGATGAGCCTATCCTGACTTGGATGATCTGAGTTTGGGATCTTATGGATGAACGTTTGCAACTTGATGGTTCTGAAGCCAAGTATTTGAAGGCTCTGGCTCGAGATACAGGTATTGAACAGGCATTTGTGAGGGAATCAAGACCCCTTTTATTCTAGGCACGAGTTCTAGGCAGTCTGAGAGAGAGGTTTGCTCACAAAGATGTCCTACAGGCACATCATCTTAAGACACCTTGGAAGACTGTGGAAGATGTGATTTTATGCCTGAGGGAGATGGCACTGCTAGAAATACTTTATGGAAGCAACCCCTCACTGACCCAGACAAGATTAGATGCACACCAGAAATGTGGTGGAAGCTTTCATGTGGTGCACCATGTGCATTCTCCCATTATCTGGCATCCATGTATTCGGAGGCAGACCAAGATTTGGTCGGTGTCGCAGCAGGTAAACTCAGGACATATGCGAAGATGGTCCGTGGCCCGATGCAGGAACATAGCGCTGTGGTAGAAACAGCACTTGAGAGGATGGATAAGAGGATAGATGAGAGGATAGACAAGCAGCAAAAGGAGAGCATGGAAACTCTTCAAAATCTTCAAGTGGCAACAGTGTGAATCAAAGCCTCTGGGTCCAGAATTGGACGCCTCCCGGCTAGGGGAAGAGGACAGACTTCATGCACTGATCTATGGTCGACCATGGAGAAGATATGAGACAGTGGGACAGGAAACCTACCCATGCCTTGGCAGCCCGGGTACAAGAATTGTAGGAGAATGAGAAGAAAAAATTAGTGAAAGTAAGTGCAGTGCCAATTTCCCAAGGATCTGACCCATTAGAGGGAACCTCCAAAATGTATCCATCAGGAACGAGCTTCTGTAGTGTGGATCCGGTGGCCTCAGACCCGCAAAAATATGAGGCTTTAGTTGACACTGGTGCTCAATGTACGTTAATGCCATCAGGACATGTGGGCCCGGAAACTGTTCCTATTTCTGGGGTGACTGGGGTATCCCAAGGGCTGACTGTGCTGGAAGCTGAAGTGAGCTTGACTGGGAAAGACTGGCAAAAACACACCATTGTTACTGGTCCGGCTGCCCCATGTATCCTGGGAAGTGACTACCTCAGAAATGGATATTTCAAGGACCCAAAGGGACATAGATGGGCTTTTGGAATAGCCGTTGTAGAGACAGAAGAGATTAAACAGTTAAAGTTATTGCCAGGTCTCTCAGAGAGTCCTTCTGCTGTCAGATTGTTGAAGGTTGAGGAACAACCGGTGCCAATTGCCACCACAACAGTGCATCGTCGACAATACTGAACGAACCGTGACTCTGTGATTCCCATCCGTAAGATGATCCAAGAACTGGAGAGCCAAGGGGTGATCAGTAAGACTCACTCACCCTTCAATAGCCCCATTTGGCCTGTGCATAAGTCTGATAGAGAATGGAGATTGACTGTGGACTATCGTGGCTTGAATGAGGTTACCCCACCGCTGAGCGCTGCTGTGCCAGACATGTTTCCAACCTTATGATTCTATGATTCTATGTTGGAGCTCCAGTATGAACTAGAATCCAAGACAGCGAAGTGGTATGCCACTATTGACATTGCTAATGTGTTCTTCTCCATTCCCCTAGCTGCAGAGTGGAGGCCACAGTTCACCTTCACCTGGAGGGGCGTGCAATACACCTGGAACCGATTGCCCCGGGGTGGAAACATAGTCCCCCATCTGTCATGGACTAATTCAAGAAGCACTAGAGAAGAGTGGGTCTTCAGAACATCGGCAGTACATCGATGACAGGGGATACAGCAGAAGAGGTTTTTGAGAAAGGAAATAAAGTCATCCAGATTCTCTTGGAATCTGGTTTTGTAGGGCCATTTAAAATGACATGTATATAAAATTCTTACTGATTATATCTGTGTTTCCATTGAGTGGATTTCCAAACATGATTCTGTCAGTGCATGTTCATGTGTATTCTAAAAAACTGGTAAACTTATGAACTATGACCAAGAAAAGACGCAATTCCACTGCAGAAAATTTGAATTATGCGATTTCTTCAGTTTTGCCATTTTTTATCTTAGTTTTTTTCACGGGAGATGAGAAAAAATAATCTTGTCGTCAGTTCAGTTCAGCACTTCTCAGCAACATAGACAAAACAAGGGGAAGGCATTTCTTTCTGCCATGTTAGCTTATACCTGAGTGGTAACAGTCTCTCTCTTAAGTACTGAAGATAACTGTTGTAGTCTGAAGAATTTTGTAAATCATTAATTTCACACTGAATACCAAGATGACTTAGTTTCTTTTATAGTACCAAAATATCTGATCATTCCTGATAATAGTTTCTGTTTCAAAATCCTGGAAATAAATCATAGCTATTCTCATTTTACAAGAAAGGTTCTGACTGACAGAGAAGTAAAGGAAGTTATGACAGTTAATTTTAATAGGCTATGAATGAATAAGCAGCTGAATCCAGTTTTCAAAGGAATACCAGTGCTCTACAGAGAAAAAGAACAACAGTTCTTTGAACCATGAAACCGTCCTTTGCAATAAGATGGCATGCTACAGTAATTCATCATGTTGGAGCTGTGCTGATGAGCAGTCATTTACTGATGGAGAATAACCAGGCTGTTGTTCTTATCAGCATGCTGCACTGCCTGCAGAGGCTTAAAGGTCAGACGTTTCCCATTCCTATCCTGAACAGAGGTGGAGTTGTGTTATGAAAGGAAAATCCAGCGTCTGGATGAAGTGAACCTTTCAGGTCACTGTTCAACAGTTCCTTTAATCTGAATAAAGAACGATATGGTTTCCTGTAAGGATAATATCTATGGTACTGCTAAAAGAATAATTCAACTTGACTGGGAGATTTCATAATGAGAGGAAGCAGGTCATTTTTCTCATCTTAAAGATTTTCTGGTTTTCTTATTTTCTACTTGGTTACACCTTATAGTTGCAAAATATTGGCACTATTCTAGTCACATCTGTTGTTTCATTTATTGGCAGAAAATATCTTCTTGACTTTCAAATTCTATATCATGACAATACTTCTATCATCTCAGCTAAATTAAAGTCATTGTATAGTAGTTAATGGTTATTGGTATCTAGTAGAGATTTATAACAAAACCCAATTACAATAAAGAACTGACTCCCCAAGGTCTGCTGCATCCACTTTCTTAATTTTATGACTGCATAGATAACCCTACATTTAATCTAAGTCAGAGACCTGAACAAATATTTTGTAGGTATACTGGCCTAGATTTTCTGCATTTTGCTAAATCTACTCATTGCTCCATTCTACTAATGCATATATCTACCTAGTGGTTCAGCTAAACATTTGCCTGTTATAGGAGTGCATTCAGCTACCAAAAAGGAATTGTACTGATTTTAGTCATAATATCCTAACTCACTCTTAGGGCATGGAAGAATATTATTTCTTTTGTGATACACATCCTCCAGTTTGCCCTGGATGCACTTCCACAAAATGCAATGTGGACCAGCATAACTAAATCCTTCACTGAGAATAGTGCATATTAAAATTTTCTGTGCAAATCACTTTACTCCATGATGAATTATTTGTGAACAGATGTTAAGCTATTCATCTGTGGGAAGCATTTTTCCCTCCAGGGTATTACCTGCTAGTTTATGCATACTTTCCAGGACAATGGCACCTCCTTTCCTTAGACTCATAGGGTAAATATGGGTACACAAACACCTAACTCTCCCCTCCACTCCAACTAGAATAATTATACTTTAAATATTTGTATTATTTTTTTATCTCTGTCCCTCCTTAAAGTTGTCATAAATGATCCAGAAAACGGCAGCTTAATGTTTAGGAAAAGATTCATGGAACTGAATGTGAAATATTCTATTTATGCACACACCTCTCTGTTTTGCCTTGGTATGGCCAAAGATTAGGAAAGTTAATTTTTTAATTGTTTACACGTGATGGAGTCAATGGGAGTAGATCAAACAACCATTTCACAATAGCAGTTCCCAATTCCTGTATGCTGTTTTATCATTGCAGAATAGGATGTGAAAATGTACATAGGAATGAGGTGTGTCAAAGGTCAAGTGGCAGAGGATCATTGGAGGAGATGAGAGAGTGGTTTTAGTTTTGATTTGGAGGTTTTTTTTAGGAGGGGAGAGTGGAAATATTGTTCTGGGGGAATGGCAGGACTGCGTAAATGGATTGTGTGCTAACAATGGTTAAACTGGAATATGTGCAACTCCATGGATGATGCATTTTACACTTCTGTCATACAAATAAGGGTTGTTCAGAATGCAGGTCACTACAGTGAGACTTAGCTTTGCAGTTTTCCTGTAAGGTAGGCAAGTTTAACCTTTCAGTTAGGAAGGACAAAAATCAGCGTGTTTTAGGCTCATTATACACGATTAAAGGAAGATAAATAACAACAAAAAAAGGAAATACCAGATGGCTAAGAATCTAGGGTGAATTTTAGATGATTTAATGATTTTTAGCAGTAAAAATGCTGCTAGATAACAGTTATAAGAAGGTCATTATTTGAAAGGATTAACTGTATTATTTCATTTTGTCCTTTTACCTGGATAGTGATGGTGGGCAGCCACAGCCTATTCAGTTAAAAAGCTCATTTTGTATGTTAAGATAAGCATTTTCCAGTGTGTAAGAAAGTAGTTTCTGCTTCTATTGGCTTTGAACTCTGTCTCCAAAGGCGCCGAGAATCTCTCTTCTTTGACAGAATGTATACTGACAGAATTCTCCATATTACTGGTATATATTCTCTATTTTTAATCTTGACTTTGTGAATGATGGGAAGTGAAGTCAGAGAAAAAGATAGGGAGGGTGATTGGTGACACATGCATTGTAAAGACAGTATCTGCTATGTCAAAGGGAATATAGAATTCTCTTGTTCTGCCTTTAACTTACATCCCACATGTTTTGTTTACATGGATTATTCAAAGAATAAATTTTACTGCAGTTGTTAACTTTTTTTAAGTTGTGATGTATTTCTTACCATTGTTTCCATACAATATTATGCTTTATAATGTTAGCATAGAAAAATATCCTTCTACTAATGATATAACTGTACTAAAAGCTGCTTTCTTTACCTAAGGAAATCACTGTCTTTGTATGTATTTCATGGCAGGGAGTGGAGGACTATCCAAATACAAATTGGAAATAGCTGTCACTGGATTGGGCCCTTGGTATCTCAGTAAGACATCATTCATGGAAGCTGATTACCTTGTCTGTGAACTTTAAAGAATAAATGGCTTGAGGCAAACCACTTCTTGATACCTAATCAGTTTTGAATGGAACTTTTCCAAATTTCAGCTGTCCATTTATTTCATGCTGATATAACTGTGATAGCAGAAAGATCGTAAGAACTCACAGGTCCTTTCTTATTTTTTCTCTTACTCATTTATTATGTCATTAACGATGTTATTTCACTTTGCCTCCTCTGCTGTGGTTTTACTTGCTTTTCCTGGTTTTCAGTCCCTGAGAAGTGCACTTTTAAAAATCAAGCCTGCAATGGTTTGCCAATCTTTCAGCAGAGCACAATATCTACCAAAAGAATCTCAGAGACTAGCTACATATTTGTGAAATCACATATCACACTTCATTTGAAGATAACAGAAGTTTGTGTCATTGAATATTGTTTCATTAGATGGTTGCTTCACAACTGATAATTACTTCCACAGACACCAGAAATGACAGACGAAAGGATGAATGTGTCAGTAGAACTGTTCTACAAAGTAAAACTGGAAGCTGAGATAAACTTTGACTGGATAAACTAGTCAATGTCCCTTATTCTTTTCCACTTAACTCAAGATTAAGTCATAGAACAAATACTTTTCATAATATTTGCTGTTGCTTTCAAAGCAGAATATTTTTTCCTTCTCTTATGAATTCTGGTGTTACTGAAAAGTGAGAAAGCAAACCACAGGAGACAAAGAATGTTTTCCCTTTAGATCTTGGTGTTATAATGCATTTTATTGGTTCTTTGTTTTTAACATATTTTAAAGTATTTTAAATAAGCAAGAACATCTCAGTGACTACAGTACAGACATCTCTGCCAGGGGAGAAATCACACTTCAAAAACTTTCTCACAGATTTAGGGTATCTCTCACATTCTTCTCCCTTCAGCCTCCTCAGTTGGTGGTGAAATGATACGTCTGGAGAGGTGGACTAGCTGAAGATGTTTGTTTCCAAGATTTTCTGCAAATGTAACCCTTTAAATATGAAAATAGATCAAGAAAAAAAGATTTGAAACTTGCTTTGTGTTTTTATTGCCTTTATCATGGAGGTCTATATCCTTTTTTCCCACACCTCATTTGTTTCCCACAAAGAGGAAAAACTATTAAAAAGCTAGAGACATACTAAATGTGTTTATATAGTACATTTGGCAAATGTGTTCAGATTTTCTGTTCTCTATGTAACATACTGCTGTGTTTACCCTGTTTCTAAATAACACTTAAGAATGTTCCATTTTTTTCATAGAGTGAAAATTGTAGGATATGTAAATTAAGAAACATGATTGCTATTTATAATTTCACGTTATTTAAGCATAATTGGATCTTATAGTGTTTAATCCATCCATAAATATGAGAACATCCACTGATTAGTTGCATCTCATAAACATTCAGTTGCTGCACATTTGAGTTAAAATGTCAAGGAACACAGTAAACATTTGTGAGTTTTCTTTTCTTTGAACATGTATGCAATCTTTCTGTATGAGCAGCCAGTAATCCCTCAACCCCCAAAAAAGGACTACATAAAATTTTGAATATTCTTCTGCTCATATCTTTGTTGATTGTACAGTGTCTTTGAGACATTCTCCAATTGTGTGATCAAGATATTACTGACTAGAGCTAGTCTTGTTTTGATGTTTTAATGAAATTTTAGAGTGAAAGTGGTAGCAAGCTGACATGGATATTCCTTTTTACTTTGAGACAGCAGCTGAAATCGCTCAGATAGACTTCCCCATTGTGCTGCTATGAATCGAAACATTTGTGAAAATCTCCAGGAGTAACAGAATAGTGATTTACAATTACATTCAGTTCTTACAGAAACAATCTCTCTTGAGATAATGGATTGTAGTGTATGAGCACCATAATATCTGAATTTAGCTGAGATGACTGAAAGTTCATTGATCAGTGGACATAAGAAAGAAGGATGACTTTTACTGATTATTAAGGAATACTGAAGAAAAAAAAGCTGTTTTCTTAGCAGAAAAAAGCTTATTATTTTTTTTTTCTTTTTGAACTAGTGTATCAGTGTGCATTATTTGTCAACCTTTTTAGTTCAATATGTGCTAATAAAAGTGTAGGTTCATCCCCTAGCTATAAATCATGGCTAGCACCCCACCACTCCATTTTACTTATTCTGGTGAAAAAAAATTTTTATTTTCCTGATGAATTGCAGTTCAGTGATATAGCGATACTAATGAAAATCTCTCTGTGTTCATACTTTCTTTGCATACATTGAATCACAAAATTTGTGATATTAGAATTCATAGATATTGCCATAGATTCTGGTGATACTATGAGAAACAATGTGGAAACTAGTAGTCTTCCTCATCACAATATAAAAATGTATAAAGCTTAGTGGTTACAGGTCCAATTGCTTATTTATTTAGGGCAATGTTTTATTTTGCTATATATTAGTCTATTTTTTAACTCTCAAATAACTTGTTTACACTGACTGCTTTCAGAGTTTAAAAGTTAAAAAAAAATCATCAGAGAGATAAAATAGAATTTACAAAAATAGTAAATTTAATTATCTTAAAGAATGCACTTTCTTGAAAGCAGGTATAAACAGCTACTGGGCTTTGCACTGAAATATGTGTATGCTTCCTGTACAGTTTTCAAGCAAATTGGACAGTAAACCCAATTAAATTAATCTGTGAATTAAAAAAATAAAATATTTTTTATTAGAGTGAGAATAAAATCGTTGAAATGCATAGTAGTTTCTCTAGTAAAAGCTCTAATATCTTTGATACTTTCTGTAATTCATTGATAGTGATTTCCTTTATACATGTGTAAGAAGCTAATTCTGTGACAAAAATGTTATGCTTTAACCAGTTGATTCTGGCCGCTTAACTGCAGAAAAAAGCAAGTCATGTGGAGGCAGGGCAGTGCCTCGTTCTGTGTCAACTTTCTGATATTCTTCTATCTTTGCCTGCATTCCGAGAAATGTCATCCTATGGGTAGAGGGAGCAAGAAGTATACTCATTTCCAGAATTTCCAGAACCTTGCAGAAGGGGCATTATGTAAGTGCACGAAAATTTCCTCCCTGAAGGACCCTCACCTATAAATAACACTCTTGAGGTAGTGCAAGTGCCTGCCCACCATTCTGGGTTCCTAGAAGACCATGCTGGAACTTGGGGTGGTGATATCGTACTGTTTTCTCTCTCTTTCCTTTTCTCCCCTATTTTCTTTCACTTTTGCTTGTTGTAGATTTAACAAGCTAATGCCTGTCTTATTGCCAAGACCTTGCTTATGTAAATAAATTTAAGTTGTTCGTTTGGTTTTGTTTCATCTTAATTTAGCCTGAGGGGAATCCAAAAAGTTCAGGCATCCAAACCCTTCCTCCCCAGTGACACCCGAACAGTCCAGTTTGGGTCGCAATGATATGTTATGAGATTTACTCCTAAAAAGTGACAAAAGTAATATAAATCCAAATCAGAGAAAAAGTGTCTTACTTATTCCTTTATTTATGGAAAGCATAGAAGAGTACAGTAAAAGTTTTTAAATTATTATTACCAACATTTTGGATCAGAAGTTTCATCAACAGACTATGGTACCACAACTCACAATGATTTGCACTACCATAATTTCATCATAAATTTTATCATCCCTCTGTTCTTCCAACACTAAAGCAAAACTTGCCCAGACAATAAAAGCAACATACTGATCAACCGGGAAAGTGTAATGTAGAATCATGATTAAGACATGTTATTTACAAAACATTGTTACTCTGAACCTTCCTGAAAAAGGAAATTCCAGAGTCATGCATGCTATCATAAACCAAAGCAGATGTCAAAATGTCCGACGTTATTGCTGTATTTTGGAGCATAAGATATGCAACAGGCATAAAGCACCTCTCTATATTCAGTATGAAGTACAGGGCATGGTCTCCAGACAAAAGTTTAGCATTTGTGTTACATTTTTTACTGCCTCTTTTGCAAGAAAACTTTGTAAAAAAGAAGGTAAATGTTGTCTGGTGTTCTGGTTTGAGCTAAAATAGATTCAGTTTCCTAAATTTTAAGCTAAGCCTCCTCCATGTAACTTCATTTTCTGAAAGTTAATTACATGTTTTTCAGATAATGTTTCTCTCTAGAACTGATGACACAAGGCACTGGATTTCAGAAATGCCCTTGCTTACAATTATTCCTGTAGAAACCAAGCCCATCCTCGAGTTGATGGAATGCCATAAGGCAAAGGAGTGAAAAAGGGTGGAACCTGTAGGGAGGAGCAGACAGAGCAGGTCACCTAGAACTGACCAAAAGAGTATTCCATTCCATATACAACATACTTGATATAAAACTGAGGGGTTACGAGGTTCAAGCCCTCTTCGTTGATGATCAGAGACCAGTGAGGACGTTGCCTGTCTTTTTGCTGCAGATCCCAGTTCCTGAGTCCAGCTCCCATCTGCTGCTGAGTCCAGCCTTGGATCCTTTCCTTGTGCTTGCTCTGCAGCATCAGTGATGACATACTCATTGAGAGGTGGAAGTTTCAATTTCATATACTTGTATACATTGTATTATTTTCTTATTTTCATTATTAATATTACTATTATTATTTAATCACAATTATTTTAGTTTTAATTTTCAAGTCACAAGTCTCAGTCAAGTTTCATTGAAAAAAGCCAATATGACATGTAGTAGGTAATCAGTGCAAGGCAGTGTGTCAAAAGCAAGTAGTTAAAACAACTTTAGTAAGAAGTGCCATTGTTCCACTGTTACCTTGCAAGGTTCAGTCCTGCTCCATCTCATGTTTGTGTCTTACTTGGAATATCTGCTGATTCTATCAAACTAAACTCAACTAGGAACTCTGCATTATGTATGATTTCATATAATTTTTATCCTTGGTTAATGAACTAGACCACTAGACTATTCTAGAAACAAAATGGCTTTCTCAGCTGTGCCTCTCATTTGCTTGCTGAGCTGGAACATTTTCCTTTCTGCCTGCCACTCCATTTCTTAAAAGTAGTATTAGTATTATTTTCCTTTATAAAATGTTTTATCACCCCTTAATGGAAACCACTAAGGTCAATGGAAAGTGTGTGAGAATCCAGGTATTAATACTGGCCTACAAATATCAGAGGATAATTTTGGTTTAATTTGTATTGTAGGTTTGATGTTACGTGCTGAAAAATATTTGAAGTAGAGCATTGGGTTTATGCCTACATGGATGAAAAATTATAAAGAATTTGGAGTCTGGGTGGAGTTATTATGTTTTGTTTTCTTGGTTTTATTTTAGGCCACTTAGAAAATCGTAAAGAATTTTATTGAGTTAACTTATATTACCTTTCTAAAAAACTGCAGTTAATTTACATACTGATGAAACATCTTCCATACCTTTCTAAATTATTCTTAATTGCAAAGGCTGTTTCTATAGTTACAATTTATATCTTAATTTCATAGTAGATTTCTTTCCACTTATTCAACTAATTCCATTTATCTACCTTATTTGCTATTTGAACTACACATAAATTTCAGGGGCGCTTATCTTCTACAGCTTTTTGGGAAGGAAAAATTATTAAGACAGAGCTAAAAGATTTTAGTATGCAGCTAAGTTCAATTACGAGGGAATATCATACAGGCATTTGAAAAGGCTCTATAAGAAAATGAGCCAAAGAATCAATTAGATTCTGCTAGAATTGAATAAGGTAGAATAAGTACCATTTAAAATGTGTAATAATTTTTAACTAACAGACATAATTTTTAGTAGGTTCATGAAATATAGATAAGTCATAGAGACATTTAAAACGCTTCTAAACAATTGTACTGTTTAAAGAAGTCCATTAATATTTTCATTAAAGTTGAAAAATAGGGTTCATTTTATTATTCTTATTTCTTCAAAAAGGGTAGACTTTGTGGTTGTTACTTTTTTCTGTGTATCATGTTAGATAAATTTCATGCCTCATCTGTACAATTAATTCATTTGTGCTAGTCTTCTCTGAAATACCTAACTACACTTACCATGAATTTGTTTTGCTTCTTTGTAACAGAGTTGAATTAATAGACTTTTTTAAACTGTAGAATAAATTATGTGGAGAATATTCTGCTTATTGGAATTCTATGCACATACTCCTACATCCCTCCACACACCTCTGTTACACGTACTTTGTCACATGCATTTGGAAATACCAGTTCAGTTCTTACCATTAAGTGACTGTCTTCAGCAGTAGCATTTAAAAAACAAGTATTTCTTTTTCTGAGTTATCACATAGAGAAGTTTCCTTTTTAGTGCAAAGGTACTTATTTTTTTTTCCACCTGAACTGAAAGGTAACATAAACCATGTACAATACCAGACAAAATTTGGTTAGCAGGTTATACTTTTTCTCTTGCTAAACCTATAGTCCTGTTACTTCAGAAGTCCAGCACCACACCAACATCTCTTTCAGGGCTAATGTTCCAGATATGAGTTTGGTTGTCAATAAATATTATCCATAAATGTGCTTTTCCCTTGAATAGTTGAGGGTGAACAGATGCAGAGGCTTTGGGGATGTTCTGGTTATGTCAGAGGAACCAGTCTTAAGTCCTGTCATTTTCTTAGAACTTAACACATTAATGTCTTTCAATGGATATCCTATATCAGTAATAAGTACAAATTCTCTGTGAGAGGTTTCAGAAATAAGCAATGACAGTTCTTTCTGTGCTGG
Organism: Neomorphus geoffroyi; assembly: GCA_033558235.1. NCBI lineage: Eukaryota > Metazoa > Chordata > Aves > Cuculiformes > Neomorphidae > Neomorphus > Neomorphus geoffroyi. The sequence goes on from JAUMJM010000099.1 coordinate 335,715, forward strand.
TAGAGAACAAGTTAAAACTCTATCATGACCTAAAGCCTTTTTAAGTCGTATGCTCATGGCTATTGTCATACATAATGCATCAGAGTTGATAGGAACATACAGAACAATAACCTACATACGCTGTAGATTTTGTGCATTGTTTGAATATGTTGCATATACAGTGTTGCTAGGATGTCTTTGCACTATCATTACACACAAAATATATATGTTTTGTGTGTGTGGTAGAGTTATCACAAACGTTACACTTTTGAAATACTGTAGGAAAGTACAAGCTACAACTGAGAAATTAATGGGAGAAAACACACACACCCCTCCAGTCCCAAATAAATAGAGTGATCACCTTAATAAATTCGCTTTGCAGGTTTCTAAGACATTCACACAGTCGGTCTTACTTATTAAGCCTGGTATTTAGAAGGATGTTGTGTAAAGCTATTTTAGCATAACTACAAAGGAATCTCAGTAAAATTGCACAATAAAAAAAATTATTAAAAAAAATCCTAAAAATAGGCTGTATCTGTCAAATTATTCAGGTCAGCCTTAAGTCTGGAGTCTACTGACACCTACTAGAAATTATCTGACAGCTCACATGAATAACAAATTTATTCTAAGGCTGTGTATAAAACATATACAGCCTGCTTCATCCTTAACTGTTACACGGTCACAGCAAAGCAGCTTTAAGGCTTTTTGTTTGCTGAATTCATGTGAATTAAATCCAGGTTTTAGCAGTCTCTGCTCTTCAATAGTGCAACACTTAATTTATCAAGAACGTGGAAAAAAACAGAGACACCAAAGTTGTAATAGAGCTCAGTCGGTGTTAAATCATACTTAATGATCAATCTCGTACTTGACTGCATATTACATTTTGAAACCAGTTTCACACCTTCCAACTTAAGTTTGAAAGTGGAATTATTAATAGTTTTTCTTGTCTCCTGAATACCAAAACCACCTGGGTCTACCTTTTAGTCAATTTATTGTTTAGATAGCAGTGTTTAAATGATTTAGATCCTCCACTATATCTATAGAATTGTACTAAGTCTCCAGTTGCACAGTTTAAGATGTAAATTCTGTATTTCCCTTTTACTATTCAGACATTCAGTGATGAGTTCCTGTGCTTTGAGGCTTAGTCTTTAGGGAAGGCATAGACTTAGCCTTCATTGTGATCACGAAACTGGCAAAACTTTGTAGTTCCAGAGGCCAAATCTACCCATCCATAGTCAGAAATTGTTAAAACTGGATCTATAAATGAAATGAAAGATATTTTGATATTTTTTTCATAGCGTGCAGTGACTTCCTGAGGTCAAAAGGGTTTTGTTGCACATTGTTTGTAGACGTAGCCATTATGATATCGTCTAAACTACTTTAGTTTCCAGCTTAGCAACAGTATTTATCAACTTATGTATTTATTTTCCTTATTATTCAAGCAGTCATTCTATGAAACATTTATGAGACTTTTCCCACTTTGGATTTTCTTTACCCAAGTCAAAAAATAAAGCAGGCTGACCTCTAAACTGCTTTCTAGCTAGCAGCACAGGCATATTTTGTTGTCACAGCATTCATGGAATTCTCAGAATTGCATGCTTGCTACCATATTGTGATTTCTGTGTTAGCTATGAAATGTGGTCTGAAACTTCCTGGAATAAAGCTCTACAGCTGGTACTTTTCTCCTCCTCAGAACTTCATATGACCTTTGAGAGCATATAGCTTATAGAAATATAGGTAAAGCTGCATTCTATTTCAGTTCTTTCTCCTTGAACTTTTACTTCCATATTATTTTTTCCTATATTTACAGAATTTGAAAGATATCATATTGAATAGGCTGTGGCATGAAATTTAAGCAACACCCCATAATCTTTATCTCTACTAAATCTAGCTGATTTTGCATAATGAAGAGGCACTCTGGATCACCCTTCATCATGTTTATTTTCTCTGTCTGTTCATACAATACCCTTCCGCTTTCTATGAGTTCATAAAAGAGAGCAATATTCTTGCAATGGAGTATACCAGTGGGTCAAAACCTATTTGTATTGCCTGAATCATGATTGAAAATTCCTTTTATTGACTTGCAATGGGGATTCTTTTGATTGACAAAATGCAAACTATATGATTTGAATGTCTCAGGTTCCTTAAGATAACCTAAGGAAGGATAAATTATCAACTAGAATATTTACTTTAAATCCTTCAGGGCTTGATCACTTTTTTTGTTAACCAAGTTGCATAAGAAAAGTAACTGAAGGCTAGTATTCGTCAGTTGACTTCAGCATTGTTTTTAAATAGCTTGGATTTTATACTGATTTCCATGCACGTTAATTAATTATAGTTCATTTAATACTTTTTGTTTCCCAATGTAGAGTCAAAAACTTGAATATTACATGTACATTACACATTTATTAAGACACGATCTAACATCTTAAAATATTTAGATTGTTTTTATAAACTGTTAATCTTTCCAACTTCCTTTTCATTACAGTTTTTATGTAAGCGTAGAATGCCTGGACATTTTGCTGGTATCATAATAAATCTGTCAAGACACTGAGCTAGGAAAAGTAGTAATAGCATTTGCTAAATCTTAATATGTATTGTAGGTTAACCCCTATAGGCGGCAAAGCCCCATATAGCTGCTTGCTCACTCCCCCTACAATACGATGTGGGAGAGAATGGGAAAAATAAAAGAGAAAATTTCTGAGTTGAGATAAAGACAGTTTAATAGAGAAACCAAAAGCTGTGTGTTCAAGTAAAGCAAAATAAGGTATTTGTTCATTCATTAGTTCACATCAGCAGGCAGATGAGATGATACATGTTTAGCCATTTCCAAGAAAGCAGGGCTTCATAATATGTGAATTGGGAAGACAAATGCCATAACTCTGAATGCACTGTCTTTCCTCCTTGTTTCCCCCAGCTTTTGCTGCTGAGCAAGACATATGTGATATCCCTTTGGTTATTTGGGGTCAGCTGTCCCAGCCGTGTTCCCTCCTAACTTCTTGTGCACCCCAGAGACTACTCTGGTGGGCCAGTGTCAGAAACAGAAAAGGTCTTGATGCTGTGTAAGCATGCTTCAGCAGTAGCTAAAACATCAATGTTTTATTAATGTTGTTTTGGTAACAAATCCAAAACACTACCATATGAGCTACCATGAAGAAAAAGAACTCTGTCCCAGCCAAAAGCAGTATAATCTGGTAGGTGATGCTTGCTTAACCTAGAAAATCATTCCAAGAGACTCTACCAAAGATACCTGAAAAATTGTATTTAGAACAGTGTGACAAAGCTTGTGAAAGGGCTGGAATGAACATTCTATAAAGAGCAGCTAGGGATTCTGGGGTTTTCTAGTTTGGAGAAAAGGAAGCTGAGGGGTGACCTAATTGCTCTCTATAGATTCCTTAGGAAGGGGAGAAAGGTGATAATCTCTTCTCCTTCATATCCAGTGGAAGGACACGTGAGAACGGCTCAAAGCTGCATTCAGGGGAGGTTCAGACTAGATATAAAGAAATATTTCTTTACCTGGGAGGTGGTCAAACACTGGACTCAACTCAATCGCTTCACTGAGTACAAGTGGACATGTGCTCAAATACAGATGTTTTCTTACCTTTAGTCAGAAAATAACAGTGTACAAGAATGAACAGTGAGTTAAAACCAAGCTTCTTGTGAAACTGAAGAAATCTGTGATGGAAACTTTTCAATTATTGACTGAGATTTAAAGTGAAGAGATCCCAAAGATTAAGTTGGTGCTCAAAGGAACCCATTTTTTGTCGATATGAGAAAGGAAAAACAATGGAGATCCTCACAGCCTTTCAGAAAATGATTTAAAGGGAACTATTTTGATGGTGATCGTAGCTGATTTTCTTAATTTGTTAAATAAAACCAGTTACATGCACAGTCTCGGTTTTTCTTATGCCAGACCTCGTGTATCTATAATGAACTGCAAATAGTAATTGTGAACTGTCTGTCTTTGTTCAATAGAATGTAGGCTAAGGAGCAAAACTGAGACTTGACCTTAAAGTTCACTTCAAGAAAACAAACTTTTTTTGTTATCTGCTTCAAAGTGATGGTTGTAGCCTTCCTTGCATTCAACTGCAGATCTTTTAAATTCAGTTGACAAAACTGACATAAAATTGACAAAGAGAGTACTTTATTTTGAGATGGAATCAGGTTTGGTTTCTTTCTTGGTCTTATAGCAAAGACATACTTCATGTTTAACTGTCTCATAAATCCACTTAGCCTTGTTCATCTTTGCTATAGTATTTTAAGGGAAGCGACATTTAAGAAGTCATATCTTATCTGCCAATGCAGGTGAATTAATTCAGAATGTACATTGAACAGTTAAGGACTGTCTTTTTAACTGAAGAAAGTTCACTATCATCCAGTGAAGCTATGTTCCTACTATTGACCAGTATATGATGAAGCATCTCATATTCTTAGCATATTAATTTTCAGTTTTCAATCCAATTCTCTTTTTTGCCAATGGTTATAAGGATGTATATGGGTCTTCAAGGTATAGCTGTCAATTTTCTTAGATGTACAATGTATAGAAGAGATCAATGGGAATGTGTGACTTTACTGAGATTTTCAGTCATTAATCAGTTAGAGAAAGGATGCTGTGGCAGCTGATGGCATAAGTCAGAAAGAATAATAACAAACCGTCAGTTTTGCATACATATGTAGGAAGAACTATTATATGCCTGTTTTTTTTATTCTGCCCTGCAGAATAGAAATGTGACATTATTTTTACTTGAGTGGCCTCTACTGTGATTGAGTGCTATTTGATGATCTGGTTCCTGGAAATGCAATAAACTGAGGTTGTGCCTGAAGTTTAGCCTGCCTAAGTGTATGTGATAACTAAATGTTGTGGTTTGGGATTTTTCCTAGGAATTTTTCTTCCTTTTGCTAATAAAGGGAATTTCAGCAGACGCGAGGGGGGGATGGGGGGAGGACGTTTCCGGGGAAACCGGGACAGAGGTCGTCCGCGGACGTCCGTTTTCCTCTCGGACGGCAGTGGCGGCAACGGCAGCAGCAGCGGCAGTCCCTGAGTGCATACGTTTTGCAATCTCTGAAGCAAAGATCACGGGTCATCTGAATCTTCCACAACTCCGGCAGAACTTGCACTAAGTTTCCATCTCCCTCCCCTGCCCTTCCCCGGCTGCGGGGGGGCCGCGCCTCCCCGTGCAGGGCAGCGACTGCTCGCCAGCTGTTAAAGAGACCTGCATCGCAAGATTCTGGTACAGGACTCAATCTATTTCTTAAGACTTTTAGGTTTTAGTTGTGATTAGTGTTGATTCTGTTCTGTATACACATATATTTGTAGCTAAGAACTGTTATCTCTTCTATACAATTTTTTTTTCCTGATTAAAGATCTTTAATATCTGATAACATATCTTAGTTTTCATCTAAACCAAGACACTAAAGCATAATCTTGTCCATATTCTATGTATATTATATGCTAATTTTTTTCGTTGCAAGATGTACAAAATAGTTTAATAACTGATGCTATGTTTTTCCACGTAACTGTTCTGTTATCCACGCAGGCAAAAAATGGTTATTGCATTTTGTAACTGAAAGCAATTCATTATTGGCCAACAGAAAAACTATCTACTGCAGAACAACATAATTTTTTATTTTATTGTATTTGTTAACTAAACTATTTATTGACAAAATGAGACTCTTTTTAGAATAGTGTCATGTGATGCTTATACTAAGTTGTAGATAGTAATGAATTTTTAGGCAGTGCATGTTTTGAATGCCCCACTAGAAGCAGCATTGTTGGGACTCAGAATAAATAAAAACCAGAACATGACCCCAATCGAATTACTTCAACGTAGACCTTCAACAAAGCAATGTAAAGTGATCTGATTATTGAGACTGAAGTTTACTTTCACAGTCTCAGTGAAGGGAAATAAAAATTTCCAGTGCACGGTGCCATTCCTCATTTTGGACTCTGACTACAGCACAGTGCTCTGGGAATGCAGCTGGCAATGTTAAATAACTTATGCCAATCTGAACCTACATTGAGCAAATGTGTGCCAGGATCCTTTCTGTCATTAAAAAATTCTCCATGCAACTATTGTTTGAGGTACATCCCCTAACTTCCAAGAAGCCAGTTCAGGAATGAGAAACACTGTAGCTTTGGTGAAGAGAGTCTGTGGTTAAATCACGCAGGATGTGTATTCACACAGCCATGACTGTGGGGGCTCATAGCAGGCCGTGGATCCTGAAAAGAAGACAGTTAGCTTCAGCTTCAGTAATATCAAAGTATTCCCATGAGAAGAAGACCGTGAGAAAGAAGAAAATGAGGACTGCAGGTGTACGGATTTGAAGGACTGGGAAAGGATGTGGGAGGAAGTCAGCACAGAACAATATTAAGCAAACGGGGTTGAGTATTAGTCAATAACATGTCTGTTTATATTATGTAGAGCATATAAAAAGGCAGCTGTCATTTTCAATAAAGGTGCTGCTTACTTTTGAACCATAAAATAGGAATTATTGTCGTTCTTTGTCTATCTTGATCGTGACACATGACTAAACTACTTCTAGTATCCAAGCCAGCTCGTTTACAGCAAACTCGGATCTCTATGCTGCAATTGAAATTGCCATGTAAATCCGTTAAGCTATGAAAACGCTGACCATTAAGGCAGTAACTTGCATCAAAGACTGATGAATTTTAGTTAACTTCTTTTTTTTTATTTTTGCATGATGCTACTTAGGACCAAGCTATGTGAATATTTAATGGAAAAAACCCCAAACAAAAACAAAACCCCCACTCAAATACATTGTGTTTACATGATTTTTTAATATACATATGTAATGCTACTTCTGAAATTATCTTATTTTTGGCAGATCTTCTGAGAGGGTTTACAGGCTGTTTCGGTTTAAATGAAAGCTAAGATGCATATCACAAATTAAGAGATTTTAATCAGGAAAATGTATCAAAAAGGATAACAGTTCTTAACTATAAATATATATACATATATCCAAAACTAGAACAGAAAAAACAACAACCATTACCAAAATCTTTAAACTAATTAAGTCCTATCCCTACTCCTTTCAGTGCAATTATATTTATGTACTGCAGGACATGATGTCGCACCTAGGGAAAGCAATGACTGTGCAAGTTGCCCCCGGGCTCAGGCAAGGCAATTCCTCATCCTTTTATCCGAAAGCGTTGGGGGAAAGGGGAATTGGAGGGGTGGGACGAGGTAGGGTAGCAACTCCTCTGCAAACAATGCTGGGCCCCAGGGAGTTCATAGCAAATCCAGGTAGTGATGATTCTCTCCGCAAAGGGCACCTGAAGTTGAGGGTTGAGTCAAAGAAGCTCCTGCTCACCGCAGCTGCTGAACAGAAGTGGCGCCAACAGGGAGCAACCTCTCCACGCCCCCGCCCCGGCCCCAGTGTTGGCAAGGGAGAGAAAAATTCCCTGAAAGATTTTGAAACTGTAATACAGGCATGCATTGACATTTAATTGAACTGCAGTAGCATTTTATTGAGCCATTTCCAGTTTCAGTTATTTGACAGTTTCTCCTTTGCTACAGAAGATATATTTCTGAGTAGACCATAGCCACACCAATGAAAATCTGATTCTATTTCAAGGTGTGTAAAGGTTGGCTTGTAGATGCTCAGAAATATAGGATGGAAGTTGACTTCTTAAATGTAGGTAGAAGACATTGAGATGTATTGCTTATGACACTGACCTTATAGCTTGCTTAGCAGAATTTTTTTACCACAACATTCTCTATATTGTCTGTGTGTGGCTTTTAATTCCTTGACCATATTTTCTAGCATTGAGTGGCTGCTTTTTAATTAGAGTTGCCTCAGAAAAATAAAATAACTTGAAGAGAGTAATAGACTCTATTTTTAAAACTGAAGTGATAGAGGGTAATTCTGCTTCCTATAGCCCTTATGCTATATAACACTTCAGTATCAGAAGTGATTTTTCTTATGTTAGTAATGTTTTATTTATGCTTATTTGGGAGTTATTTTACCGTATTACATTTGAGTACAATACACTTAAAAATTTCCAGATTTGCAGAGAAAGTTCCACTTTTTCGTTATGCTTATTTAGAATATGGCTTTGCATTATCTGTGTGTATAAACAACTTAGTATACCATGATTTTATATCTCATTAGCTGCTGTCCTGCTTGATGCATATATTACCAGGCTGATTTTGTTGGTGACCATTTGTTATTTTATTTTGCTAATCTCTGTTATACTTAAAATGATTAAACACTTCTTTAGATAGATCTAAGATACATTGCTGTCAGGTTTTCAAGTGCTGCAGTTCTGCTTGTGATTCCTGATGTAGTGCACATGAAGGGAGGGATGGCTTTTATTTTCCCTATGTTTCTGGGTTTATTCTTAAACTGAAAACATCTGGTCCTAGGTAAGGTTTCGGAAACTGAGGGAAACGGTGATACGATTTTGTGATAGGTATTACTGGAATGTACCTTGTGCTAAATTTAATTAATTAATTTATTTTTAATAATAATGTTGCATGGATTATAACAGGATTTATTTAATAGTTCCTCAAAATTTTACATTTGTGGTGTTTTTTGTTCTGTTTATTTTTTGTTTTGTTTTATTTAAAATAACAGCCAGGATTATTGGCTCTGGACATCTGTAATAGACATTAATAGACAATTCAGACTAGTAACTGTGCAGTCAAGTAACTTGATTTTGAAGGTAAGATCTATTATAAGATGTTCATTGATGTATTTGCCAATTGAATGTTTATAGACTAATATTTTATGTTTGCTGGTGACCAGAGTTAACAAGAAAGAGTACTTTCCTATACAAATGTTGTTTGAAAGTACTTCTTCAAGATCCGCTCTTTAAAATATTTCGCAATGACTTTAGGATGAGGTTGAGTAAACAAAGTGAGAAGCAATTTAACTACAGTGCTTGAATATAAATATCTCTCCTGTCTCCTCTCAGTCAGTTATTTTTTCTAAGCTGAAGAGGCCTCTATGATTTTTCTGGTTGTATACCACCTTTGGGCACCTATTTTTGTTCTTCTCTAAGCTTTAACTGCTCTGCTACATTCTTTTGAAGGTATAGGAGAGAAAATAAAAAAATGTGCATAGTTTAAGGGTTGCAGTCTCCAGGAACTTAAGAAAGTCTGTAATAATATTCTATTTCTTACAAAGTTCCTTCCCCATTATCTCTAAAACTCAACTAACTTCTTAGACTACCGATGGACTCTGAACTGATGTTTCTTTATCTGTTATAACCCTAAAGTCTTTTCCCTGAATGCCTAGAGCTAGCTCAGGGAGCATAAGTTTATGTCAGGGTAGCATGGTTAGGGTTTTTTTGTCTGTGAGCATTCCCTTCACATTTATCTATGTTACTTTCAGTTGTCCTCTGAATCCTGTAGCAGTCCTCTGCAGTTCTTCACAGATGCCTTTCATTTTTACTGTTCTGAACTACTTTGCATTACCAGCAAATGCTGTAATTTCACTCTTCTCCTGTCTCTGTTTACCAGTCTATTCAACAGCACTGATCCTATCACGTAACCCCACTGGTAACCATCTCCACTGTGAAAACAGGTAGTTTACTCTCACTTTCTGCCTTTTCTTACATTATTTGTTCATACAAGATCCTTTCCTACTTTGTCATAGGTACTTTATCTTTTAAAGAGCCCTCAATGAAAGCGTTCAGCTAAAGCCTCTTAGAAATTCAGGCTGCCTCAATTATTTTATTTCACATTAATCATACGCTTGCTGAAATTTCCATAGAAACACAGTGATTCCATGATACATGATTTTACTTTCAAGAAAAAATATATAGTCTCTTCCCCAGTATATTGTATTTAGTCAGATGACCAGACTTCTGTACTTCATTTGTGGCTTTTATTATGTTTTATCCACCATAAATGTCAGTCTTAGAAACTTACATTTTCTTGAAACTCTGGCTATTTTCCAGTCCTCTGCTCTGAATGTAGTTTCAGAGGAGAGTTTAGTAGTTTATCTATTTAATTTTTTAGATCCCTAGGAGATTACCACATTGCCTTGGTAGTTTATTTCCTTTCTTTTTATTGATTTCTTCCATAACCTCTTTTGCCACTACTTTATCTTCATTTCTGCCCCTGCACATAAGGAAAAGCACAACAAGAATGAATACTCTATGTTTCTGGCATATTTTCTATTCTCAGACAGTGGCATTTATATTGGGATCTTCTACTCTTCTTCCAGACTCTCTGGCATGTTTCCTTAGTAATTAAACAACAGTAGTCTCATCTGGAAACTAGAAATCATGTGAGCCTGTCCAGTAATAGAGGAAACTTTTGAAGACCCATGGTATTTTATTCTAGAAGTGTTTAAGCCCCTGGTAAGGCCCCATCAACAAAATGTGTCTATAAACTCTGAACTATCACATAGTTACTTTCATGTTATTGATTTCACAAAGAAAATTGTGGTTCTATGTAGAGACATAAAATAATTATTTTGCATGCCAGAACTCATATGCTGAAAATTTTCTAATGACATCAACTACTAGTAACATACATTGTATATGAAAAAAATCAGCTAATGAACTTGTTAAAATTGTTCATCTTTACAGTTATCATGAAGAATGCCTTTGAGGTCGCATACTAACAGATGTCACTCTTTTTATTAAGAGAAATTTATTTCAGGTAAGCCTGATCTACTGCTATGCATATAATTTATTTAATTTTTTTACTATTTACTATTTACTACTTACTATTTACTATTCTTTGGTGGCTTAAGATCTTATGCCTTATGTGACATATAAAATAACATTTGTAAATAATTTTTTGATTGTAGCCCTGTGGTTAATGTTAAGTATGTGTTTAACACTGTAAATAAATAATTTATACTTTGTGTGTTATGTCTTGAGTTATGTCTGTGGTAATTGTTTGAAAAAGTATTTTAAGGCAAAAAAAAAGAAGAGACTAACAGAGGTGATAACACTAACTAATAGAGAAGCTTTGTCATCCTGACCAGTTAACTATTATCCCTGGCTACTCTTTCATTTGGATACCAACAATATGGCTGTGGGAGATGTGGAGCATATTAAGAGTGGCTACATGGGTTTGAGATAATGGCCATCTTTGTGGAGACGTAGATGGTGTATCATCAGTTGTCTTGATACAGGCTAAAGGTTTGAGGGAGAGTGGATAAAGCATGCGTATCAAAGCCTGGCATAAATAATAGGAAATTAGTTTTTATGACCATGAGACCCTTTTTAGGGATGTAAGACTTCTTGAAAGAGACAGGATCCACCTGGTGATGTGGAAACAAAGCATCTTTGTCAACAGTACAACCAATGTGCTGAAGAGAGATTTAAACTAGGAGAGGGAGATGATTATCCATAGTCAAGTGAAAAAGTGATAAACTGAGTTGGAAAAAAAAATATACGGGATGATGTGGACAAGAAACACTTCATAATTACAAAAACAGGACTGAAGGAAGCCCATGTTCTATATATGTATTTATGCTGAAAGTGCCTAGAGGATAGTATTATGAAGGAAACTCTTAGAAGTCTTCTGGGAAATCAGCATGACTTGCATGTCTCTCTGAAGTGACTGTGAATGCAAGCATGCAGTATGGGGGAAGAAAAAGGAGAAAACAGAAGTGTGTGTGCGGTTATAGGACTGAGATCTCACCGGGATTGTAAATATATGATAAGATAGCTTATGTTTCTAGAGTATTGCAGGTAGGGTCACTGGGCCTGAAAGGCAAGGAACAATTGGCCTTTATGTAAGAAAGCAGCAAGCATGCATGGATCTCTGCCTAGTCAAGATTAGAGAGCAGACTAACATGGGTAATATTGTGGGTAGACTACTTGATCAAGATGTAAATGAGACCTTTTTCAGACAACTCAAAGAAGCCTCATTTGCAGGCTCTGGACCTGATGGGTGATCTGAAGGACAAACAAGCAGAGCACAAGCAATCCATGAGGTTTCTGAAGTTCAGTGATAAAAACTTCCTGACACAGCTGATGAAGAAGATGATGAGGGTAGACACTGCTGGACCTGATACTTACAAACAAGGGAAGACTGGTCAGAGATGAGAAGGCTGAGGGCATCTTCAGCTGCAATGATCACATCCAAGGACATGGGAATTTTTGTGTACAAGAAACCTAACATGAAACATCAGTGTGCTCTTGCAGGAAGAAGGTCAGCCTCCTGAATTGAAGGCTCTAACATAAAACGAGAGGTCAGGAAGCCTGGAGAAGAGAAGGCTCAGGGGAAATCTTAAAGGGTGTACAAATATCTGCAGGGAAGGTGTAAAGAAGAAAAAGTCAGGCTCTTTCAGGGTTGCTTAGTAATGGGACAAGAGGCAGTAGGCATAAACTGAAATACAGGAAATTCTATTTAAACATAATAAAAGTCCCCAAATTCTCTTCAAGCACTGGCAAAGCTTGCTCACGAAGGTTTTCAGTCTCTGTACTTGGAGATATTCACAGCCCAAGTGGACATGGTACTGGGTTACCTGCACTAGGTGATCATCCTATCAGTAGCAGCATTGGACTACACGATCTCCGGAGGTCACTTCCAATCTCAAACACTCTGCTTTTCTCTAAGTGCGACTACACTACTTGCTTCAATATGCATATTGTATAACTTCTCTGATTTCTATTGAAGGGACTTGAGTTTCAAAATTAGCTAAGAAGGGAAAATATAATTTTCTTATCAGAAGGGGATATCTTCGGAAAATGAGAAGTCTAATTGAGGGAGCTTCCAGCAAATATGTTATTAAAAAAAATTTAAGCCTATATTTTAATTTGCTATATGAAATATGGTCTCATTTTGACCTAATTGACAGAGAAGTCACGTTTGATACTTTAATTCAAACACTGTAAGCAATATTATAGTTGTAGAAGAAAACTGTCAACCTTTTTTTTTAGTGCATGTTGTTTATTGGTCAGGGGAAACCAGTTTCAAATGGTATTTTCTCTCTTTAGGAAATCCAAGATTTAGTTTTCTACTTTAATTTAAGATTTATTTGATTGACTGGGACTTTTACATTATTATTATCTTCTTTTTGTGCAGTCTATGCTTAATTTTGTCTTTTTTCAAAATCTAGAAAATTTTTTAAGAGGAGGAAGGGAGAAAAGTTCCTTTGAGAAGGAAGGCTAAAAGGAGGTAAGTGATGATCAATGGTAGTTTCTCCTTAACCCTCGTGCTGTACTTGAAAGTAAAAGGAACAGGACAAGAAGACTAACATTAAGTGGAAGTAAAAGATAAACATAAGATAAGACTTGTGAAAAATAGAGATTCTTAATTTTTTAGGTGTGCCGACTTTATTTTTTTAACCAGCTTTGGTCATAACTGGTGCTTGTTTTGGTTTTCTTTTTTTTACACTTTAGCTGCAGTATATTTTACTACATAATTGATTTTTTAGGTGTGGTCTCCGCCCATTTACACAAAATAGATGCATCAAAATATTTCGATACTGAGAAGTTCAGTTGGCATAACAGGAAATGTTTGATTCTTTTGATATCATGCCACTTTTCTTACAGAGAGACAGAATGAATGCATCTCATGAATGATGTTCAAAATTCATATCAGAAGAACAAGATTGTCATTCACTTATATGTCAAAACACTTTGACCGTAAATATGAAGGACTATAACATTAAACACTTCAAATTCCAATTAGATTATGAAGTTTTGTTTGTTTAGCTTAGTAAGTAGGGTATATTTTCTTGCTTTTTCTAGATTTTTAAAAATAATAGTGATATGCTAAACTTGATTAGCTGAGTAGGTGTCTATAATGATAAAATTATAGTAAATGTATCAAATTAGCGTGCAGGAGTGAAGTAGATTAAAATTTGAAAATTTCAGTGCTCTGATGTGGAACACGACCTCATACATCTGTATTAGAAAATCATATTTAATACCATAATAATGTTCAGAAAATTCCTTGTGTTTTTTTTTTTTTTTTAAAAAAATAAAAACTAGGAAGTATTAAATCAAAGAGTCTGGAATCAAGTTCCAATATTAGCACCATTGTCTTTTCTGTCCTCTACACAGGTTCCTTCAGATAGGTTCATGACAGTAGGAACGATGTGAAAGGAAAAGAGGGGGGAATACATCAGTGAATCTTCCCCTAACTCAGGAAACAGGTAAGAGTGACTACTGTATCTGGCAGAATACTTTCTGTATAGTTCTTGAATACTTCCTAACTATATTGTGTTTGCAGAGCAAACACTAATGTTTCAAGAAATTCTGATGAAGGACACAAATCCACAAATCAAAGAATTTTCCTTCCTTTATGGCAAGCTAGCTGTTAATTTCTCAAAGTTAATACATTCAGATGGACAGACAGTTGGCTTGACATATTTCAGGACCAAGAGATTTTTATTTTTAAAAGAGCCTTATAAGGTATTTATTATCCCATGCATAACTGTGGAAGAATAATATTATATGGTGGAATGAGAATCCCAAGTTTCTCCGAAAGCCCTGCCTCCTACAGTCAGGATATTGTGATAGCAATTTCATAGAATCATAGAACCATAGAATCTTAAGGTTGGAAGAGACCTCTGAGATCCCTGAGTCCAACCGTGCCTGTCTCCCTACTAAACCATGTCCTTAAGAAACTCATCTACCCATTTTTTAAACACCTCCAGGGATGGTGACTCCACCACCTACCTGGGCAGCCTCTTCCAATCCTTGACTACTCTTTCAGTAAAGAAATTCTTCCTAATGTCCAGATTAAACCTTCCCTGGTGCAACTTGTGGCCATTTCTTCTCATCCTATCACTTGTCACTTGTGAGAAGACACGAGCACCCATCCCGTCACAACGTCCTTTCAGGTAGTTGTAGACAGTGATGAGGTCTCCTCCCCTCAGCCTCCTCTTCTCTAATCTAAACAACCCCAGTTCCCTCAGTTGCTCATCGTAGAGCTTATTCACCAGCCCCCTTACCAGCCTCGTTGCCCTTCTCTGGACATGCTCCAGCAGCTCAATGTCCTTCTTATAGTGAGAGGCCCCAAACTGAACACAGTACTCGAGGTGTGGCCTCACCAGAGCCAAGTACTGGAGCAAAATCACCTCCCTGGTCCTGCTGGCCACGCTGTGTCTGATACAGGCCAAGATGCCATTGGTCCTCTTGGCCACCTGGGCACACTGCTACCTCATGTTCAGCCAGCTGTCAGACAACACCCCCAGGTCCTTCTCTGCCAGGCAGCTCTCCAGCCACTCTTCCCCAGGCCTGTAATGCTGCATGGGGTTGTTGTGACCTAAATGGAGTACTCTGCACTTGGCCTTGTTGAACCTCATCCTGTTGGTTTCAGCCCATTGATCCAGCCTGTCCAGATCTCTCTGCAGAGCCTCCCTTCCTTCAGGCAGATCCACACTTGCACCCAGCTTAGTGTCATCCGCAATCTTGCTAAGGGTGCACTCAATGTCTTCAGCGAGATCATTGATAAAGATGTTAAACAAGACTGGACCCAGCACTGAACCCTGGGGAACACCTCTTGTGACCAGTAATTTCAGCTGTATGAGACACAGGTACAAGACTGCTCATAACAAAGGCAAGTGATTGTCATGAACATGGCTGATTGTGACCAAACGGTATGTTCTGCCTCATTGGTATGAACGATATCCCGTTGCTTTCTGGTGATGCAGCCATTCTTTACGAGCAAACTGATGGCAAAGCAGCTAGGATGTAAATGTGATCTTCATCTGAACTTTGCTCTTTATAATGTCATTATAACGTCAAACACACCTCCATGTCGAAGGCTACCTACTTCCTCCTGACCTTCAAGGCAAACCACTCCCATAACCTCTATTGGAAACATGCATCCTCCCCTCATTTGGGCTTGCATCTGAAGCTCTGACTGGTTCTATGTCTTGGCAAGCAGATTCTGTTATTCCACTTCTTTTCTGTTTGGCATTGAACTGGAAGTGGCATATTTTGATCACTACATCTACTTGCAAAAGAAGTTAACAAAATGACACACATTCTTTATACTTCATACTGTATTGAATTTTTCTTTCTGCTTTGATAATATAAGCATAGCAACTAATCTATCCATTAATGCTGGAAATCAAGTTTGAATGTCAAATGAACAATCTGCTCTCTACTATTGAAAAATTTCTAGAGAAATGTTAACAAACAATTTAAATGTAGCTTGTTTACATGTAATTAAAAGAATGGCACCAAAGTATTTTTACTTTGGAGTATATTCAGTAGATTTTAGAGATAGGCTTTTACTGTAAAGTATCAAAATATTTTAAACATAATTGTCTGTTAATTTTTAGAAATGTTGCATCAGCAGACAAATCTATTCATATTTGTCAGAAAATCAAGAAGAAAAAATATAGATTTTTGAAGAATGATAGTCATTCAGTCTCCTTTGAATTTATTAGACATTAATAGGAATATTAAAGGTGAAATATTTCTGAAAAATTAGAAAATTTTCAGAGTGGAAATCTACATCTATTTATACTTGAATATAGATTTTAATTGTAAGAAGTTAGTACAGAAAATGTAATAATGTAGCAATAGGAAAAATAGCAGGGAAATAAGTGAGGAAAAGATAAACTCTTTTGATACTATTACAAAACCCAAAAGGTTTGGGAAACCAGCTTGAATTCTTTGGGCTCAAGCTGCTGAGTAGACTCAGCTCTGTTTCCTTTGATGTTCCCTTTGACAGTTTTATGCTCTAGATTTACCATGGTTCCCTGAATAAATAAACTTGAGTGAGAAATCCACTGTTCAAGTTAGGAAGTGACACCGAGGCAGTAAACAGTAGCCCGTAGGTGAGCAGTTTAGCTCAGTTATGCCCATTGAGTTAGTACCAACTGCATTACCGACACTGACCTACTGGTGGGCTGGAGTGGGCAGTGGGAAATGTGGTCCTTAGGCAGTACTAAAAACTACTAAAAACTACTCTCCTCACAAGGCGCTTCCAGCTGATGCTGTCAGCTCCTCCTCACTGAGCCTCTGGGTTTGCAACTCACTTTCTAGTGTAACAATGATGTGACAATGGCTTGCTTTCCTCTATTTCACACTTTCTCTGATTAAATTCTACGTTTTGCTTTTTTTTTTTTTTTTGTATAAGTTCTCCAGTTCCTTGTGTCTTATCATGCTCTGATAGTGATTCTCAGATGTATCTCAGCAGTATGATCAAAACATTCATACTAACATCACTACCACAAGTTTTGGCAACAGTAGATAATGGATCTGATCCCACGTCTGTGAATCTTCCTGTATAACTTACCTACAATCTGTCTCCTTTGCTTTCATGCTGCTTGTTTGTGTATCATCCTATGCACATTTTAATTTGTCTGTTTTCCTCCATATTTTTTATTATAATAATTTAGGTTTAAATATGGCTTTATATCAGATGCAAATAGTACCAAAATACAGTTTGGTATTTTTTGTACTTCTATTGTTGAGGCAATAATTCATGCAAGAGATCTAACAGATCAGTCTAGGATGTCACAGGTAAAGCCTTCAATGCATTATGTTATGTTGTTTTCCATGAATTTGCCTATTATTTTTTCTAAAATATGTTTGAAAGTATTTAATGTCTTCTGGTTTTCCCTGCTCCCCTTAATTTTTCATTCTCCAGTCACCTACTGGTGACAAGTTGAATTCTTTCCATATTAATTTGTTAATATTTGTTCTTGAAGCATAAGTTCTATGCAACAGATGCAAAGTGACCATACATTCCTTAAGTTATCATTTTTACTGATTATATACAAATATAACACTGATATTCTTCCCCATTTTTGCTACTTCTATTCTTCTCTTTTATCTACTCTTTCTCTTTACCCAGTGTAAATATTTTCTCTTTCCTATAGAAATAGGCTTTTCAGATGCAATAATAATAGTTACATGTTGTCATAATCTATTATTCAGAGTATCACAGTATTGTAAGGTTGGAAAAGACCTTTGAGGTCATGAAGTCCAACCTATGACCCAACACCTACACCTACTCCTACTTGTCAACTACACCATGTCACTAAGTGCCTCATCCAAATTCTCTTTGAACACCTCCAGGGATGGTGACTCAACCACCTCCCTAGGCAGCGCATTCCAATGAGCAATTACCCTCTCAGTGAATAATTTCTTCCTAATGTCAATCCTAAACCTCCCCTGGCGAAGCTTGAGACCATGTCCTCTCGTTCTGTCACTGGTCACCTGAGAGAAGAGTCCAACTCCTGCCTCACCACAACCTCCCTTTAGGTAGTTGTAGAGAGCAATAAGGTCTCCCCTGAGCCTCCTCTTCTCCAGGCTAATAACCCCAGTTCCCTCAGTCGCTCCTCACAGGGCTTGTGCTCCAGCCCCTTCACCATCCTCGTCGCTCTCCTCTGGACACACTCCAGCATCTCAACATCCTTCTTAAACTCTGGGGCCCAGAACTGGACACCAGTACTCAAGGTGCGGCCTGACCAGTGCCAAGTATAAGGGGATGATGACCTCTCTAGTCCTGCTGGCCACACTGCTCCTGATGCAGGCCAAGATACCATTGGCCTTCTTTGCCGCTTGAGCACACTGCTGGCTCATGTTGAGTTTCCTGTCCACCAGCACTCCCAAGTCCCTTTCCGCCTGACTGCTCTCCAGCCACTCTGCACCCAGTCTATAGCTCTGCATGGGGTTGTTGTGTCCAAAGTGTAGGACCCGGCATTTGGACTTGTTAAACCTCATGCTATTGGAGTCAGCCCATCTCTCCAGCCTGTCAAGGTCCCTCTGTAGGGCCCTCCTACCTTCTAGCAGATTCCTCTCTAAGGAAACAGAATTGAAGTCAATGGTATTGAAGAAGCAATGGCTGTGTCTTCCTAAAAATAACATCATGATTTTTGTATTTTAAAAGTATTTATGTTTTAAATTATCTACAAGACTAATCCACGAAGGTGTGTATTCTGCTCCAATCTTTCTGTTTAGAAGGGTGTTCTCTCATGAAATGACTGTAGAAATGCCCTAAATAAAGAGCAGAGACTGGATTCTCTTCATCACAAACTATGCACTTTCTACTGTTGTCTTCCTAAGTGGACTCCCAGGTGCATTTCATTGGGTTTGATATGGGATATGTTGTTCAAAATAAAGACTTACACTATCAGTTTTAATTACAACAGTACAGATTTTTTCCATGCCTGTCATGACATATCATTGGTCTTAACTATTTACTCATGCTATTACTTCCCTGCAAATGCAAAAAACAGTTCAACAAAAAAATAGGAACATAAGAAACATATATTTAAATGTTCATTTTGTATAACATTAAAATATAAATGCAGATAATTAATCTCTTATACAATCCACATATTTGGAATGTGGTTCTTATTTAGTCCTCATTAAATTTAAAATTAAGGTAATTTAGCCCTACTAAATTCTATGGTACCATTAGACCTTAAACTGGGACAGCAGTCTTTGGAAGACCATTTAAGAAAACAGATGGAAAGTACTTATGAATGTATTTTCTTTCTCAAATACGATTGCATATAACATTTATGGTAACAAGGAATAAAGGCGAGGCTTTGTGTATGGCAAGATTTTTAAAAACAAAAATATGCAAATACCAAAATTTGTACAATTAAATGGGATATAATACTATACTAGAATAATAAATTCATCAGTGTCATGTCAGGAAAACATCCTGGGACAATACTATGAATTTGTTTAAATACATATAATACTGTTTAATTAAAAAGGCAAGCCTGTTATTGTAGTCTGTCTGTAGTCCTTTATTCCCTCTTTTTATGAATTAACATCAAAATGCACGCACTAATTTGTTACAGCTAGATCATTTCACGTGATTTCTTTTAAATAGGATGGGGATTTTCCAGAAATATTCTATTATACAGAAAAAGTGATGAGTTTTGTCTAAATTGCTTCATATGTTTATTTTTTTTTTCTTATGCAATTTTTTGGTGACATTAACAAATTTCTTACTAACACAATTTTATATAATCTTATTTTTTGCTTGGTTCATTTGACTTTTGCTGGTCTAAACTGTTGATAAATACGTATTCTATTATTATATAGAGCAGTAAACTCTGTGCAAAACCCAAGTCTATTAGGTTGGTATGTTTGTTAGTTTTAAATATCAGCACTCTTCAACTTAAAGGATATTTTCCAATTTTAAGTGGAATTACTCAGGTATATTTCAGTAATATTGTCAACCTGACTCAGCTGAATTAATTTACAGTTTCTTTATAAGCTAATGCTTCTAAGGCAAAAAAAAGTTTCAATAAAAAAACCCTCATTTTTCCTCTGTGCATAAGGGTTTTGCATTATTTCTTTTAAATATACATCACAGTTATACTGAAGTTTCGTACTGTTTATAGCAACAATATCTAACATAAGCAATAGTGCAATAATTTAGATTGAATAGTTGTAGATTTTTAAGTTTACTGTATTTGCTAACAGTTGTCTGACTCAAATATCAGGATAGTTTGAACTTTATTCGATATGTCAAATAGCTCTCTCTGCTATCTCTGAAAAAGAAACATGATTCAAGAGTGATTCTATTTGCCTCAGGATCAGTAAGCTGAATTTACTCAGAATTCACAGGTACTGTTAATAATGTGTATTTCTTAATGTAGATTTCTGGTTTAGCATGTTCAGATATTTGTTACACTTTTATGAGGGACTTTTTGTGTATCTGAAATTACACTAGTCAAATAGAAGACTGGTATGAATTCACATGCATCATCATAGGATAGATGAAAGTTCGGTACCTGTGCAAAACTCGACTTTAAGCAGTGAACAACTATACTACCCTTACTACCTATGGAAATACCATGTGCCATTTTTCACATCTCCAAGGCAAATTATAATGACAAGAAACTGTGATACAGTAATTAAGATGCAGAACATTGAAAGAAGTAACAATGAATCTGCCCCAGTAAAAGTGAAGAAAAGTGAAGAAAGCAAAGGAGAAGGGTTAGCAGATGATCAAACCCCTATTCTCCCATTCCTCATCTTGTTTAAAACAACTGGTTTTGTGGCAGCAGTTGAATGCTATTAGTGGTGAGGCAAGTTTAGGTGGGAAAGGACTCATGTCCTAATAAATTTTGCTGCTCTAAATAGCATCATTCATTCTTTCACAGCACTGCTGCTTGTGTTCAAACCCAGTGTTGCAGGTACGTATTTTCCACACCTTGGATTGTGTTACCTTGCTGTGTTCTGATGGCATTACCATTATTTGAATATCTAGCAAAATTCCTGTTAAATGCATGCGAAGTGTATCTAGCTTTGCTACAAGCATCAAACGGTCTTTTCGAACCAAGAGCAATTCAATGGAAATTTATACAAAAATATTCCACTGCGGGCAAAACACAATTGTAAAGAAATTGTATGTCTTTAAATCCAAGATTGAAATTAATATTAAAATGTTACAAGTGTTCATAAAAGAACTTTAGATAAGTGCTTTTTAGTGGAAGCCATCACTGCTTCTTTTAGTCTTCTAATTTTCTTTGCTTTGAGGAACAGCCTTTATAGTTCAATCAATACTGGATTTGTAGAGTGTTTTGGGAAAGCCTCACAAGGCTGTTTGGTTTCTTTGTGTGTGCTTGTTCCCAGAACTTTTTATATTTAGCAACTAAAAACCCAGAGAGAAAGTCAAATCTATTGCAAGAGTAATAGGAGTAAAATATGCATTGAGCAGCTTGCTCTTTCCCAAGGACTTCAGTGGAGGTTTTGCAACTCTCCAGAACTGGTTGGTAGGAAATGGCTCCTAGTATTGCACTCCTATTAATGCTAACTCTTCCAGCCTCGATAATGCAGACATTATTGCTTGTTGCCTTTATACCATTTACTGCTTAATATAAGTGTTCATAATTCCATGGGCTTTAAAGAACTCCAGGGAATCCTAATGTCTTTGTGATATGGAAGAATGTGATGAATCCCTGAAATGACAATCATGCTCACTTTGCCCACTTCTACTCTTTTCTGAAAAAAGAATCGTTAGGTATACATTTTTATTTTGCCTCATGCTTTGGGAACTCATGAGTAACACCTACATCTTCAATTCACACAGTACCTGTATATTTGATTCTTGTAAAAGATGAAGTGCTCCTGAAATTTCATATGAAATTTCATATGCTTCTTGTGTTTGCGAATTGGGATATCTATGAAAATATTAGAATATCTGAACTAGAGAGAGTTAGAAAGCATGCATCCTATCCTCTGTTTAACAATGTAGAGTTTATTCTGTGTTCTCCTGAACAAGACATATTAAATGACCATTAAAGTTATCCTTAATCTTATCTTGATCCAGATCGTGTCTGACAAAAATAGGATTTGTTCCACATACACGATGCATTGTGTACCATTGTAGACTATGATATTCTGATTCTGTATAGCTGTCATCCTTTCCCTCTGAGCAATGTTTTAAACTCTCTATTAATTTTCACACTTGCCATATTTTGTCATGTCAGTGTTTTTCTTGGTTTTACTTTTACATGTTCTCTTTTAAAACTGTAACAGATATTTTGGAAAAGACAGTAAACGTGTAACGGCAGACTAATTTGGCTACCTTATTGATGCATTGTGCCTGACTCTCAGAATAGTCTGATTTGAGTTCAAATAAGCACTGGCAAGGAAAGCAAACAATTATGAATTTTAGGAGAAAGGCATATGTCTCCTAAGTGTGCCTTCTTCTTGGACTGATTTTGACTGGGGTAGCGTTAATTTTCTTCATGGAAGGATTTTTTTGTATTTGTGCTGCAGTGTTAGCAACACTGGATGTTTTAACTAGTGCTGAGCAGTGTTTATACAGTGTTAAGGCATTTTCTGCCTCTCACACCACCCCATCAGAAAGTAGGCTGTGGTGCATCAGAAGCTAAGAGGTGAAAGAGCCAGGACAGGTGAACCCAGCCGACCAAAGGGGTTCCATGCTATATGATATTATGCTTAGCATATAAAGAAGGTGGAAGAACAGGAGATGGGTGTTGTTTGGAGTTGTGGTGTTTGTCTTCCATAGTAACTGTTAGTCATGATGGAACCCCGTTTTCCTGGATATGACTGAATGCCTGCCTGCTGATGGGAAGTGGTGAATAAATTACTTTCTTTGCTTTGCTTACTTGTGTTGGAGACATTTTATAATAACGAGCAGCATGGTATTCTTGAAAGGCCTTGAACAGTGAGATATGAGGGATTAGGTGGTGAAGAAATAGAATTGTTTGCAAAGAAGTGTAAGATAAAGAGCAAGTTATCTAGCAGAAGAATGTTAAACTTGCTTCTTGCAGCAGTGCGTGATCATGTACAAGTAACCAATCACAAGTGCAACTTAGGTGCGTGGACAGCTGTGTGTATCCAATCATGTAAAAACATCCAGTGTGTGGTAGAACTCTGAAGAATATAAAAATGCAGCCTTCTGACAATAAAAGGTCTTTGATTCTGCATCGGAGTCTGTGTGTCGATCTCCACATGCTTGTGCATATTTTACTTTCCTATTAAATTATCTCTATACTTATAACTGAATCAAGAGAACAAAATTATCAGTCTGTGCCTTTTTTGTGAGGTTTAGTGTTTCCTTGTCTTCTTCTGTAAGAGCTGTAGCATCTAACAACTTGAGATGCAAAACTTAGACCGCCGAAGACATAGTAGGAAGAAAAAACTGTTTGCTGAAACCACTGTATTTGAAGTGCTTGCAAAGCGAAGGTGAAAACAAAGCAGTTTGGGGTCTGTGTCTCCACTGCCCCTCTACTGTAGCTGTTTTTCAGAGGGAGAAGTTGTAGCAAAAGGATACTATTCTAATTACTACTATTACTAATTACTAATTATTACATTTTCCCTGTGCTGTAGTCAGGAACAGACCTGTTCACAGTTTTTCACTTCATATACAGTCGTAAGGCTTCACAAAAACCACAATTAGTGATCTCTTCAAATATGGGAAGTTACATTTTTGGGGACCTTATGGAAGGAATTAAAGTTCAGGAAGTCAGGAAGGTTCATTATAGGGTTTTGGGATTTTTGTGTCCTCCTCATTAAAAGAATAAATGAGAATCTGGCATAGATGTAAATCTTAGTTAGAGAAAATAGCACTCTCCTGTGTAAACATAAAATTCAGGCCCTTTTCCTTAGCTGTATAAATGTATAGCATTCTAAGCTACTGCTGAATCTGCAGTATCTCTTTTTCACAGATGTCTACTGATGCATATATAAATATATTTGGACAAGTGAAAAAACTTTTTTCCATTGTATTTATCTTAATAGCTGTCACAGTTTAACCCTGGCCCAGCCTGATTGACAGCTAAAAGTGAGCAGTTGTGGATGAAACCCCTCCCTGCTTCACAGGGAAAAGTGAAAGGGAAACGAGAGAGAGGCTTGTGGGCTGAAAACTAAAACTGAAACAGCTCTAATGAATTAATAATAAGACAGAAAATACTATTAATAAGAAAATACTAACATATATACAGATATACAGAATTGAACCCCCTGTCAATGGCTGTATGTCACCACTGATACTGCAGAGCAGACAACGGGGAATGGTCCTGGACTGGACTCTGCAGCAGACAGAAGCTGGACTCAAGAACTGGATTTGAGAATGCACCGATCCACGATCAGGGATGAAAGTATGGATGTGGTCTGTAACAGATGCTGACCATCAAATGAGAGAACTTGACCCTTTTATACTGACTGTGATGTATATGGAATGGAATACTCTGTTGGTTGTTTTTAGGTCACCTATCCTGTCTGTCCCTCCTTGCAGGTGCGAGCACTTCCACCGTTTTCACCAGCTGGAGGATGACCTTTGTCTCCATAGGGATAGATGTAAGCAATAACCTTTCTGCATACCATTTCCCTGTTACCTTGGTGATAATCACAAATTTTAAGTGTTATCCCTTCTAGAGACAGCCACTGTCTAGAAGCACATTTTGTTAACTTTCAGAAAACGAAATTACTTAGACAAGGCTTAGCTGACAAGTTAGATCAATTTTGCTTTAGCTCAAAGCAGAACAAAGCATCCTCACTAAAGTGAGAGAGCTTTCAGATTTTTTGAAAGAGAAGTTGTTAGGAAGTTTGTTTACTAAACAGGAAGTAAGGCAGTCATATTGAATCTGGACATGTATTATTAAATAAAATTATTCTTACCTATTGTGATGTGGACAACATTTATATGAAAAAAATGTATTGGTTTTGCTTCTTGACACACTGAATGAGGTAACAACTTGGGTACTTCATTTGGCTGTAGCTGGCTATTAATGAATATACTGAGAATTGCCAGTCTGACGTACAATTTCAGACAAGGAGTCAAAGGAATAAGAACCTACTTTGTTTAGAATTTCTTTCTTTCCTTGTTGGAAAAAAAAAAAAAATGAACACAAATGTGTGTGTAAACTCAGATAGCTGAAGATATCTAGATGAGATATTCAGGAAATGCTGAGTTTCATTTTGGCAATCCATTCATGACAGTTGACACAGATGAATGATTTTTCATATAAATAAGGAACCCTATGAACCCAGAAAAATGTTCTATTTTAATTAGGATAAGAGTAAGCTCAGATGAATCCCTTTAACATATATAGTTGCAGTTTTTCAAGGCAAGTGTCTAACTTCTGATTCATAGTATAGAGTGGTAATATTGCATGTGATCTGTAAGATAAGCTACTGCTTGGGTTTGTCTTGGCATAAAACAAGTTTACTTGTTTTAAATGATCAAAACATAGTAAACTGTTCTCTGTTTACAATTGTCTTGTGTGCATTTGCAGCAGTTACACGATGTTGTATAAAATTATTTCCTCTTTTCTTTCTAAAAATTGTTTTATCTCCTTAGAGCTTGTTTAACTTAAAGCTGATGCAGTGTTTGATTGTTGGTAAGAGTCAAAGGAATGTACAGTAGAAACTGATAAGAAAGAAGAATACTGGAAAAGTTCAAATACTTCTACAGTTGACAGTCTGCAGTAAGGTGTAACAGTAAAAAAAAATATGCTTGTTATGTTGCTGGACCCTTTATCTTAGCATACTCACTTCTTTGGTGACCCAGATAAAGTGTTAACAGAACTTATAGATCAGCTGGTACATGTGTGAGAACCAACAATGCATCTATCACTGTCAATGAAAGCAAGTGCAGGAGGAAAGAAGGTGGGCGTGAGGACTGATATTGCAGATTGTCCCTGAAGAACGAGTGAAGCCACGCCATTGGTGTTTGGGATGTTTGTTCCTTAGCTTCAGAGAGCTTTTTCAGACAAAGCAGTGACAGCTAGCTGACTCCAGAACATGAACCTTACTGAGCTGATATCTACCAGTTTGCCAAAAGCTTGTCCTAAAATGCAGTGACTAGTTATAAAAATGCAAGGAAAAATATGTTAGAAGAGAGATTGTTCCGGACTCTAAATCAGGCATCAGAATGGAACATTTTCAAAGAGTCTGCATATGCCTCAGGATGAAATACCTGACTCAGATGAACCTGATGTTCATAATTACACCTGCTTTTACAGTCAAAAATCCAAGACTAATAATTTTCTTGATAATTGCGTAGTCTGCATACATAGTTTTTCTGTAATTGTCAACTGTAGAAATAGATTTGGTTTTATTAATTTTATTTAGTCTTTATAGTATAAACAATACTGCTGTTATGAAAGATTTATTTATTGCATGATAAACAAAATATATGAAAATCTTATAAAAGTATTTTAGTTGGACATTTTTTAAAAATACAATAATGTTTATTTTCTTGGTTGTAGTGAAACTTATGATTGTCTCTTGTATTCCTGATTCTGCCTATGAAAACTATGTCAACAAAAACATTCCTTCTGAAGAATTGCCTATACTCAGATAAAACTTTCTTTAATGTAGGTTTTTAAATAAACTTCCAGGAATGATAACAAACTGTAATAGTTGTGAATCCACATTAAATTGAGTTGCTTCTGAAGCTGAGGTAAATGTGAGCTTACTCCTCCATGAAAGGATAATAATAGTTACCATAGGATTTTTTCATACAAGTTCTGCTTGATTGTAAAACACCTAGGAGAACTATACATACGTGTAGAGATGCCTGAATCTGACATATTTATCGTGGGGTTCCTCTGTATGCCCTTAGCAGCCAGCTAAGAGATGTTACTCAAAAGAGTAGATCCAGGGTTTTGATGCACATAATTTTATAGATATGGCCAATATTTTTACTGACTATGAAGAAAGCTTGCAAAATGTAGCTGGTTCAATGAGGTGCATACAATTGAGTGATATGAAACACCTAGTTACAAAAAAAAGTGAAAATACAGTTAAATCATGGCAGTCACTCCAATAGATTTCATTATGGAAGTCACGGATAGCAGCTGTTGTATTTTCATGATACCTAAATATTACTGTATCATTTCTGCTATTCTTCAGTTTAACAAGTGAATCTGAAACAAACCTATTTCTTAAAATATACCACAGACATCTCCAGGTGTTTGATATAGCAAGAAAAAATGTAAAGGTCACCAATATAAGTTGATTTATTTGAATGATCATTTAAAATTCTCAGTTATGTTCATGGTTTTTTTTTTCAAAATAGTTAAGCATAACTCTTTGTTCTTCAGTCCTGCAGTGAACTGATATTTTTAAGCTTCCTTCCTCAAAATGAAGAATTCTCTCTTAAAATATTCAAAATTAAATTTAAATAAATAGTACATTTTCCTGTAGTAATGAACTATTATTAGTTTGCAGTAGTGGATCTGCAGGTATACCTACAGGAATCCATTTTATTTACATGTCAAAAAAAAATTGTTCCTATTTTTCTTATGTATTCTGATTGCTTGTCATAGCTATACCTTGAAGAGCTACGATGTGTTCCCACTTACTCCTAGAAGAAATGTTTTCTGATATTACAGACAGTAGTGAAAAGCCCTTCTGCACTTCTGTTGCTTTCGTTTCATCATTTTATCTAATGCTTTTTGTCTTCCCTTTTATTGAAAAATTTATTGAACTGACAATGGTAGTAAAAACAGGTATTGGTGTATCAGTGTTGCGAATGTGTATACTGTCTCTCCAGCTCCAACACAATTCTTAACATATATGCTGTCATGCAATTTACATGCCCTTAAAGTAACCCCAGCAGGGACGCTGAATTCTATACACCACATGGACAGGGTGCACAAAACAGTGGATGCCATCAACACACCAGTCAACAGGAAAGGAAGCAAAAATGGAGTGGAGACATAATGCTGTGCTGACCAAAACGGCAAGCCAACTACGGCTAAACTAACATCATAATTTGTGCCACTAGGGGTCTATAGCAAATTTACTACCTGCCCAGAATAAGAGGAAATCTGTAAGGAAATTTCAAAACCACAATTATTCCCTTGCATTGCTTTCAAGGCAGTGCAGCTACATGCAGACAATTTATAGTAGGTTTCCCACAACAGTCTTAGATTGATCATGTTGGGAGGAGAAGGAAAAGAAAAAGTACTTGCCTTTTGTTACAGAAATCAGTTGCCAAATTAAAAGGAAGGAAATTGTTAATGTGTTAGCTTTGACTTTTTTGTACTTTGACCCTCACTACATGTAAAGGTCAAATGTTTGTATGGTTTAATGACTCTTACTGTATGTACTTGAGACTTTTGGTCGCTTAACACTTTGCTGCCCCAGTGAGTATAATGTGTGGTTGAAGAAGGGAGGAGTTGGGCTTTGTTCCTTGTGAGTAGGCAAAAAATTGCTGAATCACTCCATCTGGGCTAGAAAGCCTCACAGCACCTGCATGTCCAGAAGGTTTACACAGCATTTTAACATGGTGTAGAGACTGAGACGATTTCTACTGTTGTCTTAAATTCTGTCTGATTCTACTACTATTGTCTTAAATATCAACTGACTCTACCTGTATTGTTGTCTTTAACATCTTCTTGGGTGCTGTGGCTTTTGATGAGCTGATTGTGCTGCTGCAGAGGAGGGGGAGGAGCTGCCCCCCCCACCTGATTGCACATGGGGACCCAAAGGGTTCAGGCAGAGGTTATTCTGGAAAGGGTCTGCTGAACTGCTAGTGACCCTGGAGCATCCGGCCCCATTTCCTGGACCTTCTCAAAGAAGCTTCTGTGTGTGCAGCAATTAGAAAACTTTCACAGGAAGACCAACCCTCATGCTAATGGGGGTCGGGGCATGGACCTGTCCTATAAATAGAAGCCCACCAAGAAGATAGGCACCCATCACCCCATGGAACCCGGCAAGAGAAGATGTGCTTCAGAAGAACCGCAGGACCACATGCTACTGAAGACCACATTTTACAGAGGCCCATGGAGAGGTGATTATTTTCCTCTTCCCCTTGGCCCCGCTACTCTTATTCATCCTCTCTCTCTCTCTTCGTTCTTTGTGCAGCTGCCTTGAGGGTATTGGACTGTGATCTGAACAGATGGAGATCTGGTTTTGCGCTATTTGGGGAATTGCAACTCCAGGTGTACCTGAGAATTTGATTCCATATTTCGGCTGTGCCCAAAATATTGATTTGCTGTTTTGACCATGTCAAAAAGGAATACTGCCTTGTTATTTTGGCTGTGCCCAAAATATTGACTAGTTATTTTGGCTGTGTCCAAAATAAATCCTGATTTGTTGTTTTGGCTGTGCCCAAAATAAACCATGTTTGAATTTTCCCTGGGAGATTCGTCATCTCCAATTTACCATGCAGACATCAAAGGACACTTCCCTCCCTAACTGAGGAGGTCTGATGATGAGATGACCCAGGGTGGGATTGGGCCCTGACATATGGAGAAGATGGTCTTTTGTACTGTGAGTGACCACACAGCCTGATTGCGCCTGTGCAGCCAGAGGGTTCAAACAGTACTTATCCAGAGGAATAGTCTTTTGAAATGCAAGTCACCCCTAGGCCCCCTAGACCCAGTCCTGGAGTCTTCTAGGAAAGACTACTATGTCTATGACATCTCCAGGACCGTTCAAGTAGGGATACTGAACAGGTACAGCAAGACCTTATTTAAAATACATACAATATCAAACAGAATGCCCTTAGGCTAATGTTATTTAGCTTCAAATTTTGCCATTCTCATATGCCCATCAATATATACAGTATTCAGCTTTTTCTTCATTAACTTCTGATACTTTCAAGTTTTGCTTTGCAGGACAGTGAGGATACCTTATCAGGATAATCCTTATTATGTTTACAAAGGTGTAACTTTTTCACCCCTGAAATGTGGCAGATCTAGTAAACTGTTGATTACAACAACAATCCAAAGAGAATTTTTTGCTTATTTCTACAGAAAAAAGTTACAAAAGCACCAGACTAGAATAAGTTTTCTTCTTTACATGTTTATTTGTAATGCATCAATGTTAACCAAATAAATGTGTATAATATGTGTACAGATAACTGTATCATATTAACATATACATATTATTTCTCTTGCCTATTGGACATTGTATAAGGAGATGAAAATTTCATTTGAAAGAATGGAGATACTAACAATAAAAATCTGTAATTGTTTCTGAATAAGGTTAGTGTCTTCCAAGCTTTTTCAGAATTCCTTTCAACTGACTAACTTACTGAATGGTAAGCCATCTGTATTTCTCTTATTTGGTGAGTCGTACATTGATGTGCAGTAGATGTTTTCAACACACGGAATTATAGTCATGTTTATTCTAAAGCATTGAAATACAGTATGTATTGTGCAAAAACGTCTTGTTGAATGACTTCCCTTAAAATAAATATTACTTTAGTATTTTCTCCCTGCCACGGATTCAATAAAGAAAAACGTGCTGGGTAGCTCAACAATAAAACACATACACACAGGCATACATGTGTGCATGCATACATCTATATTGAAAATAATGAGTATTTACAAAGCACTCTGGTATTGGAGTCTAAGAAATGACTTGTTCTTGTAGAGCTGTATATTTGCTATTAGGGTAATTTCAGTATTCTAATAAATTTCTTATGATATATCATATGGTTTAAGAACTGAAAAAGTCATCTGTGTTTCAAGACTGAAAAGTTCCTTGCAGTTTTATAAGAAAAACGGTTCTCGTTACAAAGAAATATCACTCATTCATCAGAGATTCCTCCCTTCAATTATGACAAAGGCATTTTCTACCTTCCCAACAAGAAATGCGTTCAAGGTTCATAACACAGAAATTGTATAAGTGTTTGACAAAGATTTTAAGAGTTTGTGTCATAGGAGAGTAAAAGAATTTCAGAGAAGAACCAAAAATTTTAAATGAAGGTGGAAAAACTACTCTAGAAACATCTGAAGTTAAGGATTACAGCAGGGCTTGCTGGTTTAGATGGTCTTCATCCATACTTCATAGAGAGGGAATTATTTGTTAAAAACCATTTTTCAAAGAGACTTGATTTACAAATTAGATGTTAAATTGCTTTTATGTTTATGCAGATTTCAAATGTTAATATGGGTACTGGATATTAATGAATGATGTTTAATAGAAAAAATATATATGTTTTTGCTTATATGCATGTTCAGTGCAAACTGAAATGTGCACCAACAATATTGGTCCCAATACATATCACCAGAGTAACAGCATGAAATATTCCTGTACAAGTTCCCTCTAATTATAATTTTAAAAATCTATGCTATGATTTTCTTAGAATTTTCTCATCTAAAACATAGTATTACCTGAAGCAATTTCCTAGCAAAGCATATTTCATTTCTCAATTGAAAAAAATATTGTTGCTGCTTAAAAATACATATTGGCAAATATATTTTTTTCTCTGGGTTTTTTTCAGTGTGTATGAATAATTGTATAAAGCTTCTGATAGAAATCTCACTACCTTTCATCAAGGCTTAAATATAATTAAAAAAACATCTATTGGCAGGGAGTTAAGTATAATTGATGCTGACTGAGGTCAGGAGAAGGCTAATACTCTATTTTAGAAGATGTGCTGTTGAAACAACACAGAGAAAATCAGCAAAGAAATTTCTGTGTGAGGGCCAGTTTGTGCAACACAGAGCTGTGATGACTTAACAGTTTAGAGATTTAAACAGAGTAGCCGCTGGAACAGGTTGCCCTGGGAAATTGTGAATGCCCCCTCCCTGGAAGTGTTCAAAGCCCGGTTGGACGGGGTCTTGTTGGGTAGCCTAGTCTAGTGGGAGGTGTCCCTGCACATGGGGGTGGGGGTTGGAAATAGTTGATCTTCAAGTTCCCTTCCAACCCAAACCATTCTATGATTCTATGATTTTAATAATTAGGTTTGGCTTGGCCACAATGCACCAGAATATGTCACTTCTAAACCTGATTTTAACAGCTCAGTCACCTGTAGGCAAGATATTAGTTAAGAACATTATTTTGGAATCTTGCTCACTTTTAAGCACCTAAGTAAGAACTGAATAATTTTAAGATTGTGTCCCAAGAGTGAGATGTTAGCATCTTTTGAAAGGGCTGAGTTGAAGGACAAATATTGTTAATATATGTTGCAATATGAGAACAATCCCTTACTGAGTCCCCAGTATGAGTTAAATAAATTCTCATCT
Source organism: Neomorphus geoffroyi (assembly GCA_033558235.1). Taxonomy (NCBI): domain Eukaryota; kingdom Metazoa; phylum Chordata; class Aves; order Cuculiformes; family Neomorphidae; genus Neomorphus; species Neomorphus geoffroyi. The sequence continues at coordinate 368,022 of JAUMJM010000099.1, forward strand.
GTTTTTTTCACCTTCATTTTCTTCACCTTTATTTTTTTCTAGTCCTTCAACAGTGAACCAACAGGTTATGTGTTAGGAACTTCCAAGTTAGACAAAGACCGGAATATAGTCCAAAAGCAAATACAAAAGTGGAAATTTATGAGGTTAATTATGTTGTACTGAAGCATGATTCTAAGCCTATGCATTTTATAGTTACACATACATTTTAGGTTGACACTAACGTTATGGTTGAAATACCTTTGTGACAATTTTGTAGAAGTGTTTCCGAGAATATATTTGGTACAGGAGATAGTATAGAAAATGAGCAATCAGTATAGAGTAAGTGGAAGAGTCTTTGGCCAAAGGTGATAAACACTCAACCCCATCATTGATCCTTTAGAACTGGGTATTTTCCATTCTGCTGTGCTTACTTTCTCTTTTTTTAAAGGAACAAATTAGCTATATTCCTTTTTCATTTCTGATAAAATGAGAGTAGCAAGAATGTTAAAGAAGATTGAACATGGGAGATGTAAAAGTTTTGTTGCTTATTCAAAATTTAGAATAGTAAATAGGCTGTAAACTGCCTGGGCCATCTGATGGATAGTACCTGTGCAACTTTTGAAACAGGAAAAGTGAAAGCAAGAATGGAAATGTTTTCCTGAGGAAACGTTATCAAAGAATGTGTGAAGTAGACTTAGTTCTTAGCTTTTTAGCAGCTATCTGCACGTTGTTGCCTCTAGGCATATGAGGTTTTTGCATGGAATCATAGCCCATTCAAAAACTTATATCTAAGTTTTCCCCTTCTGCTTGCCTCCTCTCAACCTTTTTTCTCAAATATATATGGCCTATATTTGCAAATGCTTCAGATGGACACACATGGATGTTCTTAAATCCGCATCCACATTTGTGAATTAGGGGTTCTTAAAGTAATTCTCAATGCATTCATGAATTGATCCAGATTGTTTCTAGACCTAGACACAATTAACCTGTCAACACTCAAAAATCCTGTGCCCAGAAGTTCTATAGCTCATCCACATGTTGCTTTAGGAATCGCCTCCTTTTACTTGTCTTCAGTTTGGATATTACTAGTTTAATACAGTAAGTTTTACTATTAGATGACAAAGGAAAATCAATTATTATGTGCCATCTATTGTCTGTTTATGCTTGCTAGTCACTCTACCCTCTGCCATCTCCATTCCAGGCTGAAAAGTAAAGCATACATAGCCATAGGAGAAAATTTTCAATACCTCTCTGAACTTCTAGTTTTATTGCACAACTTTTGAGATGGAACCAAGCTGCATGAGGTATTCAAGAAGTAAGTGAAACAGGGATTTATTACAGGACATAATTATATTGGGATTTTCCTGTGCCTTTTGAAATTGCTCAGAGTAAGTTGACATTTCTCATAGAGAAATTATTATATTATAATCATAAAATCAAATTTCCAAGCAGGTCTCAGAGTTGTCATTTTCTGCATGAAATAAACACTTCTTTTTTTCCCATATGTTTATTTCTTCACATACTATCACTTTTACTTGAGGTTTTATTTTCTAGTCATTTACTTCATAAGTCTCTTGAGTTGTTCACACTTGTTCTAATCCTTTGTATTCTGTAAAAATAATTTTAGTAGGAAACTCCATCATTCCATTCCTCACTCTGTTTTCCAAGTGTTAAGCAGAACAAACCCAAGTAAAAGTCCCCCAGTGACCCTTCTCCTATCCTGGACTTTGCTTTCCTATCTCCTAAACAATTATTTATCTGTGCAGTGATATTCCTTTTATCAAATGGCTGTTTTGTTCCCTTCAAAAGCTTTGGTGAGCAACTTGTGAAGGTTTTTTAGAAGTCCAGGTAGATTGTATGAAATGGATGATCCTTGCTCCTGCAGCTGTTTACCTGTTCAGAGAATTCTAGTAGATCTGTAAGGGTGACTACCTTTCACAAAAGTCATATTGAGTCTCCATTATAGTCATTTTCATAGCACCTCTTAAAGATGTTGAGCCAGATGTTTCATGCTACTCAAGATCAAGTCTATGGTTTAATCTTATCTCTTTAATCTAAATTCTCCCTAAAAAGTTATTGCTATTATCTAATAACATAACGTTCTGGTTAAGTTTATTATGATATATACTTAGTCTAAATAGAATTATTACGTTTTTTTTCTTTATTATTACAGTCTCTTTGATCTTCCTGCAGCAAGAATTACTATCCTTTTCAGGTGGGCAGTAAAGAAGAGTTGGTTTGTACTCTCCCATTTAAGCTCAGAATTTCAGTCCATGTGGATTCTGAGCTGCTTGTTGAATTGATAGTTTGTTTAATTGATTTGATTCTAACCTCTGTTTTAAAATGTAACAATCATATTTAATGTATTTCTAATCTTTATTTAGACATATAATTGTCTCAGTTTAAATGACAAACATAAGATGTGTCTAGGAAATTAAGGGATTTTAATCAGGAAAAAATATGTACAAAAGGATAACAGTTGTTAATTGATTTTGAAACAATAATATTATCCACCCTGAATTTTTCTTCCATGCCAACAATATACATTAAACTCAAACTTTTAACTATATACACACATATTTCAGCTGTATACACATCTACAGTTATGTACATACAGATACAGTATTATGGGCAACTAGCCCAAAGATAAGATCCCCTTGAGGTGTACATCATGTTTCTCCATCTTCTTGCATCACTCACCAGGTGCAATAAGATCCTTGAGCAAAGACAATCCCACAAATGGGTTTGCCTTTACTTGAAGAAGGGTTAACCTAAACTCTTTTCCCTAACATAGCTCTCAGGTGTATTACAGGGACTTCATCTACCATGTGAGGGGATTCTGACTGGGCAGGGTCAGCTCAATTGATGGAGCCTCTAGTGTTGACTAGCCATGTAGCCTTCACTAGATGATGAGCCCAGTGTTTGAAAGTCCTTCCACCCAACACCTTCAAAGTGGTTTTCAACAGTCCATTACACTGTTCAACCTTCCCGGCAGCTGATGTATAGTAGGGGATGTGATATACCCACTCAATGCTGTGCTCTTTTGCCCAGGTGGTAACTAAGCTATTAGTTCCATTATCTGACTCAATCCACTCTGGGGTGCTCTGTCACTACAGAACTTATTTTTCCAGATGTAGAATGGTGTTTCGAGTAGTGGCATGAGGCACCAGGTATATTTCCAGCCATCCAGTGATTGCTTCCACCATGGTGAGCACATAGTGTTTACCTTGACAGGTCTGCAGCAGTGTGATGTAGTCAACCTGCCAGACCTCTTCTGTACCTATAGTTATCCCAGCACCCACCATATTATAGGTATATTATTAGCACTGGTAATTGGGGTGCCAGGAGGAGCTGTGCCATTTACCTCTTAAGTGGCTTGAACGCCTTCATAAGAAACTAGGATCACTTTCTCTGTTGGTGTGTATTTAGCTTCAGATCCCCTGCAGCCTCAGCTCCAGAATCCAAGTTGTCCATCTCAAGTCTCACTGGGCATCTTCTGCCAAAGGCTCCAGGAAAGACCATTATTCCCAGCTGCAGAGTAGAGCATGTTCTTCATGCCTGGTCCTGTCCTGACTGGCCCAAGGGCTACAGCCTGAGTAATCTCCTGCTTAATCTGCTCAAAGGCTTGCTGCTGTTCAAGGCCTGAGTGGAAATCATTCTTCTTACGGCTTACCAAGTAGAGAGGGCTTACGATCTGACTGTATTCTGTGATATGCATCCCCCAGAAACCTATAGCACCCAGGAAGGCTTGTGTTTCCTTCTTGCTGGTCCATGAAGACACTGCTGTGATCTTGTCGATGACTTGTCGGAATCTGACGATGTCCCTCTTGCCACTTCACTCTCAGGAACTCGATTTCTTGGGCAGGTCCCTTTACTGTGTTTGATAGTGAAACCAGCTCCCAGGAGACCCTTTCTCTTCTCAAAGACCTCTTCTGCTGTGTCCCTCCATAAAATGATGTCATTTATGTACTGCAGATGTTCTGAAGCCTCACCCTTCTCTAGTGCTGCTTGGATCAGTCTATGACAGGTGGTGGGACTGTGTTCCCACCCCTGGGCAATCAGTTCCAAGTGTACTGCATGCCGCTCCAGGTGAAGGCGAACTGCAACCTACGCTCTGCAGCTAGGGGAATGGAGAAGAACGCATTAGCAATGTCAATAGTAGCATACCACTTCGCTGTCTTGGATTCCAGTTCGTACTGAAGTTCCAACATGTCTGTCACAGCAGCACTTAGTGTTGCAGTAACCTCATTCAAGTCATGATAGCCCACAGTCAATCTCCATTCTCCATCAGACACAGGCCAAACCAGGCTGTTGAAGGGTGAATAGGTCTTACAGACCACCTCTTGCCTTTCCAGTTTTCAGACCATCTTATGGTGGGGATCACACAGTCATGGTTTGTTTGGTAGTGCTGATGATGCATTATTGTGGTGGCAATTGGCATCTGCTGTTCCTCAACCTTCAGCAGTCCAACAGCAGAGACCTGGCAATGAATTCAACTGTTCGACTCTTCTGTCTCTACAGCAGCTGTTCCAAAAATCCTTCTGTGTCCCTTGGGGCCCTTGAAATACCCATTTGGAAGATAGTCAGTGCGCAGGATACATGGGGAGGCTGGACCAGTCATAGTGGGGTTCTTATGACAGTCTATCCCGGTCAAGCTCACTTCAGCTTCCAGCACAGTCAACTCTTGAGACCCTCCCTGTCACCCCAGAAACTGCAAGTGTTTTCATGCCCACATGTCCTGATGGCATTAGCGTGCATTGAGTGCCAGTATCGACCAAAGCCTTGTATTCTTGTGGTTTCGATGTGCCAGGCCACTGGATCCAGACAGATCCACACAGTCTTGTGCCTCTACCTGGCTAGAGGCAGCACCCCTCTAACACTGGTCTTGATTAAAGCAATCAAAGTTTTTTCCTGATGAATACCATTGGGAGGTCCCCTCTAGTGGGTCAGATCCTTGCCCAGGGGAATCTGGCACTGCACTTACTCTTGCTAATCTTTCGTTCTCCTTTAATTCTTGTACTTGAACTGCTAGGGCACAGGTAGGTTTCCTGTCTCATCGTCTCATGTCTTCTCCATGGTCAATTAGGAAATACCACAGATTGGTTTATGAAGCCAGTCCCACTTTCCCTAACTGGGAGGCATTTGGCTCTGACCTCAGAAGCCCTGATTTGCCACTTGAAGACTTTCCTTAATCTCCTCTCTAAACCTCCTCTGCTCATCCTTGAGACTCTCAAGCAATGTCTCTACAGTCAGTAGAGATACAGGTCTATATTGGGTTATGGATCATTCCATTGTATATCCTGAGTTTACTCGCTTACAGAGCCCACTGTCTCTTGGTTTCCTTCCGAATACATGGACGCCAGGAAATGGGAGTATAGAGCTGGCCCCTGGCATGAAAGGTTTCACCATACCTGTGATGTGCACTTGACCTTGTTTGGGTCCCTGCTGGGCTGCCCATCCTTTCTAGAAAGCACTTCTAACAGTGCCATCTCCCTCTGATCAGTAAGATCCCTTCTTCCATAGTCTTCCAAGTCATCTTACAATGATGTTCCTGCAGGATATCCCTGTAAATAAACTTCTCTCTTACACTCATTAGAAGTCATACCCAGAGTGAAAGAAAGAGTTTTGATTCCCTCACAAATGCCTGTTCAATACCCACATGCCGGACCAGTGTTATAGTTTCAGATTTTTTTTATTTTTTGTTTTTTTTCCTCCCATGGAATTTTTCTTTCCCTTGCCAACAAAGGGCATCTGAGTGGGGTGCGAGGGGGTGGGGACAGAGGTTGTGTTCCATTTGTCCAGACATCCACTCTCTTGCTATCTTGCTCTCTCTTGCTCTCTTGTTCTTTCACTCTCTCTCTTTCTCTCTCTTTCGTTGGTGCGAGGAGGAAGAGCAGGGTCAGCCATGTGTGTGTGAAGTCTCAGAAGGATATCATCTGGATGAGCCATGAACTACTGCAGGATCCACACTGAGCAGAAGTTGCATGCCCCTCCCTCCCACTCCACCCCTAGAGGTGCCCGGAGTGGACCTGGAAATATGGCATTGCTGCTCTTAAACAGATCTCCATCGCAAGATTTTGGGTACAGGACTCAATTCATATTAAGGTCTTAATCACGATTGTTGTTAATTCTGTTCTGTATATACATACATTTGTAGCTAAGAACTGTTATCTGTTCTGTACAATATGTTTTCTTCCTTCTCTGATTAAAATCTCTTAATTTCTGATAACATATCTTAGTTTTCATCTAAACTAAGACAGCCAAATACCCCCAAAACCTGGCTTCAGTGCCATTGAGTTGCAAGCTTTCACCCATAAGGTCCCAAATTCAGATCAACCAAGTCAGTAATTCAGATCAACCGGCCATCGAGAGTAATGTCGTTCCACAAACTACAGAGATGGCAGCGATTCAGTAATGACCTCTGCTTCCAGGTCTTCTGTCTGTGAAGGAGCCAATTCCCCCTCATCATTCACTGGACAAGCTGATTTGGTCTTGTATTTCCTTTTTCGGATAGGGGCAACTTCCTTGGACTTGGACTGTTCTCTTAGTTTAGCCACATCCTGAGTGGGTGCTGCACCATATCAAGCAGCTTTTGTTAGGCAGTGGCCAGAGCCCCACATGCAACTCCGAGTTGCCCCTCCATGGACCTACCACAGCATCTCTCCCTCACAGTTTTCATTACCTTCGTTAGCTTTAGAAGTTGTTTGACGGTGAACTTCCATGTCATGAGAGCCAAACAATTTTCTAAGAACTTGCCCATGTCCTCCCACAACCCATGTAACTCAAGGATTCCCACCCCTGGGGTGGGCTTCTGGGTGCATTCTCGACAGACTCTGGCTCTACCTTCGTACATAAGGTAGGCCATAATGACACAAACTTTCAGAAAAATCACAAAAAGTAAGATATCTCTGGCATCTAGATTCCCCAAAGCTGTTGTAGCAAACCTGAAAGGGGAATGGGTGAAGGACTGGGAGGAAATACTCACCTCCCCAAGGATGTGTACCATTATCACTAAACCTCTAGAGGTAACAGCTTAGGCTGAATACAACCTTGAAAAACATTCCAAATTAGACTGACAGGCATTGAATCCATAATACTGTAAATCCAAAATAAGAACTCGATAATATTCACAGATGCCTGAGTTCTACTAATCGATGTGCTGAGATGAAGCTGAGATGATGTGCTGAGATGACTTCTACCAGGCCTTTTGACATGGTTCTGTACCAACCCAACCCAAATATATAGTACAATATGTTCCATATGGACCCTAAACTTAACACACACATCATGACACAAGAACTGTTATCCTTATTTACTCAGCCCCATGTTGGGCACCAATTTATGTCTGAGTTTAAATTAAAATTAAGATGCATATCAGAAATTAAGAGATTTTATTCAGGAAAAAAATGAATAAAAATGATAACTGTTCTTAACTACAAATATATATATATATAACCAAAATCAGAACAGATCAAACAGCAACTGCAATCAAAAACCTTTAAATTAGTTAAGCCCTAACCCTGCTCCTTTCAGTGCAATTATATTTAATGACAGCAGGACGCAATGTCACAGAAGCCATGGAAGTTGCCCCTGGGCTCTGGTGAGGAGACTCCTAGTCCTTTTGTCCAAAAAAACATTGTGGAGAAAGGGGTGGGGGAGAGTAGAGGGGGTAGGGCAGCAACTCCTCTGCAAACAATGCTGACCCTGCTCATTGCAGCCATCACGCAGAAGTGGTGCTGACCAGAAGCAACCTCTCCTTGGCCCCTGCGGAAGCGCTCTCTCTCCCCTCTTCCCATCCTGGCTCCCAAAACCCCCGTGTTGGCAAGGGAGATAAAATTTCCCTGAAAGACTTTGAAACTATAACAATAATTTAACCCAGTATGTCTTTAAGCAGGGTGTTGATTCAGATCACCAGTGTGAGGGCCTAGTAGGTGAAGAATAAAAAAATAGTGGTAATGATAATTACTGCTACTCACTTTATTATATAATAATTCAGTTGTTGTCACATTTGTCCCAGTGTGCCACTTTAGCCCCTTTGTGTTGGCAGCTAAACAATAGACAGTTTCTCTATCATAACCTTCTTACTCCTTCTTCCCCTGCCCCTGGCAGGAGAATCAGGAAAGAAAAGAAAACCTGAAGTTTGAAATGGAAACCAGTTTTAATAAAACCCTAGAATTAATACTAACACTAATAACATAAAATGTCTAAAATAAATAAGAGTCCCAGAATATGTGCTACAAGCAATGACTACCAGACAGAGTATACCATAAGCACAGCAGTTCCAGTTGGCAGAGGTTGCAGCCATCGTGGAGTGTTCTTCAAAACCAGAATTGAACTCAGCAGCAGCAGCTGGCCTCTTAGCAGTATGACAAGTAGGTCCTCAAGGGACAGTTGCCATTGTGAAGAAGGGCCATCCCAAGAAAGTTTCTCACTTGTATAGGGATTGTGACATTTGTGGTGTGGAATAATTATTTGGTCAGTTTAGGTCAGGGGTCCATGCTTCTCCCAGCATTATGCACTTCAAAGCTGCAAAAGTCCTTGGTTTACATGGAAACAACATTCCATGGCTGACCACAAAATTAAGATATAGTATCAACTTTATTCTCACTGTAACTTGGTGCTTTTGCTACTTAGAAATGCAATTACTTAGAAGTGCAATGTACTGAGAAGAAAATCTATCCTATTCCAGGTGAAACTAAGACACCAGAATATTATAAAACAATCATCCCTTTCCATATAGAATTCTCAGATTTTTTCTTCTCCAGTAACACCTATCACTTAACTAAATTTAATTGTTGAAACAAAGGTGACCTTAATATGTTGCTGAAGTTATGCTATTAACAATATGACAATATGATGGACCCAAACTAAAATCTGTGAACTAGTGATGCTTTTCAGGGTGTTCACTCAACAGAAGTCCTATATTCTAGTGCTCAGTTCCAGCACTTACTTACATATATTGCACTTTATTCAGTGGCTGATAAGTATAAGATGTGTAAGCACTCCCTGAAGCAATTAAATATTCCCTTTTATAAGTAGAAATGCTGTCATCAGTGGGCCACAGAATCATGTTCTCTGTTAATTGTTTCTCTTCCTTTGCTGTACTTCGAAATGATAGGAGCTGCTCTCCTTAGGTATGGTGCCAAAATCAATGTTGTCATTATATTGTAATTTTGCTCTAAATAGGGTCCTATGGGGGACTTAGATAGGCGGAGGCCTGCTTTGCACATTTTGAATGATTTTACTTATGCCTATTATGCTCAGATTAGTCAAGTAACATAATCTTCAAAACATCCTGTAGTGCAGCTACATAATTAACATAAATAGAGGTACAATAGTTTTTAAAACACCTAAGTTTTCAGGTGGCAATTCTGTGGGGGTTTGTTGTGGTTTTTTGGTTGGTTGGTTTTGGTTTTTATTTTCCCTTTGGATGTTGTCTAAAGTCCCCATTAATATCTGTTGGAACTTGTTCCTATTATTCATCAATTCATTTAACCTTGGCCTTCAGTCTCCTCTTGTATTATTTTAAATCTAAATCTTATGCTTCACTTCCTCATATAGAAAATGAATGTACCATATAAACGCACAGATTCTTTGCATCTATTTCTTTACCACCAGAATATAATGCAAATAATTATGCCTTTTTTTCATTTTACACAATACAGAACTTTTTGACACTTTAGGATTTTTAATGCATTGATTTTGCTGTTTAGAAAACAAAATAATTTGTTATACGAAATATGTTTTTATGGGGTCTGTCCTAGAGGGACAAAACTGTCATAATGTGATTTTGAGGTGGACTTTTTATTGTCTTGTACCAATGGTTTTAAAAAAATGTTGATTCTGCAGAACCTAGCACACTTGTTTCTGTCCAATATCTATACCAGCCATCTCTCATATTCTTCTGTATGCAGATTTCTAGTGTTCTCTTCTGATCCACCTCTAATTTAAAGCTTTATTCTTACTCATATCCTGAATTGTCCAATGATAATGTTTTCATGTTTATCAAATTGATTGTTTCTTACATGACAATCTGCAGAAGAATTTGCTTTAGAGATTGCTTTTAGGTGGTACTGATTTTTTTCATGTGTCTCTCCCCTTGGATGATCAAACATAGATGCAGTGATTAATTTTGTAGTTTCTTGCGTATACAGTTGCAGTGATCCCGCAACATTATTTTAACATTGTTTTTCTTGATCACAGCATGAATAGAAAAATCCCAATTATTTTAAAAGCCTCAAAAAGGGAGTAGGAATGAAATTATGTATTACATATGAGGAATCATGAGTTCTTACAAAGGTAATGGTCGAAGGTCAGGGAAGATAAAGTGTGGGACTTTGAAGATTTTTTTTCCATGTCAAAAGCACTGGATTATTCTCTAGATTCTCATTTCAGTTAAGTAGTTCTATACAATCTTGAAAAATGTGAGCAATAATGTATGTATGTAGAATGCAATGCTAGTAATTATAAATAAGGCAAATCTGAGAGCTGGGCTGTTTGCAAGACCTTCATCTAGTGCATGTGCATGTGTATTCTGTGCTAAGTTGTGCTGCATTAAAACTTCCTTGTCTCATTTTGAAGTAATTTCTACCTCTATCCCCAAAAGTAGGAAGGCACTGTTATGGCAGATATCCTACTTCTAGCACTTGCGTACTTGCAGTAACTGTTGAGGCATGTCTTCTTGTCACTGCATTGCTGAATGTCTCCCTGGGCATGATTTCCTTGTAAGATAAATGCTGGTTACCAACTTCCTGGCATGTCTCTGCCTTATTACAGATTACAATCTGATCTGTCAGGTTTCTCCCTCCTTTTGCTTTCCTGCTTTTCCTCCTCATCCCAGTGATGAAGGCTGGGGTAAGCCTCTTCACAAGAAAGAGATGTTAAGAATCAATTAAGCCCCCAAAGACACTAGCTTCACCCTTCCAAAGTGAGGATTTGTTTGCATTCAAGTGTTGTCTTTGGTTCATCTCTGTCCTATCTTTAATGGAATCCTCTTCAACTGATTGTTTACTTTTAAAGCTTGCATTTTTTCTCAGAACGGCAATTCACATACTGTGACATCCTAATGGCAAATTTTCTCCAAATATTTACAGAGGCATAAACACCTACATGTGTATATTCTTGTGATTTCCAGAATGACTGTAGATGAACCAAATTCCCACAGTACCCCAAATTACAATGTAAGTGTAGAAGGCAGATCACAGCCACATCAAGACGGAACAGAATACTTCTGTTTTATTTTGTATCATCTGCTAGGGTTTCCATAATGAATTATCATCTCCATTTTTCCAAATGCTTTGCAAATTGTTTGAAATAAAAGATGCATTTTGGTGCCTTTTAACAGTCTCTAAACTACAGGGCTCCGTTAAAAATCTCTAGGTCTCAGATATCTTTCTATGCTTTCTCATACAACATAGATTCTAAGTAAGTAAGAATAGTTATGAGAAAAGAGAGAAAAGAAATACATTCTCCAAAAGTATGAATGACTGAATCTGTGTACAATCTTACTAAGAATGAAAATGATCAGGAATATATCGGCGTGCTTGCCCTGAGGAAATACTTGTTATTTTTCAAGGGGATTTTTTAAAATGTATTTGAGAAGAAGAAGCTAAATCTACAAGATCTTTTTTCAGCTTCTTTTTCTCTGTACGCTCAAGAATCACATAGAAAAAGGTCGAGCTTAAGTTTCAATGCTTTGCTAAATCTATGTCAAAATCATAGCCTGTCTTAGGTGCACAATCCTCCTTCCTTTCCTCCCAGAAGACTGCTGGTGTTCTTCTTTGATTCCTTATTTACAATCAGAATATATTGGAAAGAATGCAAATATACCGGTTGGAAAAAAACCCCACCCCACAACAAAATAACATGTATAATTAATAGTAACAGTAATTCTTTCATTACATCATAATCGTCCTTATTGACATTTTGTTTAGTTCTCAGAGGACCTCATCTGTTCTCCCGGTCAGGAAACATATACATACTGAAGTCCAATCTCTTACCATTTTATTTTCCCTGATCTAGTCTCCATGACTTCATCACATTTTATTTTGCCTTCCCATCACATTAGAGCAGACAATTAAGCTTGCTTTTTAAAAAATTTTTCAGAATTTTTCTGTTTGTTATTTCATGCTTAAAATGAGTGTTTTCAGTTTTCTCCTGTCTTAAAACTTTTGCATGACACTTGAATCCAGGTTGGAGTCAATCTTTCAAGTGTTCATGCTATGGACATATACCAGGTATTAGGTGTTGCTTCACTAAGGTTTTTCTTTTATGCTAAAAGAAGATGAAGACATGGATACTATTAGTACATAATAGGGACTGTTTCTGTTTAAAAAAAGAGGGAAATGAGCCAGCGAGCTATTTTTTTCATAAGCTGCTTTTGTGCAACCTCTAAAAAATTCTCAGTTCTTATTTTTTTTTGTTGTTAGCTATTCTCATGATGTTTCACCTTTAGTAACTGAAGAAAACTTAGTCTTTAATTTCTGGTTTTGTGCTTCCATCCCCCTTGAACTGCAGGATACTTTCATCCTCCAGTCTATTAAAAATGGTGTAAAAATCTGTGCCCTCACTTGACTTAGACTTTTCTCTCTGTCTTTGCTCTTGGTCACTTTTGTTTACAATTATTTATTTTTTATCTTTTGAACTTTAGAGTCCAATACATGCTTTGAACTGTGTAAATAATATATAGAAAAGGTTTATGTATAACAGATTAATTGAAAAGACCAAAAAATTTCCATTAAACTGTATTTTACATTTGTATGTGTTAGCTCAGACATCAGTAGCAACACAGGTGCACCTCTAACATAGTACAGGCATCAAAATGTACCTAAGAACTTCATCAAATATTCTTGTGGTTTATTGAATTGAATTACATCGAATACTCTCATTTCAGCTTGATTGCTACTGATGTTTAACAGCTTAAAGTTAGCTTCCATACTAATAGTTTGGATCAACAAAAGCTAGTAGTGCAGAGGTTTTGTAGTTTGGTCTAGGCAATTCAGAGGAAAAGGTTCCTGAAATACTAAAACCTCATTTTCCAAACCAACTGCATGGCTAATTACTCTCTTCTTACTGAAGAATTTTTACTAGAGAAGTAGTAACTTGAGAAACGAACAACTTCATAGGAAGGAAAGTACTGTTTAAACATTTGGGAGATAGAAAATGAGACCAAGCCATGAATTTTTGTAATCTCAGTTTTGCAGCTTACTTTATCTAAATGCTTTATAATGCTGTTCTCGGTGACTCTTGAGTAGCATCACTATTACTTTGATAATCATGATTGACAGTTTAACAAACAGGTTGAGAGATGCATGATTAATGAGAATGAACTTCTACCATCTCTGGACCCTTCAGGTCAGGACTGAGACACATGGATGGGCTAGTCTAAGGGAGCTTGCATTATCATTCCTAATATAGTATTTATTCTCTGGATTTTTTAGTACAGAAGTTATTCTCCCAGGCTGTCAATTTGACAGGTCTCATTAGTGGTGAGGATTTTCTGCTATGTATATGAAAAAAGTAATACTTTTATTTTCATTTGCCCTCTTGATAATATAAGACAGAGCCACATAAATACTAAGGACAAGAGTGTCCTTCCAAAAGATTCTGCATTTCTGATTTTTTTCTTTCAAATGACCTTTTCCCATTTCTGAAAGGTGCATGAATCCTATGTTTTTAGCTATTAGACCAGGTGGCAATTTTGGCACCTAGAAGACTGAAAGTCCTTGGAAGGACTTCAGAGATTAACCTTAGCGTGCAGCTATGAACATTTTTTAATACAGTGAGTAGATCAATAATTAATTCTTTTTTGTTCTTGATGATAGGCTTAAAAACCACAGATTCATCTCTCTCTATCACCAAAAACTTAGCATATCCTTTCATGATTGTTACAGCTAGTATTAATAAAAGACTTCTATTATCTTACCCTGGTCTTTCATATTGTCAGACATGTAGCTACATCCTTGCAGAACTCTTACACACAGGCAATTTCTTCTTTCTTTTTAGTTATTACAGACCAAACAGTGAACCAGGATGATCTGTCTTTTCTGTATTAACATGTCCCCAGTCCTGCCCTATCATCAATCCTATATTTCCCACCTTCTACCTCTTTAGGATCTCAGTGACACATTCCTCACCCACAGCCTTCACAATCTCACAACTGGTTTCATGCATTTTGTGAAGAATCCCTGAATCAATGCATGCTTCGATCAGTTTAGAGTTTTCTCAGCACAAGCTTACTCCACCCAAATGTCTTGAAACGGTTCATTGTACATTAACCTGGTTGAGGAGAACAGTTTCATCACAGTATTTTGGGACAGTAATTAAACAGATTAGTTCAATTTCACTTCTGGTTTTAACATGTATGTTTTCTATTCCTCAAATATCTGTGGTAGATAGAATGGGATCAGAGAAAAAATTTCTCCAAATTAATTTTATCAGCCTAGAACTGCTTAAGGAGTGGTGAGGATCCACATGCATTAAAGCCCAAGAAGTCTGAGGAGTCCTTACGGCTGATATCCACAATTACAAAAGCAGGAGAAAGCATGAGAACAAAATATTTCACTAATCTCTGAGGCTTCTGAAGTGGTATGAAATAGGTTGACTGAGGTTGGCCCAAATAAGCCTAGTAAATTATGTGTCCTCTCAGTACTCAGAGTACTGGAGAAGGCAAAACACTTCAGTGAATACAGCTAATGTGACCTGGCAGTCAGTTTTCCACTGGGAGTTAGACCAAGTATCCTCATGGTAAACACTGATAGTCAGAGGTATCTGGTGCAGCTTACTGTCTTTATCTCTTTTGATATCCTGTTGTAGCTGTGACCAGAATCCGATGGTTTAAAACAAGACACAATGGAAACGAAGTGTGTAGCTTTTGTAGCCAGGTTGAAATACAAGGGAAAATGTCCTTCCTGATTCAAATATGAATAGGTGCCTCACTAAATCTGGAGTATTTGGTATCTGTCTGTTGTTTTTATGTCACCTGCTGACAAATCCTTTTTTCCTTCTACCTCAAAGAACTAGTTCAAGTGTATTAGAGAAGACATAGATTCATCTTGTCCACTGCTACTGATTCTGTGATTTTATGCGGCATCTTTATGTGTATTTTTCTTTCTGCTGAAAATGTGTGGTGTATAACAGTCCAGCGAAAGGATAAAATTATTCAGTGTTAGTTATTGCCATACTTATTCATATGCAAGAGTATTTTAATGCACAAGCAACACCATTCATACAAATTGCATCCACTAAGAAGTAATGTGCTACTCACTGCATTTAAGCTTCAGCATAGGAATGACCATGCATTGATAGAATAAAGTAAATGATTTGTGTAAGATGGATTGCCTCAGGAAGTCTCCCGGACACTTTAAGTGTATTTGTATAATTGTCTTGGTTTTTGTTTTTTTTTTTTACTTCCCCTTCCTCTTCCCTCCAATCCCCTCCTATCTTTTTTGTTTGTGATGTACGGCATCTGTAAAACCAAAACAACTTGTATGTTGTTAATGCTAACTGTGGCAGATGTTCTGGATGAGGGGATTGAGTGCTTCATCAGCAAGTTTGCAGACTCCTGGAGAAGCTGGCAGCCCGTGGCTTGGACGGGAATGTTCTGTGCTGAGTTAGGAATTAGTTGGATGGCTGAACCCAAAGAGTGGTAGTGAATGGTGTCTCATCCAGTTGGTGACCGGTTACTAGTGGTGTTCCCCAGGGATCGGTGTTGGGCCCGGTCCTGTTTAATATCGTCATTGATGATCTGGATGAGGGGACTGAGTGCTTCATCAGCAAGTTTGCAGATGACACCAAGCTGGGAAGAAGTGTCGATCTGCTAGAGGGTAGGAGAGCCCTACAGAGGGACCTTGACAGGCTGGAGAAATGGGCTGATTCCAATAGCATGAGGTTTAACAAGTCCAAGTGCTGGGTCCTACACTTTGGACACAACAACTCCATGCAGAGCTCTAGGCTGGGGACAGAGTAGCTGGAGAGCCATCAGGCGGAAAGGGACTTGGGAGTGCTGGTGGACAGGAAACTCAACATGAGCCAGCAGTGTGCCCAAGTGGCCAATAAGGCCAATGGTAACTTGGCCTGCATCAGGAATAGTGCAGCCAGCAGGACTAGAGAGGTTATCATTCCCTTATACTCAGCACTGGTCAGACTGCACCTTGAGTACTGTGTCCAGTTCTGGGCCCCTCAGTTTAAGATGTTGAGATGCTGGAGTGCGTCCAGAGGAGAGCAACGAAGATGGTGAAGGGGCTGGAGCACAAGCCCTATGAGGAGTGACTGAGGGACCTGGGGTTGTTTAGCCTGGAGAAGAGGAGGCTCAGGGGAGACCTTCTTGCTCTCTACGACTACCTAAAAGGAGGTTGTAGTCAGGCAAGGGTTGGTCTCTTCTCTCAGGTGACCAGCGACAGAACAAGAGGACACGGTCTCAAGCTTCATCAGGGGAGGTTTAGGCTTGACATTAGGAAGAAGTTCTTTACTGAGAGCGTGATTGGCCATTGGAATGCGCTGCCTGGGGAGGTGGTGGAGTCACCGTCCCTGGAGGTGTTTAAGGAAAGATTGGATGAGACACTTAGTGACATGATGTAGTTGACAAGTAGGAGTAGGTGTAGGTGTTGGGTCATAAGTTGGACTTGATGACCTCAAAGGTCTTTTCCAACCTTATGATACTGTGATACTGTTATAGATGCTTCCTGATTTCCATTCTGATCCCAGTGGAGAGAGAAAGAAGTAAAACTGTCATGTAAGGAAGCAATAGCCTCCTTGTGGCTTTCCACTGTGAATATTCTTCCCCTTATCCTATTTATTGAACTTTCCTGCTTTTATCTTAAAAAGTACAAGGTTTTACACCGTCTTTATTTTTGGAATATATCTAAATTTTATTACAATTATGGTTGAGCATTTGCTATCCTGCATAGTCTGAGATTTCATTACACCAAATACATTTGAAAAGAGACATTACAGTTGCAAACAATATCTAGGGCTCCAAAGAAACAATGGATATTGTTGGAGTGTTAGATTTTTATAAAACCCAGGCTAAACAAAAAAAAAAAGAAAAGACACGTTGGAAGTCTGATGAGAATACAGAGATCTCAGTGTCAGTCTACAGCTACATGCAATCTACACTGTGTCTAAATTTCTAGTTTTGCCAATTAAATAAAATGTTTTATGAACTCAAGAACAGACTAGAATTGCTAGAAATTCTAGCAATAGACTAGAAAAGGAGTATGTCACTACTTTTCCTGTGCTGAATTTGTATTGTCAGAAATTTAAATTCCATCATCAGAGGATAAAGTGAAATTAACAGTTAAAAACTTGGCCTCTGCATTATGCCTCATCTGAAAATGTCTAGGCCTAGGTTATTATTTCCATGTATTTTCAGTATGAAGCTGTACAACTCAAGGTGGAGCAGAAACCTCTATTGAAAGTGCAAGTAAAAGGCAGATAACAAAAGTAAAACTTGGTCAAAATTTCTAACTTCTCTACCCTTTCAAAATGAAATATTATACTGGTCCTCGTGATGATTAAATGCCATTACTTCTCAAAAACAGTGGCCCATATAAATACAAGATTGCTTTAAAAACAGGAATAATCTTTTGGCACCTATGACACAGAAGCCTGTTTTACTGACACAATACCTAAAACTTGAAATGTGCTAAAAGCCTTTACTTTGCCAAATGTGCTGGTATGTTTACAGAATCTGGTCTAGATTTTTGTCACTTTCATGTTTTTTGTAGAAAACTGATTAACAATTTTGCAGTTTTCTAATAGTGTCTCTGAAGTAAAGCAATACTCTGCACATTCTGAATTTATAAGAACAAACTGGGTTACCAGAGCTTTCATTAGTCTTTCTCCCTGACAACACATCTCACTGACTGTTAGGCAACCTGGAATATAATTTTGTGCATGATCTGAGACATGATAAACTATCTCTCCATGTTATTGCTGTTCTCTCTCCACTCCAAAGGGTGATATTAAATCAGATAGAATCTGAAAAGGCATGCTATACTTTAGCAATACTAACACTTGATGTGTCAAATTGTGCAAATTATGTTGTATGAATAAAAGCATAACAACAAAAGGGAGTTCAAAGCATGTGCAAGGAAGAGAACATTTGTGGATCTCTCAGTGAAATCTCATGGGGTTGCTGGTGGTTTGCTTCTGTTGAACCACAAAACAGGGTCAGAACTCTGGAGAAAAAGTCAATTGCTCATTTAACGAGGTTTTAAAGTACCAAAATGCAGAGAGTACTCAGGTTCTTTAATGGAAAGAGCCTGATGTACATTGGCTATACATAGATATACATTGTAACGTAAAGATCTGTCATTTCTGTTGCTGTAGATAAAGTGTTTCTTTTCAGACATATATTGATTTCTTTCTTTAGTGAGGCAGGGGTTGTATGGGAATTGATTTTTTTCCTGTCTTTTCTTTTATAGATCGTGGTAGCATTTATCCCAGAGGCTTTGTAATTTTAGTCTCTACTTGTAAAAGCTGGTTATAAGGCTTTGCCTTCCAGATTTTCAGAAAGCTGATTTGCAAACCGTATGTAAATTCCTATAATGTGCAGAACATTTTAAAATTGACCATTCTTTACTCCTACATTAAAGTGTGTGTATAGTGCTGCTTTTGCCACAGTTGTGCTGTCCTTGCTGTGTTAGTAAATAACATGAGACAGATTTGGCCTACACCAAGGAATTTTGATCTGCTAATGTGGTTTATACCAGCTTTCCCGGTGATATACATTAAGCCAGAAAACTGCCTCATTGATAAGCTTATCTCTCTCTCTATAATCATGTTTTACAGATAAAGCATGCATGAAATTCTCACATTTGCCATAACTGAGTTTTTTTATAATTGGAATTTCATATTGCAGACATAACACAAATAATCTTCAAGAAACTTGGCTTCACTCTGTCTGATGGATAGGGGCAGTAAATCCAATGTTACCACTTCTGAATTCATGCAAGGACCAGAAACACACAGCTTTTGGTCACATATATTTGTTTCAACGAATTTGATCCAGCATTTCTGTAGCTGGCAAGCTTAGATGTGAAGTTCACAGGCTGCAATTCTTCTAGCAGGAAAGTGTGGGAGTTTTTTTCCTTAGTTATTATAGACAAAGGCATGTGTTATACTATTATTTTTTTCATTAATTTTCAAAAGAAAGCTTTGTTAAAATAGATAACATCATATGGCTGAACAAAACAGCTGCAATAAGTATGAACAAATGGAAATTTAAGGTCATGAAATGCTTTTTTTTTTTTTCCAAATGGAAAGATTTTTTTAACCTAAAAGTATATTTACCAAATAAAAATCCTGTGCATATTAGGTGTAAATTAAAACTTAGTCTAACCTATTAAAGTATGATTTTTTTCAGATCAGACTATATCCTATATTGAGATTAATTTCATCATAGCAAGAAAATTATCACAGAAATATTATAAATGTAACAGTGATTGAAAATGTTATTAGAATGTTAACATATATACTGTTATCACCTATTCTTGTTGAATTAGTTTTCATGTTTCCTTACAGAAACAGCCAAAGCGAAAATTAATTTTACTTTACTGATTCTTGCAGTTAAGCAGTGAATATATCCTTAAATGTTATAGAACTGTAACTAAATCTTTTAAATACAAACCCATTTATTTTCCTGATCTCTGTAACATGCAGTAGGTTGATGTGGAAATGTGCATGATTTCATAAATACTTGTATCCTCTCTCTCCCTCTCTGCTCTGATGGATTCAACAGCAGGAAATCGCAAAATTTCTTTTAAGATTTATCTCATTTCATATCATATTTGTTTGAAATTTAGTGTGTCCATATTTTCTATGAAGATGTACGCTCTGTAAGAAGAGATTTATTCAAATTCTTTATAATATAAACCTTTTCTTTGAGCTATTGATGTAACTCACCAAAATACCAGCTACTCTGATCAGAAGAAAATGTAAAAAAAAAATTTTTACAAAACCTCTTCAGAATACAGGATTCTTAGACACTAGGTATTAGGCAGCCTGATTTTACAAGTTTGACTGCACCAAGTTGCCAGCATATACATCTTCCACTCAGATATGCAATGCCCTGAATGCCTCTGAGATCTTCCACTGGCTGTGCAATGGCTCATGGGAAGGCAGCAGAGCTTGTCTTAAGGGTGGAGTTAGGCACCCTGAATAGGTAGCCAGTAATGTGGATGGGGTCTCATGCTGGATAAGTGTTGCCCAGTGGATACATCTTGCCTTTCTTCTGTAAGTTGGTTTGTCCAAACCCACCAATTTAACACGTTTGCTATGATTTCCTGCACACAGCTAATCTAGCAGTATGATAACAGTGAATACATGGTTTATAGCTTACTATAATAAGCAAACTTAAAAAGCCTGAAAAATCATATACAGTAAAATGTAATTCTATTGTATATCTATCCCTCAGTTTAAGGATGTTGAGATGCTAGAGTGTGTCCAGAGGAGAGCAACGAGGATGGTGAAGGGGCTGGGGCACAGGCCCTATGAGGAGCGACTGAGGGAACTGGAGTTGTTTAGCCTGGAGAAGAGGAGGCTCAGGGGAGACCTTATTGCTCTCTACAACTACCTAAAGGGAGGTTGTAGTGAGGCAGGAGTTGGACTCTTCTCTCAGGCGATCAGTGACAGAACGAGAGGACACGGTCTCAAGCTTCGCCAGGGGAGGTTTAGGATTGACATTAGAAACAAATTCTTCACTGAGAGGGAATGCACTGCCTAGGGAGGTGGTGGAGTCACCATCCCTGGAGGTATTGAAAGAGAATTTGGATGAGGCACTTAGTGCCATGGTGTAGTTGACAAGTAGGAGTAGGTGTTGGGTCATAGCTTGGACTCGATGATCTCAAAGGTCTTTTCCAACCTTACGATACTGTGATACTGTGATAAAGGGCATTTTATAAAGCTAAATCACAAGTAAACAAATGGTTCTTAGCAAAGCATTTTGCAAGTATGTGCAGAGTCATTTGATTTGCAGTATATCTTTAACCGATATTAAAAAAATACGTCTTAATTAAATTTTCTTTCATGAGCACATTTTCATTTTAGTGTCCATGTTCCTACTTATCAAATAGAAGAATGGACATTTAATGTCCTGCAGTTTTGCAGATGCACCCTTGTAACTCTTACAGTCCTATAATTAAAATTCTATTACCAAGTCTAATGTAATCTTCTAGTTTATACAAATATTCACTGAACAAAATGTTGCTGACTACTGTGCTGTCAATTAAAGTAAACACAACCTCAGTGAAAGGTGCAATTTAATTCACCAGTTACAAGGAAATTATTTCTACCTCTTTTTTTTTTCAGTAGTTTGAAAAAGCCCCATATATAGGAGTGGAGATCCATTATTAATATTCTTGCCCCAGCAGTTTAGGCAGTTTTTATGAGGGTGAAAAACATTAGGTAAGTTGTCATACTCTCTTGTGTGATCTTGCTTGTGACTGAGAAGTATACATGTCTTTTTTTTTTTTTTTCCCCCAAGAATGCCAAAAGAACAAGGAAATAGTAGACAGTTACTTTGATCACTCTATTAATAAAGCCCTGTCCATCTGCTGCTTCTCTTCTTGTTTACACCTACTTCTTCATGTTTTCTAGTATCTTTCTCTATTATTGCACACTGATTTCACCCCATATAGAAATCATTATTAGGTTTTCTGCATTTGAGGAAACCCAAAGTGCAGTACTACCCTGACATTTTGTCTTTATAGACCAATGTTTAGAAACTGTTTTTATTGCTCTGACTTCATTAGCTAAAAAGCAGTCAAAATCCTTTATAACTTTAAAAAGGAATGTGATTTGCCTTAGGGTCAGATTGAAGATAAAGATATTTTTCACATATGAAAAATATATATAAACCATTTATTATATAATGTATAATATAATAATACACATAATAAATATTTATATACCATGTAGCTATTTAATAATTATGAATGCACCTAAAATAATTTAGACATTAATATACAAGACTTATTTTTATTATCATATACATTTTATATATAAGATATAATATAGAAATATATGATAATATCTAAAATAAAAGGTGATATTCATAAGAACTTAATACAAAAATTAGATTTTTTTTTGTCAGATAGTATTGTAGAAAAAAAATCAAAATATATGAATTGTGACCTCTGCTTATAATAGTAAATATTCTAACAGTAGACTAGCCCCCAAGATAATATTCTTAAATGTGTCTCTTAAAAATTCTCTCAGTTTTTGCACAGGAATAAAAAAAATGTGAGGTTTAGCCAGTACATAATTAACTACTCAGAATTTTAATGAGGAAGCTTGTTTTGCCACTACTCTTCCTATTTCTGATTGCTTGGTCTCCCTCCTCAGAGGGACAAAGGCAGAAAACAGGATGAAAAAGCCATGGGTCTAGATAAAGAGATGTCTCACCAATTACTGTCATGGGCAAACCAGAATCTACTTGGAGGAAAATAATGTATTTATTGCCAATTAGAACAGAATAGGATGGTGAGAAACAAGAACAAAAGCCGTAACACCTTCCCCTCTCCTTCATTTTGTCCCCATGCTCAACTTCATTTCTTCATTACCAATTACTCCACCTTTTTTCTCTCCAAATGGCACAGAGGGATAGGGAAAGCCCATAATATCTGAGGTTGGAAGGAATGCTTGGAGGTCATTCAACTACATATACCACAAACCTGTGGAAGAAGTCAAATCATCACTGAATCCGTGTTTGTTACCTAAGAGTCATAAAAAGAGAGTAGTATGTAACATAAACAATTCTTATTTTTGTTTGAAGGAGGGTGAGTATTTTTTAGCAAGTGTCTTCTTTGAAATGGGGCTGTGGAGCGTTTTGGAGAGAGTTGCCATTTCTGAGGGTTTTAACAGCTCTGTTCTATCATTTGGTGTTTTCTTTCTTCTTTTGAAGTCCTTGTGTCATGCTGACTTCAGTGAGCACCCAGTGCTTAAGGTTCTTGCAAGACATTTGCTTTGCTCTCAGCTATATGCAGCCACCTGGAATTTGACAGCAAAATTTTCACAGTACCCAGCTAAGAATGTCTCTTAAGCTGAATTGTTAGAGGCCAATGCAGCAGAAAAGAGTAGAAACTGAGGGCAGAGAGGAGGAGAGACAGAGAAATAGCATGTAATTGAATATTGTATAAATAGTACAGGAATAACTGAACATTAAAGTAGGCATGTTTTGCAAATATATTAAAGGAAGTATTGAAACTGGGAAGCCAAAAGCTCTAAGCTTTGGTAGTAAAGTATTTCTGATACAGTGTCTTCTTGATGCTCAGCAAGAAATTGTTGGTTGTTCTTAAGCCTTCTGGCTGTCAGAAACTCAACTTGTACAGCGCTAATCCTCCAGTCTCAACCCATGATGAGAGTCAGCTATCAACGATAGGAATAGAGATTTCACATCAATTTCTATCCACTGTGATATGACAGATCATACCTATACAATCTCTTTCACTAGGAAAAATGAGTACTGTGAAGTGAAAAGGCAAGCAGAAGCCTGAGCCTCCTGTTCCCTCTCATTAAATATAATTAATCCATCTGTTACTGGGACTGTGTAAACTACACCAAAGAGAAGAACATGATTAAGATGAATGTTTTAATAATAGTAATATTTTTTACCAACTACCGTGATCTGGATGGGTTCACAAATGTTGAATTTCAGAATCCCGTTTTCACAGTGCATTTGGACGATTCACTCATCTATTGAAGTGACACAATGTGTCATTCATGTTATATTTCCTCAAAACCTAGCCTAGCAGTTTCATGCAGAGCATTTGTACAGTTTTCTTGACATTGAATGCGCGTTTCTTTGGCATGTTTCCAAATAATTTTGTAAAATGCCGTTTCAAGGCTAACTAGTAGCCAATTTGCTTTCCTTTCAAAGACTTTTCACTTACATATGAATTTTCCAAGTCACTTGTGTAATAATTCACTTACATGGCGTGTATACAGATGAATGAGCAGACATTAGTTACATTGTCACTCATTTTAGAGGTCATCAAGTGTTGAGGAAGTTTCCTTGAATAATCATCTGTGATAAAGTAGCTTAAATTCTCAATAAATATTTCTCACAAATCATTATTTAGAAGTTGTACTTTATGCTTAATTGTACTATCCCTTTTGAAAATTTTCCTTCTCTTCTTATCAGGAGGTCTTTACATAGAACAGAAAGGAAGAAGAAAGAGAGAAGTCCTTTCATCAGCTCTCTTTTTTTGACCAAGTTGTCTCGTTTGAAAACAGTGTGTTAGCTTCTCAGTTCCTTGCTTTCTTCCATTCCACAACTGTCTGTAATGCAGAGGGAGGGAACCACAATGCTGCCTGCTATGTACTGCAGTTTTCGGGAGAGGGAGGCCAAATGCATAAAGAGGCAGAAGCACAGGCAGTCTTAGACCAGAAAGAGAGGGAATGGACTAGATATGACGTATGAAGGTAAAATTGTCTTAGGCAGAGTGAACAGGCTGATTTGGAGCTGGGTGTGGTGATCATGGCATACATAATTCTCTTTTTTCTTTAAGCACGAGGAACAGAAGAATTTTCTCCTCTGATTAGCCTTAAAGCTTTCAAATTTTGATGAAAATAAATGCAGTATATAGGAGCGTGGCCTTGAAAGCTACAGATTGTTATCAAACCCATTTCTATAGTTAGAAAATTTGATAAAATGAAGAAATAAGAAATAAGACATTGCTCCTCAAATTAAAGCTTCTAAATTCAGTTGTCTTAAGTCTAAATGAGTTGTCTCTGGCTGACTTTGTTTTCACTAGAGAGAAATGGAGCTGTTTCTGAAACATGATTCATCTTATTTTAAGCATTTAAGCTCCATAATGTGAAATCTCCTGGGGAAAGCTTTTCTCTTGAGTGTCTGTGAAAAAAGCACTGGGACAGTCTGACTTAGTCTAACTTTTAAATATTTAAGTGAGGAATGACCCACTTAATCTTTTTCAAAATAACCAGGGAGACCTCAAATTTTCTCTCCAGCTGACTGGTTCATTATGTTCATTAAGTCATTTTCCCAGAAAAAAAATATTAGTAACACTTTCAAAAAGAATGGATTTGGGAAACAATGGTCTGGAGATGTCTCTGTAAAACCATAAAAATCTAAGTAAAATAAAAAAAGTTATTCTTGTCTCTGGCCAAAAGTTAGTTAAGCATACCTAATAGCAGACATAGATAGTGGGTATGTAGATCCATATGTTTATGTTTTTGCTGAGAATGAGTTCTAATACATTCGTAAAATAATATCAGATTTTAGTTCTGAGTGAAAAGAGCCCATAAGAAATTATTATTCAGTTCCAAAAGGAATGGAAGTAGAGACTTCTTCCCCCCCCCCCCCAAGTTAAATGCACTCTAAATTTTAAAAATCTAAAATGAGAATGGAAAAAAGACCATTTGTCTATGAGTAGTACACCTTCCCATGTTCAGTTAAGAAGTATTTAAATCTAAAAATTTTTTGGAATAAGGAATTTTTAGTTTAGGTTTTGTATTTTGTTACATCATATTTTTAATTAAGTATAACTTTAGTTATAAAAATCACATGGCAATCTGCCTTTCTTATGAGATACGATAAAGATGGATTTAGACCTGTGGTTTTCTGTCATGTTATCTTTACAAAATGCAAAAGTAATTAGACTTGAATGCTTTTAGAATGCGTAGGATAAGAAAATCTATAAAGCACTATCTTTTTGTTCCAGGGAAAAAAAATTAGTCAAGTGTCAAAGTAGACTGAAATAAATAATTCTCATGCCCTATAAAACTACATGCAGGAATAGTTCAGCTTCCATCTCTGAAGCCCTAATAAATGGCATGCAAAAGTAATTGTCTCCCTCACATTGTAGACATTGTAGGAATACAGATTTACTGAACTCTCTTAGCAGTGGTTAAAAAACTCTGATTTTATTCCATATAATAATTCTACTTGTTGATCTTGACATGTAATATACTTCTGCCAGGTGGATGATTATAATGAAAGGTTCTCTGTTCGTGCCTTTGCTTCAATTTTTTTAGTTTTTTTTTTTTGTATTTGACTCCGAATGATAATGTGAAAATATAATGTGTGTGACTGACTTTGTGATTTATAGGTCTGTATTGGTTCCTCAGAATTTTGTTTTTTCTTGTCATGGAGGTTGATTGGCTGTTGTAAGCTCTTTTTTTTACAAGAAAGAATCAGAGGCATAAAATAGAAGTCACACACTAAGACATAGCTGAGATGAGATATAACAGAAATAAAACTTGCTTTTGGAACATAACAAAGTGAACAGTAATATATTTGTTCTGTGCAGCATGTTGTCTTTTTATTCCTGTAGTGTTCCTTTCCCTTTTATTATTTTTTGCCACTTTACATAGAAAGAAATAAGAAATAAATTATCCCCAGAGAACAAGTTTGAAACCTCTAGTAAAGCAGCAAGTGGATGTATTTCATTTGAAATTTTTAAACTCGAGTTGAAAGAAAGAGAAAAGATACAATTTTGCAGTGGTGACTTTTGTTGTAAGGAAAACTAGGAGGATTTTCTTAAGTGACATATTTTCGATTAAGATTGCTATTTTCTTCCTTTGTTTTCGAGCCTGCTGTAGTCTCAAGTATCTTGCACAGCTGAGGCAGTGGACTGAACGTATTTGAGGCTGGTGGCACATAAAGGACTGCATACGTGTTGTCTTGCTTTTTTTTTTTTTTTTATTTGATATTCATGTCTCTAGTACATTTCCCTTCTTCTGAGTATAGATGATTCATTTTCAATGTGCATATTCCCTGGCTCTACTGGTGAAAGGCTAAGCCTCTTTGTTTTGGGAATGCTAGAGTCAACACGGGCATGTTATAGGAAGTTTAAAACCCACTTTCACTGTGATTAATAAAATCAAAGCTTTCTGAAACAGATTATGTGCTGCGTATATTCTCAGACAGCAAATAGAGACTAAATGGTAGTACCATCTGCCAAACTGCAGGCAGCATCAAATGTGGATGACTAAAGACTGTAAAAAGCAATTAGTTTGCTCATCTTAGATTATCCCCCCAATAATACTTGTGAACCTCTTTCTGCTGAGCAAGGCTGCTACATCAAACTGTGTAACTACAATAAGTGATCCAAAGAGAAATCTTTTCTTGCTTGTCTTATGTTTCTGTGTAAATTTTTGGATATTGGATTTAGACTGTAATTTGGCATGGTGAAATCAGTGGTAACGAACAACTTCCTTCTTATCTGTCATCATCAACCTTCTATTAGCTTTATGTTATTCAAGATAGGCCAAGTCCTCTTAAATTAATGGCAAAAATTACTACCGTTATCTATGAATTTCACATATGTTAAGTACTAGAAGAAGCTTCACTGACATGTTAAAATACCAGTAGAAAGAATTCAATGATCACGGAATCCAGTCAAGAGAAAAAAGTTTTTCAGGGTATATGGAACTTCTCAGGAATAGTCTATGCAATAAGTACAGAAGAAAATCAGGAACACACTTCAGCTAAGGCTGAAATGAATAACTGCATTTTGAATGTGTATTCGTAGTTGGACATTTTAAATAATAGTTTTATATTTTCTTAGGAATTTAAGGTTATGTAAGTCATAATTTTAATGTGTATAACCTCAGGAGGCAGTGGCTGCGAAAGTCTCCCCCTGGGCTCCAGCAAGGCCACTCCTAGTCGTTTTGTCTGAAAGCATTGGGGGAAGGGTGTGTATTGGGGGGGTAGGGTAGCAACTCCTCTGCAAACAATGCTGGCCCACCAGGGAGTCTGCAGCAAATCCAGGTAATGACAATTGCTCTCTCCCTGAAGGACTGCACAGGGCGCGTGGAGTTGGGGCTGGATTAAAGAAGCTCCCACTCACCGCAGCTGCCGAGCAGAAGTGGCGCTGACCGGAAGCAACCTCTCCCTCCCGCCCTCATCCTGGATCCTATAACCACCAGTGCTGGCAAGGGAGAGAAAAAATCCTTGAAAAATTTTGAAACTATAACACATCATCATCTTTACTAGATTAACATAGGTAGTATTTAAATTATAAATCCTTTGTAAGAATGATAGCTATACAGCATATATAGCTTATGATATGACACTGGGATTTTTTCATAATAGTGCATTTATTCACAAGGGGCAATGCATATGCCAGATGTACAAAATGTAATGGAACTTCTTTTTTTTTTCATGGATTTTAAGAAGTATTTTTATAAATACAATTGCATGCCAGCGTGGATCTTTGTCATCTCAGTGTAAACACACTGTGTGTGTGAGCATTCTAAACACACTTAAGTGCGCTTGCTGTCTGTTCATGAGGTTCCAAACTGTTGTTATAATAGAGCCCTGTATATATTTAAAGACTTTATAAGTACAGCTTTGAAAGTGGTCAGCTGGACAGGTGGCCAAATGCTCTTCAAGTGGATACTTAAAATCATACTTCATTAATATCTTGTATTAACTGCTCAGAAAAAGCTGTGGTAGTTATTATTTTGTGGTTCTTCCTAAGTGCTTCTGTTTTCTCATCAGTGAATCAGAACTCAGGGTGGCATGTTACATATGTAGAGACGATGACAGAAGTAATCTTTTTAAAAAAATTAGTTCCCATTATCTGTATAGCAGCTAGTCTTCCAGCGTATGCAACCTCTGCCCTGACACAAACCACACAAGAACTACAAAAAGCTGTCACTCGTGTCTAAATGGAATGTCAGGCATCAGTTTAACAACATTAAGAACAGTATGTTTCCTGAGACAAGGACTGAAGCCGCCATTGGAAAGCTTAAGGCTTCCAGTGCCTTTCACTGAAAGCTGCCTATAAACTCCGTGAATTACTCTTCATTTTTCATAATGATTGTGAGGTTGTGATTGATTGCTGGAAGAAACATTACAAGCAGTATATGGCTACATTTTCCATCATTTTCACACCAAGAGGATGGAAATCTGAATTCCAAACTTCTTTTCAGAACAGATGTAGACTGCAGCAAATAAAGTTTGTTTCTTCCTAACACATTGGTTTTAGATTGTACCACATGCAAACTGTTCAGATTTGGTGTTTTGCCTGTCCTTTAGCCTGTAAGGGTAAGATACAGAAATACGCACATGAGATACCACTAACTGAGGAGTAAGACCAAACTATTCTCCACTGAATGCCAATGTGAAGTTATAACTCCCGCTGTTAATCTGTGGATTTTTACCTACAGATATTGAGGCATTTGGACATTCCTTAGCAGTACAAAAGCTCAATGGCCTATGCTAGCCTTATTCCTTCATTTCACTGTTTAGAGGTCTAAACTTTGTTTTGATTTTTTTCTCTAGATGATATTTGAGATATTCCACAAGAAGAGATAATATCTGAGAAAATTTTAAATTCTTATTTATTTTTCCAAATACCTCCAAGATGGTGTTCAAGAGTCTCCTAAGACTTCTGGGTTTTTTTTCAGACCTGACTGATTGTTAGAGACTGAGATAGAGGGGAAAAGGTGAATAAGCTATTTTGAACTGAAAGTGCATTTTTGTTTGTTGCACTTGTTTTGATTACATATTAAATTATTCCTTAGCTTATAAAAAACAGTGAATATCTTATCTTCATGACCTACCTCATATGGTCATTTCAGAAGCTGCTACTATTTAATGCCTAAACTTTATGTCAGATTTTAATTAAAAAGGGAGTATGAAAATATTCTGAAATCTGTTTTTAAGAGCATTCAGGACAAAAATTATACACTTTTATTTTCAAAGATCTCTTGTAATTCCATCCACTTGTAACTCTTTCACTCCACATTCACTTACAGTTTATCACAAAAACTTGTTTACAGGCCCATCACACTAAGCTCCTTGCAATGTGAATTACTTAATATCTTAGACCTTACCTTACCTTATATCTCTCTCATCCCATTCTTAAATTCATGACCATTCAAGCTCCTCTCTCTGATTGCTTTTGACTCATTTAAGCTTACTCAGCCCTCACAGCACTCATCCCTTTCTTCTGCCATATTTGACTGAAATATTTCTATGTGTACTGAATTGTACTTCCTCTTCTTCATGAAACACAGTGAATGATACTATAATCGTCTCTCGGGTAGTCCTGAAATATCTCATACATGCAGTCCTTTCCAGCATCTTCTGTGCGCTGTCCTCTTCCTTTCAAAAAAAGAAATTGCTAATGAATTAAGAAACTGACTTTTGAAGCCTTACTGCTATTACACTTTTGGATGAGGATCCATTGCTATCTACTTTAAATAATCTCAGGAACAGTCAGATTTGAGAGGAACATCAAAACGATATAGTTAAAATTATTAGATTGATTGAGTATAACTTCTGTAATCTCAAGCATATATTCAGAGTGAGTTTCAGGCTGACCAACAAAGGATCCCTCCAGGCAACTGCATATTTATCAAGCATCCCTCTATTCTTTCTCTCTTCCCTCATGCCCCTCACTTATTGTCTTTCATTCAACTGCTCAAGGAAGATCACGAACTGATTCTATACTTACTCAGCATTTAATTTCATAGGATAAACATTGTATACTCTTTCTCTTCTATTTACTAATTGAAGAATGTATATGTAAACTTCTTTTGCCCCTCATAACAACATTGTATGGGCCCATCATGGTGAGGGTTAAAATGTCTCAAAACAGGTGATTCTGAAATGTGAATCTTTGCCACCAACGAGTGGACAGTTAGGGCCGTGTTCCAGGAACAAATGTGTCCAAAGTCATATCTTGACCTGTTACCTGATTTGCCTCCTGACCCAGGTGAGTGTTGGGGACAGAGAGTTTAAAAAACTGTGCACTCACCTGTTGCCTTGTGGACACCCACCATCTTCTTGGACCCACAGGACAAAAGAAAATTGTGCTACAACACACAGAACCTGGACAACCACACTGGATTTTCGGCGTGCTGATTTCAGATTATATAAGGAACTAACAAGGAGAGTACCCTGGTAAATAGTTCTTAAAAGGGGGTCCAGGAAGGCTGGAGGTACTTCAAGAATGAAGTCTTCAAGGCGCAGGAGCAGGCTGTCCCAGTGTGCTCTAAGACGAGCTGCAGGGGCCTGGTTGAGTAAGGAGCTTCTAAGAAAAAGAGGGTGTATTGCCTTTGGAAAGAAGGGCAGGTAAGTCAGGTTGTGTTCAAAAATATTGTCGATTCGTGTAGGAAGGAAATTAGGGAGGCAAAAGCCCAGCTTCAGCCCAAATTGACCACTTGTGTTAAGGACAATAAGAAGCTCTTTTTCAAATATATTAACGGCAGAAAGAAGGGCAGCAACAATCTTCAATCCTTATCAGACATTGAGGGAAATACAGTAACTAAAGATGAGGAAAAGGCTGAGGTGCTTAATGCCTTCTTCACCTCAGTTTTCAACAGTAAGGCAGATTGTTCACTGGACGACTGGTCTTCTGAAGTGATGGATGGGGACAGGGTGCAATATAGCACCCCTGTCATCCAGAAGGAAGAAGTTAGAGACCTGCTGAGCCACTTGGATCCTCATAAGTCTATGGGGCCAGATGGGATCCACCCTAGGCTGATGAGAGAGCTGGCGGATGAGCTTGCCAAGCTGCTTTCCATCATTTATCAGCAGTCGTGGCTCACTGGAGAGGTCCCAGAAGACTGGAAGTTGGCCAATGTGACGCCCATCCACAAGAAGGGCCGTAGGGACGATCCAGGTAATTACAGACCTGTCAGCCTGACCTCGGTTCCAGGTAAAATTATGGAGTGCATAATCCTGGGTGCAATCATGCGGCACCTGCAGAATGAGCAAGAGATCAGGTCCAGCCAGCATGGATTTAGGAGGGGCAGGTCCTGTCTGACCAACCTGATCTCCTTTTACGACCGTGTGACTCACCTGGTGGATGAGAAGGCTGTGGATGTGGTGTACCTGGACTTCAGCAAGGCCTTTGACACTGTCTCCCATAGTAGACTCCTGGAGAAGCTGGCAGCCCGTGGCTTGGACGGGAATGTTCTGTGCTGAGTTAGGAATTAGTTGGATGGCTGAACCCAAAGAGTGGTAGTGAATGGTGTCTCATCCAGTTGGTGACCGGTTACTAGTGGTGTTCCCCAGGGATCGGTGTTGGGCCCGGTCCTGTTTAATATCGTCATTGATGATCTGGATGAGGGGATTGAGTGCTTCATCAGCAAGTTTGCAGATGACACCAAGCTGGGAAGAAGTGTCGATCTGCTAGAGGGTAGGAGAGCCCTACAGAGGGACCTTGACAGGCTGGAGAAATGGGCTGATTCCAATAGCATGAGGTTTAACAAGTCCAAGTGCTGGGTCCTACACTTTGGACACAACAACTCCATGCAGAGCTCTAGGCTGGGGACAGAGTAGCTGGAGAGCCATCAGGCGGAAAGGGAGTGCTAGTGGACAGGAAACTCAACATGAGCCAAGCAGTGTGCCCAAGTGGCCAATAAGGCCAATGGTAACTTGGCCTGCATCAGGAATAGTGCGGCCAGCAGGACTAGAGAGGTTATCATTCCCTTATACTCAGCACTGGTCAGACTGCACCTTGAGTACTGTGTCCAGTTCTGGGCCCCTCAGTTTAAGATGTTGAGATGCTGGAGTGCATCCAGAGGAGAGCAACGAAGATGGTGAAGGGCTGGAGCACAAGCCCTATGAGGAGGGACTGAGGGAGCTGGGGTTGTTTAGCCTGAAGAAGAGGAGGCTCAGGGGAGACCTTCTTGCTCTCTACGACTACCTAAAAGGAGGTTGTAGTCAGGCAAGGGTTGGTCTCTTCTCTCAGGTGACCGGCGACAGAACAAGAGGACACGGTCTCAAGCTTCATCAGGGGAGGTTTAGGCTTGACATTAGGAAGAAGTTCTTTACTGAGAGCGTGATTGGCCATTGGAATGCGCTGCCTGGGGAGGTGGTGGAGTCACCATCCCTGGAGGTGTTTAAGGAAAGATTGGATGAGGCACTTAGTGACATGATGTAGTTGACAAGTAGGAGTAGGTGTAAGTGTTGGGTCATAGGTTGGACTTCATGACCTCAAAGGTCTTTTCCAACCTTATGATACTGTGATATTGTGTGGTGGCTATCTTCCATCTCTTCTGTCTTTCTTATCAACAATCCTCTCTTTTTTCTCTCCTGACTCCTTTTTACTCTTTTCTTGTCATAAGTGTGGCTGCAGCTGAATGTAGTGGGCTTTTTGTTTTGGTTTTGGCTCTGATTTCATTTTTGCTAAATAGATTGTCTGTAATATAACATTGCCAATGTTTCTAAGTTGTGGATTGTTCACTGTAACATTGGGTTTTTACGGTTTTCTTGTTGATGCTATATTTCATATGGGTCATCGATGGTTTTGCATCCAGTGTTTTGGGATATGCCCCTTTTTTGGTAAAATATTGTTTACATTGTCCTCTTGGGTGATTTGTGTCATTCTGATGCCATGCTAGTGATTCTAAAGAGCTCTATACAGTTACCATTTGAAACAGGAAGGGACATTTTTTTGCATTGGTACCAGGAGTGGGATCCTGGTGAGAAATGATGAGACCTGTGTAATTTAGGGATAAGAAGTTTCAGTAACTGCAGAAATGGGGGTTTGTCCTCCTGTTCAGTGTGGGTGTGCCCTGGCAGTAAGCATGGCAGTCCAGATGCTTGTGTTTGACTGCTCCCCAGTAGAAAATGCTCTGAAAGACTATAAAGCGTGCCCAATCCTACTGGACATGGTTGAACAGAGAAACACTGGCAGTTACCAGTCACAGCTGTGAAATGGATTAGGGCTCTTACGAGACAAAACTGGAGTAAGCTGGGAAAAGGGAATGCCTTGGCGTGCGGAGTTCCCTCATAGCTGCTCAAAAGGAATGGTGCTAACAGGAACAAAAGGAGGTGGAGCTGGAGGTAGAGTGCTTCTCCCTTCAGGCAGAGCTGGAAGTGGAATGTTCTACCTAGGCAAATCTGGAAGCAGAGCAAGTGTGGTCCCAGGCAGAACTGGAAGCAAAGTGAGCACACTTTCAGGAGGAATTAGAAACAGAACCGGTCGAGCAGCAGTGGTCAGGAAAGGCGAATGAGAAGCAGATTAATAGAATGTTACAAAGCAGCTTGCAAGATGCATTTGATAGGAAAAGATAACTGGAGATTACAGTTGTGGAAGGATAATGACAGTGAGTCAGGGTACTTGGCAATGGCAAAGGAGGAGGATCACGTGGCTAAGGAGGGTGCTTCTCTCTATCCTTTGGACAAACTACGGAAATTGCAACAACGATATAAGGCAGCACTCAGAGTCATGGGTACAGCCAAAATTCACCCCTTGGTTAAAACTGAGATAATTCATGAGCCAGAGGGTGAAAATGGTGGGGACCAGAATGTCCAACCACCTCCTACTGCACTTGTAAAGGAAATATCCTACTTGGCTATGGAGATAGCTAAACTTCAGAAGTATGGTCTGTAGACAAAGAAGACAGACTGAATATGAGTGGAGGGTTTTGTTGGAAGGAGGAGACGATAGGGTTAGACTGAGCGAAGAGAAAGCCCATAGCTTATCATACAGAACCGTGGCCCCTTATCCAATGAGCTGCATTCTGGGCTTGGGCACTCGATCCTTTGGAAGGCAGAGATCCCACAGTCAGATGTACCCTGAAGGGAAGCTATCTTTTGGAGAGTACGCAGAATACAGCCTGCCTCCAACTGATGCATAAATGGTGGTTACTTCCTGGACAATCTTTGCTGATACAGATGTTAGCCAACACGAACAGGATGACAGCATTAATTAGAAGACTGCCTGATACACTGAAAATGTATGCAATGCAGCTCCAGGATTAACTGAAAGCCAAGGCATCAGGAGAGCCTCAGGCCAGCCGAGAACCCCAGGAGTCACTTGGGGAGAGACAGCAATGGAGTTGTTAAATCGTGGACATCATGCTGAATTTTGGATGAAGGATGGAAAGAACCAGGCTGTAGTAGAACCAGGCACCAAGAGGAGCTCCTTTCCACTCAAAGAGGGGTGGAAGGCTGGTGGAACCTGTTTCCTGATCTCAGCTATGGAGGGAAAGGATGAGTAAGGGCATCTCAAAGCAGTTAATAGATTGGCAGTCTTTCACCAACTTGCAGCTACTGGTAGAAATGTGGAAGTCCCCAGCAGATAGGGAACAAGGAAGGGACAAACACATGGAGACACTCCCTTTGGCCCCTTCTGAACCAGCTCCTCATACGTTGGAACAGGGAAACTTCCTGCCTTCCTGCACTGTCCCCAGTAAAGTGAGCTGCGATACAGCAAGTGGGTACACGTACAAAGGTTCACTGAAAACAACCAAGGGCATATGTTGGTAACCTTCCCCTGGGCCCTTCCAAAACTCCTTTACTTTTGTGGTAGAGATTTGGGTGCAAATCTCTGCTTTAAATATAGACATGTCTGCCTGTACTGAAATACGAAAATCTTAAAGTACGAAAAACGAAAATCTTAATCACGAATGCTTCTGGTTATTCCCAGTATCACCCAGTGGAGCAGGTAGAAATGTTGTCTCCCAGGAGATGATCAACTGACAGACTAATTATGGTATTGGGCATCCTTCCAATTAATCTCTTGGGGCTGGACCTGTTGAAGGGCAAGGCATGGACTGACTTCAAGGGCAGAGAGTGGAAATTCCAATCCCCTAACGTTACAGTGAGGGTCTTACAGGTTGCCCCATTGCTCCATTCCTCCCTCCCAAGCTGTAAATGTGAAACCATATCCTCTACCGTTGGGAGCTAAAGAAGGTATTACACTAGTAATACAAAAGCTACAAGAACAAGGGGTGATCATATAAACCCACCTCCCTACAATTCTTCAGTATGGCCAGTTTGTAAACCAAACTACAAATGGCGGGTAACAGTTGACTATTGAAAGTTAAATGTCTACACTGGGCCACTAATAGTAGCTGTGCCCAGTATAGCTGAATTGATCTCCACTATACAAAAGCAGTCCCACAAAATTTTAGCAACTATCAATGTCAATGATATGTTTTTTATGATGCCTTTACAGAAAAATGATCAGGATAAGTTCGCTTTTGCATAGCAAAGGATTCAGGATACGTTCACTCACCTATCACCACTCGCACATCCTGTCTTAGCACAGGAATTAGCTGAGAGATGCTCAGAAGAAGGATTCAAGTTTTACAAGTGTATTGCTGATGTACTGATAAGTGGATCATACACACATTAAGCAATTCCTTGAATTAAGCTTTCTTTTTTTTGACACCAGTTTGTACGTAATATGTTCCCTCCTCCCTTACCAAAATCCTGCTTTGTAATTATGCACATTCCAGCTTTTAGTGGTCCACAAATAACAGGGTTGTGATAACAGAAAGAAGTCTCTCAGTTTTTCATTTTATTGTGATATGGTTAAATCCAATCCTTTTCAGTAAAATAATCACATAGGATGTAATAGAGAGGAATAAGGAAAAAGAAAGAGTTAAGTAGTAATCTCAAACAGTTTGATATGGAAAAGCTCAATGCTTCTGTTTGCCAAAGAAACTGATTTCAGAAATTGATTTCGTGTGGAAAAGAATTGGGTACAAAAGATTTATAGCCTCAGGTCAGACTGCCCATGGGACAAAACCTGAATTTCTATTCTTCCTAGCTATGTCTTGGAGATATCTCACAAATGGCATTGACTAAGAAAACAAGATGCACTCATAACTTGCACATTAACTAATGGGTATTGAGTAGATGAAGTGGCAGATGGATAGTGAAGGCTCTTATCTGCAAAGGTACAGAACAGCTATGTTGCATTTCTGATCTTTAAAGTGTAGCCAGTATTTTCCTCTGCAAAATTCTTCAGAGCTGCTGAGTAGTGACACCTTGCTTCACTGGAAT
The DNA here is from genome assembly GCA_033558235.1 of Neomorphus geoffroyi. Taxonomy (NCBI): domain Eukaryota; kingdom Metazoa; phylum Chordata; class Aves; order Cuculiformes; family Neomorphidae; genus Neomorphus; species Neomorphus geoffroyi. The sequence goes on from JAUMJM010000099.1 coordinate 404,722, forward strand.
CTCTGCCTTCAGTATGTGTACAGAATGTCATGACAAACCACAGGGAACTGACACAGAGTGAATAATTACTCCTTGCTGTTTTCAAGCTTTATATTGGAAATGCTAGTAGCCATTATCCAGCTGATCTTGGATGTGGAGGTACATTAGTACCTTGTTAAAGACAAAATATTAAGTATATATTTCCATGTTATAAGGAAGAAGGAAAACTAAACATTCTTCTGTCAATGCAAATAGCAGCACCAGTAAAATCTTTATTTGTGGTAGTTTATGAGTTTCAACACATAAATGTTTTGCTGGCTTATTGCATTAACATCTTCTAAGCGCTTGCATAACGCTCTCCCTGGCAGATGTAGAGTGAAAAGACAAGCGGATTTTTCCTGTGCATTTCGATCCATACTCTGAAAGTTTACTTTGAGTTGATACAAAGCCATTGTTTTCTCTAATGGAAGTTTACAGTCTTTCAGTTAATCTAGTAACAGTAAGCTGTTACTAGATAAAGTCTATATTAGTTAGTTTTAACTTAAAGCCTAAGAGCTAATGTTAGAAGCAATCCATGAGAAAGCCAGGATATAGAGTTATAAGCATCATCATGAGAAGATGATTTTCTGGGTCTGGAGGATTATACAGTACAAAGCTTGGGGATTTCTTAGCAGGAAAGCTGAATCTAAGTCTGTTTACTGTTTGTTAGTATTCAGGGAATCACTTCTTCATACTTCACTCCATCTTTCAAAGAAAAAGTGCAAAAAGACTATACTCACCTCTTAATGTCTTCTTGTTTATAACAGACTATTCCAGCAAGGTGTAAAATAGTGTCTTACTTCTTGATTCAAGAAGTAATAATACTAAAACCACATTTACTCTTAAGCATTTAGCCAGGCAGGAAATATCAGGAAATTGGCTTGCAGATAATGAAAGGATGTTTTGTTTGTTTTCAAAAATGGAAGTGATGTTGCTTTCTTTTCTTTCAGCCTATCCATTAAATTCCTCACAGTTTGAGCTTTTCAGTTTTCTTCTCTAGAAAAATAAGGGCTTGTATTTCATTGTTCCATTCTTTGTTTCATAGTAAATGGAATGTCATCATTTAATCTAATAACCCATTTTGAAGAGGTTCACCAAATACTTCTAGAGGCAGCATTGGAACATCCTCCTATGCTTCCTATCTTAGTACCAGAACTAGAGCATTGTACCATTCAGAATTTTTCCTGTGTGTTAAAATATTTTATGTAAATTTGAGCCAAATAAACATTTTTTCAATATTAAAGCTGCAGCCATCTGCATGTGGTTTTTCACATCATTCGTCAAACCTAAACGAGAAATGTTGTTCTTAAAATGAAAAATATATCCTAAACACATACTAACATTCTTAAATGAACAGTGTTTTAGTTTGAAAGCTTCTGACATATAATAGATATTTCATCTTATCCTCTGTAACATTAAAGAGAAAAAAACGAAGCAGTAAGCACTTAAGGAACTGATCCTTATAGTTTTGCTATATCTTTTGTTAATTAATGAAAAAATACATCCATAAAGCACAAAATTATTTTAAAAAATACTTTCTCTTGGAGCAAAAATTATTTTGAAAATTTCTCTCTTTTTATTAGTTATAGATATTTTTAAATTATGAAAGAAGCACAAAAGATGAAACAGAAAGAGCAAGGTTAAAAGAGATCCACCATACCTTTGTCTATATAATTAAAATATATTCTGTTTGGATTGCCAGATATACTAGTGAACATACCAGACTTGATGGTGTAAAAATACTAAAAGTATTACTGCCTTTGTATGTTGGTGGCTCAGATCACAGTATTTGAGAGTCATGACTCTCAGAAGAAGCTACTCCGGAATAAGATGGTGTGTAATTGTCAAGCTACTTGAAGAAGAGATGAAATAGTAATATTATCACTCATTTTTTTACATGTATTTGAGTTTGAGAGACAGAATAGTGCTTATCCAGGTTCACATATTATTACATAACTAAATCTGTAACTTTTGTGGGATCTTTCTCAATGGTAGGTGATTTATAGACAACAAACTGATTTATTCACCTGTTTTAATTCTAATAATGCTGGTGTATACAGATTCGTTCTTTTTTTAAAAGGTCACAGACACAAGAAAATGCCAATCACTCTTGCTCACAGTGACATGCTATTCAACTTTGCCTCACAGGTAATCCTTTCATATATTTCTTCCTCTTGGAAGCACAAACAATTAATTGTGAAGTGATAAAGGACTTGAAGGCATCGTGTTGTGAGCACCACAGAGCTTCTTCGTCTGGTAGCTATGCCAGTGCCAGGACCAGTTTTGTTTCATACCTTTATCAATGATCTCAACAAGGGGATTGAGTTCACCCTCAGTAAGTTTGCAGACAACACAAATTTGGGCAGGAGTGTCAATCTACTTGAGGGTAAAAAGGCTTACAGAGTGATCTGAATAGACGAACTGAGGTGAACAGTATGAAATTCAACAAGACTAAGTGTTGGGTTCTGTGCTTGGGTTATAACAACCCCATGCAACGCTACAGGCTTCGGGAGGAATGGCTGGAAAGCTATCCAGTGGGAAAGGACCTGGACGTACTGGTCAACAGCTGACTGAACATGAGCAAGCACTGTGTCCAGATGGCCAAGGAGAGCAATAGCACTCTTGTTTGTATCAGAAACAGTGTGGCCAGAAGGACTGAGGAAGTGATCATCCCTTAGTACTAGGCATTGGTGAGGCCACACCACAATTTCTGTGTTCAGCTTTGGACCTCTCACTTCAAGAAAGACTTAGAGGGGCTGCAGCGTTTGCAAAGAAGGACAGTGAGGCTGGTGAAGGATCTGGAGCACAAGTCTTAGGAGCAGCTGGGGGAACTGAGGTTATTTAGCTTGTAAAAAGGAGGCTGAAGGATGACCTAATTGTTCTCTACAACTGCCTGAAAGGAGGTTGTAGCAAGGTGGATGTCGGTCTCTTTTGCCAAGTAACAAGTGACAGAAGGGCAGGAAATGGCCTCAAGTTCTGTCAAAGGAGGTTTAGATTATATGTTAGGAAAAAACCATTTTGCTGAAAAGGTTGCCAAGCATTAGAACAAGCTGCCCAGGGCAGTGGTTGAGTCACCATCCCTGGAGGTATTTAAAAGACATGTAGATGTGGCTATTAAGGACATGGTTTAGTAGTGGACTTGGCAGTGTTATGTTAACAGTTGGACTCAGTAATCTGAAAAGTCTTTTCCAAACTAAATGATTCTAAGATTCTATAATCCTAACCCTAGAAGTCCAAACTCAACCAGTCTATAGCTATATGTTTGAAGCCCTATGTGCACCAACAGACTTCAGGAATCTTGATAATTTTTCCTAGACCATATCCTTGCTCTGTAGTATTTCACAGTATAATGTTAAATGTAGTAATTATTTAAGTTGTTCCTCCTAGACAAGAAATCTGTGAAATTCTTATTTCATGAATAAACAATGAGTATACGTTAGTATAGAACTTCAGCATTCTTCTAGAATAAGGACTTCAGTGTTCTAGAATAAGCATTTTATGGCATAAAGCTGTTGGAAAGGAGTAATCTATACTAGTTATTTGGCTGTGCTGTTTTGCAGCGGAGGAGATGTAAGTACAAAGGAATCTTTCCCCTGACTACAGTATTAAATTCATATTCCAAACCTTGAGTTTTCTTTCCCATAATGCCTTTTACAGTAAAGTGCACACTCTCTTTACAAAGAATTTCTACCAGTGGACAAGGGAAGAGATAGAAATGTCATCAGAATTCTGAAAGGCCTTTATACAGTCCTCCAAAACATCCTTCTTTCTAAATAAGAGATACGTATTTGATGGGTGGACTGTTTAATGGACAAGGTATTTGTTGGAAGATCACATCCACAGGGTAGAAGTCAGCTGCTCAATGTTCTGGTGAAGATCGGTGACAAGTGGTGTCCTTCAGGGGTCTTTTTGTTCTGTATCTTCATTAATGATGTAGACTTTGAGATCGAGTGCACCCCAGCAAGTTTGCAGATGACACCAACCTGAGTGGTGTAGTTGACACACCTGAGGGACAGGATGGCATCCAGAGGGACCTGGACAAGTTTGAGGGGTCCCATGTGAAAATCATGAAATGCAAGGTTCTGCACCTGGGTTGGGACAACCCCCAGTATGAATAAAGGCTGGGGGATGAAGGGATTTGGGGTACTGGTGGATGAAAACCTGGACATGAGATGGAAATGTGTGCTCACAGTCCAGGAGACCAAACGTGTCCTAGACTGCATCAAAAGAAGCATGGCTAGCAGGTCAAGGGAGGTGATTCTGCCCCTCTACTCCATTCTCATGAGACCCCACATGGAGTATTGCATCCATCTCTGGATCACTCAGTACAAGAAAGATATTAACTTGTTTGAGCTGATCCAGAGAAGGAACACAAAAATGATCAGGAGGAACACCCCTCTTATGAAGAAAGATTAAAAGAGTTTCAGTTGTTTAACCTGGAGAAGAGGATACTTCAGGAAGACCTTATTGCAGTTTCAATATTTATAGAGGGCCTATAAGAAAGATGGGGATAGATTTTTTTATCAGGGCCTGTTGTGATAGGACAAGGGGTAATGTTTTAAACTAACAGATTTAGACTAGATACAAGGAAAAATTTTTTTTGTGATGAGGGTAGTGAAAGAGGTTGCCCAGAGAAGTGGTAGAAGCCTCATCCCTGGAAACATTAAAGATTAGATTTGACAGACCTCTGAGCAAGCTGATCTAGTAGAAAATGACTCTGCTCATTTCAGGGAGCTTGACTAGATGATCTTTAATTCCTTCTTACGCAAACTATTCTGTTATTCTATGATTCTATGACTTTTGTTTACAAGTTGACATCCTGGGTTCAATTTCAGGCTCATTTTTAAGTTTCCTATTATTTCTTTTTTTGATTTGTGCTGGTTTCCATTTTTTAATCTAATTAGATACCATGGATATTATAATATGAATGTATTTATTTATTTATTTATTTATTTATTCCAGGACATATCTCATTCCCACCCCAGGAAGGTCTCAGCCAAAGCTAGCTTACAGCAGCACTAAGGGAGAGATGAGATCCAACAGGCTTTTGTGGAATGAGAACAGGCACTTTCTATGCAGGTTGAAGAAGTGGCCTTGTATGTGATTTTACCTTACTCAGAAGTAAACACTGTCTTCAAAAAGTGTCTCTTGCCTGGTGAACTGCTTAAAAGGAGTTTCTTTTGACATTTATTTAGTAAGAAGCAGATTTACTGAACTGTGTATTGAATTACTCTTTGACAGGGAACTGAGTACTTTCCAGAATTTTCTTTCCTGCCAGCAAAATAATGTAATATTTACTTCCCACTGATCTTACTCTTATTTTTTGGATACACATAGCTGAGTCATAAGCTCAATTTCATCTTTCTGTTACTTCAAAATTATAGTGCTCTCACTGACATGTATCCACCCTCTTAGCTAGCTTGGCATCTTCCATTTGCCACTTGCTCAGCGTATGTGTCTTCCAGTTACATTTTTTCAGTTTATTTTCTCTGGTGCAGAAGCTTTTACTGCCAGGGAGAGTTTAACAGTATATAACAGCTGTGAATGTGTTCCCTGGTAACGACAAAAAAAACCCCCACATGGTTCATCCTACAATGTTAGAGATGTGCTTTGTCAATCTGAAACAATTCTAGCAGGTAAGTTAGAACAAAGCCACTTTGCATTTTCTGGAACATTACAGAACCCTAAATGCTCTTAACTACAGATGGTACAGAGGAAGAAAGGAAATATCGCCAATCTCAGTGAGAATACGAAATAGGTTAAATGAGACAGACCCAAATAAAAATACTGGACAACTCCAGTATAACCTTTCAGTGAAATGTAAAAATCTCCATAGTTTAGGCTGATTTAGGTTTAAACTGCATAAAACATCTTACCTAACCCCAAAGCTACTTGAGCAGGTAAGTGTGATAGATATTACTAAAAGCCTCAGACATCAGAACACCTGCGTGTCATTTGATAGTCTTTCATCCAGCTGTACAAGACACCTGATGCTTCATAAGTACATGAGGACTCCTTTCTCCCTACCAATTTGAATAAATTAATGTGACAATTTTAAATGATGATGAGAAAAATACCCTTCCTGCTTCTTATAGAAGACACTAAGTCAGACATGCAAGTAGCCTTTCTTTCCTTTTACATACCAGGAAGTCCAGTTTGCTTTTCCTGGAATGGATTAGAGAGCTCTGTCTTCATCATTAGTTGTTCCAGATCCAGAATTTTACTTTAAAAATCCGTGAGTTAACAGCCCAGTAAGGGTTAGTAGGAGTCCTCAGAGCCACTGAGTGCCAGACTTGGTTACCTTATTTTGTTGCACAGTGTTTTGGCACAAAAAGCCCTAAAAATCTGCACTCTCTGTTCATGAGGCAAGAGACCTAGTGTCACAGGACATGAAAAGTGTTGAGATGCTGATTGATTTATTTGACTGCATTCTTACTGCAAAGCTGTACTCACAGTCCTGCTTAGTGTCTGAGCCTTGTCACAGAGGCTGTGAGAATGAAACACTTCAGCAATAGGAGAAAGAGACAGGCAAATTGAGCATCCATATGGGAGAAAATGTGATGTTAACAGAGCTCGCCAAGGCTGATGTGTGGTTGATGCTGCTTAAAAGGTTATAGTAATAAAAGGAGTTTTGTGATGTCTGGAAAAAGGTAAACATCACATCCTCTTCAAGACAGACAAAGAGGAAGGCCAAGGAAACTACAAGAGAGTAAATTTTTACATTGGATTCTTTTCATATATTACCTGATGCCAGACTAAATATCTTTCCCAACGGTGGTACCTGTGCTATGTGCAAGGTAGGTATTTTTGTCAGAACTAATACACATGCACATTTTAACACAAACTCGAGTAAATTAAGCCTTGTATGGTCTGCTGAGACTGTACCTGTGCTACAACTACAAAAAGTCTTGCTTTCTGATTTGTGTTCCTATGATGTCTCGACTCTTTTGGGAGTAGGAGAGATAGTAGGGTTGTTGCTAAGCAGCAACTGTCACCAGAACACTGTGTGTGTAATGTGGCGGTGGATTAAGTGCCACTGAAGTACATCACTTCTGAAGGCTTTCTGTCTGTTATCTGTTGAAATGATTTATGTCCATCGTGTTCAGGCCAGTGTGTAAAACCATTTTCCTCTTTCCTCTCACCCATGTTGCCTGTGATGTCCGGTGTGTTTCAGGCCTGGTCCTAGAGTTACGGTGCTGGAGTACCTGTGACTGACTTGCTCCTGACGAATACAACCACTAGCCTTAGCATTAACATATGCTAACCAAAACAAAGTGACCTATATGAATATTTCCTTAATCCTTGTATTCTTTTCCCATAGGGAATCTTTTTTCCCCTCAGGCACTCCCAAAATTCTCTTTGCAGAAAATACTTTTGAGAATACTTTATTCTGCTTGTTAGAAAGTTATTTGAACAACTGACATTTTAATTTTAATTTCTATGGGCACAACTGATCAATAGAACTAAACATTGATGCAAAATATTTTGTTATTTGATCTGTTTTAAAAAATGCAATTACTTGGAAGAGGTATGAGAAGACTCCAGGAGCGATTTTTTTAATGCTATGTAAACACAAAGTGTCATTAACTTTCAGTGACGTCGAAGAAATAAGGCTCAGACAAGAGAGAACATCCCTGTCTGTTCTTTATGCTAGAAGGAGAGAAGGAAATTTAGATCAAAAAGCCTTTCATTGAAATTGGAATGATGTTGTCCACAAAAAAATAATCCTCTTTTAGCAAGTCTATTTAATCCACCATAAAGGCCAAATAGCATTGGTTCCGTCTGCACACGTCAATTCTTTCAAACCCTTTGTAGGCATTTGGACAGTGTAATTGTTTGCCTTCAGTAAAAAAAGACTTATTTTCCTTTGATTTATCTGTTTGTGCTTCTCTGTCTTGAAGTGGTACACGTTTTTTTGTTAAGTAACTATGCTACTTCTGGTTTTGGTCTCTTACTATTCTAGCAGTGCAACTGATAACTAGAGTGAAGAAATAAGCATATTTCTGCCTTTGGAGGTGGGGAAAGGGGAAAAAACATTCAAAGCAGTACAAAAGCAGGTCTTCTCTGCAGCTCTGATGCTACAATTCTTTCAGTCAACTCTTTCTCTATAAAAAAGTGCAATCTGAATTCTTTACTGTTGCTCAGTCATTTGCCCTTTTAAAACAATTGTTGCTTCCTAAAATGACAATCAGTAAAACCACAAAAACCCAGATCGCCCTGTTTTGGAAGAAGAAAATTCATAGCACGTAATGGAATGGTGTTACATTGTTTTGTGGCCTTCTGAAACCTGGTAGATATGGGTACAATCACCTTGTTAGTGACTGCTGAGAAAGAAAGTTGATTGGCATCTTCCAGCACTGCCAATCTGTTAATGTTTATATTCACATAGACTCACTTGAGAGCGTAACTGAAGGAAAAAAGAACCCACAAACATAAAAAATGATGTTGAAGCGTTCCAAGTACAAGGATTAAATGATTACTTTTTTATTTTTAGCACCTTAAGTTAGGTCTTAGATTTTGATATAAGGTCATATGAAAACTGATCAGTTGTCATAAATGTCAGAGTGAAGAAGAACACACAAGAAAGAGAACTAAAATTACACTGGAAAAAAAAAATCAACTTGTAGTAGCTGACAAAAGATATGCCAGGGCAATAAATTAGCCAGAGTTCTTTGCACAGTCTCTTTGTATTTTATATTAAATACTCATTTCAATTTGACTGGGTGAAGAAGGTCAATTTTTAAGTAGCACCTTGGCAAATTGGCAAGAACATACTACCAGACAATGAAAACTGATTTACTGCTACTGATATTAACAGGAATTGTAATGACTACTTATTATCGAATTTTATTGATTTGTGTTCCATCTTTGTTGGTTTAATGTCTTTGCTGACACTCTCATATCTTTCTGTGAATGTGTGCTTCTGTCTTGTTTAGCAAATGTTTGCAAATGCAGTTCTATTACCTTAGTTCTCATTCAATTTGAAAATTAGCCTCAGTCATCTCTCCAAAAGAACATTACCATGCACTTTTACCTTGTCTCACCATTGTAGTGAAACAATAAAGCCAGAGCACAGAATGCGGGACACTAACAGTTTCATGCAAGTGATAATAGATATTGATGCCAAAGGAGATGTTAATAGAGTTTATGCTTAAGTCACTGTATGAAGTTATGTCTGTAAATGTCATATTACAAATTAATTAATGCAGTTCATATTTCTGTTCATATTAGACCAGGAATATTAAATTGCATGCAGTCTATAATTACACAAAAGAAGGAAGAACTGATGAATATACTACTTATTGGAATAAGAGTATGAGGGTGTGAATGAAATTTAATGGCCATTTACTTTACTAGTCAGAATATGGTATTCTTCTATGTTTCCTTTTTGTATTCATACTATAAAACTCTACATTTTTGAAAGCTTATTCCAATCTGAGAATAATCTCAAATTCCATGTAATTCCAGATTTTTGATGATATCAACTAATGCATATTCGGAAGACTATCTGGGACGTGAGTTAGAATAAATATTTATGTGGATTAAACATGTTAAATGTACAAGAGCGATCAGCTGTGGTGAAATTAAACTGTAGTCATATAAGATCAGTGGACTTGCTAAATCTTGTTCAAATACAGCTCCTTGATCAATAATATATGCCATCTGGCTTGGAAACATACTAGTATTTTGACAAATATCATTTAGCAGTATCATAGCATAAGACATTGTGCTCAGGTGTATGGAGTCAGAGCCAAGACTGTTAGTTATAGGACTGCAGCAACTACGTGATTTTTGCATTATTTCAGAAAATTAAAACATCTCTTCAAGGATGGATCACAATTAACTTTAATTGTACTAAGAGGCTGATCTTTACATGGAAAAGTTTCTGTGATTTACTTGCAGGAAGAATTTTTCTTTTCTTACATGGTAGAAATTACCTGATGCCCAAATCTTATTTAAAAGGTAAATGAGAGAGTTGAAAACATTGGGTGATATATAGGGTATTTATCTCTTGGAAATAAAACACGAGTGTTCAGTGGGGCAGGATATGTGCTCACTGAAGAAAAAGCAGGAAAACTGTTCATGATTTTAATTTTAGAAAATGCTTGTTTGCTTGTCTGCAGATTCTGATGAATAACCTTATTTATTACTTCTAAAATGAATAAATAGAAAGGTGCTTTCTTTCTACTAATTATATAGAACTTCTTACATAGTTTATTAAAAATCCATATCTTTCTCCTGTCTGTTTATGAACTCATTATGCTCAGATCTTCAAGTATTGTAATTTGCAGTGATGCTATCTATATGTCCACAGTTTTGGCTTCTGTGGTCATGGTTCTGACTTCAAGAAACAGGGTATGTTGGGACCTGGCAGGATTTGACTGACCAAGCAGGGCAAGAGCATCTTTGCCAACAAGCTGGCCAGACTTGTAAGCAGAGCTTTAAACTAGACTTATTAGTGGAATGGGGAGGAATTTTGAGTAACAGAAAATAACCAGGGCCTGCTGATGTATTAGAAAACAACAGAGAAACACCTGTGAAACACCTCAAGGGAACTGAGGCTTTGTTCCTCTATAAAGATGGCACAATTCATAGCCCAGCTGAAGTGTCCCAATACCAATGTATGTAGCATGAGTAACAAACAGGAGTAGTTGGAAGCCACTGTGCAGCTGGAAGTCTATGATCTGATCTTTGCCACTGAAACCTGATGGGATGAATTGCGCCACAGGAGTGCTGCAATTGGTGACTATAAACTGTACACAAGGGACAGACAAGGAAGGGAGGTGCCTTCTCTGTTAAAAAAAAGAAAATTGATTGCACAGAGTTGTCTTTCAAAAATAGTGGTGAGCAAATTAAGAGTTTATGGATGAGAATTCATAAGCTGAGCTAACAAAGGAAATTTCATGGTTGGTGTTTGCTACAGGCTGCCCAGTCAACTGAAAGATACTGATAAAACATTCTTACTTCAGCTACAGTAAGCATCATGCTTGCAGGTTCTGATCCTTCTGGAGGACTTCAGTAAACCTAACCTCTGCTGGTAAAACAACACAACAAGCTGTAAGGAGTCCAGGAGACTCCTGGAGCATATTGAATATAGTTTTTTAATCCAGGTGGTAGACAGAACAATCAGAGAAGAGATGTTACTGGGCCTGTTGCTTTTCAACACAGATGAATTAGAGATTTCAAAAGTGGTGGTAGCCTGGGCTGGTCGTACCATCGTGGAATTCACCACCTCAGCTATACAGACCAGGAAAATTATAACATCAAGACCCTGGACATTTTTAAAAAAACCTTTCATTTTTTAAGGAATTAGTGGAGGAGACCCCCTGGGAAACTGCCCTCAAAGATAAAGAAACATGACAGAGCTGCAAGCTCTTTAAATACTTGTTCTTGAAGCAGAGGAGCTTTCAATTCTCATTTGTAAAAAAACAGGAAAGAAGACAGGAGACAAACATAGCTGAAACCTGAGCTGTAAGAAGGAAATGCACAGGCAGTGGAACCAGGGACATGTATCCTAGGAAAAAATACAGGGATGCTGCCTGGATGTGTAGGGATGGGATCAAGAAAAATAAAGGAAGAGTGACTGAGAGGACTGTGAAGAATAATGAGAAGGGCTTCTACAGATAGAAGGAAGACAGAACAGGAAGAGAAATTAAATTCCACTCCCCTGATAACTATGACAGGATAACTGTTTGCAACTGACACGGAGAAGGCTGTGTACTCAACAACTTTTTGCCTCAGTTTTGACTGGCAATCATTCTTTCCACACCTCTCAAGTCCCTGAACCTCAAGCCAGGGAGATGATTCTCCTCCTCTACTCCACTCTTGTAAGACCCCACCTTGAGTCCAGTTCTGGAGAACTAAGCAAGACATGGATCTGTTGGACTGTATCCAGAAAAGGCCACAAAAATGATCAGCAGGGTGGACCTTCTCCTATGAAGGAAGGCTGAGAGAGTTGAGTTTATTTAGCCTAGAGTAGAGAATTCTCCAGGGAAACGTTATTACAATCTGTCAGTACTTAAAGGGGGACTATAAGAGTGTGGAGAGGACTTCTAAGCAGACTGTAGTGACAGGACAAAGAGGAAATGGATTTAAATTGAAAAGAGGTTAGATTTAGCTTGGAGAAAAAGAAGAAATTTTTTACTATGAAAGTGGTGAGACACTGGAACCGATTACCCAGAGAAGTTTTGGATGCTGTATCTTTGGAATTGTTTAAAGTCAGATTGTGTGGGACTTCAAGCAATCTGATCTACTGAAAGATGTCCCTGGCCACAGCAGGTGGTTTGGAACTAGATGACCTTTAAACATCCCTTCTAACCCAAAGAATTCTGTGAGTCCATGAATTTATGATTCTAAATAACTGACATCTAAGCGTTGCAAGCAGATATTGGATAACATTGTGAAGGTGTCAGCATTTTCATTTTTGAAAAGCCATACAGCAGTTCCATGAATGCTAGAAAAGACTCAGTTCTTTATGGAGAGATTAAATAGGACTTTGAACTGTGTGGATATTAGCAAATATTATCAAATCAAAAAGTCTTTTATAAGGAACCTCATTTGCAGCAGGGAAAGTGTAAAGTCTTGCACCTGGGGCAGAACCATATCAGTACAAAATCAATGTGACTGGTTGAGTAACAGTCCTGCTGAAAAGGATTGGTGCTTAGAGAGGACACATAGTTAAGTGAGAGCCAACAATATGCTAATTATGAATAAAGTAAACTACACCATGCTATTTTAGAAGAAGCACCTTCAACACTGCCTCTGGTTTTGGGTGCCTCAGTTTACTGGTTTGCATCCCAAGAGGAATGTAAAGAAACTTGAGCAGTTCCCAGAGAAGCTCATAAGATTGTAAGAGGACAAGAACATCTGTGAAGAATATGGTTTTTTTCTGGAAAGCTTTTGTTTTTGTTGATTTGGTTGTTTTGTTTTGAAGGGTAAGGAGGCTGAGTTTTTTAGTCTGGAAAAGAGTAGGCATATATGTGATGTAGATATGGCGCAGACAGCTAGAAATGCTGTGGAGTTTTAGTCTTTGGCATTTTTCAAGATTCAGGTAGACAAAGCCACAGATGACCTGGTCTTATCATAGGACTCTTAAGGATCAAGTCTGACTCCCTGCTCCTCACAGGACTATGTAAACTGTTACGTTATTTCTGGCTTTCCTTCAACAGGAAGGCTGAATTATGTGACCTTGAGATGCCCTTTGTAAACAATGTTTTGTGATTCCTGACATCCGAGTGAATTTATTGAAGTGAAAATATACTGTTTAAAATGAACTTGTCATCACAGATTTAAAAACATTCTAGTATTCCCAACTATTTTACGTGCATAGTTACGTGTGTTTCTTTAGTAACACCTTACATGAATGTTTCTGTAATTTCTGCCCATCTCTGTAATTTCTGCCCATCAGAATATATAAAGCCTCTTATATCTTGTATTCAGTAATTCAAAGGCAAAACAAGAGTTATGCTCTTTTTGTAGTTTTTAAACATATCTTTTAGTGAGGTCTATGTAGTAGGAAAATTTATATGTAGTAGCAGTTCTCCAAAAAGAAGTTCAAATTAAAGTGGGCAATGCCATTTTCTCAGGGCTGATTTTCCTGTGGAAAAGATGGTACTTGTAATGATCTGATTTTTCATGGAATGTAGTAATGCACTTTGGAAGGCAAACAAATAATGTATTTTCATGCGTATGGATAATTGTGAGTAGGGAAGATCCTTCACCACACAGAAACTCTGTAGGTCCTACTCAGCCTTGGAATTTGGCAGTGCTTACTGGGAAGATGAGTTAGTTATGCACCATAACACAGATAAAATCTTGGAGAGAGATAAAATGTACAAAAATTTACATCCATAGAGGCTGTAGCTTCCCCCTGACTGGGCATCTGGCCCCAGGTGGCTATGGCAGCAAAGCACTCTGACTTGCAGAAGTTTGTCTTGTGTGCACTAATATTGGGTGGTCCAGAATGCAGATGCGCATCTGTTCTCTAGAGACCATCATGTAACATACATTCTTATAGCTCTGACTGGCTTCAACTTTTGATGAATTCAGAAAACTCCCTATGAAGATTTTACTGAGGACTGATTTCTGCATGCTACATCAGAGAACTTCTAACCTAATCAAATTTATTTTGGGGATGCCTTCATTCACAACACAAGTTCATCTGGAGTACTGGCAACTCAAAAATCCCAGAGAAGGTGGGTAACCAAAACCATCCTCTGAAATCTAAGGTGATTTTACAGTTTATCATCCAACTGTTGATGAAAAAACACATCACAAAACTTTGACACTAAGTAATTACAGTAATCTGGACCTTAACAGTCTAGTCTGATGATTGATTTTGCCAGAACATGGAGTGAACTATTCCTCGACATGTGTTTCTTAAAGAAAACATTAAGCAAGTAGTGTGCATTCAACTCTGTTCCTTAAACATTCATACAAAAAACCATAGTATTTCATTCAAAGCATTAATCCTAAAAATTAGTGGGGTGTTCAGTGAAAAAAATGGGTAAACTCTCTTATTTTTAATTCTAGGCCACTGACAAATAGATAAAATGCTTAGGGCTCAAGTCAGATAAAATTTATTTTACAGTGTTTATCCTTAATTCTGTAAGTGGTTATTAATAAATGAGTTTAGATGGCATGAGGCAAACTTAACCTGACTGAATGTATTCGTAATTATACTTGTGTCCTGAAAAAGGAAGAGATAGCAAATCTGAAAATAAGTGTCTGTGTCGTATATATTACAATGTTAGTTCTAAAGTCCTCTAACTTTCCTGATTCCTCTTAGTAAACCAGTGTGAATCAATTGAAGTCTTCATAAACAGTTTGCTGACTATGAGGCCTTTCTACAATCTCTGTGCTCAGAAGCATTGATCACCTTGTGAGTCTTTAAGCGGATGCTATGGTAAGGACACATAAGAAATGTATGGACAGCCAAGTACCCTCCTCACCAATTACTGTCACCGCTCAGGGCAGTCCAGGAATATCCACCACTACTTTCAAGAGAGAATGATACTCAATGCCGTAGGAAATGCATACTCCAAAGCATACTTCCTGTTTTAGTTTGCAAACCATCCTGCTTTAGTACAAAGGTTTACTCAGGAGCATGTATTATGGTGGCTTTTTGAAATATTTTCTATTTTGGTACATCCACATTTTGCTAAAGTTAGAAAATTGTGCCTAGGTCCCTTTTTAGACCACAGAAACTTATAGGCTATGAAAACTGACTTTTCTTTAACATTTACTGAACAGAACTTACACAGTTTTGTAATTTCAACTGTCACTGGTATTGGGATCAGCCCACGATTTAAATTTGTATTAAACGCTTAAACAATTTCTCAGGCTAACTAGTTTTATTCTTGCTTTGGGCAACAGGGGTGAAGCAACCTATTGAAACTCAAAATAGGGAAAAAAAATTGAACAGGGTTTATATAAATAAGGGTGAAGTCTTCATGTTAAGATTTTAATTTTGTAGTTAACCTAGTATAGTTTTAATAAAAATGGCTACAGGTTTCTGTTACTACATTTGGGAATGTAGGAAGATAGGATTAGCTCATGCAAGTGTGGTAGATTTTTTTTTAATTCCATTTTTATAAGTATGATCATTGTTTATTTTTGTGACACATTGTGTGCTTTTATTGCTCTTACAGTTTACTACTTAGTTAATTACTTAATATTTGGATGTTTAATTCTGTAGTAGCAAACTGTTTTGTGTAGAAAAAACACAACTCAAAGAGGATAATGATTGCTATTCAGAAATGATTGCTATTCAGAAATGTCTTCTCCTTTTCAACAACCAATTAAGCTCCTTTCACTTTCCTCAGCTTCATTACTATCTTGCCTCATTAGGCTGCCTATGATTTTCTTTCTTCAAATTTTGAGAAAAATTTCCTCATACATTAGTATGTGAATAAAAACATTTCCGTAAATTAATTTCAGTTTTCCAGAAGGTTTCTTTTTTGTCTTGACCACTGTAATATTTAGTTGTCCTTGATTATTGACCCAGCGCTGAACCCTGGGGAACACCACTCGTGACTGGCTTCCAACTGGATTTAATTCCATTTACCACAACCCTTGGGGCCCGGCCATCGAGCCTGTATTTAACCCAGCGGAGGGTGTGCCTGTCCAGTCCAATGGCAGCCAGTTTCTCAAGCAGGATACTGTGAGAAACAGTGTCAAAGGCTTTACTGAAGTCCAGGTACACCACAGCCACAGCCTTTCCCTCTTCCACTAAATGGGCCTGGTCACCCAGTTGTCCCGAGTGTGCTGTATGATAGCACTCAAGACAATCTGCTCCATGACCTTCCCCGGTACCAAGGTCAGACTGACAGGCCTGTAGTTACCTGGATCCTTCCTCCTATCCTTCTTGTAAATGGGTGTAACATTTGTCAGTCTCCAGTCTAGCTGCACTTCCCCAGTCAGCCAGGACTGCTGGTAGATGAGGGATAGGGGTTTGGCAAGGACCTCTGCCGGTTCCCTTAATACCCTCAGATGGATCCCATCTGGCCCCATAGATTTGTGTGCATCTAATTGGCCAAGCAAGTCTCTAACCAAGTCCTCTCGAAGACCTGGAGCTTCATTCACACTATCTTCCAGCTAAAGGGGGCTGAGTATCCCTAGGATATTCCTCCTTGGAGTTAAAGACCGAGGCAAAGAAGGCATTGAATACCTCTGCCTTGTCCTCATCCCTCATCGCTGCTGTCCCCTCTGCACCCCGCAAGGGAGGGAGAGTCTCCTTTGTCCTCCTGCTGCTGTTGATATATTTGAAGAAGTTCTTTTTATTGTCTTTGACCGAAGTGGCCAGTTGGAGTTCTAACAGGGCTTTAGCCCTGCTGATTTTTTCCATACACGATCTCACCTCACCCTTGCAGTCCTCCTGGGACACCTGCCCCCTCTTCCAAAGCTTGCAAACGTTCTTCTTTTTCCTGAGATCAATACTGATCTCCCTACTAAGGCAACCTGTTTTTCTTCCCTGCCGACTCTTTTATGCCACGCAGGGATGGCCTGCTCCTTTGCCACCAGGATTTCCTTCTTTAGGAGCATCCAGGCCTCTTGCACTCCTTTGTCTTTTAGAACTGCCTCCCAGTGAACTTCATCAAGCAGCCTTCTGAATAGTTCAAAGTCTGTCCTTCGGAAATCCAGGGTGACAGTTCTGCCGACCCCCCTCTCCTTTCTGCCCCAAGAAGACAGAATTGCATCATCTCATGATCATTATTCCCCAGGCGTCCTCCAACCATCACCTCTTCCAAGAGGCCTGCTCTGTTAACAAACAGCAGATCCAGCTGGGCACCTTCTGTAGTCGGTTCACCTATCAGTTGTGTTAGGAAGTTACCATCTGTACACTCTGTGTTCCTTCTAGACTGCTTCCTTTCTGCTGTGTTATACTTCCAGCAAACATTCAGAAGGTTGAAATCCCTCAAGAGAACAATAGGACATGATCGTGAGACTTCTCCTAGGTGTCTATAGAAGAGCTCACCAATCTCTTCATCCTGGTTGAGTGGCTGATAGCAGACTCCCACCGCAATATCTGGGTTACTACCACTGAGTTTAACCCATAAACAGTTTTCATTATCAATGCTATTACTGAGTTCTATACAGTCAAAACACTCTGACATATAGAGCAACCCCATCATCTGTCTTTCCTAGTCTGTCCCGCCTAAATAGCTTGTAGCCATCCACGGTAGTGCTCCAGTTGTGCGAGTTGTCCCACCATGTTTCCATGATAGCAATTATATCGTAATTTTCCTGCCTTGCCACAGCTTCCAGTTCCTCCTGTTTTTTTCCCATGCTGCGTGCATTACTGTAAATGCACTTCAGATGAGCTGTTGACTCCCCCTCTTTTACTATCCATCTAGCTGGAGATGCTAGGGTACTGCATCACCCCTTAGAGCCTGGAGTGCTGTCCCTATGTTTAATTCTGATAGGGTGACTGATGTTCCCTCAGCCCTGCCCCTTTCCAGTCTAGTTTAAAGCCCTCTTAATTAACCTTACCAACTTCTTTGAAAGAGCCCTTTTCCCTTTAGGGGACAGATGCACCGCATCACTTGCCAGTAGGCATGCAGGCCAACCCGTTATTGAAGAACCCAAAGTTTTGTTCTTCACACCGTGTTCTCAGCCATTCATTTAATTTCTGGCTCCTTCTCTCACCATTCCCTGTGACAGAGGAAATGACCACCTGTGCTCCTGAATCCTTAACCGTTTGCCCTAGAGCTTTAAATTTCTTTTTGATAGCCTTAAGGTTTTTTGGTAGTTCTTTCATTATTTCCTAGTTGGAAAATGACTAGGTGATGGTAATCTGTGGTCTTGACCAGCTTGGGGAAATCACTCTTTGCTTTCTTTTTTTCACTTAAAAATTAAAGAACATTTCACGGGAACAGGATAAAAAGGAATTGCTTAAGGACAGTTACGAAAGTAGGATAATTACAGTTCAGAGCATAAAAAAATATATTAACATTAATATGAGTCAGAATTACTTGCTTTGTCAGAAATTATAGAGTTACCATTAGTATAAATATTCATAAACAGACATGAGTGAAAGTGAGAACAGATAAAAGAATAGATATTGGGTGACAGAGATTAAGTTAGACCTCTTCTCATGTGATTGTTTTCATTGACACTCTCACCTGATTCAGGACACATACCAGTAACTGAAGAATCAGAGCTGAAAAGGGAGGAACGTCTGCAGCTCTTAGAAGTGAAATGATGATACACATGGCAGAAAGGATAATTCTATTCTTTTCATATTCCAAAGAGTGCAATATAAGAACATACTAGAATGTGCTGGAATTTGGAGGAAAACATGTAGAAAAAAAATCCAAATGAAGTATACTCAAGATACATCCTGGAATTCCTTAATTTGAGCTGATGAAATGTGATAATTAAAGCCATTAATAAAACTAAAATGTCAAACTGTCCTCCAACAGAATTGAAGTTAAGATTTCCTTCTGTTTAAACCAAAACCATGCTCACATAGGAAAAGTATAGGAAGATATTAAAAATCAATTGTCATAAAATTAAATATTTTTTAAGATTTACAAGGCATAAAGAAATTATAGAAAACAAATTAAAGAAAGACTATCATTCACATTTTGGATTTAGCATTTTATCTGAAGTACCACTGCATTATTTAAAAGACAAAAGAAGGCACAGCAGTCCACATAAATCCTTTCTGGAAAAAAAAATTAGAATAGAATAAGATAAAATATAATATAAAGTATAAAATATAATATAAAATATAATATAAAATATAAAATAAAATCTCTTCATAGAGAGACAAGCTAAGTTCTTTGTGAAAGCAAACCACAGAAATTGTTCTGAAAACATTATCACAAAATTGACAAAAATTTAAGTGGTAGATTAAGTGTCTTTATTGAAAACCAGAACATATTAAACTGTTCTGCTAATCTCTGTCAAATTACAACTACTTATCTCTACTCCAGTGATAAGAAAAAAAAAACAACAAAAAAAATTATGTAACTGAAAAAATTAAAGTTCTTGAACTAGATATTTGCAGCTTTTAATACTTTACTCTGTTAGTACTTTTTTAAACTTAATTGGTCCCATAACTCAGTAATTACTTGAGGAACTCTGCATGTGCTTTTGATTTTAACAGTTATTTTATTTTTAATGCATTAATAAGAGAGGAGAGAGTATACATGAATCTCAAAACTTAAATAACAAGTAAGTAGAAAAATATCCCAAGAGAGTTACCTGTTTAGAAATGTCATGAAAAGGCGATGGACAGTAGGCAGTGATTTTTGAAAGCTTAAAATTAGCAATACTAGGAATGACTCAGATATATCTGCAGGCATTCCTGCAAAGCACTGTATTTCATCCAGAAGTATTGCTTAGTGTTCTCCCCTTTAATTTTAATTAAAACTATCCCTTTAAGTTTCCTCCTTCAGCTTTTGGTTCACTTGAATACTGGTCAGCCTCCTTAGTTTCTTGGAGTGTTCTCATGACCATGTTGATTTTGCTTATCTCTCTTCTCTCAACAGATTAGGAAGAGGGCTTTTCTTCTGTAAAACTCTAGTTCACTCAATTCTGACAGATGGTTTCCTTCGCTGACCTCAAATACTTGTTAGGGAAGACATGGCTTAACTGGAAATTCCCTTGTGACATCTGGCGCCTCTTGTTCTTTAAGTTCACTCTTGGATCTGTTTTTGTCAATCTGCAGCCTGCAGAATCCTGCTACTGTTTCTCAAGTGGATCTCAAAAAGTCTATGTTTTCTGTCACTAGTCTGAATTTATTTAAAGATTCAAAAGCTGAAAATGGTTCAAAACTGCTAGAGGACTCTGATTCAAACAAGATAGTGGTGCTTGACTCGATTATACTTTCATGTGCCATCTGCTAACGATGCTGAGAATATCTGATAAAACTCAGAGATGGAAGAAAAAAGGTAATAATGCAAGCTTTAGTTTGATCTAGATTTTCATTAGTGTCTTCTGCTGTGTTTAATGATCTGAAATGACACTGACTTATCTTATTCTGAAAATCAGTTTCCTAACCAGTGATGTAACAAAATTCTGTAGTAAAGTAAGGCACTTCTTTTTAAAGTGGAAGCTGAGGCTTGTTTTGTTTATTTCCTCAGACAAGAAGAAAAATTCTAACTGCTAAAATTATGTTAAAGCTTATTGAATTTGCATCACAAAAGACATCTATTTCAGCAGTCTAAGAGAAACAGTTGTTTATCATTCCCTAAATAGTTTTATGATGTTTGTTGATCGTACTGTCTGGTGGGATTAAGTTTTGTCATTCTAATAGTAAACAGATCTTTCCATAAAAAAAAGTAAGAGGTATTCTATTCCATACTTTACTGTAGTGCAGTATCTAATTACGTTCCAGCAGCGCTGTCATCCTCTCAAATTTAAATGCTGTCATGTTATGCTATTACTTTGAGATGATATTTAAGTTCTCCATTCCAAATTCATTGTCGCAATTAAAGGTCTTTTTTTGATTTTTCTTTCTTTCCTGACATCACATTTAGAAATCTGTTTTCACTTGAATCTTTAGAGTGTTTACAGCTTTTACCTGTCAATATATTTTCTTTAATTGTAAGGGTTTTAAAATCAATGTCAAATGAACACAATTCTCTTGGTTTTTACTTGTATTAAGTAATTTTTTTTTCTCCTTGAGAAAACTGTGTTTTCCTCATCTGTCTCTAATAGGATTCTATAGCAGATAGCATTGAACTGCCTTTCTAGTTTACCTGTTGAATAGGCAATGTAAGATAAAAATTTACCTTATGATTTTTCTCTTCCTTTTGTCTTGCTAGAACTCTGAGACTGCCTTTCACTGTTGAATTTTTATTAATCAAAACTGATTTCTTCACCTTCCCATGAGGTACTGAGCCTATGCGATTTTGGTTTCTTTCTTCCATGTAACCCTTAGAACAAATGCTGTCTTCTGTGTAGGAGCAAAGAAAGAAATGGCAATAATCCATTGGTACAGGAAGCACTAGAAATTATATATATAGAGAGAATTTTCAAATCCTTTGGATTAAGAATATATTCAGAGATGACCTTGAGTCTCAGCAGCACAAAAATTGGGAAAAAAACACAGTAACCTCCTGCCGCATTGTGTCATGTGACGCATTATGTGTTTACTTGTTTTAAGTCACATTCAAAAGTTCAAAACAAAAAAATTATTGGTTGTTGTAAAGATCAATCTCTTTACCTATATTTGTTCATATATCTTAAAATTTCATCTTGGTGGGAACCTGTGTGTGCTTGCGGCAATTTGACAACAGCAGAAGGAGGAGAGCAAGGCGCAGGTGTAGTTTGTGATTATATTTCTAAATGTCTATTGTAAATTGATTCTCTGTACTCAAAATCTAGTGGATTTACCTTCCATTGTGGTGAGAGTAATATTTTACCTCAACTACAACACAATTTATTTTGAGTTTAGTAGCGCACTTGTTAAATTTCAGATGTGGAAAGCAATATTTATGGTACAGAGTAAAAGTATTTTGAAGAACAGGTATACATATATATATATATATATATATATATACAGGTATACTTGCTTCTTGGGCCAGTGAAGAGAGGGGTCAGCAGAACTATCACCCTGGACTTCCAAAGGGCAGAATTTGACCTATTCAGAAGGCAGCTTGATAAAGTTCCCTAGGAGGTGGCTCTAAAGGACAAAGGGGTGCAAGAGGGCTGGGCGCTCCCCAAGAAGGAAATCCTGGC
Organism: Neomorphus geoffroyi; assembly: GCA_033558235.1. Lineage (NCBI taxonomy): Eukaryota > Metazoa > Chordata > Aves > Cuculiformes > Neomorphidae > Neomorphus > Neomorphus geoffroyi. Next base: position 426,931 of record JAUMJM010000099.1, read on the forward strand.
GGCAAAAGAGCAGGCCATCCCCGTGTGCTGTAAGGCGAGTCGGCAGGGAAGAAAAACATATTGGTTGAGTAAAGAGCTTTGTAGCAATCTCAGAAAAAAGAAGAAAGTTTATGAGCTTTGGAAGAGGGGGTAGGTGTCCCAGGAGGACTGCAAGGGTGAGGTGAGATCGTGTATGGAAAAAATCAGCAGGGCTAAAGCCCTGTTAGAACTCCAACTGGCCACTTCGGTCAAAGACAATAAAAAGAACTTCTTCAAATATATCAACAGCAGCAGGAGGACAAAGGAGACTCTCCCTCCCTTGCGGGGTGCAGAGGGGACAGCAGCGATGAGGGATGAGGACAAGGCAGAGGTACTCAATGCCTTCTTTGCCTCGGTCTTTAACTCCAAGGAGGAATATCCTAGGGATACTCAGCCCCCTTTAGCTGGAAGATAGTGTGAATGAAGCTCCAGGTCTTCGAGAGGACTTGGTTAGAGACTTGCTTGGCCAATTAGATGCACACAAATCTATGGGGCCAGATGGGATCCATCTGAGGGTATTAAGGGAACCGGCAGAGGTCCTTGCCAAACCCCTATCCCTCATCTACCAGCAGTCCTGGCTGACTGGGGAAGTGCAGCTAGACTGGAGACTGACAAATGTTACACCCATTTACAAGAAGGATAGGAGGAAGGATCCAGGTAACTACAGGCCTGTCAGTCTGACCTTGGTACCGGGGAAGGTCATGGAGCAGATTGTCTTGAGTGCTATCATACAGCACACTCGGGACAACTGGGTGACCAGGCCTAGTCAACATGAGTTCACCAAAGGCAGGTCCTGCCAGACCAATCTGATCTCCTTCTATGACAAGGTTACCTGCTTAATGGATGAGGGAAAGGCTGTGGCTGTGGTGTACCTGGACTTCAGTAAAGCCTTTGACAGTCTCTGATAAATGGAAACACTTTTCAGATTGCATATTTATTGCTTAACAAACAAAGCAATTTCTCTACAAAATAGTTCTAGTATGGTCAGTTCAGTAATACATTTCTAAGATTCTTTTCATTCATTGCTTACAGAAAGGAGCAAATATTGCCATTACTATGTTCAGGAATGATCAACAATTTTCAATTTAAACTGTCTTTTTAAGGTAAGACTATGTTTTTTTGGAAATCTGTTGTAAAAAAATGAACTGTTCGTGTTGGAGACATTAATATCTTGCACACAAATACACAAATTAAATATTGTTCCAAAATAATCGGTTTGTTTTGGGTTTGGAAATCAGTTTTTCATTGACGTCTTTCAGACTTAATCACATCAAAAAGGTATGTGTCTTGAATGCTCAAGAAAGTTTATTCCAATCAACTGAGTGTGGAAATAAGAAAGACATACCCAATGTGTTCAAGTGAGGTGAACAAATGGTCAGTTTGTCGCATCTCATTGCAAGGTAAGATTACCTTGAACTGAATTTTCTATGAAGAAAGGGTGTCAGCACAAGCAACAGTTATGAAGTAGGTAGTTCACTGAAATGGGTTTTTTGAAGTTCCTGTAGTCCTGCGTAAATTTATTATACATTAATCCCAATGTAGACACATATCCCAAATTAAAGTTGCCTTGGTTTCATTTAGTTTAATTCACTTTGAAATCTGAAGTGAACTACATTGTTTTAGAGTCATTGAAAATCTGAATGAAAGGATCAACACAGGGCTTTAATGCATTTTAATTAATCCACTTTGAAAGTTACTTCAGATTAACTTTCTTAAGTGTTTCTGCTTTAACAAATTCAATAGACCTTGAGTCTTTAGATAGGCGGTTATCACTAATTATGGAACGATCAGCTCTTTCCTCCATATCCTAAAGAGCTAATGGCATAAGGTGTAGCTATTCTGAGAGTGACACAAAGCACATAGAACATAAACACAGTATTTGTTAGACCCTGGCATGTCTTCTTCCCTGGAAACCTTGATAAGCATTGAAAAAACAGTAAATATATTTGATAATTAAAAAGTAATTTATTATTATTCTGCAAGATGCAAGCTGTCAACTTTTTTTATTCTATCATCCTTTAAAATTCACTCTGTTCCACATGACCAAAAGGCAATAAATATATGTAAGAAGATATATTTGTTAATGATTCTCTTCCGAAATTTAGGTTATTTCATAGTTGATTAATTAAAGGTAGTGTCAATATTTAGATGTGGGACATAAAGGGTTTTCTTTATTTTTTTTTTCTTTTTCAAGTATATGAGAAGTTGTTGTAACGTTCCACATGACTGAACTTGAACAAAACCTTTGTTATTGAAGCAAGGTCACAAAAGTAGCTGAAGTGCTTGCTGCAGTGCTATATACATTTTTAGTCTTTTCTTCAATCATTATTTCAATGAAATCCATTTTCTACTCATATTGAAATATATGTTGAAATGTGTCATATTTCAGTTAGCTGGCATAGTTGAACCTTTTTGAAAAATAATATATATAGCCACTAACGTAAGCATCTGTTTTCCTCATAATCAAGCTATGGCTCCAGAGCATTTTCCTTTTTTTAGACAATTTCTAACTTTATCTCTTTTAATCATTCAAAGATATATTTTGAATTGCTGTCCAAATTTAGAAACTTTCTTTTCTTCCCTTGGGCTGCTAAATCTTTATTTTCCATAGTAGCATTGCAGTTGAGGTCTTCCACTTCAGTTTTTCATTAATCTGACATTGCTGTGAGTTAAATTATCTGTATGAGTAATGAAATCCTAGCAGTAGTCTTCTAGCATATATCACACATATATATACAAATTGAATATTATATATTGCATATTGCACATTTGCTATTATATATACATCTCTTTTTGTCATTTGCATCATCATAAGGCTATGATGCTTTCCAGGGAAATGTATCAGGATTTCACAACTAATGGAAGCTAATGATTTCTAGGGGAAGATCTCCTTTTGTTGTTGTTGAAAACCAATAATGAATTCTAGAATTAAAGGGACCGGAATCCCAATAGCAACACAAATATACATTATCTCTGGAAAAGAACAGTGTTTGTGACAACATCAACAAGTATATTACCAGAGCTATATTCCATAGATGAAAGATGGAAGAGAAAACTCTCTTCTAAAGTAATTTAAAATAGAAATAGTCAAAGAACCAGGAGAAACTGTTAATGAGAAGTGCTGTGTCTCACATTCCCTGAATGCCGCAGTTAGAAGGAGGCAGGAAGTATTAATAGATGAATAAATATCTGATTTTAGATGCCACAGAAATGAAGGAAACTAGAAAAAAGTACTGAGTGATATTACAAACAAAATAAACATGCTGACTCTCTGATTGGTCATTGGTCAACAGGAGGAGTGCAAAAGTAGAGGATTTGAAATGGAAGAGAGAAAAGTATGGTTATCTGCTAGAAGGGAGTGTTGCAAGAGGTGTATGTAATAAAGAACTCAGATTTAACCTTTACTGGACTAAATATAATTCACATGGAAGAATCTATTTTTTGCTTTTTTTTCTACTTTGGAGGTTTTTTTGGCAACTTTCTCTAACAGGACAGATAAAATATTTTCACTTTGCTCAGTTGGAGTGTACAATTTTCTGCCACGTGGAAGGCAATGAATACTTCTTTAGGGAAGGAAACAAAGCAAAGGGGAAAAAGCAGGGTGCTATGAAGCATTCCTACACTGTTTTGTGGTTGTTAAGTTCTGTGTTGCAATAGATATCCAGACTCCCTTGAAGGCTGAGCCTGAAGAAACACATTACTTCTCTGAACTGCAGTGTGTGCCCTACTCCATCTAGTTCAAAGGCTAATGTTACTGCACAATTGAGATTTGTTGTTCCCAATATTTTCTGAAGCTGTCTCTCTTTGGAAGAGTACGTTTCACTTGTAAACAGTTATTATAATTTCTACTGTAATTTGAAGCAGACAGACTATTCAGTAGTCCTTATACGGTAAATATTTTTCAAACACTTAGTAAAAACCCACAGTATTTTGAGGAGGTTTTTTTGGTATACAGATCTAGTCGTAGGTTGGAAGAATTCAAGCATTTTTCTATTTCTTTTCTAGCTGCAAGTTTCATGCCGGTACTCAGATAAATTTTTAAAATAATGAAACTCAGTGAAGAATTATTTTTAGTTTACAGTAGCAGAAGATTATAGTAACAAGATAAGACAAATGTAAAATCTTAGTTTTTTTGTTAAAATGAAGAAAATGAAATAAAGGGCAGAGTTACCTGTGTAGGGCCTTTACAGAGCCACTGGTGTAAGCCTGACACTCTCAAGAAATCTCAAGGCATAGCAAAATGACATGAGTTAGCCTAGTTGAAGATGGCCCTGCTCACTACAGCGGGGTGTAACTAGATGACCTTCATGGTCCTTCCAATCTGAACCATTTTATGATTCTGTGATTCTTTAACTGAAGTGTGCACAGCTATGGTAGAAGCTCAGAACTATGTTTCTTTTCTGTTGTGCTGTTGTCTCCACAGTTGGGAATCCTTGCTCTAGAAATTTTGTTTAGATAATGTAACCTTTCCTCATATTATCTGAATCAGTTTAGAGTTTGGTGCATAACTGTAAACCCCCCACCTTTTCAACAAAGAAGAGACAGCATATTTTATGACAAAATCTGCGTTTCCGTTATTACCATAGTGGCATCATTTCTGAGTATTGCAGGTCAAAGAATCCATTTCCGTTTTTGATAGGAACCATTACACTGATTTGAAAAGCATTTTAATTATGTTGTTAGTTAACCGAATTTGTTATTCAGCCTTTGATTTCAAGTTTGATTCCAGCATTTTCTGTATCCAGCCTTTGCTCTTGCTTCTCAGGTTGCTAGCAGGGATTTCACCATTGAACATCAGGGCTACATTGCTACTACAGGATTTACTCATATAAATTATTGGAACAAGGTGTTAATGTAAACACACAGACTAATAGTATCTACGCGTCAGAACTCATCTTCAGATTGTAATTTCCAAGGTAGTTAAAGGCCATCATAGTAGCATGTGTTATTCAACATGTATTTTTTGTTGGGGACCACTGTACAAAATCTATTTGGCTTTCATTTTGCATTATATAATTTGAAGTAAATTCTCTCCATGTATGTCTCAGCATGTCATCAGAAAACAGTATGTGTGTCCTGGATTATTTCTCATAGTGGTGATGAATCAGCAATGATAAAATCCGGTTTATTTACATCTAGCAACATTTCCTCCATGCTGCAGAACAGTGACTAGTTACATTTGGCAGATTTGTCTCAGTATTACTAGATGTTGACAAAGACTCTGTTACTTTATGAGCGGTAGAAGTATGAAGCAGAAAGGGTACTATCTTTGTTCTATCCATTTTACAGTCCTTTTGATACTTGTAGAAGCTTGATAGCTTTAAGTATTCAGTAAAAGCTAATTACTGTTGAGCAGTAGCTTCAACTATAGCATGAAAGGTGCTAGCCAGAACCCTATTTCCTTAGGAAATGAAGGTGAAATTAAAATAAAATACAGATTTTTACGAAAATAAGAGAAACTAGTTATTCTCACTAAAACACTGTAGAACGTAACAGCAATGGATATGTTGCAATGTTATTGTGCATTGCCAGCAAAAAGATTTTCAAGAAAAGTATAGGCCCATAACTCTGTGAAAGGATAAACTAGAAACAGAAGATGTCTAGAATGCCAAATAATATTTTTACATCAATGAAACACAAAAAATCAGTTGTGTTTAGCAGCTAATATAACTAATACTGGTAAAAAAGTGAGGGACTCTTAGTGTAGAATAAGAGCAAAAACATGATTTAAAACTTTAAAAGTATTTATTCAGTCACGTGTCTACAGATTGCTTAATAGCATCAGCTCTTTTCAGAAACTCAAGGAAATCAGATGCTAACAGTTAAAAATATGTAAATGCATTGCTTATTTTTTTAAAAAAAAAAAAATAAAGAAAACTCAAAGAATTACAGGCTACTCTGTTAAAATTCCTTGAAATACGGTAAAGCATGGTAAAGTAACTCACCCCCAACATAGATTTGCCAAGAACATTTTGTTACTACTCAAAAACCTTTGTGGAAAGGGAAAAAGCTGCATCACTGACCTTGGCCTTAAACAGCACGTGTCTGTGATGACATTCTTAAAGAAAGGACATTTCCTATTGGCTGGCATTATAACACAGATGCAGCACTCGCTGGGAAAAAAAGGCATTTCCAGACAGTTAATAGGATTTGCTGTCAAAAGAGAAGGCTATGTCAAATTTATTTTCAAAGAAAGCATCATTCTGGACAGGTACTATTCTTTACTAGTATTAATGACTGGGTTGAAATATAAATGGAGTATGAAGTATGCTTACTAAAGTTTGAAACAAACTTGGAGAGAGCTGCAAGTGTGCGAGAGAAGAAGGTTAGAATTCAAAATTATATGGATAACTTGGAAAATAGCCTAAAAAACCCAGGATAAATATTGACAGTGACAAGTGCAAAGTACTGCACATAGGAATAACTAGCTGCATGGATACAAAAATGGGAATAATGGATTGAGGAACAATTATTTCCAAAAGCAACAGGAAGTTAAAACATCACAGGTAGGAGATTGAATGTCAGCAAAATTGAAAGAGTTACAGTGTATTACGATAAAACTAAACAAAAAGGTTCTCTGCAAGAAATTTGAAATAATACTCCTATGAAAGAGCCTGTTTGTACAGACTTTCCACAGGCACTTTCTCCCTTCAGAAAGTTTCCCATTTGCAGTTCTTTCCACTTATTCTGACTTCACTGTGTGTGTAGTCTGTACATATAAAGAGACACAGTTACTGCTGAATACATCATCTTTTTTAATACATAGAAATATAATTTAAAAATACATCTCTACTATACATGAAGAGTGTATAATATAGGTCAGAAATGTTCCTTCTAGAATTTTTTTTTTTTTTTAAATCATTCTGATTTCTCTCTTTCCTAGTTCACTTACAGGTATTGATAACTGTGGTTTGTTTTCTGGTCAGGTTTCTAAGGGAGTTTGGGTGATTTTTGTTATTAAAAATTTAATGAGAATGCTAATGCTTTTGCCAATTTCGGTTGTTTAGCTTGAAAGGGCAAACATGAAATACATTAATTTTACTACTTTCATAACTAACTAGAATCTCAGCCTCAGAGTTATGCTTTCAGACATCTCTGCACTTTAATGTGACAGCAAAATACTGTTAGTCACTCTCTTGTGTGAAATTTTGTTCTGATTTATTGGCATTCTAAGGTCGCCTTACAATCGAACCACAGATAGCAGCCATGTGTACTAGAGGAAGGGAGAAGGGTGAGAGGATTAAGTCAAGACAAAATCCAGAGGAACTGTAAGGAAGTTGGAAATAAGCTGGTGTATAAGTCATAGCATAGCTGCCAGTATAAAAGGGAGAAACAATGCCTCTTATCTCCTCATTCTCCACTCAACCCTATTCTTTTGGAGAAGTTTGTGTATGGGCCAGATGCCAAATGCTTCTATCTAGTTTTTTTGGTACCTACTCCTCCTTTAACCTCTCCCACTCATAGAAGCTGGAAACTGGAGGTCTCTGCTTCTGTGTATATTCCTGAATCCTAATTCCCTTTCTGTGATATAATCTGGCATTTCAACACCTATGATTCATTTCTCTTCCATTAACTTATCCTCACCTATCACTTTTACTGACCAGTTTTCTTGGGGAGAACTTGAAACATGGAGTAAACATAACTTTCCCCAGGCGTTACAGATTTCCTGAAACTTATGACTATTGCTATAATTTACTAAGCAGTAGATGGTGACTAGGAATCCTTTGCTTTTACACCATGCTTGAATAACTCTACATAAAAAAATAAAACCTGTGGAAGATGGTATGAATAAAGAAGTAGAGTCTATTAAATTTGACGTGTAAGCATCAGTAACTGAGGAAAGACACGGCTGAAACAGGGAAAAAAAAGGGACTGTCATTCAGTTATACTAGCAAAAAAAGGATTGAAGTCCTGTCAGATTGAAATCCTGTCAGGGGATCTGAAGCAATATACATCCTGACAGAGAAAGCGTTCCTAGCCACTTATGAAGGAGTTCAAGCCACCTAAGAGGTAACTGGCACAGAAGCACAGCTCCTCCTGGAACTCTGATTACCAGTGCTAAGGTGGGATGTTCATTGAACAGGCTGCCTCCACAGATCTTGCCACTGATGCTACCTGGAGCAAGTGGACTGCTCTCATCACACAGTATGCCCAAACTGGAAAACCAAATTGCCCCGAGACCATGATGATTCATGAACTGGTCTGAAGGTGAGAACTTTGGTCTAGCAGATGAAGAGGAAGAAGAATAGGTGGCCACACAGTGGAAGCTCCACCACACAATCAATTGCGAAAATAGGAAATATGCTAAGCCCTTTTCACTGATGCTTCCTGTCACATTGTAGGGACAAATAAAAAATGGAAAACAGCTGTATGGAGTCCTGCACAAGTTGCCGAAGCTATTGAGGGAGAAGGTGGTTCAAGTCAATTTTCAGAGCTCAAAGCCATCCAGTTGGCCCTGGACATTGCTGAATAAGAGAAGAGGACAAGGCTTTACCTCTACAATGATTCATGGATGGTAACCAATGCACTGTGGGGGTGTTTAGACTGATGGAAGAAGGCCAACTGGAGATGCAGAGGGAAACTCAGTATCACGGTATCACAAGGCTGGAAAAGACCTTTGAGATCATTGAGTCCAGCCTATGACCCAACACCTACACTTACTCGTCATCTAAACCATGTCACTAAGTGCCTCATCCAATTTCCCTTTAAACACCTCCAGGGACAGTGACTCTACCACCTCCCCGGGTAGCGCATTCCAATGACCATTCACCCTTACCTCCCCTGATGAAGCCTGAGACTGTGTCCTCTTGTTCTGTCACTGGTCGCCTGAGAGAAGAGACCAATCCCGCCTGACTACAACCTCCTTTTAGGTAGTTGTAGAGAGCAATAAGGTCTCCCCTGAGCCTCCTCTTCCCCAGGCTAAACAACCCCAGCTCCCTCAATCGCTCTTCATAGAGCTTGTGCTCCAGCCCCTTCACCACCCTCATCGCTCTCTTCTGGACACACTCCAGCATCTCAACATCTTTCTTAAACTGAGGGGCCCAGAACTGGACACATTACTTAAGGTGCGGCCTAACCAGTGCCGAGTATAAGGGGATGATGACTTCTCTAGTCCTGCTGGACACACTATTCTTGATGCAGGCCAGGATGCCGTTGGCTTTCTTGGCCACTTGAGCACAGTGCGGGCTCATGTTGAGTTTCCTGTCCACCAGCACTCGCAAGTCCCTTTCTGCTTGACTACTCTCCAGCCACTCTGACCCCAGCCTAGAACTCTGCATGGGGTTGTTGTGTCCGAAGTGTAGGACCCGGCACTTGGACTTGTTAAACCTCATGCTATTGGAATCAGCCCATCTCTCCAGCCTGTTGGGCCTCTGTAGGGCCTTCCTACTCATCTGGGCTGTCAATTTATGGCAAGACATTGCCACCCAAATAGAGAAGCTGATTGTTTGAGTTCATCACGTAGAAACACATATGCTCAAAAATTGAATCAAAGAGGAACACCACAACATCAAACAGCCAGACTGAGCTGCATGAGTCAAAGTATCACAGTTAGATCTGGACTGGCAACAAAATCCAGAACTGTTCTTGACTCGATGGGCCCATGATTCCTCAGGTCATCAGGGCAGAGATGGGCATGTGACTGAGGGGTGGATTTAACCATGGACGTTGTCTCTCATGTTATCCATGACTGTGAGACACGTGCTGCCATTAAGTAGGCTAAGAGAGTGAAGCCTGTATGGTGTGGTGCGTACTGGCATTAAGTATAAGTATGGAGAGGCCTGGCAGGTTGACTAAATCACACTACCACAGATCCACCAAGGTAAGCAATATGTGCTCACCATGGTGGAAGCAACAACCAGATGGCTAGAGACATACCCAGTACCTCACGCCACTGCTCGAAACAGCATCCTAGGCCTCAAAAAACAAGTCCTGTGGCCACATGGTACTCCAGAGTCAGAAAATAGAACTCATTTCAAGAATAGCTTAGTTACCACCTGGGCAATAGAGCACGGAATTGAGTGGGTGTACCATGTCCCCTACCATGCACCAGCTGTTAGGAATGTTGAACGGTGTAATGGGCTGTTGGAAATCACTTTGAAGGTGTTAGATGGAGGGACTTTCAAACACTGCGATCATCATCTAGCAAAGGCTACACGGCTAGTCAACACTAAAGGTTCTGTCAGTGCCATCACGCTGTAGATGGAGATAAAGTCCCTGTAATATACCTGAGAGGTATGTTAGGGAAAACAATTTGGGTTAACCCTTCTTCAAGCAAAAGCAAACCCATTCGTGGGATTGTCTTTGCTCAAGGATCTGGTTGCACCTGGTGGGTGATGCAGGAAGACAGAGAAACACGATACACACCTCAAGGAGACTTTATCTTTGGTTGAGTTGTCCATACTACTGTATCTGTACATACATATCTGTAGATGTGTATATAGCTGAAATATATGTGTATATAGTTAAAAGACTGAATTTGATATAGGGTGTTTGCATGGAAGAGAAATTAGGGGTGGATAACGTTATGGTTTCAAATCTTTCAAGGAATTTTCTCTCCCTTGCCAACACTGGGGGCTTTAGGATCCAGGGGAGAGGTGAGGAGGGAGGGAGGAAGAGCTCTTCCATTCTGTGCCAATTCTGGTTGGTGACTGCAGTGAGTGGGAGCTTCTTTGACTCAGCCTCAACTTCAAGCACCCTGTACTGTCCTTCAGGAACAGTGTGATCATCACTACTTGGGTTTACTGCAGACTTCGTAGGGGCCAGTGTTGTTTCCAGGGGAGTTTCTGCGTTGCCCCCCTCCCTTCTACCCCCGCTGCCTTCAGATTAAAGGATGAGGAGTTGCCTCACAGAAGCCTGGTGGTGAATTTTGCAGCTGTTGCTTTCCTGAGGTGAGACATCACATCCTGCAGTTCATAACTATAACTGCACTGAAAGGAACAGGGATTGGACTTAATTCATAGAAAGGTTTTGGGTTATGGTGTTGCTGTTTGTTCAGTTCTGCTTTTGGTTATATATATATATATTTGTAGTTAAGAACCGTTATCCTTCTCTATACGTATTTTCCTGTTTAAAATCTGGCTTAATTTCTGATATGCATTTTACTTTTCATTTAAACGGAGACAATCAATTTATTTTTAACCTTTCAACTGACTAAAAACTTTTGGAGAATGATGAGTGTTTTCTCTCTCTCTCAATTTTGTCTATGCTTTTCCTTCAGTATAATTTGCAGTAAATGGTAAATTTCCCAAGGGAGGTATGTTCTCTGATGCACAGCTTGTACATACATGTTGTGTGTATGTTTTGCCAAGTCCAGGTCACTGATTTCATGAAAGGGTAGAATAAAAAGGAAGAGCCTAGAAGGAGTCTTCCTCTAAAAGTGCTTATATGGAGCACTACAGAAGCCTGAATGAAGGAGAATATAATGCAAAAATACAAAAGTATGTGTAATGTGCAAGCAGATCTCTTATTTTTGTAATATATTGTCCTAATGAAACATACAGAAAAGCTCTTAGTACCTAGTACTTTTACATGTTTGTAAAACTTTACTAAAGTTATTCATTCTACAGACTATTTGTCAAGCTTACAATGAAAATATATGACAAGCATTCATAATATTTAATCTTCAAAGCAATTGCAGTGTATGCTGTCATTAAAAGGTTGGTTTTAAAATACTTGATTTGGTATCTATATGAATCTAGTTATCAACATATACGACTTAGTTAAAGGAATAATTTGGTTAAACTGTTTCAAGTTCTTCTGATGAATGATTGGGGTCTGGGTACATTTTATCTGTTCTTAAAGACACTACTTGATTTATCATTAACTGAAGTGGGCATATGCACACACATTAAAGAAAATTAAATTCTTTTTGACAAGGACATGTAGAACAAATTAAAGGATAAGAAAAGCAGGCATATTTTGAAATATAACTCGAAGTATCCTTCCTGAAATAAAATTTTAATCATACTTGTAAACCAATTGAAAACAAATTATGCAGTTACAAGTTGACTACTGGCTCAGTTTTAATGAAAACTAAAATGTGTATCAGAAATAGAGATTTTAATCAGAAAAATGTATGGAAAGAATAACAATTCTTAACTACAAATATATATATATATAAAACCACAAACAGAACAGAATTAACAACAAGCCTAATTGAAACCTTTAAACAAGTTAAATCCTATACCCAAAACCTTTCGGAGCAAAAGTGGCACAGAACGGAAGTGACCTCTTCCCCAGCCTCCATGGAAGTGCCCTCTCCCCCAGTCACTTCTCCTCTGGGTCTTAACACCTTCCTGTGATGGTGAGGGAGAGAAAAATTCCCTGAAAGATTTGAAACTATGACACAGCTATAAGTCATGAATAATTTGTAATGCCTGTGAGTCTTACATCAGTTACATTAGTTACTGTTGTGAATGTTTATAATTGTTGTCATTTTGCTAAGACTACTGAAAGGCATTTTTTATGTAAAGGAATTGAGGAGAAACTACTAAAACAAAAGTGAAACTGAAGTAAGAGAAGTTTTAATTAGCACTTTAATGACCTTAACATTCTGTTATGTTGTTGAAATTGGCAATTTACTTAAAACTAAAATTTTTTTTTTTATAAAATATGAATGCTCACTGTCAAGCACCACCCTCATGGTTTGAAGATTTCTAAAAAAATTGTACACAGCCTGAAGAAGATTTCTCTCTATGCATATAACATCTGACATTACCACTTCTAACCTTCACTTACAGATTGGTAGTGAGCCCAGATCTTAAACTGCTCACCGGCACAGTTTGACAGACAGGCAAGTTGCACATAAAGGTGTTCTGGAATAACCTTGGTAGGTAGCTAAACACCACACTGTTGCTCACTCAGTCCCCACTACAGTGGGATGAAGAAGACAATCAGAACGTTAAAAGTGAGAAAATTTGTGAGCTGAGATGAAGACTAGTAAACATAACAGGTAAAGCAAAGCTGCACGTGCAAATGAAGCAAAATAAGGAATTCATTCATTGCCTGACATAGGCAGGAAAATGTCCAGCCACTTTCCTGGAAAACATGGCTTCATCACGTATAAAAGTTACTTGGGAAGACAATTGTCATAACCATGAACGTTACCTTTTCTTCCTTCTTCCTCACATACTTATTGCTCAGCATGATGTCACATGGTATGTACTGGCCGTTTAGTCAGTTGAGATAATCTGTCCTGGCTGTGTACGCTCCCTACTCTTCGTACACCCTCATTGTCAGTGAGGCAGGTGAAAAACAGAAAGCCTTGATACTGTGCAAACATCAGTCAGCAACAGCTAAAACACTGGGGTATTATCAACACCGTTTTGGTCTGCAGCACTGTATCATCTTCTATGAAGGTAATTAACTCCATCCCAGCAAAAAACAGTACAAAAATTCTGCCCTGTGTGATTACTGGTCTTTATAGAAGCCCGCTAAAAATTAATTTCCAGATTTTGTGGAGGTTTTGAATGTTTTTTATTGATTTCATTGTTGTAACTAATTTAATATTAATTTTGGCAGAAATTTGATCACTATAATATTTTGGTTTTAAAAATTATGGAAAAATCAAGAACATTAGTCTAACTATCCTTGCTTATTGGCATTTATTTATTTGTTTACATTTGATGTATAATCTGGCACCTATCAAATGCTAAAATGACTCATAATCACGCTGGTTAAAGATAATTCAAATGAGAATTTCAAAGATATGCAAGATGCATTTTATAATTTTTATTAATGTGAAAATACTTTACATGGTCACTCCATTATTGTTATTATTTTCAATCCCTCTCTTCTAAATATATGAAATAAAATAACATTTCTTCAGTGTCACAATCCTATACTCATTTTCTCTTCTCAGGAAGAAAAGAAAGGGTCGTCCTTTAATAACTCGTGCAAACATTCATAATTGTAAGTGTATCTGCTGCTTACTTTCCTGTTGGGGAATGGCTCAAGGAACAGGGACATGGGTCCCTGGACGAGTTAGTTTGCAGCATGTAACAGCGTTAAGCCTGAACTGGTGTGCCTAGGCCTCCGTTAGCATAAGCGAGCTAGGTTAGCATAAGTGAGCTATGCAGGAGGCCCATGAAGATAACCTTGAGCAAGGAGTAAGCAACATTCCTGGTAATGAGCCAGGATGGAAAGGATAAGCGGCCGGGAAATAAACTGTGGCCGGGAAACTAACTAACTGCGGCCGGGAAACAAACTGCGGCCGGTGAGATGAAGTCACCAGTAGCCAGTAATGTTATAATACGAATGCATAATTAAAGTAAAGGTAGCCAATTATGTTATAACACATGTGCATAATTAAAGCAAAGGAGCATAAAAGAAGCTGTGTCACATCAATAAACTGGAAGCTTGCTTATGATTCACATTGAATGCGCATCTTGCTTTCCTCCGCTCGTCGCACTTTCCAGTTATTACAAATAAATTCTACTTGTATTGCACTTCTGAATGTAGTACTTCCATAGGTGTTAAATTAGTATTAACAAAATAAGTCCATTCCAATGTAGTGAAATATGAAATGTGTGAAGATATGTTTTCATATCTACTTCAGAACTCAATCTATTTAGCAATATGAGTTCTTCTGAATATTTTATACCTGAGTCTCAAGGCTTTTTCCCCACTGAAATCCCATTCATATTCTTGTGTTTAGTCCTTGCCTCTTCCAAAGCTATCTAGAAGCTTACTTTGAATGCTTTTCCTTGAGTTCATATAATATGGGTGAGGTTCTATTGCTACAACAAAACTGAATATAAGCCATATATATTAGAGGTCAGGGTAATCACAAACACTAGGAAAACGCTCAGTTAAAGTCAAATGTCATATATTAAAAAAACCCCCCACAAACCACCTTGTTCCTAGTGGATCAAAGATAAGTTTATTTAAACTTGATACATTTGGAAGATGGTAAGTAACATATTGGTAGTTCCTTTTTTGTTGTTATTTAACATGTAAACTAATGCTAGAAGATGCTAAAAATTGGAGTGAATGTGTCACATGAATGATGTCTAACATTTTGGAAAATTAACTAGAACAGACCCATTATGTGTTGAGCTAAGAAGGCATTACTCTCTCATTTGAAGATTGATCATGATTGAGTCAAAAATACTTGGTTTATAGATTAATCCAAATATGAACCATAAGAACCTATTTAAAGATTAAATCTAACAAGCATGTAATTATTTTTTAGAAATCTAAAAGCATGAATAGTTCTCGTATTTACATTTTCTATTTCATTCTGTTCTCTCCACTACTTTTGAGATACAGCCCTGTAATAGACACTGTTGAAAACAGTGCTTTAAGAATCCAGAATGAATTTCTTGCATCAGGTTATTAGTTTTTACAGTGGCTCATTCCTTAACAGACTCATTACCCGATTCAGACAATTCAGCTAGGCCTACACCATAAAGAAAACAGGGCTCACACTCTGGCTGATATATCTCTTCGCGTGCGTCTACACTGCTGCTCTGCTAATGCTCACGCTGATGCGGTTTCAGTTTGTGTCAAGTGGTTGCAACAAAGTCTCTACAGAGCCCTCCTTTCCCCAGTCCCTCTCCTCTTCCTCACAGACTCAATCACTCTCCCCAAAGTGAGATAGAGCAGAGAATCAAAACTGAGAAAACTTGTGGGTTCAGATAAAGGCAGTTCTATAGGTAAAGAAAAAGCCACACAAACAAGTAAAACAAAATAAGGAATTCAATCACCATTTCCCATCAGCCGGCAATCTCCAGGAAACCATTACTTGTAATGATTACTTGGAAAGAAAAAATGACAAAACTCTGAACACGTCCCTCCCTTCCTTCTTCTTCCCTCAGCTTTATATGCTGAACATGATGTCATATGGTATGAAGCATCCATCCGGTTAGTTGGGGTCAGCTGTTCCAGCTGTGCCCCCTCTCATGTTCTTGTGCACCCCTTGCCTACTTGCTAATGGGGTAGGATTAGTGGTAGAAAAGGTCTTGGCTCTGTGCAAAGCACTGCTCTGCAATAGTGAAAACATCCCTGTATTATCAACACTGTTTTCAGCACAAATCCAAACCATAGACCCATCCTAGGTAGTATGAAGAAAATTAAATTTATCCCTAAGACAGGCTTCTTTTCTTGCAGTGTAAACAGTCACTCAGAGACTTTGCAGTTGAGGTGAAGGTAGCATATCATTAAATTGTTTTGTGCTGATAGGTCATGTTGGGACCCTTTGAAAGAAACTCCTACTTGGAACCTTGCATTCTACTAAAACTGTGGACTGCAGAACTGTTGAAACACTGGCATTGTTATTCAAGGGAGAAGAGTCAATAACTAGAAAGTTAAAACCTGTCTCTGTAATGTCTAATCTAGACATATTTTTCTATATTTTCTTGTCATGGATGCATGCCTGGCACCAAAGATAGGTGAACACCTTCTATATTTATATATTTAATCAAAGGAAATGTTAGGTAAAGTTCAGGGGTTTTTTTATTTCTTGTTGTATCTGCTTCATGTGGGTAATTGATAGTATCACAGTATCACAGTATCGTAAGGTTGGAAAAGACCTTTGAGATTATCGACCTACACATACTTCTACTCCTACTTGTCAACTACACCATGTCACAGTGACACAGCCGAACTTAAAAAACAAATGAGAAAAACTCATGTGTTAAGAAGGTCTTCAGGAAAAAGTAGGAAAATGTTGATATTTATTGGACAGCAGGAACCTGGGACCTGGTCATCACCTAAATTGTGAAGGGACACAGGAAAGGGAAATGAGGGAGAAAGGCTTGTGAGTTGGAAAATAACACTAAAAAAGCTTTAATGAAACAATAATAATAAAAAGAAAACAAAATCGAAACCGATAAAATATATACAAATATGCAAAACCAAAATCAAATTCTTCTGATGACTAATATCATCACTGATGCTGCAGGGTATGTATGGGGAAAATCCCGGACTGGACTCAGTGGCAGATGCAAACTGGATTCAAGAACTGGATTTGAGAAAGCATGGAATGAGATCAGGAGAAGATGGACTGACAAGGTCCTCAGTGGATGCTGGTCATCAAAGAAGAGACCTTCACCCTGGTGCTTCCTAAACTTTATACTGAGCATGATGTATATGAAATAAGTATAAACAATGGTCTTCTAAGTGCTCTGTTACTTTGGTGATAAATGTAAGCATCGAGTATTATCCGTCAAAGAGACAGATGATGTCTGAAAAACATCGTGTTAAGTTTCAGAAAATGAAGTTACTTAGAAGAGACTTAGCTGAAAAGTTAGTGTCTCTGTTCTGCTCCAGCTCAAACCAGAACACAGAATAAAAATCAGTGTTTAGAAATAAACAGAAAAATTACTGGGCAGTAGAAGTGGTAGCACGTAAGGTAAATTTGACCTAGGAAAGTTCTTGAATTTAGCTTCCCCTCTTGGATGGACAACTGATGAAATCTGAGAGAAAAACATTTGAAATAAAATGTGCTATGGAAAGTAACAACTATGACAACTTCTAGAAGTGAAACGTGAGCCTTAACTTGAAGCGGTGTCCCACCACATGAGTTGGGATTTGATACCATCTGCATTTGTGAAAGAAAGATGTTCAGTAGTAGATGCAAAGGAAAACAGTCAAGCACCAATCCGGATTTACACAGTCATGTATTGGCAAATCAAGTAATAACAAAAGCTATCAGTTTAAACATAAATATATTATGCTCAGATTTAAAATATTCTATCTTGGCTTCCAATAGAAGTCTACTGGACTAGAACATTCTTAACATTTTCAAATTTTTTGATATTGGAAAACTCAGTTTCTTATGCCTTCTTAAGTCTAATGTCTCTCTCCTGAACAGTAGGTATGAAGGAAACTTAAAAAGTAACAGGGTTTGTGAATATGGCTGAAAACAGCTGACTGTGGTAAAGTGATTCTGTTAGAATGTATTTAATCGCATGAACCACAAGCATATCACTGATCCAGTTACACACTATACATACTAACCCTTGTCAGGATCAGACCTGAGCATACATATTCTTCTCAATGATTTAGAGAAAGAAAAGCAGTAGACTGCTAGGGTCAGATTCTCAAAGAAGTACTCTTGGCATTATTATAGAGGGAACCTGCCCTGTATGAAAAGCCTTCCTTAAACAGTTGTTTGAGCATAATATACAGGTTCCTTGCATATTCATCTACTCTGTAACTCTATAGTAGCAGTAACATCCAAAATTCTAGTACCTTGACAACCAATTTACTAAAAGGACCAGAGAACTCACTTTAATAAACTTTCATCTGTGAATTTGCAAAACTTAGAGAAAACAGATTATCTGAGAGAATTAATCAGCAAATTAATGGCTCATCGTGTTCTGGTCTTTATATTCTGTCTGAAGCTTTTCAAAGTGACCCAGTGCAGGTCTTGCCTAATAAAGAGATTTTTGTGATAACCTGCAAAATGATAACTAAATTTTACATTCCCTAATATTTCTACTTTTACTTGAAAGTGTCTGAAATTTTCTTGAGACTTTGCTTCCCTATCTAATCACTTTCAGAGTTCATAGACTTTGGAGTCCCAATGACCCTATGAATTTAGGAAGGATTTCCAGTATTCTTTTCTCTGTTCAATGCATCTATTTGCAAAACCTGCTTGGGTTGTTCACATATGCAAGGGGCTATATTATTTGTGAGGTTTTTTTTCTTTCAGTATGAAATGTAATCATTAATTTTTACCAGTTACCTTACAGAAGAAAATTGTAGCTGTTCAGAAGTTTTGAATACCAAAATGCAACAGAAGAAATCATTATCTTTTCACTGACATGTTGCAAGTGGAATAAAGTGTTATCACAGTATCACAGTATTGGAAAAGGTTGGAAAAGGTATCACAGGTTGGAAAAGACCTTTGAGATCATCAAGTCCAACCAATGACCCAACACCTACTCCTACTTGTCGACTACACCATGTCACTAAAAGCCTCATCCAATCTTTCCCTAAACAGCTCCAGGGATGGTGACTCCACCACCTCCCTGGGCAGCGCATTCCAATGGCCAATCACCCTCTCAGTAAAGAACTTTTTCCTAATGTCAAACCTAAACCTCCCCTGACGAAGTTTGAGACTGTGTCCTCTTGTTCTGTCACCAGTCACCTGAGAGAAGAGACCAACCCCTGCCTGACTACAACCTCCTTTTAGGTAGTCGTAGAGAGCAATAAGGTCTCCCTTGAGCCTCCTCTTCTTCAGGGTAAACAACCCCAGCTCCCTTAGTTGCTCCTCATAGGGCTTGTGCTCCAGCCCCTTCACCGTCTTCGTTGCTCTCCTCTGGACGCACTCTAGCGTTTCAACATCTTAAACTGAGGGGCCCAGAACTGGACACAGTGCAGACACTGGTGCGGCCTTACCCGTGCTGAGTATAAGGGAATGATAACCTCTCTAGCCCTGCTGACCACACTATTCCTGATGCAGGCCAAGATGCCATTGGCCTTATTGGCCACTTGGGCACACAGCTGGCTCATGTTGAGTTTCCTGTCCAGGAAAGTTCATTGTTAAGTTCATTGAGTAAATTATTCATTGTGATTTTTTTGTTCAGCTCTAAAGTTTCTTGCTAGCACAGGTTGTATGGAATTATAGTGTCAATCTAGATTCATTTGCTAAATGGGGTTTTTATTTGCTTGTTTTACATTCTCCTAAAAAATGAAGGTGTTTTAGTTTAATAACAGCATAAGAATACCAAACGTTTACGAAGCTAATTTTCATTCCTATTGCTGTTGATGGTTCATATTAAGGAAGTAATGACCATGTAGCATGTTACATATCTACCAGCTGTTTCATTTTGTTCTTCATACAGAGCTACATAGTTGTTTTTATTGAAGTTTAGCAGATAAAATATTATTTTCTGGATTTGGTGATTATGTATCTTCAGTACAGCAATATGAAGCTCAGGATTTTTTTATCCATGTGTCCAAAGGCCTACCATCCAATAAGAACTAGCACAAGTAAAGTGATAAAAATATTAAATACTACAGTTTGGTGATTTTTGATTATTTTATTTTTCCCTTGTAACAACTATTGATGTTAGACTTTCTCTTTGCATGGACTAGTGACAAAGATATTAAAAAACTGGCTTCATGGGCTTCAAATTCTGGGTGCAAAGTTTACCAACCTCAATATATAGTTATGCTTTAATTAATTTTCATTAAATGAAACAGTTTCTCCAGGTTCCCAGCAGAAGGAAATAAAAATATATGTAAAAAATACACCAAGAAAATTACAGAGAAAGCTAAATTCTGACTCTTATTAGAAGATTAGTAAAATTCTCTGCAGTGACTAGATGAAACATATAGCCTAGTTAGGCTTTTTGCAGAGGAACCAATTCCAGAAAATGAAAGGAAGTATTACAGTATCTTAATGAGGTAACAATAAGTTACTTTTTTCATTATACTAGATTTGTATTTCTGTTTTCCCAGAAAATGTCTGTCTTGCATAGGTACACATACACTGTTCTCTCCTTGTTTGAAAGGAAGTAAATACGTGGCTTAGTTCTGACCTATCATTCTTTGTGCAATTGCATATGAGAAGAAAAATCTTCAAAAAACAACAAGTACATCTCCTGTCAACAGGATTGCTGAAGTATTCATCTGCAAATAGAACCATCAATAATTTTTTGCAATTGAAAAGGAAGTGGTATCCTGTTAAGTCTCCTGTTTTGTTGTTTGCTTTGTGGTAGGTTGCAGCAATCTAAAACATCTTTTTGATTAATAAAGAACAGCTGATTTTCAAGCATAGAAAAATACTTGCATAAATATTAACACAGTAGGAGATAGTTATTAAAAAGGAGTTTTGTGATCTACTTCATTAACTCCTAATAGGAGTTCTGATCTTTACTTCCCCTTTGCCTTTTCTTGCAAATCTTTTATTCAGCGTTTGGTTTCTGCAACACTCAGTCACTACTGTCAATATTGTTAAAGTAAGCATCGCATGAAGTTAGTCTATTTTTAAAGTCATGGTGTGTCATATGGGTCTAGAGCAAGGAATGAATAAACCAGCTAAAATAGAATGCTAAAAAAATCAGAAAATAGTATTAATTTCTACTGAAATATGTAAAGATATGGATTCTGATTTTCAGTGTGCAAGTTTAGTGGCAGTTAGTGATGGAAGATAGAAATTTGAGTTCAAAGCAATACCAGTTAGGACATATATTTTATGCACTATATTTAATATTTTACCAAATCAGAAACCAACTCATATTTCTATATTGGTATGCCATTTACCAGATTGTACACTAACTTGTATAAATTAATACTATTCCGTCTGAATCTTTCTCTATTTTGTTCTCATTGTCCAACACAATCACAGAATACCACAACCTGTATATATCTGGCTACTTTGTCTATAAATAACTGTTGAGTATCCTAAGCTAAAAACTTCCTTAATTAAAATCAAGGGTTTAAAAGCTATTTGATGAAAGGTTTATGGTAGTTTAGTTACAGGTACAGTTAAGCTAAAATAATTGTTTGAAATTTCATTAATCAAATGTTGCCTTTTAAAAACTGTCTCCAAGAAATCATAACAGTGTTAAAAATTTTAAAATTTCAAATAACATTAACTCATTCAATCCCAATTCAATGATTAATTGACAAATTAGTTGAAAGTTTCAGTTAGTTTAATTTTCATTAATTTTTTTCCCAGTTGTATATTAAATATTTTAAGCAGACAGTTTACTATAAACTTTATGATGGCACATTTTTTTAAAACCACTTCTTAAACATTTAGCTGGTTCAGGTCCACTAAAAAAAAATTAAAATGTTCCAACTTTCCTAAAATTTGAGACATAATATACCCCACCTTTCTACAGAAGATCTGTTGTTTCTGATTCCCCAGTTACCTTAGGAAACATTCCAACTGGCATGCAGTTTTATGAGCTTTAAATGGAATATGTAGAATCATTCTGGTCCAGCAGAGCTAGTGCTGATGCTGCACTTCTACATAGTCTTCAGCAGAAATATAAAGTGATGTCTACAAAAACTGGGTAGTCCTGCAACTTGGTTTTTTGGGATGGAAAATGTGTGTGAGCGTAAAGGGTAACTAAAGTACACTAAACAGCACCTCTCTTGTTAAAGTTACTCCATTTTGAATGAAGAATAAAACTAACTAAAGGACAGGAAACTTGTCTTTCTTCACTGTCAATTCAGAGTTCATTCTGTTCTGAGTATCTTCTATACATTTTCCAACAGGTTCAAAGCCTCAGACCAAGTCGTTGTGGTGGTCTTACAAAAAATACATTTTGATCTCATAGTTGAAGAGAAATGAGAACTAAGTTGAGCTCAAACTTTAGCCACTGCTCTAAACTACCCACAGATTTTAGCCAATTTCTCCTGCTTTCAACTGCTACTCAGGAATTCATACAGCTCCAGCAGAGCTCTAACACTACAATATTTAATAGTAGTAGACCAATCTATATAACCTTGGTGTTAGGAGTGTTAGAATGACTTTTTCCTTTTGGACATATCATAGGAAAGTTATTTTTGATTTGGGCAATGTTTCAGGATTCTTCTATTTTCTTGAAGCATTTCTTCCAGCTGATCTCTGGCTGTGCGTGGACTTTTTATTAAAATGACACCAAACTTCATTCTGCTTAATAACTGGAAAATTCTGTACCAGTGATGTGTAGAGTTCTGTGATGCAACGTAACCTTCAATAAACACACACGATTCTTTAGGCATACAAAGCTGATAAAGCATTCTATAAGGCAGTTTGATTATGGGATGCTGAGGTGCTTAACCAACTGTTGCTACCTCAAGTGTCTGAAGTCACCTATATCTATGTATACTTGGACTCTTTTTTGAAGAAATAACAGTACTTACTGAAAAACAGTACTCTTTCAGACATGGGTATTCTTATCCCATCTGCCTTTCCCCTTTCCCTCTTCTTTCCTCAGAAAGAAGCAGTGAAAATTCTAAGAGCAGAGATGGATCAGACTACGCTTTCTATTTCTACTGTGAACATCTTTATCAGTTTAATGTGCAAAGCTACAAGTGTACTTACTATAAAAATGAACTCATGCACTTTCTAAATTGTTGCTCTGTTTTTGGCTAATGAAGAGCATAATTTGAAAGGTACAGTTTTCTGTAAAAATAGTCTGGGCAATTACTGGTAATTTCACTGTGATTTTGCAGAAGTAATCTAATGAAACTAACTATTCTAAAGGTGAAGTAACTGTTAAATATGAAATTGGTGAAATCTGATCATTAATTGTGGTTCATTCTCACATTCTTTTTCTAGAGCGTTTTATCGTATTATGTGAATGTTGCTTGCTAACACTGGGACAAATCACAGCATCACGCTCCCAGTTGAAATTTATGTAAATAAGCTGTAAATTGAACTGTGAAGTGTTACTATGCTATTTTAAACTTAAAAATATTTAATTATCACACATGAAATAACATTTTTCTAATTGCTTCCTTAGATCCTTTTATTTGTATCTCATAAGTTTATTTAATATGATTCAGTATGTAATGTTGAGATATCATCTTGCTTCTCTTTCAGTGCTTCTTTATTAAAATAAGTTCTGGTTTTCCAACCGTGATATTTCTGCTGGATTGCATTACACATTGAAATAGCTGCTTCTTACAGTAGATTTTTCTTAATTGTATGCATCTTAATTACTCTAAACTTCCTTTGAAAGAAAAAGAAACAGCTGAAGAACTGATGCTGGTCTTCGCACACTTGTTCCATTTGTTTATGATCTTGCAAAGAGATAGCAACAGTACAACAAATACTTACACTCTTCTAAGTTTTAAAGCTCTCCTATTCATTTCAATAGGTATATCTGTCAGGATATATTTTTGCTTTTCCTCTCCCCCAGCTTTCTCTTTCAAAATTTCCCATTTTCCAAATCTGAAAAGTTAAGATCATTTCCTTTTCTCCGCTGTTGCATGCAAAGATATCATCACAGCTCTGGTATGAAAACTATCTCTTTTCAGTGAATGTTCATTCGCTGCTCATAAGACAATGTTACCACTTGGCAATGAAGTATCACAGAATTTGGGAGAATAATTGAACAGAGTACAAAAGGTGAATAAGAAGCTGTAAATATGAACTAATTAGGATGAAACCATATGCAAAATCCATCTTGATAGTTAGTCTTCCACAGCAATATACCAATCAGATGGAACTATTTTAATAATAATTATGTGAAGAACTTCTTATTGACCTACTAGGTAAGTTAAGCTAGCTATGTATTTCCACTTACAGTGATTTTAAAATGTGATTGTTAGTGCAGTGGTATGTTTACATGGGTGTATAGTAGCTGATTTGCATGCAAGACTTTATCTTATTAAGCATGGAAACCAAATGTGAAAAGCAGTTTGTTTTACCTAGAAAATCAAAGGCTTGGTTCAGTATCAATTCTGGGAAAAGGTTGACATGTTCACTACTGCATTTGAACATACAAATAGCAAAAGGTCTTCTCTTAAAAAATGCAAATAAGATATACAGGTCCACTACTTACTACTTCCTTTTCTCAATAAATCTGTGTTCTGAATTGCAAGGTTAAAATTTCATAAATGACTAGCAGCCTGTTTGATTTCCAGAAAAAGAAAAAAAGTATCTTGCTCTTTGAATGGTAAGATTTTTCACTGTCTTAATCTCAGTATCCACAAACATAACCACTCAAACACTTAGCAATAACTGAAATTCTAATTTTATAATTTTATTACTAGAAATTTCTGTATACTGACTAGCCAAGCAACTCTGCATAGCGCATATTCTGCTTTTATTGCTTCTCTGGACAAAATACCAATTTTTTTTTGAGTTATACTGCAGTGTATCAGGAGTATTTTCATAAAGATGGAAACTATAAGAAACATAGTTATGTTTCCTTTTAATAATGAAATAAGTTACCTTAAGGTACTGAGAATTAAATATGAAAGGAAAAGCTAGCTTTTTGTAAGTAGAAAATGTGGGGTTTTGTTCTAATATTTATCAATGGGCAAGACTGAATTTTAATGGCATTCTCTTTATATTTTAAAATATATATGTGAAAACAGATACTTGCACAGAAATGTTCTTTCTTTCATTGTGACAAAGTCCTGCAGTCATTGATAAAACCTTCAACTAGTTCCAATAATGCTTTTCAATTAATTTTTATAATCTACCAATCACTAGATATTTTATCATTCAACTTCAAACTAATGAAGTAGTGGTTACATTCTTACTGTTTCTAGACTTATTCAAAGCAGTCTGACAAACTCCAATATTTTTAATCAGTTTGTCTGCAACTTTGAAAAACTCTATTTTGGAGTTAAATGAAGTAACCTAAAATTTGACTCTCTCAAAACTGTAAAATATAACCAAACAACTGCACATTTCATAAAGCTTCCAATTATTCTGTTGATAGAATAAAAACTATACAATAAAATAAATAACACAGTTGAAATCTCAATATTTAAATACTAAGGAATCACAATACACTTTCTTATATTTTCCTACCCTAATTTTTTTTTTTTTCATTTGGGGAAGACATTAACTTCTAAGTGAACTTAGATGTTCACTAAATGTTCATTTATTAATGTGAACCACAGCAACTAACTGTAAAATGGAGTTAAAATTAACTATTGCCTAGAGGGGTCCAGAAGAATTAATTCAACAATATTCATAGGATATTTGCAAATAAAATAAAATAAAACAAGAACTTTGGAAATGTAAATGGTCTGTTCTCTTTTGTGAAACCAGAAAACTGAGTCCACAGTTCTGTAGACCAAGAATAAAATGGTAAGTCATCTAAAAACTTATTTCTTCCTTCCTGAATTAGGCTGTTGCTACTAGGAGATACTTTGAAAGAGTTCCAGTTGAGTAATCTATTAAGAATAAGCTACACATACAGGTGCAATGATTTTTTGGATTGTTTGAACTTAGTTTACAATATGTTATTACCAGACAACTTAAAAATCCTTATCTGCCCTGTTAGGGTCTTTGAGTCCCATGCTCCCTTCCTTTTCCATTTCTATATGATTGAAAGCACGATAGCACAGGTAAGATTCCAACCAATGAATTTAGTGTGAGCTGAAAACATCAGAAATTAATATTTCATGTGTGTTCTCGGGGAGAGAGTATGAAAACATAGTGTTAGATGACACATTGTTTTCTAGAACAAATGCAAGGTAAAAAAAAAGATGTCTTAAAATTCAGCAAGAATTTAATTAGCAAGATTTGGTATTTAGCATTGGTGACATTTTTCATTTCTTCTAAGTCTAACACTATCCCAAGCTGTGAGGGGAGGCTGCTGCCCCTATTTTTTAAAAACAATATCTCATAACTCTAGAAAAAATGTTTTTATAGTCTAATGATTTATTTTCCTTGAAAACAAAATACAATTACAAATGTCTTTAACTAAGAAAAACATGCATCTACTTGGTGGAAGAGAGGAAAACAATGAAGAGTTCCAAAGAAAACTTTACTGACTGCTTTCAGTATTCTTGCAGACTGAGCATCTTCCTGTAGCCTCTGTATCTACTCCTTAAGGTAGCCCCTTCGCATGTTCTCATGCTGCTGACTTCCTCCTGCTCTGCATCTCAGTCCCCATTCTTCAGGCTGGATCAAGAAGTGTATTTATACCAAGCTTACTCAGTGCTTCTCATGGAAGACACGTGCTCTCAGGCCTCCAGACTCTAGCCTAGGGGACAGGAGGAGGCAATCAGGCAGCTTGCTTTGCTGCTGCTCAACCAGACCTGGAAGCAGAACAGGAATTTCCTCTCTTGCAACAGATATTGCTTAGAAAAAAGAGGTGTTAGACTATGTTCTTTAGAGCTTTGGAGTGATATTATTCACATTGAGTACAACCTGCCAAAGAAGAGCTTGAAGCTATGTGTAAAGGATATACTTAGATTTTGCATTCATGGTTGGTAGTAGGACACAGTGTCAAGACATGCAATAGAGACACATCATCTTCTATTAGCTCATAGCAAAACAATCTTCAGTAGGTTGTAGCTACCCTTCTCCTTTCTCCCTCCATCTATTTGTTGTTTCATTTTACTGTTGCTGTAAGAAACTACTGTATCTTTCAACATTTACTTGGTACATCCCAGAAGAAAACTATGTGCTTGACTTGAATATGAAGTGTGTTGAAAAAGGATTACAATTGATCATAAAGACATCTGAAAGAAAGAGGGATCAACATTATTTTTTCTTTTAGATTTAAAGCCCTCCTAGTTAGGGAAGAGCTGAAAATTATATTTTTACGCAAGAGTATTATCATCAGTTTATGTTTTCCTTTCTGACATTTTTAGTCTTAATCTGCACCTATATTTACTATCAGCAAATGCTTGGATCTGTCTAAAACCTGATTTCTTAGGTCTTCCTAAACAATTTCTTCTAAATTTACTAGATATTATAGTTTAGAGAATAATTTTGTAAACCAATAATAAAATTTTCATTAACCATCAGATTTTACTGTATTTTTTTCTCTGTGGTACAGTTCATAATACTCAAGTATAAGTGTTCAGACTAAGATACATTTGTAATGACTACTCAGGTTTGCAAGGACAATGATTTCTCTGTTGAACATAAGGCTTTTTAATATGATAATATTTCAAGCATTCATGAGGATATAATATCTAGTGAGGCATGAACTCTGATGTTCATATAAAATAAAATCAGCAAATCAGTTTTGGTGAAAGCTTTTTCTAAAGAGTAATCGAATGTTTTCCATAAATCCTAAATGGTATTCTAAAAGTATTCTAAAAGAATAGGATTATGACCTAAATATTCAGAACTGACTGACTTAATTTTCCTGACCATGGAGAGACTTGAATTAAGGACTTGAAATAAGTAAAATAATTTTTAAAATTACCTTAAAGTGGGAATACCTGAAAATACTCAAATATGTAACAATAATAGAGGGATAGCGGGTATCATATAAAATAAATCAGAGTTTGAGAATAAAACAAAGTATGTAACCCCAGTTCTTCAGGAGTTATCTTCTTTTTTTTACTCTGCTAGGTATAAAAACATAAAGATTTATTTTTAGTTGACAGGAATAATAATTTTAAAATTATACATTAAGAAAGTATTAGGGCAAAATTCCAAAAATAAAATAAGTCAAGGGTTAACAATTGTCAGGAATCCCAGGGCTATGCATCATTTAGTTGCATATTGTAGCCATCTCATATAATCATTCACACAGAACACAGTGAACAGTCTGGAACAAAAAAAGTGCCTTGGGAAAATCTCTGACCTAAGTGCTAGAAAAAGAGATCTAAAGGAAAACTATTGAGTTGCCTTACTGAACTTGGAAATTTCCCTCGTTAATCTACAAGCTCAGGATAGGTAAAATTGCTTTCTGATCTGTGGAACTGGGAAAAGGCATCCAATACAGAAATACAATGTGATCTGCTACATGAATTTGTATCTCAGAGGTTTTGGCAAGATAAAGTGGATAATAGCTTTCTTTATACCAACTGCTGGCCTTAACACTAGCTAGAAAGGATGAATACATTCCAAAAGTATGTATGGGATTGTGCACAGTCATTTTGCAGCTCTCAAGCTTCTGTGAAGCATCAGGCAAGCAAACTTAACAGCATGGGTCCAGAAAGCATTTAGAAAAAAAGGAAAAAAAGTTTTAGTAGATTGCAGGACTATAAGACACTGCCCTGGTTCAATTACTTGAGATGTATGTTTTAACTGTGTGTTTAACTGAGCATGCCCCAATGCCAGAGAAGTAGTTTGTTGCTGCACTTGTGACATATAATGAAATTATGATGGAAAAGTATTGAATTTCTGGGACACTTCATTTAATACATAAAATAGATGAGCCTAGATACTTCCTGTTCAAAAAAAAAAACCCAACCCAAACCCAAAACCAATTATATTTATCTTTTGATATTGGAGGGAAATGCAGAGAAAATTACTGAAGATTTTGCAGACTTTGCAGCCTTTTATAATGCCAGTTGTAAAGAAATACTATGCTTATCTAGTGGCAAGCACAGTTTCAGGCCCATCTGAAAGAACTAAGAAGATAATGTGTTATTTTCAAGTCACATGCTGAACATATGTCAATAATACTTATCTTGGTGCACATGGAATGTATCTACTAATACTTGGCTTGCCTAGGGAAGCCTTTCTCAATTAACATTTTACTCTGTCATTTTGACCTGAAGTCCTTTGTTTTGTATTGGTCATTTTGTAAGCTAAAGGCTGATGTTTTTTAATAAGGGGACTTTTTATTATATTTTACATGAAATAATATTACATGAAATACTATCCTATCGTGGCAAGATATAGATTTAACTTGCCATATTTACAAGATTTTAGCACACTGCACAGCACAATCTAAACAGATCTTACTACCAAGTGAAGTCGAGAATTTCCCCTTAGATTTTCATTCATTTTGAAAAGAGGATATAACTTATTGACTTTATCTCTGAGTATGGATGTCAATACTATAGGGTTTGTGTAAACCTGTCCATTTGACTTCATGTGAAAGTTCCTCTGCTTTTGTTTTCATCAGTTTTAAAATTAATGCAGTGTAATAATCACATGTAAAGGAGTGAGACTTAACTGATATTTAATGAAATTTTTCCCCAGAGAAATAAGAATTTTATGTTTGTCTTGATTTGAGTTAGTTTTGGGTTAGAATGCACAACTTAACAAATATGTGCAAAAGCTCTGAATAAATTGCAATAAATTGGAATAAGGAGAAAAGAAATCTGAATCTTAAATTACCTATTGTAAGATCCTTTGGTCTCAAAAAATATTGTTGTAACTTTCATACATTCATGACTTACTATTCCTCTTGACAAAGATGTACAAACAACTCTGAACTTATACTTCCTTACATGTTAATATGAAAGATTAATTAAATCAATATGAGAATTTGAGCAGTTCTATGCTTATCTCAGGACAAATGTAAACTTTTTCACATTACATAGTGGGTGATCTGACAGCTTTTTTTGATTGGTAGATCCATTGTAAAGGCAACTGTAAGGCAGATGGAAATGTTTAAACATATTCCTGACAAATAAACAGTTGACAGCATCCCTTGATGGTGTTATTTATGACATGGATTCGCCAAACACTGTCCCATTTACTTGAAAATGTCAGCAGCTGGAATTGAGAACAAGCTGGTGACTAATAAGTTTGAATTAATTGCAGCCATTAATTTTAATTGGTATTCAAAATGTTCCATTTTGGTGTACATTTAAATTACTAATTAAGTTTCACTCTGTATATATCTCATATGAAGCAATTACTGATAATTCATCTCTGAGATAAATACATCAAAAACAAATAGAAGAAAGCTTATGATTTCCATCTTACATGTCATGCATTTAAATTTGGCACTCCCTTTATTTGCCTGTTCTTAGCAAGATTCTGCAAGGAGCAGACTGCTTTTTTAAAAAAATTCATTGAATAAAATCTGTACCTTTACTCAGAAAACATAAATTGCTTATATTTTTCAGTATATTATATAAAAATGCTTAAATGTTTTGGTTTTTAATTTCGGGGGAGATTTTTTATTTGTTTGTTTTTAAATAGGTTTTGCACAAAAAAAAATCTCCTGAGCTGTCTGAAATCATTAATTTTTCATCTCTTTGGAAAAATCAAACATCCAACCATGGAGGAGAATTCTCTTTAACCTAAATGACTATTCTGTACACTGTGAATGAAAATAAGAAGTTGTAAAAAAGGCATTTTTTGCAAAGAGTGGGCTGCTGAATTATGCGCAGAAAAGGGCCTGACAAAAACATTTGAATAATAATAAATAAAATACTAAGTAACAAAAAGTAAGTATAGCAATGACAGATTTTCTAAACACTTCAGGGGTCTTAGTAGCATGTTTTGCCCAAGATCTATTCACTTATAAGTAATAATGCTGTAAACACCTCATCATATCATACTCTTCTCTCAGTAGTAAAGAGAAACGGATCACCTACTTAAAAGAACCAAACAAAAGTAAAAAAATTCTGAGAAAAATGCATGGAAGTATCTGGAAATACTGAGTAGAGGTAATAAAATAAAAAGTCTTTCTTTCAATTCCTAGTCATTTAAAGCAGTAGAATCTAAATAATAATCAGATCTTCTGTATGACACAGGCCATCATATTACTTTCATATGGGAGTACTATTTTATAGAAATGTATGTCAGTCGATCACTTAATCCTCTTCTCCAGTTTTTGGTTTTGTTATTTCTTTGTCTTTTATCTTTTTTGTCTAGTAGCTCAGCTAAAAAATGTTGGGGGTCAAGCCATGTTTCAGAGCCACAAAAATCAGATGTTGAAAGAGAAGAAGTCATTTGCAACACAGAAGTTAACATTAAAGTATTATTTTTCTACTTAGAAAACAAGCAAAATGAGCTCTGCTTTTACTCTGAAGCTGTTTAACTGCTTTTTTCCCCCCACTTTTCGTCTAAATTTACTAGCAACAAGGTTGCAAAAAACTTACAGTTTATCTTCTGATATTACTAACATATTTTTGTTCTCTAGACAATTTTGTTATTTCTCTGTGATGAATCATCTGGAAAGTAGACTATATTCAGCATTTGTGCCAACATAGTAGCAAAACTTTCAATGTTGCCACCTTATAGACAAGTCTAAAGCAGGCAGAGAAGTTTTCACTGTTTCAGCTAGTAGTACTCTTGCCTAGTCCATAGCTCGACATGTATGCACATACAAGAGAAACATGTAAAACACCAAACATCTGTTTATTGAGAGTGGTCTGATGTATATGATAATCCCTACTTTTATATGAATCCTTCTTATGAGAGCTGAATGAAACTAAGAATGTAATATCCAGTATCTTTACATGAATCGTTACATTTCTACATTTCTTTTCATCCTAGCTTAGGGTGAAAATTTTCAAAAATATTGGTATTTTTTGGAAATACTAGGAAGATATTTTAAAATATAAAATATTTTGACAAAAATATCATAGCAAAGATTTTAGATTTTTTTAAATTGATTTTGCTGAAAACAATTTTTTTTTCCATAGTGGCATAATTATTTACAGGAATTGAAACTGATGCCATCTCTCTTAAATCTGGTTTCTGAAAGTAACTTACGATAGCTTCAAGTATTTGATTGTGATGATTAATCTTACAGATAGATCAATGTATAGCTTTTTTTTTTGCGGAATGGCAAATAAAGTCTTCCAATAAATACAACCCAGAGGAAAATAAAGGTCTAACTCATGATTATGAAATTAGCCTTGACAAAATGAAATAGGAAAATGCACTTTGTCTTGTTTCGGACCAGCTTATGAATTAGAGTATTTTTATGCAAAGTGAAATCAAGCTATGCTGAAAGAAACTTATAGAAACGTTTTTAAAAATGTGACATTAGAATGGAAATTTTCAAATCAGAAATTAGTTTATATTCATTAAATTGTAGTAGTTTAGATTTCCAGCCATTTTGTCTGTTTAATTTTTACTTCCAAGTCTGGAAGACCCAATATAAAGTGTAACTATTCACAGATTCTACATGGAATTTAACATTAGTGTACACTGTATTTCCTGTTATAAATTACTTTATTTAATGAAATTGTTATTGCTTATTTCTGCATTATGAATTCTTTTTGGGTTTTTTTCATACTATCAGATTTACTAAACTATTAGGAATATCATTGTCAACCGCTTAATTAATTAAAGAGCTTCTTATGTAAATTGTCATTCTTCATCTTCAATTAAAAAAAAAAAAGGAAAGTTTTCTTTGTCTTAGAGTAGAAGTAATTGGAGAAATAGAAAAATATGATGTCAAGTGCCTCGCCCCAACAGATCTGTTTGACAGGATTGGGGGTTGAGGGATAGGTTTCTTTTGAATGTTTGTGTGGCAGCCACAGAAGTGACAACAAGCAGGTTTGCATTTTATAGCCTTTTTCTATGATTGTTAGAGTATAAAATTTCTATTTTCTATGACTCATTTTACCTAATGAATAGTCTTGGTGGATCTGTTTCTTTCTTTATTGGAATAACTTAATTTCATTTATTCTGTATAATGATAGTAAAAATTTCAAAACTAGTTGATTAAATTGTGGGAAACATTTAATGATCTCTGGCTTTCATTAGAGTTTTAGCAGTAATTAGTTGTCTTTGCCACTCTATATTTCTACATTTCTGTAAGTCTTTTAAAACAGTGTAGAAATAATTTTTTATTTATGCAGTATTCTTATGCATTATCCTGTAAATAAACCTTTATTTGTTCTTGGGCCACAGAAACCTATTTAACAAATTAAAGGGGAAAATGATAGTTCTCTTATCACCATTAGAAAAGTTTAGAAGCCGTATGCTAGGTGCTGCAATGATTTAGTTCAATGAATAAATACGAATAGATAAGAAAATGAATGGTAATAAGAATGAATAGGGAAATCAATAGTTTATGAAGTTTTTCAGAGGAAGAGAAAATGATTTTGTGACCAAGAGTACATCAAAGTAAATAGATTTTATCAGAATCTCTTTTTCTTCTTAAAACACGCTCTCTACATAAGATACTCTTAAGATAAAATATGTATGATTTGCGGTAAGGGTGTGCATGGACATAGCAGTGATGGGACTTTTTTACTAGTTGCAGAATAATTTTTCATGTAATATGAATTAATATATCATGGCAGCTGCAATAATGTATTCTCTCAATTGTTGTGTTAGATCTACAGCCATTTATGAACTCCACAGAATAGTGATGCAAGAATAAATACAAAGTATCTGAATAGATGTATAGTAAATCAGAAAAGAAACAAGATACAAAGAACACCTCAGAAGAAAACAGAAACTTCTGCATGTTCATAGATTATCTTGGGCTAAATTAAGACAAAGCGACACCACACGATTGACTTAAAAGGAATTTATTTACAAAGGCAAGGTCTTAGGAATAAGATAAACACAGGCTTGTTAAATCTGCAGCAAGGAGAAGAGAAAGAAAAGAGGGGATAAAAAGGAAAAAGAGAGAAAACAGTATGATATCACCACCCCAAGTTCCAGCATTGTCTTGCATCTTCCAGGATCCCATAATGTTGGGATAAGCACACACAGTATGTCAAGAGTGCTATTTATGGATAAGGGTTCTTTTCCCATTTGCAAGTATTTATATGCTAAGCATAGAGGGGAGAAGTTTTGGTGTAGTTGTGCAGTGCCCCCCCCCACCTCCGGAAGGTTCTAGAAGTTCTGGAGATGTGTCTAGTTATCTTACTCCCTCAACCAGTGGGACCATGGTAAGATGTCATTCCTTGCACAGGCACAGCTGTGCTGCTTGCACTATAGGGAAGTTGGCACCGTCCTGCCTCCATGTGATTTGCTTCTTTCTGCATTCTAACAGTTGAAAACAATTGGTTTAAGGCATAACATTTCAATCACAAAATCAAGTCCACCACAGTGCAGCTTTACTTAGTACTGCAACATCTGAAGCAGGGTCTAACATTTAATTGTTGGTCAGGCATAGAAATCTAATGTTTTGTGTTGTCACATTAGGTTTATTTTTAAAAAAGAAATGCAATTGCCTTTAATCAAGAACTTCAGTGCTTCAAGTCTTAATAATCTGGATCCAGAACTCTCGATTTCTTTGACAAAAAGTAGAAATGGGTAGCTGCTAAGAACATTTTGTCAGATTTCACCCAGTCATTGATATAAGCAGTCAAGAGCAATAATGGAGAATCCAGAAGATTATTTTTCAACTTTGCCACTGTCTGCAATGATCTTGAGAGAGATACTTGCTTAACTAAGCCTCTAACACTTGCTATTGGTGTTTCTGTTTTACTTCACAGGGTGCAGAGAATATTTTTAGTTGAACCATGTGATCTTTGAATGTGTTAAGCTAAATAGATATAACATTTATTGTATTTTATTTCAACCTGTATATCAAAAAAGCTTTCAGAACTCATATGCAGATACTCTTACTTGCTATGAACAAATAAAAAAATATTCTCTCCTGTGTATAACAGACTCAACGAGCATTGCTACTGAAGATGTTTAAAAATTTTATGCATTTCTTTTGTTGGAGCTTGATGAGATTGTGCCTCCAGAAAAGCAAGGGCATGACTAACGAGGGGAGAGGGAAAAGGCACACGAAATATAGACACATTAATCTTTTAGTAGATTATGTAGTAGTAGTAGTAGACACAGTAATCTTTTAGTACTATAGAATTTATGCTTACTTTTGAAAAAAAATGTCATACCAAGATGCCAAAGCAAAGGGTACAGTGATTTTATTTACTTAGATAAATATTAGATAAATGGTTTTTAGACAACTGGTGTTACAGTATAAAACATATCTTCTGGAAGATCCATTCCAGCCCAGATGGGCTGAGAAGCCTGTCATAAACCAAAATCTATTGCAAACAACAGCAACAGACAGAGTTACTGGACTACAAGGTATGCAAATCCCTGAAGTTTTGCCTTCAGTTTTCTTTATTTTTCCCACTGATTCATCAACTGCCAGATTGTTTGTTTTGCCTCTCCTTACTTCAGTCTTTTCCCTGAGACTCTGTCCCTCCCAGCTACTGTGTCTGGCACACTTGTGTCTTCTTCCTAGCCTTTGAAATCTGGTGATTGGCATGAGAGGCAGAGTTGTTTGTAGGGGTCATGCCACTTGCTAAATCTGCCTCTGCTCTGGGTGGGATGATAATTTTTTGCACAAAATCTGACAGAACAGTGTTTCTGTTAGTCAACAGTAAAACCCACTTCACTTCCAGCAAAAACACAAAGATGCCTACTGCTCACCTATTCAGTAATTAGTCTTAATTTCTCCAGATTTAAGGTCTTTTGTGGGCCCTTCCAAAACTTTGAGGAGGTAGATAATTATGTACTTCCACATTTACTTCCTTTGGCATTTTTTTGAGTTTTAATTAACATATTGAGAAGTAGTTGTTGGATAACAGGATTTACTCCCTTCATTGCTATTCATTATTTCTCTTTCATTGCCATTTATTACATTCCTATCCTAAATTATGGTGAAAATACAGCTATCATATAATTTGAGAATTTGGTTTTAATTTTGATAATATTTGATTTTCTGTATGAACATACATTACAATTATTGACTGAATTTAAAAAGATAAAGATAAAATTTTCATTTGAAATATAATAATTTTAGAAGTCAACTCACAACAGTTTCATGTATGAAAATATAATGTGAGGCATAATAATTCATCAACTTATTTCATAGAATCATAGAATGACCTGAGCTGGAAGGGACCCACAAGCATTGAGTCCAACTCCTATCCCTGTGTAGGACAATCCCAAAATTCAAACCATCTATCTGAGGGCATTGTCAAATGCTTCAATATTGTAAGGCCTGGTGCCATAACTGCTTCCCTGGGTAGCTGTTCCAGTGTTCCACTACCCTCTGGGTGAAGAACCTTTTCCTAATGTCCAACCGAAACCTCCCCTGGCACACCTTCCTGCCATTCCCTTGGATCCTATCATTGGTCGCCAGAGAGAAGAGATCCTCCACACTTTTGAGGAAGCAGTAAATTGTGATGAGGTCTCTTCTTTTTTAGGCTGAACAAATCAAGGGACTTTAGCCACTCCTCATACAACTTCCTGTCTAAACCCTTCACCAATTTTGTGGCCTCCTATGGACACTCTCCAGTAGTAAATTACATATTTAATATCTTAACTAATAACAGGACGGACTAGCAAAAAATGTCAGCTGTTTACAATTAGGCATTTCATATGATTGAGAATCGGTTAACTTGTTTATTCAGTAATTCACTTTTCCTCAGTTTTTTAGTAGAAGGCGCTGTTGTCAAATATAAGGAACACAGTTTAATCCTGCAATGAATGTTTCAATTTTGGAGATAAACAAGGTACACAGAATGTCTCATGATCATTGCCATCCTGATTAAATTTTAATCTTCCAATCAGGAATGTACTTGAGTTTTTGAAATCCTTTCAAACTACAGACATATATCTGAGGGTTTGACATACTCCAGAGTATTTCCAAGAAAGTCAAATTTTAATAACTGCTGGACTTCAAAAATTTCTAATTTGATGATGTTCTAATATGATGATTATTTTTAGTTAAGGACACAATTTAAATCACATGAGTATTAAAACAATTACTATAAGTCTTGATAGTAATTTTTTCTTTTGATATTTCTGATTATTATTTTTTTTTAAAATTTAATGGATATAGATACATAAGTATGTATAGAGCTTAAAACCTGAACCATACCTAACAATTTTTAAGGAAATTCAGTGTAGAAGTCTTTTAGCACAGACTAATTGTATAGCTCTCAAGACTGAAAAACCTATGTGGACGTATCTTCGCAACTAAGAGAAGTAGCAAGATCTATAATGACCTTTGTGAGGAAACACAAAAAGATAGATAAATGCCAAGCAGGAAAGGTTCAGAACTACATAAAAATATAATAACAAGAATAGAGTTTTTGTATTTCAGATTTTATTTTTCAATTTGGAAAAAAATAAAATTTTTTTTAGACTACAAAAAAAAAAATAAAAACCCATGGGTTTATTTCACATCTGAAAGATATTGAAAATCTTGACATTGGAATGAAATAAAATAATGTTTTAAAAATAAATTTAAAAATATTGCTAAAGTATTTACATACACTCACGAATTGCACGATGGGTAAGCAGGCTTGCAAAAAAGTTTGACATTAAGAATATCTTTCATATTCTCAATTAGATTTAAAGCAGAAGGATTTAATAATAGCAATGCCATCTTTTTTGACTGAAATTATATATGATTTCTGTATATTAATGCTAAATATATGAGCATATTTGATTCATCAGTCAAGTTCCAAGCAGCTAATTGTTAGTTTTGTAGTAGAATGCCACATGCTGTTACTCTGCAGAGGACTTTGCAGAGCCTATAACATAAATTATTTATATGTAATGGCAACATACTCGGTCAACTAATCAAGGCCTATATTCTAATTTCCAGCCAGAGTCCTAATGTCTTTCATGCTTACCCATCAAGTTTTGGACACAGTATGTGGCCATAATTTACATCTGTCTTGAGTTTTTAACTGCTTAGTTTGTGATTTGGTGATATATTCTCGATTATATCTATTTGCCTTTAGAAACCCAGTCAAGAACAGGACTTCTGTATTCTAAATGGTTTTCAAATGTATTTTTGCATACTTGTTGGATAAAGCATTTGAAATGGAATCAGGAGACTTGGTTAGTGTCAAGTGCAATTTTTTCCAAATCTACTTCATCCTACTTTGTATCATGAATGCTGACTTTCATCTCCTTTTATAAAGCATATTAGGATCTATGAATAAAAACATTGTTTAAGACTTATAATAACAATTGCTATTCCTTGTTCTTAAGAGCTAATAATCTAGGGACACTGGTAAAGAGTGGAATGGATGATTTATTGAAAAATGCAATGTGTCCATAGTCACTCAGTTTCTCATTGCCAAGCAGAAACAATTTTACTGTGCTCCTGGATTTATCTACACTGCATTATTTCTGCTTTGTGTATTACCTGCTCAGAGTATCTATAGTTTTTCTGTGTGTCCTTGAAAAATACTTCTGCAAATAGATGTGTATCACTAACAAATTACTTTCCAATAGAAAAGAAGACGGACTTTATAACTGTATACTTTATATTCAGACATGTATTTTCTGTCCTAGAGAGGAGTTTGGGATCTGGGAGTTATGCAGACTATAAACATTGGAGGCACGCTGTATCTCTGGAAAAGAACTTCATATTTTACGGAGTTTGAATTTTGTGTCTTCTTCGCCAAGAGTCAGCCAACAACATGTGTGTCTTCTTTCAGTGATATTTCTCTAGCAGGTATGAAATTCAGTGCCAGTGTCTGGCATTAGTTTGGAATCACTGTTTGTTAGGGTATTGTTTCCCTAGCAAGCACTAGATCAGCACATCACCTATCTTACAGCTCCAGGTCTGCCTCTTGTACTATGAAGTCAGGCCACAGATCCCCATAACATGATGTGTACTTCAGAGCAAGAGAATAAACTAACCATTCCCAAATCCTTTTATAATTCTGAACACAGAATATTATCAGCTTAAGAAGATTTGTAGAGATGACTGGGAATTCTTCAAATATCTGATTTTTTTTTAATGCAGTTAGCTTTCTCTGGAAGGATATTTTTATGTTTCGTTGGCTAACTTGAAGGGTCAGGAGCTCAGTCAATACAAAATCTCACAGATGATTGAATACCTCTGTAGAATTTTGTCATGTCCCAGCATTTTTCCGATACCTTTTAATCTTTAGATTTATTTTTTCTAAAAAAGCTAGGTTTTGTGGTAGACTTCCTAACTAAGTTCTTGCCCACTAATTTAAGGTCTTAAGGTGGCCTTTTTGTGGTACAATAATGAAATGTGGGGGAGGAATGAGAGACCCAATTTTCTCCAAAAGCCTTCCCAGTGCAGTTAGGATATTGTGATACCATAAAGCAGTTCCAGCTGCGTGAGACACAGGTGAAGCACTGCTCCTGACAAAGACATGCGGTTGCAAACTGTATATTCTTCATTGATGGTACAAAGAATGGAGAGTTGCTTTGTGACCAAACTCGAAAAGAAGATGGCAGAAAAGATGGATCGCTATTGCCGCTTGAGAAGCTAGGATGTAAATGTGTACTTTAGCTGAACTTTGCTGATTATAATGTCAATATAGTACTAAAACATACTTCCATGCCAAAGGCTACCCATGTCCGAGGCAAATCAATCCCATAGCCACTCCCACTGGGCATACACAGTTCAGAAGTGAAAGAATATATGACTAAAGTCACTCAAGCTCCACTCAACTTCTGCCTAAAGGTGCATGTTATTATAAACATGGAAAACATGGAAACTATTTGGAAGGCTGCTTGAAAAAGTTCACTGGGAGGCAGTTCTAAAAAGTGCAAGAGGACTTGATGATCCTCAAGAAAGAAATCCTGGGGGCAAAAGAGCAAGCCATCCCCGTGTGGCATAAAACGAGTCAGCAGGGAAGAAAATCAAGTTGCCTGAGTAGGGAGATCAGTATTGATCTCAGGAAAAAGAAGAAAGTTTACAAGCTTTGGAAGAGGGGGCAGGTGTCCCAGGAGCACTACAAGTGCAAGGTGAGATCATGCAGGGAAAAAATCAGAAGGGCTAAATCCCAATTAGAACTTCAACTGGCCAGTTGGGTCAAAGAAAATAAAAAGAACTTCAAATATATCAGCAGCAACAGGAGGACAAAGGAGACTCTCCCTCCCTTGCTAGATGTAGAAGGGACGGTAGCAATGAGGGATGAGGACAAGGCAGAGGTACTCAATGCCTTCTTTGCCTTGGTCTTTAACTCCAAAGAGGAATGTCCCAGGGATACTCAGCCCCCTCGGCCAGAAGAAAGTGTGAACGACGCTCCAGCTGTTCGGGAGGACTTGGTTAGAGACCTGCTTGGCCAATTAGACACACACAAATCTATGGGACTGGATGGGATCTATCTGAGGGTATTAAGGGAAGTGGCAGAGGTCCTTGTCATACCCCTTTCCCTCATCTACCAGCAGTCTTGACTGGGGAAAGTGCCGCTTAACTGGACACTAGCAAATGTTGCACCTATCTACAAGAAGGGTAGGAGGGAGAATCCGGGGAACTACAGGCCTGTCAGTCTGACCTCGGTACCGGGGAAGGTCATGGAGCAGATTGTCTTGAGTGCTATCATACAGCACGCATGGGACAACTGGGTGATCAGGTCCAGTTAACATGGGTTCACCAAAGGCAGATCCTGCCAGACCAATCTGATCTCCTTCTATGACAAGGTTACCCATTTAGTGGATGAGGAAAAGACTGTGGCTGTGGTGTACCTGGACTTCAGTAAAGCCTTTGACACCATTTCTCATAGTATCGTGCTTGAGAAACTGGCTGCCCTTCTCATGGACAGGCACACCCTCTGCGGTAGAAACAGCACTTGAGAGGATGGATAAGAGGATTGACAAGCAGCAAAAGGAGATCATGGAAACTATTCAAAATCTTCAAGTGGCACCAGTGTGAATTAAAGCCTCTGGGTCCAGAGTTGGACGACTCCCAGCTAGGGGAAGAGGACAGACTTCATGGACCGATCTATGGAATTTCTTGGTTAACCATGTAGAAGATATGAGATGATGGAACAGGAAACCTACCCATGCCCTAGCAGCCTGGGTACAAGAATTGAAGGAGAACAAGAAAAAAAAAATCGGCGAAAGTACCTGCAGTGCCAGTCTCCCAAGGATCTGACCCACTAGAGGGAACCTCCAAAATGCATCCATCACTAACAAGTTGCTGTCACTTCAACGGATGTTAGAGGGGCCCTGCCTCTGGCTAGGTAGAGGCGCGGGACAACCGTGTCTATTGGAGTGTGTGGATCCGGTGGCCTGGCACATTAGACCCACTAAACTACAAGGCTTTAGTTGACACTGGTGCTCAATGTACATTAATGCCATCAGGACACTTGGGCCCGGAACTGTTGCCATTTCTGGGGTGACTGGGGAATCTCAAGAACTGACTGTGAAGCTTGACCGGGAAAGACGGGCAAAAAGGGCCCATTGTTACTGGTCTGACTGCCCCATGTATCCTGGGAACTGATTACCTCAGAAATGGACATTTCAAGGACCCAAAGGGACATAGATGGGTTTTCAGAATAGCTGCTGTAGAGACAGAAGAGATTAAACAGTTAAAGTCATTGCCGGGTCTCTCAGTCCTTTTGCTGTTGGACTGTTGAAGGTTGAGGAAAAACGGATGCCAACTGCCACCACAACAGTGCATCATCAACAATACCGAACGAACTGTGACTCTGTGATTCCCATCCATAAGATGATCCAAGAACTGGAGAGCCAAGAGGTGATCAGTAAGACTCACTCACCCTTCAATAGCCCCATTTGGACTGTGCATAAGTCTGATGGAGAATGGTGATTGACTGTGGACTACTGTGGCAGACCACTGTTCGCCTTCACCTGGAGGGGCGTGCAATACACCTGGAACCGACTGCCCCAGGGGTGGAAACATAGTCCCACCATCTGTCATGGACTAATTCACGAAGCACTAGAGAAGGGTGAGGCTCCAGAACATCTGCAGTACATTGATGACATCATCATGTGGGGGGATATAGCAGAAGAGGTTTTTGAGAAAGGAAAGAAAATCATCCAGGTTCTCTTGGAAGCTGGTTTTGCTATCAGAGTAAAGTTAAAGGACCTGCCCAAGAAATCGAGTTCCTGGGGGTGAAGTGGCAAGACAGACGTTGCCAGATTCCAACAGAAGTTATTGACAAGATCACAGGAATGTCCCCACCAACTAGCAAGAAGGAAACACAAGCATTCTTGGGTGCCATAGGTTTCTGGAGGATGCATATCACAGAATACAGTCAGATTGTAAGTCCTCTCTATTTTGTAAGCCATAAGAAGGATGATTTCCACTGGGGCCCTGAAAAACAGCAAGCTTTTGAGCAGATTAAGTGGGAGATTATTCATGCTGTAGCCCTGGGACCGGTCAGGATAGGACCAGACGAGAAGAACGTGCTCTACTCTGCAGCTGGGAATAACGGTCTTTCCTGGAGTCTTTGGCAGAAAATGCCTGGCGAGGCTCGAGGTTGACCACTTGGATTCTGGAGTCGAGGCTACAGGGGATCTGAAGCCAAATACACCCCAAAAGAGAAAGAAATCTTAGCTGCTTATGAAAGGGTTCAAGCTGCCTCAGAGGTAATTGGAACAGAAACTCAGCTCCTCCTGGTACTTTGATTACCAGTGCTAAGGTAGGTGTTCAGTGGACGGGCTGCCCCCACACATCATGCTACTGATGCTACCTGGAGCAAAAGGGCTGCTCTGATCATGTAACGCGCCCGTATTGGGAAACCAAATCGCCCTGGGATCCTGGAAATCATCACGAACTGGCCTGAAGGTGACAACTTTGGTTTAGCAGATGAAGAGGAAGAAGAACAGGTAACACGTGCAGAGGAAGCTCCACCATACAATCAGTTGCCAAAAGAAGAAGCACGCTACGCCCTTTTTACTGATGGTTCCTGTCACATTGTGGGGAGAAAACGAAGATGGAAAGCAGCCGTGTGGAGCCCCACACAATGAGTTGCAGAAGCTTTTGAGGGAAAAGGTGGATCAAGTCAATTTGCAGAGCTCAAAGCTGTCCATTTGGCTCTGGACATTGCTGAGCGAGAGAAGCGGTGGAAGCTTTATCTCTACACTGACCACAAAGGCCACATGGTTGGTCAACACTAGAGGCTCTGTCAATTGAGCCAGCCCTGCCCAGTCAGAATTCCTCCATACTGTAGATGGAGATAAGGTCCCTGTGATCCACCTGAGAGGTATGTTAGGGAAAGCCATCCGGGTTAAGCCTGTCTCGAGCAAAGGCAAGCCCATTCGTGCGATTGTCTTTGCTCAAGGATGTGCTTGCACTTGGTGTATAATGCAAGAGGATGGAGAAACATGATGTATACCTCAAGGGGACCTTATTTTTGGATGAGTTGTTCGTATTCTATGTGCCTATCTGTATATGTATATAGTTGAAAATATGTATGTATAAGTTTAAGTCCGACTGTTGGCATGGAAGAAAAATTTGGGGTGGATAATGTTGTGGTTTGGGATTTTTCTGAGGAATTTTTCTTCCTCTTGCCAATAAAGGGCATTTCAGCAGATGTGAGGGGGGATAGGTGGAGGACGTTTCCAGGGAAACCGGGACAGAGGTCGTGCCCAGACATACGTTTTCCTCTCGGACGGCAGTGGCGGCAACAGCAGCGGCAGTCCCTGAGTGCATACGTTTTGCAAACTCTGAAGGAAAGATCACGGGTCATCTGACTCTTCTACAACTCTGGCAGAACTTGCACTAAGTTTCCATCTCCCTCCCCCGCCCTTCCCCGGTTGCTTCCCCATGCAGGGCAGCAACTGATCGCCATCTCTTAAAGAGACCTGCATAGCAAGATTCGGGGTACAGGACTCTGTAGGCTTTATGGTTTCAGTTGTGATTAGTGTTGATTCTGTTCTGTGTATATATATATATTTGTAGCTAAGAACTGTTTTCTATACAAATTTTTTTTTTCTTCTGATTAAAGATCTTTAATATCTGATAACATATCTTAGTTTTCATCTAAAGTAAGACAAATGGCATGTAATTGAGGGAAGACAAATTTGACCCTCGTTTCGATACTGCACGAGGAGTGTGGATATCGCATAGCTGCGGAGTTAATGTCACCAGAGAATGAGTAGCTGGACTCTCCTCTTGACTGCCTGGATCTCTGGTAAACTTGTTTCTAAAATAAGCAGAATGGACACTTTCCCACAGGAGGCATTTTAATAAGTATAAACAGAGACAACTATTAGTAAAAGTACTGTTTTAAATGATGATGGTTTTGATTTCACAGTTTTTTTATAAATTAATTTCTACCTTCCTTTTTTTTCAGTTAGTGATGAATAGCTCAACCAGCTGCCAGGTCTGAGACTTGCTTCTGAATTTTAAAACTGTTTTTAACAACCCACACTGTGTTGCTACTTTTTTTTAAACTAAGCTCTTTGCTGTGC
Organism: Neomorphus geoffroyi; assembly: GCA_033558235.1. Taxonomy (NCBI): domain Eukaryota; kingdom Metazoa; phylum Chordata; class Aves; order Cuculiformes; family Neomorphidae; genus Neomorphus; species Neomorphus geoffroyi. The sequence continues at coordinate 471,329 of JAUMJM010000099.1, forward strand.
ATATGCTTTTGGTAGTGATATAAGGTAATATACTGATTTTAAGAGAAGGAATAAGGTGTGGGATCTTTTTTACTAAATAAGTCAGGTTGGACTTTGGCACATTATAGTCTGAATTTCTTTAGCACTGTGGTAAGACAATCCAATAACATTTAAGTTAAGAATAGATTACTGTGTCTATTATTTCTCTTGCAAAGATGATCAAGGAGCTGAAGGCAAGAGGCACAATTCTGGTACTGTCTTAGTTTAGATGAAAACTAAGATATGTTATCAGATATTAAGAGATCTTTAGTCAGGAAAAAAAAATCTAATTTGTATAGAAAAGCTACAAATATATGTTTGTACAGAACAGAATTAACACTAATCATAATTAAAACCTTAAAATGGATTGAGTCTTGTACCCAAAATCTTGCGATGCAGGTCTCTTTAAGAAGCAGTGAACGATCGCTGCTGCTGTGATAGCTGCAGCTTCCAGGTTCATGCCACCAGGTGTGTCTCCTGCCGCGGAGTCTCCCGCCCCCAGGAGAATTGGGGAAGTGGGGGAGGGAGGAAAAGGAGATGAAACTTAGTGTGAGTCCTGCAGGAGTTGTGGTAGATCCACATGACCAGTGATCTTTCCTTCAGAGACTGCAAAACGCACACATGCTGCTCCTGTTCCTCCTCCTCACACCGCAGAGTGAGCAAGAGGAAAACCAGACAGATGTCTGGGCCAAGTGGGGCACAACCTCTGTCCTGGTTTCCCCAGAAACATCCTCCCCCCACCCCCTGCGTCCCACTTGGATTCCCTTTGTTGGCAAGAGAAAGAAAAATTCCCTGGAAAAATCCAAACCCACAATGGGTACTAATACTTACAAAAAATGAAGTACTGGAGGGAAATCAGAAGGTTGGGGCAGTTGTGGCTGTGGTGCTTATGAGATGGTGTAGTTGAAAAGCCAGAGGTGGGGTAGGGGAGGGAGTGGGAAACAAAGCTAAAAAGTAGGATCACAGCCTTGAGCTTTGGGATCGTAGACGTAGGTTGCTTTGGGTATTTGCTTGGAAGTATCTCATGGAATACAATCATGTAGAGAAGAGGTGTCCAGGAGAGCCTGTTAATTTTCAAGGATGACCTCCTCCAAACTCAAGAATCCTAAGAAAAAGAAAAACAAATAATGATGGCACAAAACTTGCATAGATGAGCAAAGAGTTTCTGAAAATACTCAAATATGAAGAAGGAAGTGCAGAGAAGCTGGAAGAAGATCAGGTGACACAGAAGGAATATAAAATCACTCTCAAAGTCTGAGGGATAGGTTTAAAAATCCAAAACAAGCCCATCTGGAGATGAATCTGGCAAGGGACATGAAAGGTAACATAACAATAAGGGTTTCTACAAGTATGTCAGGAAAAAGATGCCTTTTGGAAAGGAGTTACAACATTGATAACTGTCAGATAGTGTTTGACAGAACTCACAGACAGAGCATATGATGTGTAATTTAACCATTCTGTATATGTTTTGGTAAAGGAAAGTGAAACCGTTTTCTAGGCATTGAATCAAAACATTTTCTAGATGGTTTATTATAAACACTATGTTCAAAGATCTTGTGAAATCTTTAGAAAATAATCAAATACTTAAAAGTCCACATAAACAATTTACCTTTTGATACTCTCTGGTAGGTTAATGGTTGAATCAGTAGTTCAGAATTAATTTTGCATACCTTTGGTGAGAAATGACATTTCTAATGTTAGCAATGGAATGTCAACTATTCTGTAGAAGAAAAAATTATAGGTCAAAGTTGAAATGAAGGGCTAATTTATTTTGGTTACGTATTTCAATTGCTTTTTCTTTTTTTTTTTTAAATCTCTTCTATTACAAATCCATGCATACAAACAAACTATGCTGTAGTAATCGAGTGGCTCAGAGGTCTAACTCAGTCTTGTTTTAGTGGCCTATTTGCTGTTTCATAAATGAATCAGAGCTGTCGTGTAAACTTGACTGAAAAAATGATAAAGGTTAACTTAACTAAGCTTCTCATGCACAAGTTTTAAAGTTATAAAATTCAAGTATTTTAATGTTGAAGACACCAATAGTACGTAATTTCAGAAGAAATCATACATTGCCACACTATTTGGAAAAACTATCAAGCACAAGGCTTGTATTAAGTCAGTAGGGTTTCCAAAGCTGAGGAATGCAGCGCAAGGCCATGGACTATTACAAAAAGCCGACGTGCACAACCCTGCCTACGATTACGGCGAGAGTGGTCTCAAAACCGTCCTTGAATAAAGCTGGGAAGAGGAACCAGGATGTTTCACAAGTGATAAGGACAGAACAAGAATGCAAAGAATGCAAGGCTTAATTGCAAGGGGGGGGGGCTGTAAAGCGTGCTTGTGGGTGAATAGTCTAGCTGGAGGCGGGTGGACACTGTATTGTAACCAATCATAATAATTGCTTAGCCGCGTGTACTCTGGCAAATAGTATATAATCTGAGCTATCTTGGCAATAAAGTGGAACAATACTATACTTCTATGAAGATTGTGTATTGATTCTACAAGCGGCTTCCTTCAAGTAGCGCCTGATCCAGGGACAAAAAGCGGCAGAGGCTTGGGACCAAAAAAAGGCAGAGGCTCCACATTCTTTTCGGGGAACCCAAGAGACCGGGAGAATTTGGAGCCTGAGGAAGCCGTAGCGGGAGGGCTCAACGCGGCCGAGGGTCCACTGACATTGGAAGAAGAACGTTGAGGTAGGAAGGAATTGTGCGCAACCTTTCCCCCTCATAGGAGCACAGCAATGGAATTAGAGTTTGCTGCTGCTCAAAAACTGCTCCTAGGTATCCTTACACGGCGAGGAGAGGGAGTTAGAGACAAAGAATTAGGCAAGCTCATAAATTAGGCAAGAGAAAAGGGATTTTTGAAGGAACCTCCTAGACTGTTTCTAACTGAAGAAAGGTGCAGTATTGGAGATTATATGTGGGACTGTGTCATTAATGGAAAAGGAAAAGATACGTCAGTGTTGGGTGCAATCTGGAGAGTTGTGATTAATACCTTAAAGGAAATGCGTGCTGAGGCAACGGTAGCTGCTGCAGCAGTACATTCAATTACGCCAGAAAAGACTGTTGGTGGTGACCCTCCACTTCAAAAGCCTGTCGAAAGTTGGTTAAGTACGTTTTTTTGGGTTAAATAATGCCCGCCCTGTGAAAGGGATGGTGGGACAGAAGGTATGGCAGAATGTATCCAAAATGGTGAAAGAAGTGGAGTGAGCACAGAGTGAAACTTTGAGAGAATCCGAATCCCTGAGGGAAGCCACAAAAGCTTCACCCCCTGGAGATCATATCCAAAAAGCAAGGGGTGAGGAAATGGGAGGACCTAGTTGTAGACCTACGCTGCCTCCTGAGGAGGATGGAGATGAGTTAATGCCTAACCAAGATGAGAAGATTCTTAAGTTCCAGGAATTACGAGATCAAATGATTGAATTAGAATCAGTTCAGCAAATTAAGAGTTTTGAAATTGTCACACTCTACCCCATCAGCACCAGCAGAGAACGGACCGGCCACAATGATGAAGGAACTGCACTGTTCAATGCTGCCGATGAGAGACGAAACTTCTGGTGGCCTGGAGCTGCTGCATCCTCCTCCGTATCATCACCCCGATAAAACATCAACACAAGTACAAGCGTGGTGGTCGGGTATAGTAAGGGATGCGATAATAGAGGGTGACTGGCAAACAGCGAGGGCTATAGCATGCCCAGTGGTGTTTGATCAAAATCAGCCACGATATGAACAACATGATTGGAAAATTTTACAGCAGGCTAAAAAGACAGTGACAGAGCATGGGATGAAATCAGAAGTGGCGCGTACTATTTTAGATTGGATTTATTCAGCAGATGTTAATTCTCCGGCTGATAGTATGAACTTAGCGCGCTTGCTCTTAACTCCATCACAAATGTTAGTCTGGGAAAGAGAATGGAGACGTCTTGCTCAACAAGAAGTGAGACAACCACGTAATGCAGGGGACCCTCTAGATGGAATTAACCCTGAAATGTTGGTTGGGGCTGGGATTTACAGCCACCTTCACGTTCAATTGCAATATCCTGTTGCGATACATAATTTGTCGGCGCAATTAGCAAGACAAGTCTTTTATGCTGTTCCAGATAACAAACCACAGCCTAGTTTTACGGCAATTAGACAAGGCCTCTCAGAGCCATTCGCACATTTTGTTAATAGATTATGGGATGCAGTAAGTGTTCAAACTGAAATGTCTGAAGAATCTAAACAGTCAATGTTTAAATTGTTGGCTTTTGAAAATGTGAATGTAAAGACTAAACCTATATTAGCAACATTGCCTAAAGGCGCTGGAGTGGGAGAGATGCTGGAAATTTGCACAACGAGCCGAAAATCAGCAACAAGGCCAGGTTGTAGCTCATGCGGTAGCAGAAGCTATTAAGCCAGCTACCTCACTTATAGCAGCTGCGGTGCAAAGATTTAAGAAACCAGTGTCAAAAGGTGACAGAACTCCAGGAATGTGTTTTCGATGTGGTAGCAAAGGCCATTATCGGTGAGCTTGTTATGCCGTTACATGGTGTGATAGTTGCCAAAAGGATAATCACGCTACAACAGCATGCTGCTTTTCAAAAAATGGGAACAAGAGCGCGAAGGGTCCCCGCGCACTGACAAAAGTGGCCGGACCAGTAACTCAGGCAGCCAGTATAATGCAATCCAACAACTCTCCCCCCCAGCCACAGGTGGGAGTCTTGGAATTGATGTGGCAGCAGCGATAGATGTTATATTAATAGACCAGCAGGTATACAAAATACCAACAGGAATTACAGGTCCGAGATATAATGAATTGGTGCATTTTTAATAGGAAGGTCATCTTCTGGATGTGCTGGTTTAATTGTATTGCCAGGAGTGATTGATGCAGGTTATACTGGGGAAATAATGGTATGTGCGTATACGTTGACTCCACCACTTACCATAAGGCAAGGCACTCAAATCGCCCAATTGGCCCTTTTTCAACAGGTTTTGCTTCAACTAAAAAACGTTCCAAGACCACACCGCGGTGTGAGTGGATTTGGATTGACAGGGGAAACTGTAGTTAGTTTGGTGCAAAATATGAAACCACGGCCATTAGTTTCAGTAGTGTTAGTTTTAAATCAACAGAGACACAAAATCCAAGCCATGTTAGACACTGGTGCAGACGTTACAATAATTAATCAAACAGCTTGGCCGACCAATTGGGGAACTCGAGAAGCCTTAGATGCAGTGCAAGGGGTGGGTGGAGGATCTTCTCCAAAAAAAAGTGTAACTCCAATTCAAATTGTTTTTCCAGAAAACCAAACAGTAGCTGTGTCACCCTATGTAATGAATCTACCAGGGGGGCTCCAAGCATTACTTGGCAGAGATGTACTCAGTCAGTTCAGAGCCACATTGTGTTTTCCTTAACCGTCACTGCTGTGCAGCCGCCCATCCCACCAATTCAGTGGAAAACAGATGAACCGGTGTGGGTTGAGCAGTGGCCATTAGGTCAAGAGCGGCTGCAAATAGCCTATCAACTCGTGCAAGATTAATTGGCTGCCAAACATACTAAGCCATCAGTCAGCCCATGGAACACCCCTATATTTGTGATACCGAAAAAATCTGGCAAATGGCGATTGTTGCATGATTTGTGTAAAATCAATGATCAGATGTGGGCTATGGGAGCCTTACAACCAGGCCTACCTACTCCCACGATGCTCCCCCAAGACTGGTTTATATTGATAATTGATTTAAAGGACTGTTTTTTTCACAATCCCTTTGCAGCCACAGGATACTGTTCAGTTTGCTTTTACATTGCCTTCAGTGAATAAGGCAACTCCTGCACAAAGATTTGAATGGGTAGTTTTGCCTCAAGGAATGAAAAATTCCCCAACAATGTGTCAAATGTATGTCCATTGGGCATTAGAACCTGTTCGAAAAATGTTACCGCAAACCATCGTTTACTATTACATGGATGATATTTTGTTTTGCCAGCCTAACCCATTTACACAAGATGTTTTAACGACAATTACAGTAATGCTTTCTAAGAATGGCTTGGTGGTTGCACCTGAGAAAATTCAACAGAGTCCACCTTGGGTGCCTCATCACTGACAAAACCATTCAACCACAAAAGTTAACGATTACTACTAAGATCAAAACATTGAATGATGCGCAAAAATTAATAGGTGATTTGCAGTGGATTCGTACGATTAATGGAATTCGAAATGATGAAATGTAGCCACTAATGTCTCTGCTACGCAGTACAAACCCCGCACAGGCAGTGACTCTCAGTACAGTACAAAAGCAATGTTTGCAAACACTAGGACAGAAAATTTTGGACTCTGCAGTTGATCATTGCTATCCAGATGTTCCCTTAGCCCCAATGAGTATTTGACCTAGAACCGAGGTTATAGCGTATTTGATCCGAAAAGCACGAACAAGAGTGTGTAGTATATGGGGACATGAGGCAGAACATATTAGTCTCCCAATTAAGAGTCTAGATCTAGAATGGATTTTAAAGCACTCAGAGCCCTTACAAACTGCACTCCTACCCTTTTCAGGAATTATCCACAACAGATAACCTAGAGATCCCAGACTACAGGTTCTAATGAAACAAAATTGAGTTGCTGTACCAAAAGTTGTTTCCCAACCAGTGCATGGTCTTACAGTGTTTACTGACGCAGGGAAAAAGAGAAAAATATCAGTATGTACCCGGAAAGATCAGGCAGGATGGCAGCAACAACTGATCCAAGGAGGGATACAGGATTCTCTGCAGACACTAGAGCTCACAGCAGTCTATTGGGCCTTAGCACATTGGCCACAAGAAAAACTGAACATAGTATCAGACTTGTATGTAGTGGGAGTAGTACAGCAAATTGAAGATGCCATAATTAAAGAAGTAAATAATTACCAATTATTTGACCTATTTCAAAAAGTAAAAAGAGCAGTTTTAATCCGAACTAAACCGTGTTTTATTGTTCACATTCACAGTCATAAAACAGAGTTAGGGCTTGGGGAGGGTAATGCAAGAGCAGATGCAATTGTTAGTATCACCATGGAAGCTCAGAGATGCTCATTTGCGACAGCTCAAAACAGTCATTCTCTATTCCATCAAGCTGCAAAACCATTGAGTCGACAGTTTAACATCAGCCTGTCCGATGCCAAAGGTATAGTCAGGTCTTGTCCCCAATGTAGTAAGCATGGCAATAGTCTTGGAGTAGGAGTTAATCCTAGAGGATTACAAGCTTGTGAAATTTGGCAGATGGACGTAACCCACATACCAGAATTCAGACGATTAAAGTATGTACGTGTAACTCTTGATACATTTTCAAGAATGCTATGGGCTACTGCTCAAGCAGGAGAACGAGCCATATATGTGATTAAGCATCTAACAGCTTGTTTTGCTATAATGGGTGTTACAAAGGAACTGAAGACTGATAACGGACCATCATATGTTGGAGAAAAGGTAAACAAATTTTTGTAGACATGGGGAATTAAGCACGTGACGGGAATTCCTCACAATCCAACAGGTCAAGCCATTATAGAAAGAGCCCATAGAACAATAAAAGAATATCTTGACAAACAAAAAACAACAGAAATAACAGATCCAGTTATCAAACTAAACCAAGTTTTGTTTACATTGAACTTTCTGAGTTTAGCAGGTGATGCAGAACAACCTCCAGTAGCAACTCATCACAGTAAAATGAAAATGCAATCTGTACCTGAGGTTCAGGTCTATTATAAAGACCCTAAAACTGGAATAAGTGTGGGGTCCTAAGCCTCTGTTGTTTAATGGACAGGGTTATAGTTGAGTTTCCACAGACAATGGACCTCTCTGGGTACCTAGTCAATGGACCAAGCCTGCCACAGGGATCGTGGACTCAGCCAAGACCAGTAATGGATCTGATCAAGCTGTGTGTTGTTGTAAGCTTGTGCACAACATCTTTTGCGTACATTGTACCACAACCGAAACAGAATGTATGGATAACCTTAGCTAATCTAGCAGGTCAGAATACAATCTGTTTGTCACTAGCCTCACCAGCAAACCCCTTTTCTACCTGTCTGGTAGCAGTTCCCATAGATGAATGGCCCTGTAGCCACAGCTTTTGCAAACCTCCTTTTGTTAAACGAGATAAGGATAGAGTAGACAGTTGGGACCTGTGGGCTCCTAGGACCTTTCCGCATGCATTGCTAGAACCTCAGGAAATAGAATTGTTGGGATCAATAAAAATGGATTTCTGCTTATACTTTGGCTGGCCAGGAAAAATGAATCAGCTGTTGTGAATGTCAATTCAAGTCTTAGTATATATCGCAACAGCAGTGTGTGGTGTAACTATACTACCTTAAATATCTCAAAATCGACCAATACTCCTTTGAAATTACCAACAGGTTTGTTTTTAGTCTGCGGTGATCGTGCTTGGCCAGGTTTTCCATCTAAATTAAGAGGAGGACCCTGTTCATTAGGATGTTTAACCTTATTGACCCCTAACACCACAATGATACTGGCCAAAGCACGTTCATATCATCGATTCAGAAGGGCAGTACACATGTACACAAAGGATTGCAAAGATAATGGGGAGTTTTGGTCACCTGGAGAAATATTTGCAGCATCTGTTTTAGCCCCTCAAGCAGGTGTAGCTGGGGCACTCATGCAACTGAATAGGTTAGGATGCTGGCTTGCAAAACAAACTAATGCTACTTCTGCAGCACTATCCTCCTTATTGTTAGATGTAGATTCTGTTCGCCATGCTACATTGCAAAATAGAGCACCTATTGATTTTTTGTTATTAGCTCAGGCTCATGGCTGTAATGAATTTGAAGGCATGTGTTGTATGAATCTGTCTGACCACTCGGTTTCTATACACAAACAGATCAACCAGCTGCATGACTTAACGAAACAGTTACAGGTATCAGATGGTCTGGATGGGTTGTTTCAAGGATGGGGAATAATCAGATGGCTTTTGAGTTGGGTAAAGTTTGGACTATTGATATTGACAATCGTGGTTTTGTTATTATTAATATTACCATGCATAATGAACTGTTTGCAGAAGATGATAGAAAAAGATATCAGTAGAGTTTGGGTTGTGCAAAAAGAAAAAGTGGAATTGTGGGAGATTTTCTTGCAGCGCAAGGCCATGGAATATTACAAGAAGCCGACGTGCACAACCCTGCCTACGATTACGGCGAGAGTGGTCTCAAAACCGTCCTTGAATAAAGCTGGGAAGAGGAACCAGGATGTTTCACAAGCGATAAGGACAGAACAAGAATGCAGAGAATGCAAGGCTTAATTGCAAGGGGGGGGGGCTGTAAAGCGTGCTTGTGGGTGAATAGTCTAGCTGGAGGCGGGTGGACACTGTATTGTAACCAATCATAATAATTGCTTAGCTGCGTGTACTCTGGCAAATAGTATATAATCTGAGCTATCTTGGCAATAAAGTGGAACAATACCATACTTCTATGAAGATTGTGTATTGATTCTACAAGCGGCTTCCTTCAGAGGAGTCTGAAGTTCAGTGAAAAATCTCATGACAAATCTACTGTTCGCCAAGACTGCAGAATGAATCATAGGATTATTCATTAATTTTTAATACGTAGAGCTGCCAATCTTTGGGAAAATGTGGAAACAGAATACTTTACATGTTTATATCACTTGCAGAGACAATCCACTGTAGTGCAGTCAAGTGCCACAGTGGAGTGGGGGTTCACGGCATTCATCAGGGTTTTTTGAGCCAGGGAAACTCCAGGGAAGTGTAGAGACATGAAGAGACACCATCAACTGTGGCAGCTCTCACAAAAGCAGCTGGCACAGTGGGGGTAGGGCCACCAGCAGTGGCAGTCTTTCCCTCATCCCTTGAACGGGTAACCTTGTCATAGAAGGAGATCAGATTGGTCTGGCAGGACCTGCCTTTGGTGAACCCATGTTGACTGGGTCTTATGACCTGTTGTCCCGCATGTGCTGTATGATAGCACTCAAGACCTTCTGCTCCATGACCTTCCCTGGTACTGAGGACAGACTGACAGGCCTGTAGTTACCATCAACGCATATGAGAATGAAGGGTCAGAAAAAGTGCCTTGACAGGAAGCTAAAGTCATTCCAGGTTCACGGCATAATGTCAGATTGTTCACACTACTGTTCTAAATTGAATTATATTAGGTTGTCAAAGTAGAATGAGAATCAACTCTCTCTCTCTTTTTTTTCTTTTTTTTTAAACTACTGACCGTATATCACAGTAGTATAGCTTGAGTACATTCAATAATTAAAGTTTTGGAATTGCTACACATTGTAATTTGTTGGAAGACTTCTAAAATTTTCAAGGCTAGGAAAGGATGTGGGTTTAAAAATTTGGAATTCAATAATCGTTGAAAAAGATGGACTGAGAGTGACATTGAGCCCAGATAGCCCAACCTACTCTCAGATGGTGAACTCAGACAAGGTTTCTCCAGGCTTTATTAAGCTGAATGTTGAAAAATTTCCATTTTATAAATTAATTCATAAATTTTAAAAATTGAAAAGCATTCAGAATTTTAAAGATGTCAATTCAAATGTGATAAATGAATCTGCATGGTCCTTCTATGAAATGGAGTGGCTCTTCTCAGAGTGATTTAAAAAACCAAAGATAATGTAGGAGATGTTCCCTGAAAACTGTAACCAGAAAAGGGGCAATGTAGTCTAGTTGAAAAAAAAACCCAACCAAAAGCTATAAATAAAAACCCAACATAGCTATAAATTTCCATAGATAAAATCAATTTCCTCTTTAATGTGCTAACAGATTTTTTTCTGTTACAGTGTTGAATACAACTGATCATCTGCTGTGGATAAGTACATGCAGTGTTTAAACAAATATACCAGCTGGCAAGTTGAAAAAACCCTGTTCACTTACCTCTGACCAGCTAACCATTTCTACATTTCAACAAATATAGTAACAGAATTTTCTTATACCCGAACAAAATAAAATAAAAAAACCCCTCAACACTGTATGAATTTAATAGAGACTCAGTCTACAGATCTATTTGGGTAATAGAACAGACCCCTTTTTTATTAGTTTCTTCTGGGTTTGATTTTGTTGTTTAAGCTGGAAAAGAGAAGAAAAACATTGAAATACTCTGATAGCTAACTATAAGTACTATTTCATTCACCTTTCTATTTTCCAGATTATACTTTTCTTTTTGTAAGACATACTGTAAATATTCTGCAAGGTACATGCATTCTCATAGTGTCTCTAGGCTGATAATCGGAGAAGTTGCTTATTACATACTGGTAGTTTTCCAAGTTGATTTGGATTAGTTCAGATATGCAGAGTGGCCACCAGCTGGATAAAATTATGGCTGAAATGTATGGTTATATAATATGCAAATAAATGCTAATTCTCAGCAGAAAACCTAAAATTATGCTGATAATATGTGTTTAATAAATGGATCCAAAGTCATATGTCTTGCTGCAATACACACTTCAATCATTTTTTTTTATAATTGTATTAGAAGACGACAAGAATTCTTATACTTGCTTATCTTTACAGCTCATCACTGAGAAAAATATGAATTAAATGAACTGCAAACTTAGTTGATATTAAATGTATTTAAAACGTGATGCAGATAAATGTACCTATCCTTTCATTTACTATATTATCATTTATAGTTTCTGAAGTTGTTACTGAGTATCAATTATATAATCATAAATATATCATCATTTATAACTGTGTCAGAATAATCCTGTCATTGGTATGAACGTGTGCAAAGGATTTTTTTTCTTTCTTCTTTGCTTAATGTTCATTTCCAGCTCTGGACTGTCAGAAAGAAAACACCTTGAGAGAAATGAGAATTCAAGCTGCCTGGTTTTAGATACCAATTTGCAGATAATCATAAAGAATACAATTCCTTTCTATGTCTAAAGAATAACAGAATCTCTTCTGGAAAGTGTTAAGTACATCACCTCTGCTCCTGCTCTGAATTGTCCTTGAGAAAAATCTATAATTTCTCATTCACTTTTTCCATACCTTCAGTTCAGATTTGTCATGAGCTAGAAGATGGCCACAGGTTATTTTGGATAAAAGATGAACCATTTGGAATATAGCTTCCTATACTTTACAGTTAAACTTTACATACCTTACAGTAGACTTTTCTATTATAAGCTTGATAATTGATGTAAATGTTTGGAAACTTGCACATTTACAATTTGTTTTTAATTTAACAGCTATAACTTTTTAAATTTTCTGATTAGAAATGTATTGCTTATACTCCCAGGGAAAAGAATATTGTCTGTTTATACCTTTTACATGTGTTTGCTTCTGAAAATATCCTTCTTTGAAAATTTTAGTTAAGAAACCGTTATCAAATTATTTTCCTTCTCAATGAAATGAAACAAAACAATAACAAAGTAACTACAATCATTTCACAGAAAAGTCTGTCTGACTGTAGTGCCTCTTTATATGACTTTTAAGTCCATACTGCATAATGTAAGAGGAATTATCAAGTACCTTATATGTGCCAATGAGAAGCTTTGTTGGAGAGCAGAAAGGTGAAAGATGGGAACGATTTTTTTTCTATGACATTGTAGTTCTTTATATGTGATTGTGACCATAAATAGCGAAGTGTCTTTTCCATGCCTTTTTGTATCTGAACTAACTTATCCATTCTTAAATTTAACAGTACAGACAAGGGCTATCTGATGTAAGACATAAATAATAGACAGTTGAACTCTTGTGAGACATTAGCTTACCTTCTACAATATCAAGTAGTGTATGTCAAACACGTAAGGAATAGTTCTGACAGTTCACAAATAATATGAAACTAATAGAAAATGGCTAATGTATTTAGATCCAATTGTTTTACAAGGCACATGTAGCTCAACAGCATGAGACAGTCTCCTGAGATCAAGGGCAGACTTTTCACTGGCAGGAGATGATTTTGGCAGGAGATTAATTAAGTCTATATAGGATTGATTTCATACAGGTATGAACATGATTCATAGAGGTAAAGTTGTTATGCCTCTAGCAAAAACAATTTTGCACTAGAAAAATAGCAGCTTACTGATAAAATCTTTGCTGTGGAAAATGTATTGCTTTAAATGTATTGCTTTAAAGGCACATTCATATTAACAGCTAACAAGGCTTTCTGTTAGACAAAGAATTTAGTATGTTGATTGTTTGCTTAGAAGTTAAAGACAGTGGCATCTTGCCCTTGTAGAGTCTGTTGGAATCTCCCCAGTCTTGTCAACACATTAATGTTGTTTAGAATAGAAAAAGTGGTCAAAATTTCATCAGCATAAGAGGTAACATTGATACTGATGGCATTGCCTGAGATTTACTGCGGCATTAATATTTTCTATTGTTTTATTCCATGATAATGAAAAGCAACTGTATGTCTCCTTGAGATAAAAGATTATATGGCGTTAGAATTTTCTCACTTAGCTAAAAGCTAATTGTCTTTGCTGCCCTTTCACTTGAGAAGGAAATGCTGGATGCAGTACTTCAGAGAAAGTAGTTGATAAAATCATTAAATCAATGACTAGAATCCAACAACTTTTAAATTAATGAATGGAAGTTGACAGCTCTTACTTTCTGTGTTTTGTATGTGTGTGTGTGTGTTTGTACTACAGGAAGAAAATCAGTGAGTTCATAATCTTCAAGGGGAGCTCTGTCTTCCTTTTTAAGTGTGTATGATGACATGAGCATTAAACAGAACACTACTTTGAGATTAATTTTCTAGATAAGCCATTTTTATATGTTTATGTTTTAATATGCTTATGATGATAGGTTTCGGGGAAATAAGATTGGGTAGTGCATACATTATATGACTTAAAAAGCTACTCAGAAAAGAAGAATGTCAAGGCATGCAGATAATTTTAAAGTATTTACCGGGTGGAAGAAATCATGTTTGGACACGGTTAGTTTCTGAAACTTGGGATCTTGAAGTCTATTTAAAATATAAAATTATATTAATATAAGTTAATTAAAAATTGTGGTTTTTTTTCTTACTTGTTTTCATCAAGTAAATCAAGAAAAATGTGTCTGTTTTTTTAGGATTCTTCAAATGATAACAACACTGTAACAGCTATTAAAGAAATGTAGACATTGATAAATGAAAGATAGAATTATTTTGGATTTGATGGGAATTTCTAATAATTTTCTGAATAATCATTAATTATTTAAATAAGTACAATAACTTTAAATGTAGATTTAAGCTTTGTATTGATATATATATTTGCTATGTAGTTTTGAAGTTATTTTGTCATCCAGAATTTATTTTAGAACCAAGTCATGTCATCAATGACTGAAATTATGTGCTGTCTTTGATCAGACTTTAGTGAAAGGACTTGAATATTTCCAAATCCTGATTCTCCCAGGAATTAAATACAGCTAAGCTAGCATGATCATCTGCTTTCTAAAGATGCCTAAACTAATGCCTAAAAGATGCCTCTACTAAAGATGCCATACTAATGCCTCCGATGAATTGGTGAGGCTGAAGATATTCTAACACTCTTGTCTTTATCTTTTTTGTGTTATGTACAATAAAACGTGTGGCTTTTCAGTTGCTTGAAACAAAACTGAGTTAGCGTGCAATAGACCTTATTAAAATAGAATGACCAGTTTCATGCCTTTGGAAATGTCTTTATAAAGGACATTCAGGACAATAGTGGACAGCATACTTGTGTCATATTTTTATCTGTAATTTAATGTTGTCCTATCTGATGCTTAACGGAAGCTGCATCTTCTCTGAAATGCACTTTAAACTTAGATGTAATGTCTTATTGAACAGGTTAACAGAAAATAATATTTATCTTTTAAATGGCAAAAATATATTCATAATATTTCCTTTAAATTGAATTTCAAAGTGTAGGTGAAATGATGTGGAGCTGAATTAGTAATTGAACATATGAAAGCAACATTAATGAGAAGATTTAGATTGTCAACCATGAAAAAACAGAGCTGCCTCTTCACAAAATGAAGGGTCATTGACTGTATTTCTTGCCAGAGTAATTGTTTTGTTCTGTGAGACAAAACCTTAGATTTATTAATGATTGCATTGATTGCATTTTTAGTGACATTGCCCATGAACATGCCAATAAAGAGGACCCTGCATCTAAATTCCTTTCATATATAAAAACATTTTTCATTAGTTTTATTATCTATGATAAAATACTAATAACTGAACACATATCATAGACCAAGAAAAAGAACAATGCTTTCCACAATTTTGTTTCTCAGGACAAATTCCATGAGCATCCTTAAGATACATGGATGCGTAAAAGCTCTCTCCATCATATCTGAAAATTATGGCAGGCAGGTGCAGTGTGAAAAGGGAATATCTGTGGAAGTATAACCACTAGACAAGGTAAGAGCTACAGATGTGTCTGGACTTCTGTAAGGTTTTTGATACAGTCCCACACAACTTTTTTTGCCTCTAAATTGGAGACATGGATTTGATGCAATGACGCATGGATTTGATGCAATGACGCATGGATTTGATGTTAGATGACTAAGGAATTAGTTGGATGACCACATCCAAAGGGTTATAGTCAATGTCTCAATGTCCAAGTGGAAACCAGTTATGAGTGGTTTTCCTCATGGGTGTGTACTGGGACCAATACTATTTAATACCTTAATGATAGGGATAGTCAGAGTGATTGGACTCTCACCAAGTTTGTAGAGGATAACAAGCTGAGAAGTGCAGTTGATTCACTTGTGGGTAAGGATGTCATCCAGAGGACATTGACAGGCTTGAGATGTAGAGAAGTTCAACAAGGCCAAGTGAAATGTCCTGAACCTGGATCAGGGAAATCCCTGATATTTTATACAGGCTGGGAGAAGAATCGATTGAGAGTAGCCCTGAGGAGAAGGATATTGCAAATGAAAAATTATGTATGAGGTGTAATGTGAACTTGTAGCTCAAAAATCTGATTGTATCCTGGACTGTATCAAAGAAAAGGTGGCCAACAGGTAGAGAGAGTTGATTCTCCCTCTCTTCTCTGCTCTTGCAAGACCCCACCTGGAGTACTGTGCCCTGATCCAGAGCTCTCAGTACAAGAAAGGCATGAACTTGTAAGTGCACATCCAAAGGAGACCCATGAAAATTATCAGAAGGCTAGAACACCAAGTGTTTAGTCCACTTGTAATGTTTTAATGCTGGTTTATTAAGTAGTTAAGCAGTACTTTTGCTCCTCAGAAAATACCATTTCTTAATTAGTAAATTAATGTTTGCAAATTGCTCCCATGATGTATCACTATTTACAACGGGAAAAATTTAGCACGAGATCGGTAATTCCTTATAGACTGGCCATGTTTCTCACAAAGTCACACTCTGTTTCTCTCTCAGTTTAGGTTTTTTTGGTTGTGTAGTTGGAGTTTTTTAACTTTATTAACAGAACAATGATATTGATTACTGTTCTTCACCGAATCAATGTGACTGTTACTATTCATCATAATTAACAGTGCGATAAAAATATCTTTTTCTAACTCATCAGATATTCACTTTGTCACTGTATACATGGATGAAAAGCACTGCCGTATAATCCCAATGTCTTTGACTTGAATAGCTGACATAAGAAGCAATAGTGCATTCAGTAGGGAACATTGTTTTAAATACAATAAAATATATAACATAATAGATATGGAAGAAATTCAGTAGCATAGTACAGAAGTAATTAACTGAAACTGAGACCTGCCATATCTCCAGTGATTCGAGTAGAATCACCCCATTGCTAAGTTTGGCCCATTAACTTCTCTTCTGCATTAACCCATATTCTGCTAAGCACGAATTTGTATGTTCCGTATTCAAATGTTTTATTATCAAGATTAATAGCCGCTCTCCTATTGTTGGCTTAATGGAAAATAAATAAACTTGTTAAAAATAACTAGTTCGACACATTGGATTTTGCTACTAAGGATTGATTTTGAATCCTAATCAAGTTGATTACTTGTTGTACAGGCAAAATACCAGGGATTCCTGGGATTTCAGACAAACCCAGCTAGCTGTCTGCACACTGGCACACCTAGTATCTGCAAATATTAATTGTAGAATATCTTCCTTATCCTAATAAATTACTGTACAAATTTCACTTATAGTGTAACAATTATTGTAGCAATATGACTGGATGGCTCCAAAGGCTTTTGGAAGGTTATGAGATACTTAGTTTTTGACGGTGGTGAACACTAATATTTTCTGACTGAGGATAAGAAAACATCTGATTTTGAACACATGTCCACTTGTACTAAGTGGAGTGATCGAGTTCAGCCTTGTCTTACTGTGACAGGTTAGAACATGTTTGATATTGTTTTCTTTGTCTCTCCCCTCCAACTTTTGTTTCCCGAGCTATAGGGTTAGTCTCAGGGTTTCTTTGTGTTGGTACTCATATATAGGTATTATAAAACATAAGGTTGGAATCTGGAATACTTATGTTTGGTGACAAACAAATTTGATAGAAGCTCTCCATGCAAAAAATTTAAATTTTGCTTTTGATCCACAATTTAAAACTAAATATGCTATTCTTTTTATCCTTATCTGCAGTAGTATCTTCTAGTTGTGTCTGTTCCTCTCTTTCAAAACATAAGCCATTTGCAGAGTGCTTGGTGCCTACTAGCAGTCCTGGTAGTGCTATTCAATACATGCTTATAGTTTGCATACTCAGTCTTCAGCAAGCTGAAACTCCCACTTCTGCTTGCCAAAGAAGGCATAATATCCTAAAAGTAAAGTTGCAAAGTACATATTACATACTGCTTTACCTTAGAAAACAACGCAGGAAATAATGTGTATTGCAAAGTCTGTCTGATACTTTTCATGTTAAAATCTTTTTTTCAGTTGCTTAGAGAAATTAAATAAGCAGTAAACAGATTATTACATTTCTCAGAATTTGGCAAATTATTTCACCAAAGCTCATACTCCCTCTAATGTGAAGCTGAAGATTCACAGAGAAATGGAGAATTTCAGGGATGCAGGAACTGAGCAAAACTTCTCCTCTGTTGATAGAGGATTCAGAACAAGTTCAGGTATACCTTCTGAGTGTGTTGGAGAAGGAACAAACAAAAAAATTTAACTCAAATGTAGGAGTGAGAAGAGATTAAAGTAGTAATGCAGGAGTTAGAAGAAGTGCTTAGAAAAAAAGAAGCCATGCAGAACTATAGGAAAACCATTAGATGCTGTGGGCAGTGAAAGGTTGAGGAGCAAGAAGAGAATACTTAAGATGATGTGAAAGGAAAAAGTAATTGCATGGTTTGATGTACAGAAGTCCAGGACATAGCTGTTTGGGTTGGTATAGCTGTGAAATCCTCTTCTAAAGCATTCCTCTTGTGTCCCCTTGAAGACTGCAAGTTACTCAGAAAGTAATAGTCTTTCAATGCTTAGAGGTATTCAATTTTTGCATTGTGAAAGTCTGTGTTGTTGCACTTAAAATCTTAACCTTGATGACAATACAGACAGGAGTCTGGGTTCTTTTTGGAAATCTGTTGTCAAACTTGAGAAACTGTGTTAAAAATTCTGTCCTAAAAGGCTGCTGACAGGATGAAGTTAAGCACTCTAAAGCTGAGATATAAAGCTATCTGTACATTCTTGCATTGTAACACTTTTTTTATGAAAAGGTATCCTACACTAGGAAGTGTTAGGTAGCTATAGAACAAATATATAAGAGTGTCTTCAGTGTGAAAGCCTCACAGTTTTGATGCTTCATAATCACTCTTCAAGAAAGAACTATTATTTCCATTTTGCAGGTAACACTTTGAAGCATAGAGCCAAGTGCCTTGCCCGAAGATGCACAGTATACCTATGTTAGAGTAGATAATTAAATGTCCCAGAAGAGCCACTGTGCAGATGAACATTCTTCTGATAATATTACACAATGTAGTATTAGGACAGGTTCAGATTGTTACATGCATGCACTTGTGAACATACAGACAGGACCCCAGCTCTTGAAAGTTTTTTGTGCTGTCTGAATGTCCCTAACAAAGATAAAGAAAAAAAAAAATCAAATGTAATGCAGGCATTCCCATTCTGTTTCTGAAGAAAATAATCTCTTGACCTACTGTATGATTTTGAAACTAGTGCTTTTTGAATTATGACCCTGCTTAACTGAAAGTCTCCTATTGAAACCTCTTACACAAATGGTGGTAGATATGAAAAAATATATATGTACGAACATTTTAATCTATTTAGAGGATAAAATAAAAATATGTCTCATGCTAAATCTGCTAGGCAGCTACACAGATCCTTCTTTGTCTCAAAGAGAACAACAACACTTTCTGGACTGCAAAGCTGCAGTAATTTTAGCAGACTTAAATTATAATTTTTCATTTTCATGTTTAAATAATACCCTGAGCTTCGTTGAACCATGTTTTTCATGCAGGGCTTTTTGTTTAGTGAATACTTAAGCATCTTCAAAGTAAAAAAATACAGGAAAACAAATTTTAGTTTAAGCTTTGCTACTGAATACAAAATATGATATTGTCAGTTCTTGTTGCATATAATAGTCTCTTTCTTGTGTCAATAAAACTGTAACACATGAGGAAGGGTTCAGGAAAGAATTCTGATTCACACGAAAGAGATGAAGATTGCTGTATTTCAAACTTGAAGTGGTTCAATATCTGCTCTGATACTTAGCCTACTCCGCCTGGGTGATCTCTCAGTTAATTTTATATTTTTGTAGATAGTGCTCAACTTTGACATAAATGTGGTGGCTGGGCTTCTGCCCTAGATTTGGTCACCTGTGTTTACATGTCTAAAGTGCAGACAGTTGTAGACATATGTGAAGTACGTGTCTAAATTCCTGTCATATTCCAACAGTAATAGTTACTTAATACAATCAGTAAAGTAAATATAAATGTAGACAACTAATTAAGGGTGAGAGGAACAGTTCCCCATAGTGCACCGTTGACTGATTTTCATCCATTAAAAGCAGCTAACCTGCTGAAACTTATACTGCATCTACCTCAACATGGGTGTTTGGATGTAGAGATGAATTCTGCTCAAAGAGATAGTACCGTAGAAGCAAGGGTACCTGTTCTATGCTTCAGTCTGTTGTATGTTGTAGCAATCTTAGCCTTGTGACTGAACCGAAAAATCATAATCAGGGGAGGAAAAATTCCAGATTTTAATCACTTTTCGAAGTTCTACATCTCATGCTACTACTGAAGTATGGAAAGCAAGGCTCTAACAAGTCCAGGCCTAAGGACACCACATTACTTGATGTCAGGATTTCATAGGTCTGTCAGGATTCAGGCCTTGAGAATGAATTCTTTTTCAGACAGTGGCCTCCACTTGGAATGCTGTAGATACCTGTTTCCCCTCTCAAACGTAGTATCTTTCCTTGTCTAGGAAACCAAAATGGCAGCAAACACTTGCACTTTTCGGCCATTTTCAAAATAAACATAGTCAATAGTGATTGTCCTGCTCTATTCTGCAGTGGTGCAGCCCCACCTTGAGTATTGTGTTCGGTTTTGAGCGCCACAGTACTAAAAGGACATTAAACTACTGGAGAGTGTAGAAGAGAAATTGTATGAGGAGCGGCTGAAGTCACTTGATCTGTTAGGCCTGGAGAAGAGGAGACAAAGGGGGACCTCATAGCCATTTAGTGCTTCCTCACAAGCTAAGAAGGAGGAGGTGCTGATCTCTTCTCTCTGGTGTCCAATGATAGGACTCAAAGGAATGGCAGGAAGATGTGCCAGGGGAGGTTTCTCTTGGATGTTAGGAAAAGGTTCTTCATTGAGAGGGTGATGGAGCACTGGAATAGGCTCCCTAGTGGTGCCAAGTCTGACAGTATTCAAGAAGCATTTGGACAATGCCCTCAGAGACACGGTGTGAGCATTAGCATTGTCCTGTGCAAGGATAGGAGTTGGACTTGATGATGCTTTTGGGTCCCTTCCAACTTCGATGATTCTATGATTCTAATATTGGAGCATCATCTATTGCAAAAGACCAAGTCTTTGTTACTAATATTCTGCTTCTTCTCCAAAGGAAAGGAGTGACAGTCTTCTTTGTCAAAGTCGAATTTGTGCATAAGATTTTGTGTGATCTAGCTGATTTCAGTGTAGTTCAGCTAAAGTCATGAACATGAATACAATCAAGTCCCTTTGGTATATAAGTACTAAAAAGTGGGACAGAAAAGGGAGAGGCGAGAACACTCATAAAACCCTTAAATAGATATAAAATGACAACAGACAAATGCCACAAATATGTGAATTCTCCTGAAAATCAGATTACTATGAAAATACTGAAAGACAGGAGATACAGAATGGATAATAATAAAAGAGTATCTGTTATTTCATGTTGAGGAAAAACATATTTTTATTTTACTGGTGTTATTTGACCTTCCAAATATCAGTAGGTAGTTTTCACATAAATCTTCTTAAAAATCTTGTGTAGAGAATAATTTGTTATTTTTTTTTTTACTGATGTTAGATATGAATGTTTTCTTCTAAGTACAAAAATATTGAATATATTTAGTTTCTTAAAGATCACAAAAAAGTAAAAATCTTTGCACAGCAGAGTTACTTGTTCAAGAAGAACAAGTACTCCTTACAGAGGCAACTTTGGAAAAACTCACCAAGTTAATAATAACTCAGAGACTACACAATCATCACAAGCAGCTTCCAAAGGTGTAAACATCACTAGTTGTGGAGTACCTCTATGTTGAGCTTTTTGTTTAAAATATCTTTTTAATAAACTCCTTCATTCCTCACAAAATGATGGAGGCCCAGCGTCTTCAGCTCCCAAAGATAAAATATTCCTCCATCATAGTTACAAGGTAATATATGATTCTATTTTAGATATTATTATCAATATGGACACAGGAGTGAAATTAATTTAAACTATTGAATTGAAGCTATTAAATGGAAACTATTAACTCAAGTTAAGGAGTTTCGATCATCCTATTTATATAACAATGTAAGATCTCATTTTACCTTTCACTTCACTGGAGTACACTAGTGGAGGGTCCCATGTGCCAATATTAGTATGTATCCAGCAGTTATTTCAGACAGTTCAGAATATTTTACCTGTTTCCTGGTCTTTATCTTTCCTCATAAATTGCTCAAGGTATAAAAATTATACTGAGTACTATCCTGTGACATCAGGGTACCTCTGAAGTTAATCTACAGTCACGCCAATATAATTTAGAGTAGAAAACGATTCACTCTGCCCTCATAGATGTTTTAAAAGGTCAGAATTATCCATCTACTTGTAAGAAATGTGGTCATTCTAATTTATGCCCATAAAGGACCTGTAATTTCCATGTTCACAGTCCTATACCATAGAATAAGATTCTCCTAAGTGTTAATTTATTAAGTAAAACTTTATGCCTATATACTGTTTTAGCTAATGACCTTCAGTCTCACACTCAGCATGTTAAATCTGAATTACTATATAGCACGTTCAGTTTTATAGTGATTTATTCCTCAGCCATAGTTTTACCTTCTCTCTGAAGGTAAAACAGCTGTATTCTTATACTTACTCCTTACCATCTCCTTATAAAATGTTATACCTATAGAGAATATAAGACAAGATTTGTTCTAGTGGTGAATGAAAATGGAAATAAAATAAAGTGATCTTATTTAAAGCTCCCATTCTTATTTAGATCACATCTGGGAACGGTTTCCTTAACAGTGCCGATCTCACACAGTAAATGGCTTCCATCTTTATAGCTTTACATACATTAACAACAAAATCCTTTCCTTTTCTTTAAAGAATGTATTATTAGCTAACATTTTCATTTGAGATGCAGCTATATTCTCACAAAATATTATCATTTCCACAGGAGCTACAAACATTTGTATAACATTACTGGACTATTAAAAGCATCACTAGCATCTCCATAGGAATCTTTTCAGTACTGATTCTGGAAAACTCTTATTTCCTACTAGTTTATGTTGAATTACTTTGCTTTTATTTATTAAGTTTCCTGAAGTGAGTGATACTTTTTGATTTATTAACTATATTTCCAAATATGATTTCTTTCTTATCTAGATTTTCCTGTCATGTATATTGAAGTATAAATCAGATTCACTGTGGACATGAATACAGATGAGCATCCTATCATCTTCAATAATGGTCTTTCATCTGTTCTGCAAGTTACTTACGTGGGAGTAAAATGTGTGAGATCCGTCACAAGAGCAGGACATAATTCCTTTCTATTTCTAGAGAACCTAATAGTCTTACAGCTTGCATGAAGGCCACAAATACTTGCAAAATATCTCAGATGGTGAACTCCCTAAAGTTTCCTTGAAATCTCCTAGAGATTTCCTTGAAAATCATAACCTTCATGTCAATGAGCACAAATGATGCCAATATTTAATGAGCTTTCAGTGAGACTATCACCTTGTCAGGTCCAATAAAGTAAATTGATTTTGTTTAAAGAGAATAGCTATATCGTTGCAATCTTGTAGAGAAAAGGATATGCACAGACATAAAAATCTCGTTACTTCAGTTGTTTTTTGTAGGAAAACTCAAAAAAAGCACTCATCCGTGCTACTGTAACGGCTTTGAGAAGGCAAAATTGCTTTATCTATTATTCCTTGGACAGGACCATTAAGTCTAAGCACTACACCATTTCTCTAAGCATTGAGTTCAAGAAGTGTTGTGAAATTTCCATACTATTTCAATATCTCTTTCTACCAATGTTCCTCCCACTAAAAGCAATTGCCTTTTTAACACTCCATGCATGATTTGGAATACCATCTATGTTGGAGCAACAGCAGTAAGATCTTTAACAATCTGTGCAGACAATTTAGTAATATGTGGTATCATAATCCAAGACACAACAATTTAGAAATATCTTGTCATTTAGATAATGTAAAAGATGTCCTTGATCTATATTCAAATAAGATAATGTATACATTTTCCATAAGGTGTGAAATGGCACTTCAAATTGCTATATGTTAATTTTAAAGTTATGAATTAATTTTAGATTATTCCATTAAAAATAATTTCCCTGAAAATTTCAGCCACATTCCTTTTATCTGCATATAAATGGTCAAACTTTTAAAAGCATTCTTCAAAATTCACCTTATTTGTGCGAAAAACACTTTGTGAAGTATCCTTCTGAAAAATGAAACTTAAATTACCTGTCTACAAAATCAGATTGAATTGTTTTGATCATGATAGCAAATAGACAGCAACAAACATGCCTCAGAAATCTCCTCACACCATGTTAAGAGATAAAGTTTGTACATGCTTAGATTGCTTCTATGAAGGTGAAATATTTTGAGGGCATGAAAATAGTCAATCTCAAGGGTTAATTAAAACCAATTAGGTATTAAAAATTATTAAAAATAATTTATCAAAAATATCATTAACAACTTTGAAAGTTATATAAACATAAAATATTTTCAACCTCTTTAAAAATGCTATGTCCGACATAATTTTTAGGAGCATTCTTAATAAAGCATTTTGTTTCGATACGTGTCGTAAACATCAGTCAGCCCCTACCTGAATAATGATTCACATTTAGTTACCTATATCTATATTCTAAGATTACTTCCAATATTTGAAAACAGATGTTCTTTTTTTTTTATACACGTGCCATGTGTTCTGCCAGTACCATCTACCATAATACAGTTTCTGTAATCTTTATGTGTTTTGATCATCTAGACTGCATTTCTGGAAGGTAGTCTTATTCATTATGTGTCAGTTTAAACATACCTGAAGCAAAAACACAAGACTCTAAGATCTTGATCTACCTTACAGAAACTAAGTCAATACAGAATACCAGAAATGTCAATTTCCTATCTAATCAGTGAGCGAAGACAAAAGAATTATTTGGTTTTTATGTTAATCACATTATGGAAATATCTTATTAATGAACTACTCAGGAGGACCTAAAGCCTGAGTATGCTGCTCAGGCAAGGACTCCAAAAAAATTACAAAACAGTTGCACTGCTTATGCCTGTTCCCTCTTTTATCAACCTTACAAGACATACACTGTCAGCTGTAAAAATCTGATCCTTAATTGTTTCTATAGAAATTAAGATCCATAGATGTAGTCTGATACATCTGTGTCCTCAGAAGTTTAAGGAATTAGAAATAGACCATGTTTTGTTTTTTAAATTTTGCTAGGATGGTTCTGTTTGCTGATGTTTTGGCTGTCACCAGTCTTTGGTTAAGTACACTTGAAATATTAATAGTCCTCTTCAGTCTCACTGTATTCTATATTTAAATAGGACTTTCAAGAATTTGCTGGAAATCACTGAAGAGACTTATCCTCCATAGAGCAGTACAAGCGTATTGGTGAAGATTTTTATCTAGATTTGAGAAACTAGAGCTCTGTTCTCTACCTTAGGAATAATTAAAATCTGGAGCTTTAGTACATCTTCTACAGTACAAATAAATGCCTTATTTACAGAGACACTTTATTGTGAATCTCTAAGGTGAAATCTTTTCCTCTTTATGTATACATTCATTGGATCTTGAATAGTTGGAATAATTCTTTGATGTAAACAGTTGTTGTTGCATACAACAAAGTAGCCTTCCTCTTTTGTTCAAGTGATAATTGTTGATAAAACAGTAGATTAACTGTAGCAGGAGAGGTTATTAAAGATTCATTCAGTACTACAACAGTTAAAATAATCAGTTGGGAAGTGAAACACTGATGTTTAATTCCTGATGGAACCATGAAATCTGAGGTGATATCATCTATGATCTGACAAAATGGGAGGAAAAGAGAACTAGGACAGGATATTGCATATGTTAGACTATTTCAACAGTGTCAACAATCATTTTCCGTTGTACAATGTGTCTCATGATGACATGGAAATTGCTGAAGAAAATCAGGAAAATATTGTACAGTGCATTGTAATAACTGAATATGCTTAGAGGAAGAAGGATTTGGTATATCTGTTAGGAAATTAGAGATTATTGTGATGGGAGTATTCAGTGGACTTACAAATCAGGCCAATATTAAGTTTTAAAGAAAATTTTAAAGTGAAATTTACTAAATTAATTACTCAATGACACTTTGTCAATGAACAGTTAGTTCTTACACATTGTTTATTGTGTAAATAATTATGTGCAGAAAAAATTATACTTAATATATTCATCTTAAATTACTTATACAATACCATGGGTCATACTGGAAACCTGAATTATATTTTTTTTCACTAGAGTTCCATAAAAGTAAAGCAAATTAGGTAAAATTGCATATTACACAGAGTAACAATGTCATCTGTTTTCTAGAAGGAACTGGCCATTTGAGAAAAATTACTCAAAAACCACTATGAAAAGGACAACAATTTCAGAGTAGTAAGTATTGAAATTTATAAGAAATTACTTTGTTGCAATTGTTTTTTAAGTTATTTTTCATGACAGATCACGATAATTGATATGAGTGTTTTAACAAGACATCTGTATTTTTTATGGCAATAAAAGAGGAATACTATAAACATTATTTGATTCTTTCAGTTATGAAAATCATAAATTGAAAACAATTCCATTGTAATATGTAGTTGTGTTCCATTAAACTATCTGCAGGTCAAATTATGTAATGTTATTTTGAAGAATATATCTTTTATAATTCATATTTTGTGCTGAATGCTTACTGTATCTGACCTTGAAGCATCAGAACAGAGAAATTAAGTCAGTGAGAGATAAAGTGGTGGACAGGAGAATGCTAGAAGAATTAGGAATGGCAAAGAAAAAGGAACTATTAGTAGTCTTGTAAGCATATGCTGGGTAGGTGGTGTGGTTTGGGATTTTTCCGAGGAATTTTTCTTCCTCTTGCCAATAAAGGGAATTTCAGCAGACGCGAGGAGGAATGGGGAGAGGACGTTTCCGGCGAAACTGGGACAGAGGTCATGCCCAGACATCCGTTTTCCTCTCGGACGGCAGTGGCGGCAACGGCGACGGCAGTGGTGGCAACGCCAAGTGGTGGCGGCAGCAGTCTCTGAATGCATACGTTTTGCAGTCTCTGAAGGAAAGATCATGGGTCATCTGAATCTTCCACAACTCCGGCAGAACTCGCACTAAGTTTCCATCTCCCTTCCCCAGCCCAGAAAAACATACCATATTTCCTTAAAAAATATGGTATTTGTCATAAAATGCGTTCCAAATAATTGACAGGAACCAGTTCAATTAAAGCCAATCAAATTTATTCAGGAAGCAGGCAATAAACAAAACAGCACTGGGCGGCCGGGGAGTCTTCGCTCCGCCAACGACCGCACTCTCTTTTTCTTCTTCCTTTTAATAGCGTTGTCGTGGGTCTGGTAGTCCACTGTCTCAATGCCACGTTGCGTTGTGGGGTAAATTTCCATTATTCAGCGGTTCTGGCTGAGTAACTTGAACCCTATAGTTAAACCTTTCCTCATTTTACATATTCTTTAGGCCCCAGGCTCTTCTTTATTTATGCTAAGCAAGTTAGTTGGGCCTCCGGCTCCTTCTTTACTTATGCTAAGCAGTTTATGCTAAAACGGTTTACACTAAATGGTTTAATGAACAAACCTTTATCTTTCACAATCCCCCCTTTTTCTTTTTCCTGCATTTTGTTCAGTAAACCGTTGCAGTTCTTGGTGACTTAATACAAAAGCATCACTCACTACTTCTTCCTCTCCTGCAATAGGTTCATACTTAGCGCGGATAAGCATTAAATGTGCAGCTTCTAATCGATTCTTTACAATGCTTATTAATTTGTTAAAAATATATAGCCCAAATGTAAGCCCAGCGATTAAAAGTAATATCGGCCCGGCTATAGTGGAGAGTAATGTAGTTAACTAAGGGGAGTAATTGAACCATTTTTCATACCAACCTTGTTGTGCCTCTCTTTTTTTTTTTTTCTTTTTCGCTTGAGTCCCTCCCTTACCTTTGCCATACTGTCTCGTACTGGCCCAGTGCGATCTATGTAGACACAACATTCTTCTCCTAAGGCCGCGCACAGCCCTCCCCTATTAGTGCCTGTTTCCCAGTATCTCATACCCCACGTTCTCCCTATTAACCATCCTGGGTTGTTTGGCTGGGATATATTTACATATATAAACTGGCAATTTCCATAAGAAGGTTGGGGTTTTATCCCTCCACGGGGGGCTAAAATTATACCGCTGCTGGAGTCTGGTTTAGGTGGAGTGCATCCACTTGGGCCCCAGCCTACTTCGAGGAATTTATCAGGTCCTGCCCCTGGCTTCCAGGCGGATGCAATGGTTTCGCAACCCCAATATGAACAATAATACTGATTAGGACTATTACAATAACTTCGCCCTGGGTTGGAGGCTGGGCAAAAAATAAAATCCTTTTGCGTTGGCTAGATTTGCATTTTTGCAAAAATTTATGTACACAATCTGACACAAGGTAGGTGTAAAACTGGGAGCTCCAGGAGTGGTAATAGTCTGGATTATGTGTTGATCTTCCCACCTAATCAGACTCCATTTAAATGGTTGGTGGGGGCTTCCTTCAATCTGACTACACCACATTCCCAAGATGTATAGTATCATGGTTAGTCTAGAGCGACGTGTCTTTTGCCTCGGTTGCCAGTTTACAAAATTTATTCCCGGATTAGGGTTAGCGTTGGACAGTGCATAACTCTGTCCCCAGAATTTTTCCCTCCACTGGTTCTTACTTCTCTGCCTCCGCTCGGCAACTCGAGTGCTGTGAGCCCCGGGGATATTCATCTTCTCGGCAGCAAGAGTACTCTTCAGGAGGCTCCAGTTATTTCGTGTTCCCTATCCTGGAAGGTTCACCACGGCAACTTAAAGTCTTTCTTTCTTCTCGAGGCAAAAACTCCTGCCACTCTTTGACTGACTTCTTCCCATGAATCTTTAACACATTTGCTAATAGCTCTTTCCCAGTGAACAGTACTAAATTCTCGATGTATAGGAAGGTACAGTTCCCAACCACAAAACAGTTTTTCTACGTTTGCCTTATACCATTGGCCATGACCTCCCCAAAACGCCTACAGTCACTACAACAAGGTTGTCTTCTTGTTGCAATACAAGCCCAAGTATCTTCACATCTGACACATCTACAAATGACCCAGCACTCGTGATCTTCCCATGGATGCTTTATACAGGGTATCCCAGTTCCCCAAAAGGGTCCCTCTCAAGGTAAAAGTCTCTTGTTAATGATATCTGGTGTTACTTTGCAACAGTGTGCAACGAGTCTTCCATCTGACGACTTGTACAGTCCTGCACCTCCTGTTTGATTCAGTATTCTACTCAGGTACCAGGGCGTGAACGAAGCCCTTCTCAATGTCTCTCCGGGGGTAACCTGGAACCATTTATATAAACTTTGTTTAATTTCTCTTGGGGAGTTTGTCATCCAGTCTTGGAGTTGCAGTTCGTTTTATTGTCAGCTTCAGTTCTCCTGGGGAACTCGCAGCTGCCCAAGGTGGATCTGATACTGGTCCTTTTACTCGACTTGCATGAGTCCAACCGCGCTCTGCTGTCTGGACGGCTGTTTCTGTGGTAAGTAAGACAAGATATGGTCCCTCCCAATGAGGCGTTAAAGGTGTTTCCTTCCATGATTTTATGAAAACTTTATCCCCAGGTTTCATCATATGTATTCTCATATCTAGAGGGGGCCTCTGAACCAGTAAAACCTTTTTTCTCAATTCCTCTTGCCTACTCATCAATTGGGTCAAGTATGGTGTCAAGTGGGAATCTTGTAGTTGAGGATGTTCATTAGGAGTCTCCATATCATAGGGCATCCCGTACAACATCTCGAAAGGGGAAAGCCCTGTGTCTGCCCGGGGCTGAGTTCTTATGTTTAACAGGGCTAGGGGAAGACATTTTATCCATGACATTTTGTTTCATACATCAACTTAGTCAACTGTTCTTTTATCTTCCCATTCATTCTCTCGACCCTGCCCAAGCTTTGGGGGTGCCAAGGAGTGTGGTATTGCCACTTGGTACCTAAAGCTGAAAATATATCCCGAATTACCCTAGACGTGAAGTGGGGTCCTCTGTTAGAATCAATTACCTTCACCACTCCATATCTAGGCACAATTTCTTCTAAAAAGATTTTTACCAGTACTTGAGTTGTGGCCCAGGCCGTGGGGAATGCTTCTACAAAATGGGTTAAATGATCTACTAGCACAAGAAGATATTTATATCTCGCAACCTTGGGTAATTCAGTAAAATCCAATTGGATGTGTGAAAAAGGTCAATGTGCTAACTCTCTCCTAACTCATAACGTTGCAATATTTGTTCCAAAGCTTGCCCAAATAAATTGGGTGATTCTGTGAACTCTTGTGGGAGCACCGTCCATCTTAATTGCTGTTTTCTGTGAGTATCCCGATCCTCCCATTCAAATGCAAAATAATCTCGACAATCTGCCCTAAGGGGGCAAGCCCAAAAGGCATCTTTTAAATCTATGACACTATACCACTGATCATCCGGTCCTAATTGGCTCAATAGTGTGTGTGGATTAGCCACTACAGGGAATCTGGCCACCGTCCTCTTGTTAATTTCTCTCAAATCATGCACTGGACGATACTTCCCATCTGATTTCTTTACAGGTAGGATGGGTGTGTTATATGGGGACATAAAGGGTTCTAACAATCCCTGCTTAATCAGCCTGTCGATCTCAGGTTTCAATCCCCGTCTTCCTTCTTCAGATAAGGGATATTGTTTTATCCGAACTGGTATTTCCGGATTTCGTACAGTGATTGCAAACGGGTCAATGTCCAATTTCCCGACAGTTTCCGGAGTATACCATACTTCTAGGTTTATTTCCCTCTCATCTACGGCCCTCAAGGGGCATAATTTAATATGTATCTGGTCCTTTGTTGTCTCTAAACTAATTCCCAGTTCTATCATTAAATCTCTTCCCAAGAGGTTATAATCTGCCTCTGGTACTAACAATAAAGATCCCACCGCCATTTTAGAGTCTGTTTCCAATAACACATTTTTAATTACGGGAACCTCAAAAGGTTCACCCTTAGCTCCAATCACTTGTACTTTATCTGAGGATGGTTTGCATCCTGGAGGTAACCTCTGGACGGTAGATCTTTCCGCTCCTGAGTCCACTAGGAACTCAACTACTTGTTGCTGGGGACCCAACTTTAATTTTATCAAGGGCTCTGTAAAGTTCCTGGTTCCCAGCAAACAGAGCTCCTGACCCCTCTAATCCTCCTTAAATATCCTCTCATCGTTCATTCGTTGCCGACATTCCTTTCTCATGTGTCCTGGCTTTCCGCAATAAAAACACGTCCATCCCTTTCCTTCCACCGATTTTTCTTGTCCCCTGTTCCCCATGTCCCAGCGGGAAGAGATGTTTCCTCTCCGGGGTGGGATTGCCTTCTGTCCTTCTCGCACCGCAGCTACCATCATTCTCACTTGCCTTTTATATGTTTCTTCCTCCCTTCTAACATATACCTTTTGGGCTTGCCTCAGAAGTTCATCTAGTCCACGATCTTGCCAATCTTCAATTTTTTCTAATTTCCTTCGGATGTCTTACCATGATTTAGCCACAAACTGCGTTTTCAATAGAGCCTCTCCCCCAGGGGTATTGGGGTCTATTCCTGAATACAACTGCAAGTTCTTTCTCAGCCTTTCTAACCATTCTGTAGGTGTTTCATCCTTTTTCTGCTGCTCATTAAGGGCCTTACTGATGTTCTGCCCTCTGGGAACTGATTCCCTAATTCCCTGGATTGTAATATTTCTCAGATCTTGCATTTCAATCCAATGTACTGGATTCTGGTTATCTCAATTAGGCCTTTGTAATGGCCATTTAACATCTGCTGGCGGTCCTTGTTGGTGCTGCTGATCCCATAATCTTATTCCAGTCCACCTTATCATTCCTCTTTCTTCTACAGTAAACAATATTCCCATAATGGACTGGATCTCATCCCATGTATAAATGTTGGGGCCGAGGAACTGATCCAGCCTCTCAGCGACCCCTAGGGGATCACCTAGCAGGCTCCCCATTTCCTTTTTAAATTCTCGCACGTCCCCTGAGTTAAGAGGGACGGCGACATATCCTACCCCAGGAGTGGGACCTCCCATTGCCACCTCTCTTAGCAGATATAGTTGCGGAGGTTCCTGCATTTTTCTTGTTTGACTTCTAGTAATTCTTTTTTCGCATTCCATATTTTCTGGGGGCTGATCGGATTCTAGGGGAAGTTCGGGGGCTGTAGCCTCCGGGACTGGATCCGGGGGCGGTATAGGAGGGATATTGGGTGCGGGTGGGACATAAAGGGGGGGTGATACAGGTATTTTCTCCTCTTTCTGTTTTCTTCGTTTTAGTTCTCCCTTTTCCCTTAAGGGGAACAACCCAGTTCTAGTTTCGGCTACTATCCAGAGAGCCGCATACTCACTTTCCTCCAATTTAAACGGTTCTTTCGAGTTAACATATATATTTAATGCCTGACAAATCCAATCCTCAAATGAGCCAAAAACTGGCCAGTACAAATGATCTCCTCTGATTTGTTTACCTCCCCAGACTTCCATACAATAGTGTATCATTTTTACTTTACTTTTTCCTCTTCTTGAGGGGTAATCATCCCAATAGGTTATCATTAACCCTAAGCGGCTGTCTGGGGGGATCTTGGGGAGACTCACCTTCTCCTCCCCCTCCCATGGGACCAAAGGGCTTGCTTTTCCTTTGTCCCATCTTCCGAGGTGCCTTCAATCACACACACACATGCTTCCCCCCGCTCGTGGCCCAGTCCCTCGCGGGATTTGGGAACCACACTACTAGGGGGTCCACACTCGCTTCGTCCGCAATTGGACGTCTCACACGGCACACCTCAGGATACCCAATCCCAACTGAACGGATAACAGGCCTATACTCACGCGTCTCATGCGTCTTCATTTGGAGGTTCCTTGAGGGGTCCAACTGAACGGATAACAGGTCTCTACTTATGCATCCCAAGCGTCTTCGTTCGGGGCTTCGTGCACAAAGATTACGGGATTCCCGGAGTTCTTTTGTTTATTGCCCAAATTTAGGTTCGTCGGGTCGAGGGCTGGATGGGTCCGTCCGAGTAAGGACCGCTTCACAGCGGGGCGCCCCCCTTTACCCGGGATCCACTCCAGGTAGCCTCGATCTGAGTCACGGCACCAATTTGTCATAAAATGCGTTCCAAATAATTGACAGGAACCAGTTCAATTAAAGCCAATCAAATTTTTTCAGCAAGCAGGCAATAAACAAAACAGCACTGGGCAGCCGGGGAGTCCGCTCCGCCAACGACCGCACCCTCTTCTTTTTCTTCTTCCTTTTTATAGCATTGTCTTGGGTCTGTTAGTCCACTGTCTCAATGCCATGTTGCGTTGTGGGGTAAATTTCCATTATTCAGCGGTTCTGGGTGCTCATCCGGCTGAGTAACTTGAACCCTATAGTTAAACCTTTCCTCATTTTACACATTCTTTAGGCCCCAGGCTCTTCTTTACTTATGCTAAGCAGTTTATGCTAAAACGGTTTATGCTAAACGGTTTAATGAACAAACCTTTATCTTTCACAGTTTCACAACATTTTTTACCAGAAAAGCTGAAATAGCACTTTAATTGTGGATAATGTAGAATTTTAATTAGCATCGCAAAGTATGTCTTTTCAATATTTAAGCACTTCAGTGTTTACACACTAGAAACAAATTAGCAATTTTGATCTGTGATAATGATAAAGTGAAGGATGTATTTTCCTGTTTATTCACTTCCTTTTGAAGAAATTCATGTGGAAAACTGAAAAAGATTGTTTTCCCTTCCCCAGAAAAATTTCCCTTATGGAGAGGAAAATTTGCTTGGTGCTTAGCCACTATCTATGAATCTTTGGTTCAATTTCTTTCCCTGAAACAATCTTCCTGTGAGATTTTGGATATGTCATATAAAGATAGCTCAAAATATCTTCTAGTCGCATCCCATTTGATGGAACAGGACCTACTCCACATTCAATGTAAACATGAATTACAAAAGACATGTTTCCATCTCCTTCCCCCGCCCTTCCCCTGGTCCTGGGTGGGGGGTGGGGCGGGAGGGGCGCGCCTCCCTTTGCAGGGCAGTTGACTGATTGCCATCTTTTAAAGAGACCTGCATCTCAAGATTTTGTGTACAGGACTCAATCTATTTTTAAGACTTTAAGGTTTTAGTTGTGATTAGTGTTGATTCTGTTCTGTATACACTTATATTTGTAGATAAGAACTGTTATCTTTTCTATACAATTTTGTTGTTGTTTCTGATTAAAGATCTTTAATATCTGATAACATATCTTGGTTTTCATCTAAACTAAGACATTTAATTGGCACCCAACATGGGGCTGAGAGCAAAGAAGGATAACAGTTCTGGTATCATGATGTTTGTTGTGAGTTTAGAGTTCATATGGACCATACTGTACTACATATTTGCTTTCTGTTGATACAGAACTGTGCCAAAAGGTCTGGGCGGCTTAATTCATCTGAGTGCAGCGGTCAGTAAAACTCACATAGCTGTGATCATTATTGAGTTCTTATTTTGGATCAATAGTGTTATGGATTCAGTGTCTATGGGTTTCATTTGGAATGTGTTCTTAAGGTTGTACTCCTGCACCAGCCCAAGCTGTTACCTCTGGGGACACAGTGATAATGTTACCTGCCCTCAGGGAGGGACACAGGAGAGTGTTTCATTTCAACCTTTTATTCAGTCACCTTTTAGGTTTGCTACAGCATGTTTTGGGAAACTTAACCTCTTGCTAGATTCCAGGAATATCCTACCTTTGGTGAATTGTCTGCAAATTGGTTTAATTATGGTCTGTCTTATGTATGAAGCCAGGAATAGGGGTGGTCAGGAATGCAACCAGAAGCAAGGAAAGAAAAAAAAATAAGAGAGAGAGTAAGACTCCTGATGGTAAGGTAGCTCAAGACGTGGCTAAACCAGAGGAACAGTCTGAGCCAATGAAAGTTGCCCCTATCCAGAAAAGGAAACACAAGTCCAAATCGATTCATCCAGTTGATAATGATGGGGAAGCAAAGGCGGGTCCTTCACATGCTGCAGATTACTGAATGGCTCTCATATGTCAACCTTCACAGCTTGCGAAAGGACGTTACTGAACAGGTAGATGAGCCTATCCTGACTTGGATGATCTGAGTTTGGGATCTTATGGGTGAAAGTTTGCAACTCGATGGTTCTGAAGCCAAGTATTTAAAGGCTCTGGCTCGAGATACAGGTATTGAACAGGCATTTGTGAAGGAATCAAGACCCCTTTCATTCTGGGCATGAGTTCTAGGCAGTGTGAGAGAGAGGTTCCCTCACAAAGATATCCTACAGGCACATCATCTTAAGACACCTTGGAAGACCGTGGAAGATGCAATTTTACGCCTCAGGGAAATGGCACTGCTAGAACTACTTTATGGAATGGATGGGCAGCCCCTCAGTGACCCAGACAAGGTTAGATGCACAGCAGAAATGTGGTGGAAGCTTTCATGCGGTGCACCAGGTGCATTCTCCCATTATGTGGCTTCCATGTATTCGGAAGCAGACCAAGATTTGGTGGGCATCGTAGCAGATAAACTCAGGACATACACGAAAATGGTCCACGGCCCCATGCAGGAACGTAACGGTGCAGTAGAAACAGCACTTGAGAGGATGGACAAGAGGATGGACAAGCAGCAAAAAGAGATCATGGAAACTCTCCAAATCTTCAAGTGACACCAGTGCGAATGAAGGCCTCTGGGTCCAGAGCTGGATGCCTCCCAGCTAGGGGAAGAAGACAGACTTCACGGACCGATCTATGGTATTTCTTGGTTGACCATGCAGAAGATATGAGATGGTGGGACAGGAAACCTACCCATGCCCTAGCAGCCCAGGTACAAGAACTGAAGGAGAACGAGAAAAAAATCAGCAAAGTAAGTGCAGTCCCAATCTCCCAAGACTGTGTGGATCCGGTGGCCTGGTACATTAGACACACAAAAATACAAGGCTTTAGTTGACACTGGCGCCCAATGTACGCTAATGCCATCAGGACATATGGGCCCTGAAACTGTTGCCATTTCTGGGGTGACTGCGGTATCCCATGAGCTGACTCTGCTGGAAGCTGAAGTGAGCTTGACTGGGAAAGACTGGCAAAACCAGCCCATTGTTACTGGTCTGACCGCCCCATGTATCCTGGGAATTGATTACCTCAGAAATGGATATTTCAAGGACCCAAAGGGACATAGATGGGCTTTTGGAATAGCTGGTGTAGAGACAGAAGAGATTAAACAGCTAAAGTCATTGCCGGGTCTCTCAGAGAATCTTGCTGTCGGATTGTTGAAGGTTGAGGAACAACGGGTGCCAATTGCCACCACAACAGTGCATCATCAACAATACCGAACGAACCGTGGCTCTGTGTTTCCCATCCATAAGATAATCCAAGAACTGGAGAGCCAAGAGGTGATCAGTAAGACTCACTCACCCTTCAACAGCTCCATTTGGCCTTGCATAAGTCTGATGGAGAAAGGTGATTGACTGTGGACTATCGTGGCTTGAATGAGGTTACCCCACTGCTGAGCGCCGCTGTGCCAGACATGTTGGAACTCCAGTATGAACTGGAATCCAAGGCAGCGAAGTGGTACACCACTGTTGACATTGCTGATGCGTTCTTCTCCATTCCCCTAGCTGCAGTGTGCAGGCCGCTGTTCGCCTTCACCTGGAGGGGCATGCAATACACCTGGAACCGACTGCCCCAGGGGTGGAAACATAGTCCCACCATCTGTCACGGACTAATTCACGAAGCACTAGAGAAGGGTGAGGCTCCAGAACAGTATCACAGTATCACAGTATCATAAGGTTGGAAAAAACCTTTGAGATCATCGAGTACCACCTATGACCCAACACCTACACTTACTCCTACTTCTCAACTACACCATGGCACTAAAAGCCTCATCCAATCCCTCCTTCAATACCTCCAGGGATGGTGACTCCACCACCTCCCCAGGCAGCGCATTCCAATGGCCAGTCACCCTCTCAGTAAAGAACTTTTTCCTAATGTCGAGCCTAAACCTCCCCTGGCGAAGCTTGAGACCATGTTCTGTCGCTGGTCACCTGAGAGAAGAGACCAACCACCGCCTGACTACAACCTCCTTTTAGGTAGCTGTAGAGAGCAATAAGGTCTCCCCGGAGCCTCCTCTTCTTCAGGCTAAACAGCTCCCTCAGTCGCTCTTCTTCATAGGGCTTGTGCTCCAGCCCCTTCACCATCTTTGTTGGTCTCCTCTGGACGCATTCCAGCATCTCAACATCTTTCTTAAACTGAGGGGCCCAGAACTGGAGACAGTACTCGAGGTGTGGCCTAACCAGTGCCGAGTATAAGGGAATGATAACCTCTCTAGTCCTGCTGGCCACACTATTCCTGATGCAGGCCAAGATGCCATTGGCCTTATTGGCCACTTGGGCACACTGCTGGCTCATGTTGAGTTTCCTGTCCACCAGCACTCCCAAGTCTCTTTCTGCCTGATTGCTCTCCAGCCACTCTGTCCCCAGCCTAGAGCTCTGCATGGGGTTGTTGTGTCCAAAGTGTAGAACTCAGCATTTGGATTTGTTAAACCTATTGGAGTCAGCCCATCTCTCCAGCTTTTCAAGGTCCCTCTATAGGGCCCTCCTACCCTCTCGCAGGTCGACACTTCCTCCCAGTTTGGTGTCATCTGCAAACTTGCTGATGAAGCACGCAATCCCCTCATCCAGATCATCAATTACGATATTAAACAGGACTGGGCCCAACACCGATCCCTGGGGAACACCACTTCTAACCGGCCGTCAACTGGATGGGACACCATTCACTACCACTCTTTGGGCTCGGCCATCCAACCAATTCCTAACTCAGCACAGAACATTCCCATCCAAGCCACGGGCTGCCAGCTTCTCAAGTAGTCTGTTGAGGAAGACAGTGTCAAAGGCCTTGCTGAAGTCCAGGAACACTACATCTGCAGTACATGGATGACATCGTCATGTGGGTGGGAGATACAGCAGAAGAGGTTTTTGAGAAAGGAAAGAAAATCATCCAGATTCTCTTGGAAGCTGGTTTTGCTATCAAACAGAGTAAAGTTAAGGGACCTGCCCAAGAAATCGAGTTCCTGGGGGTGAAATGGCAAGATGGACGTTGCCAGATTCCGATAGAGGTTATCAACAAGATCACAGCAATGTCCCCACCAACTAGCAAGAAGGAAACACAAGCATTCTTGGGTGCCATAGGTTTCTGGAGGATGCAGATCACAGAATACAGTCAGATTGTAAGCCCTCTCTATTTTGTAAGCCATAAGAAGGATGATTTCCACTGGGGCCCTGAAAAACAGCAAGCTTTTGAGCAGATTAAGTGGGAGATTGTTCATGCTGTAGCCCTGGGACTGGTCAGGACAGGACCAGACGTGAAGAACATGCTCTACTCTGCAGCTGGGTATAGCGGTCTTTCATGGAGTCTTTGGCAGAAAATGCCTGGTGAGACTCAAGGTTGACCGCTAGGATTCTGGAGTCAAGGCTGCAGGGGATCTGAAGCCAAATACACCCCGAAAGAGAAATAAATCTGAGCTGCTTATGAAGGAGTTCAAGCTGCCTCAGAAGTGATTGGAACAGAAACTCAGCTCCTCCTGGTACCCCGATTACCAGTGTTAAAGTGGATGTTCAGTGGACAGACAACCCCCACACATCATGCTACTGATGCTACCTGGAGCAAATGGGCTGCCATGATCACACAACATGCCCGTATTGGGAAACTAAATCACCCTGGGATCCTGGAGACCATCACAAACTAGCCTGAAGGTGAGAACTTTGGTTTAGCAGATGAAGAGAAAGAAGAGTAGCTAACACGTGCAGAAGAATACACGATACAATCAATTGCAGAAAGAAGGAATACGCTATGTGCTTTTTATGGATGGTTTCTGTCTCAGCAGCCATGTGGAAGCCCCATACGACAAGTTGTGGAAAGTATTGAGGCTGAAGGAGGGTCAAGTCAATTCGCGGAGCTTAAACTCTCCAACTGGCTCTGAACATTGCCAAACAAGAGAAGTGGCCAAGGCCTTACCTCTATACTGATTCATGGATGGTGGCCAATGCACTGTGGGGATGGTTAGATTGATGGAAGAACACCAAGTGGAAACATAGAGGGAAATTCATTTGGGCTTCGGATATATGGCAAGATATCGCTGCCCAAGCGGAGAAGTTGATTGTGACAGTCTGCCATGTGGATGCACATGTGCCCAAGAATCAAGACAACGATGAACATAACAACGAAGAGGCAGTCCAAGCTGCACAAGTCAGGGTGTCACAGATATAGCTGGATTTGCAGCATAAAGGAGAGTTGTTCCTGGCTCGATGGGCCCATGATGCCTCAGGCCATCAGAGCAGAGATGCCACCTATAGATGGGCACGAGACCGAGGGGTGGATTTAACCATGGACACTATCTCTCAGGTTATCCATGACGGCGAGATATGTGGTGCCATCAAACAGGCTAAGAGAGCTAAACCCTTATGGTATGGTGAACGCTGGGATAAGTATAAATATGGAGAGGCCTGGCAGGATGATTATATCACCCTGCTGCAGACCCACCAAAGTAAGTGTTATGTGCTCGCCATGGTGGAAGCAAATACTGGATGGCTGGAGACATACCGAGTGCCTCACGCCACTGCCCGGAACACCATCCTAGGCCTCAAAAAGCACGTTCTGTGGTAACATGACACCCCAGAGCGAATCAAATCAGACAATGGAACTCATTTTAAGAACAGTTTAGATGCCACCTGGGCAAAAGAGCACAACATTGAGTGGATATACCATATCCCCTACCACGCACCAGCTGCTGGGAAGGTTGACCGGTATAATGGATTGTTAAAAACCACTTTGAGGGTATTAGGTGGAGGGACTTTTAAACACTGGGATCAGCATCTAGCAAAGGCTACATGGCTGGTCAATACTAGAGGCTCTGTCAATCGAGCCAGCCCTGCCCAGTCAGAAT
The DNA here is from genome assembly GCA_033558235.1 of Neomorphus geoffroyi. Classification (NCBI taxonomy): domain Eukaryota; kingdom Metazoa; phylum Chordata; class Aves; order Cuculiformes; family Neomorphidae; genus Neomorphus; species Neomorphus geoffroyi. Next base: position 511,091 of record JAUMJM010000099.1, read on the forward strand.
TCCTTCATACTATAGATGGAGATAAAGTCTCTGTGATACACCTGAGAGGTATGTTAAGGAAAGCCGTCTGGGTGAAGCCTGTCTTGAGCAAAGGCAAGCCCATTCGTGGGATTGTCTTTGCTCAAGGATCTGGTTGCACCTGGTGGGTAATGCAAAAGGATGGAGAAACACGATGTATACCTCAAGGAGACCTTATTTTTTGATGAGTTATAAACATGTATTGAAATCTATATGATTATATGTTTAAATTTGATATGAGTTATAGGCATGGAAGAAAAAATTTGGGGTAGATAATATTATAGTTTCAGGTTGTTTTTCTTTATTGGGGAATTTTTTCTTCCTTTGCTGGCAGCGGCAGGGGGGAGGCGGGTCCATTTCCGGGGAGAGCGGGGCAGAGGTTGTGTCCCGTTTGCCTGGACATTCCTTTGGCTGACTATTTTCCTGTCTCCTTCCTTTTCGCCGTCTTGCTGCATAGAGAATAGTCACGCTTTGCTATCTCTGCTTGCATTGCTATATTCTATCTGCCTGTATTTTTCTTTCTGTGTGTGTGTGTGTGTGTGAGTGTGATCGATAGTCATCTGGATCAACGCGGAGGAGGGGCTGCCCAGAGCGGAGCTATGGCTTAGGAGAAGTTGGGCGCCCCACCCCAGGACTGCCAGGAATGGAGTTGCAGCTTAAAGTGACCAGTACCACCAGAGCTCGGGTACAGGACTCGATTCATATTAAGATCTCAATCACACTTGTTGTTGACTTTGTTCTGTACACACATACACTTGTAGCAAAGAACTGTCATTTATTCTGCACGATCTCAAATTAAAATCACTTAAGCATATTTTGGTTGGGGTTTTTTATCCAAACTAAGACACCTGGCCACTTAGAAAAGAGAAGATGACTTTATTTTAAAGAGGTTCAAAATATTATAAGAATACAATGAAAAAAGTATGTGCACAACCCGCAAGCCTCCAACTGTTGCTCCTCAAAAAGCACACACAACAGGTTTGACTTCTATTACATATTTATTAACATCTCAATTCACAAGTTAGGTCTGGGTTTTTTTCACTTTTCCGTGTGAGAAATAGTAGTTGAATAACTCATTGAAATTGAAAAACTGAACTTCAATGTCTTTATGATACCACAAAATAACTTTCTGGCCTCAATCACTAGCTTTTTTTCACTACTTTAATTCTGAAATTGCTCAGAAATTTTTCTTACTTTCTAGTTTTAACAAGTATTATTGTTTTTTTGTTGCTCACAGGTCAGAAATTATCTCTTACTGACTTTTTTGAATAGTACTTTCATCAAAGTAGTACTCAAACAGTACTATATCATTCATTTAAAACCAAAACATTTCAAGCTTTCTTCTAAATTACTCAAAAAACTTTCAAAACAACATTCATAATCCATGATAAAAGATATTTATACATAAAATATTTAGGCAGTAATATTTGTTCCTGAGCGGTGATCACCCATAGTTGATTACATAGCAAATAATAAATTAGCGTTTTCAATAACCAGGCATTGTTTATTATGAATACACATTACATTTCATCAGAATGACCATTATTTGCATCATATAACAAAGGAACATTGGTTTGCTGGAGAAAATACAAATAAAACAACTTATTCTTTCCTTGCTTTGTAACAGAGTGTTCTTCAAGTTCCTCCTGTTTGCTCTGACTTTTCCCAGTGATATTCTTTGCTGCGAGATTCGAGGAGAGTAGTTGAAGGGCAGATTTTAAGGGGGGGAATAACAAGTGTCTCAGAAGAAGTTGTCTTCTGAGGAAATACTAGAGCTTCTGAAATGATTGATGTTATTCTTTTGTGTCACATTCAAATTAGTTTTACGAAACCAGTACTGGAGTAACCAACTGCAAATAAATGAATATTGTAGCGCATCTAAGACCTTAGGTTTGACTTTGTGCATACTCTCTTGCTAAAGTTATACTCCTGCTGTGGTTTAGATCTAGGTGAAGATGCAAATACAGAATTCCATTCATGTACTATAAAAACTGAAGTGGATGGTGTGCCTGTAAAATTAAAGATGTCTATAAAGTTCAACTGAAATATGAATACACACTTTTGATATTCCCTCAGTTCCAGCTGTAACAGTACTGTTAATTAAAATGGTAAGCTGCAAGTATTCAGTGCCACAACTAACAGATGAAAGTGTGATTTGCCTTAAATGAAGGCAAATTGAATTAATTTCTCCTGGGATAGTATGGTGCATCCAGCATACACTCGACAGTCCCAAAGCTTAGTGCAGTATCTGTTGCACTGTATGAGACATCCCCGCAATGAGAGAAGGTTTGGAAGAGGACCAGAAAGCCACAGGAGAACTTCTTCTAGATTTAACATTCAAAGAATGGTATGATGCATAAATTTTCAGTGTGTTACAAATTTTCTTATGCTTATGTCAAGAAATGTGACATTTTCCTCTGAAAGATCTGTTCCAAAGAAAAAGCTTTAGATGAGGGAAGGTGCATAGCTACTAAACCTTCACCACAGCTCTGTTTAGCCCAGCACAGAGAAGAGATTTCAACAGACTGGACATAGACAGTAAGTGACTACTCACATCTAGTGATCACAGTGGCTTGTATGTTATTGGAAATGTAGGTCACACAGGCAACAATTTATCCAGCAGATTCTTTCATGGTGTAGGTTCACTCGTGATGTAACAGTAGTCATTACTTTCCTCTTCTGTCTGTGCTCTGAAATGAGCTCTAAGAGAACTTTATCCATGTTTTTCTCAAGAGTCAAAGTGAGCTTGACTGATGGTTGGCCTCAATCTCCAGCTTTTTTTCTCTACTTCACAGCATAACATCAGGTTGTAAGTCTTACCAAACATATTGCCACATTTCTTCACACAGTGAGGTTGATCGGTCTAGAGATCCCCGGGTCATGCTTTTGGCTTTTTTTGAAAACTGGGGTAACATTTGACTTCGTGCATACCTTGAGGAGTCCTCTGATCTCCCACAACCTCTTAAAGATTTTAGAAAATAGCTTTGTTAGTATATTAGCTAGTTCTTTCAGCAGCCTTGTATACAATTTTACTTAATAAAAATTGTCTGTGGAAACTGAGCATATACTAGAAAAAAACAGCAATTGAACAGCAACAGATAGGACAAACAGAACAGCCACAGAAAATTAATACTACATAGGATTGCACTATCAAACCCATTATACTTTTCTGTCATATAATTGACTAATTTTCACATTTTGCAGAAGAACCCCAGAAAAACTCAGTGGGAAAATGATAACAATGTGAGTCAGACTCCTCTTTCATGATAACAAATCAAGCCAGTAGGTATGTTTGACATTTGCTGCCTTCTAATTTCAGAACAAGCTGCCAGAGGCAGAAAAGTATTAAACTAAATATTAAACTTTCCTCAATCTTTTGGGTATTACACAATTAAATCAGCCACAGGTATAGAAATTCTAAGTGCTTGTAAAAGCATATTTTCTAAAACAGTTGTGACGTGGTTTGTCCAACTGCTATCAACATGTGTGAAGGAGATGTTCAGGTATTATCACAACATTCATAACACAAAACTTTTTTTCCTATTTTTATTTTTTCCTTTTCCTTTACTATAGAAAGAAGAAACAAGACAATTAACAAACACTGATCATGCTGAATAATCATCATAGGTTGATTGACTACTGCATGACAGCTTTTAAAAGAAGAGAGGTAACAGTGCACTGCTTAAAGTAAGCTACCTCCTTTGCAACTCTTTTGCTACTACCTAATTGTATTTTCTTTCTTTATGATGCAAAGTTACTGAAAGCTGTCAAAACATAACTAAAGTTTCAGTCCTGACACAATGGTATTCATCCTGTTCTTCTGTCTTTTGTGAATACTGAGTACCAGCAGTGCTTCACCAAAGTTATATCAGTTACATTGGGTCAACTTGGCTGTAGTGTAGTGAGATGACTAACCCATGTCTCAAAGAACCAAGGAAGGAGACACTCCAGGACAGTGCACAGCTTGGAGATCAGCAGCTTAGCTGGGCAGGGTATAAATCTAAGAAATGTTTTTTTCACCTCCTAAGTTAAGAGAAAAAATCAGGAGAACTATCCATGCAAAAAAAATTTAAGTTAAAATATTTATTGTAAAGGAATAACCTTAGACTATTTTCTGGCTTTGTGTGAACACTTAGGAGACATTAATTTTGTGAATTGCCCAACTACAGTTACAGCAGCCACGTATTTCACATCTATTTATTTATTTGTTTATTTGTTTGTTTGTTTGTGTTTCCCAGGAAATTTCCAGATAGCAAAAAAATGAGACACTTGTGTTTTAAGAAAGCCTCAACTTAAGGATCCTGTGGGTGTAAAAGAAAAGATGGAAGATATAAGACAGATGTTTCCTAATAACTTTAGGTATGTGTGTATAAATACTCTTAGATGGTACCATATTCCTTCCACCAAAATAATCTACAGCTCTACTATATACTTAGTCCCTGTTCTTTCCAAACTGAGCTGGTTCCCTCATATCCCTCTCCTTGGGATTCCTGATCATCTATTTTCAGTCATTAGAAGACTTTCTCACTACTCTCTATAGTTTCTTTTTTCAAGTTATGAGATCTAAAGTGAACAAAAGCTATCTTAACATTGCTTTGGTAGTCTACAATTAACCCTGTTGCTCCTTCAGGTCTTTTCCAGTGACAAGAAGTTTCTGATTTCAGTCTGTGGAAGACTTTTTCGTATTTTTGTCTCTGATGTCACTGTCTTAGAACTGTTTTATTGTAGCACTCCATGGCAACTGCATTCTTTCCTTATGAGCAGTTTGCTGCGAGCACCTATGTTTATGGCCTCTCCACTGAACTTACTTTTTAAAACTACACAGTTTTTAAACTACACACTTTTTAAAACTACAAAACTCCCCTGTGGCGGGGAGGGGGCTAGTATTCATAAAACTTTAGGGTCTCCACTTCTCCCCACATTTAGCTTTATTCTCACAGAAGGAAAAAGATGTTTGAAGTGAATAATTTCTGTGGAGCTTCAAAGGATTTAGTATTTAGTTTTCTTGGCATATTATATGATATTTTCACAAATGTCAGAAACATTTTCATGAAATGCCAATTACTGTACAAATAACAGTAGATGTTATTTGTTTCTGCAGAAAGTTCAATAGGCCTCAATTAACGGTTTTCATTCCTTTTTAACATGATGCTGGGCTCAATAGAGCTATGAACTACTTACTTAAAAAGAATTGGCAAACTCTGATCCAAAGCTTACAAATTGTTCGGATAGGACAAGCTGATGAACAGTTACATTTCTAATATTTGAAACTAATAACATGAATCTTTTCTTAGGGCTAGTAGTACTTTCACATACATTCACAGAGGCATACAGGATTTGTAGAAGCAGCTGAGAAATAACTAAATTATTAAGTTAATATTAGTTCAAATTTAATAAGTTTTTATCACTGCCAGTGATAACGCAATGAAAATTTCAACTAAAAACCTAGCCAACTGAGGTCAACAGCAATTTTGAATAGGTTTAGAACTTTATTTTTTCCAATTAATGTATTTCATCTGTATGATTATTTTTATCATAATCAAACCATTCAGAAATAAATCTCATTTATTCTAACATTAAAACTTAATTGCTTGCTAGCAGACTGCACTATGAATGCCAAAAGAATGCCATTTTCATGACCTGAAGCAACATGATTTTGGAAGAATGCTGTGTGGTAGACATTTATTATGTACACATAATTATAACTACAGTAATGTACTTTGGCAATGTTTTAGCAGACCATTTAAGCACATTCACTCCCCCTTGAGATTCTGGAATTTTTTGGCTGTATTGTACTCTGTTGCAGAGGTACAGGGTTTTTGCTTAGAAGTTAAATTGATTTGATTAAGAGAATAATATTATCCACTATAAGATAAGAATATTTTCTAATACAGGACAAATATTTGAAAGTGGTTGAGGATCAGGAAGAGGAATGGGAATAACTATCAGAAGGGAAGAATACCACACAGTTGATTGAAAAGGGTAAGTGAAGTTCTAAGTAGGAAAAAACTTGCAACAACACAGTATGAGATGAGGCAAGATAACTAAAGAGAAGAGCATGTACAAAAATCAGTCATGTAAGCCCAAGAATATTCTTATTTTTTCTCTTTTTTCAAGCATTCTTCTCTCCTTTTTAGAAGCAATACAGTGGTATTGCAATAGAGAGGAAGTTTTCTTTAATGGAGTGAATTTTAGAAAAGAAATTTGCCCCGGAAGATACAAAGAATATGTTGTTATGTGACAGGATAAGTGGGGAAATATAATTAAAACAGGTTTTTTTTCAAAATTGAAGAAAACAGCTTTAAATTTTTTAAACAAGAAGAAAAAAATAGTTTGGTGAAACATCCAAATTTGATAATTTTCAGAATGCAAATAACACTTTCTTTTTCATATACGATGTTTGGATAGAACTCATTTTTTTCATATAATGTAAGAAATAGTCAAAACCTTAATGAAACCCTGTAATTGACTTGAAGATTTTTATTTCAAAAATAACATTGAATATCGTTTTATCAGTTATAATTAACAAAATCTGAAAGAGATTCTGAGAATCCCAAAACATGAAACAATTCCTCTTTATCACACAGTTTTTGTTAGGAATATAAAAAGTGTGCTAATGGCATACTGATACTTACATAGGAGTACTTACTGTAATAATGTAATTCTAGTGTTGTACATGGTTACCTATGCATTGATGAAAGATAAACAGTCACATCTCTTACTGATACTTCACATTAGCAGAACTGTCATGTCAGTATATCAAAGAAAACGGAGATTACCACTTAGAAAAATAAAGCAATTTATACCTAGCAAGAAAATATGTAGTGGGTTACAAATCACAATCAAAGGACTATAAGAAATGTAAATATGCAAATTGAATATGCAAACTGCTTTTTCTTTGTACATACCCTGTTTTCTCTCACATCTGCCCATTCCATGAGCATAAAAATTTTGAAGATAATTTTTTTAACAATTTTGGTGCATTAGTTTTGTAAGCCTTGGGTTATTATTTCTCACTTTGCTTGTTGCATAATTTTGATTAATATTTACTATAAAAACCATGATCAGTGACTATACTTGGAAATGACAGCATTCCGTTCCCTAGACATACAGGGAGGGAACAAACATTATTAGATTCAGCAGAAAAATAAAACAAAGAAGAAATTACTTCGACTAAACTTTGTAATTAATTTGCTGACAGATTTCTTCCCTGTGCAGTTAGAATACATGTGAGTGTAATCAGAGCTGTAAGATTAATAACAGTAATACCTCTCCTGGTACACCTCAGGAAGCACACTGTTTCTATGCAGTTAAAGTCAAGATATCTTCTCATTTTTCTCCTCATTAGAAATCTAGTCTGGCTAAAAAGACTTCTCGGCAATTGCTACTATAGACATGTCTATAAATAGTTTGATTTAAATTTCCTTTTGTTGTTTTTGAAAATCTTTTCAAAAAGATTGTCTGGCAAATACTTGAATCTTTTTCAGTCACTGTTGCAGATACTTGCAGCTTCAATTTCTTCTACCAAGTATGTTCTATGTTTGCACTTCTGCTTCAGTTAAATTCTGATTCACTGCACAAAGAAACCTGCTGTTTTCATCATTACTAATTTTCTCTGAAACTTACTGCCAAATTTAGTTATAGAGAACATCCTACATGGCATCCTGATCTAATAATTTCAGTGTAATATGCACTATTTTCTTAGTAGTATGTATCATGTTGGCTCTTTGGATTTGATGGCCTGATTTAAACTATGAAACTAGGAAGAGTTTTCAAGCTTAAACTCCAAACAGATGACACTTTCCCCTCTATTTTCTGATTTCCACATAAGGGAAGACAAGGTGTAGCACGACAACAAAAGCCAAGCTACTCCAACAAGCAAGTAGAGGTGGAATATGTTTTTTCTTTTTTCCAGGAAAAATTTCCATATAAAATTCAGTCAAGAATATCTGCCAACTAACAAATGTTAACAGAGAGGAGCATACCTGCAGCAAATGCAGTCTGCAGCAAATGTACTCTACAGCACTGATAACATCTATAATTCACAGAGATTAGCAGTCTAATTGAGGAAACAACAAAGAAATTTAACATAAAAAATCTGCCAGTAGGTCGTGACATTGCTGCTGATTTCTGACATACTATGACCTTTCCTAACTGGAAATACTGGATCTCCTTTAGTGTCATGAAATTCTAAGACTTCTTGATCTTGTGACCTGTTTTTCATGTGAGGAATTCTCAACAGCCATTCAGTTGATAAACAGCTCCTACACTTATATAGACCTTGGAAAACATAACATTTTTTTGGTTGCCCAATAAAATTCTATGGAATTCTAGGGATCTATGTCAAAGAATAAAAAGGTTCAAGCATCTTGCCTTCTTCCTCCTGTCAATGACTTGTATATACAAATCTATTGAAACTTGCCTTTCATAGGGCCTGAAGATATTATACTATTTCCCTTCTTTATGATTGATAGTTAATGTATACAGATGTTTGAACGTGTCCTGATAGAACTATTTTTGTCTCATTTGAATTGTAAAGATTCTTCAAATTCTGTAATGTACTTGAAGTTATATGTGACAGAAGAACAAAACTGCTAAACTGTCGCTGACATGTCATGTAAAGTGCTTTCATATCCCTCTCCTTCTAATGTTTGTGGGTTGGGTTTTTTTTGGTAACAAAACCAAGCTTCCCATGAAGAAGTCAGAGAGAAGATAAAATCTCATAAATTCAATAAATACCTTTCATCTGTCTTGGAAATCTGTGGAAATCCTTATTTTTAAATTTTTTCCTGACTTAATCAGATTTACATGATAAAGTGGATATATTTCAGATTTTTAATAATTCTGAGGATGTTTAAATTTGTGCCAAAAATAATGGAAATAAATCATGATTTCTGACAAATACTATTATCAGTAAAATGACTCAACACTTAAAGGTGCTTTCTTTGAAGAACATGTAAGAATGTCTCACTTTATAGAAGTATAGTGTTTTAATTTTAAGAGTATCAAGTATGATTCAAATCAGGTACTAGATATAACTTTTAAACTTTTCCTCAGTACAAATTTTTAACAGTCTTCTTTTTCAGAAGATAGTTCGGATTTCTCTGAGTTGTCTTGGGAAGTGACCTGTACATCGAAATAGTGAGAAGATTCCAATGGTTTAAGTTCTGATGGATTAAGTTATGGTGTTTACGGTATACCCTAACGTTGCATATCAAAGTAATGAAAACAAGATCAATATTAACACCTGTAAAAATAAAATTAAAATTGTTAAATGTTTGAAATTGATTTAGTTAAACAGTATGAAAGAAACAGAACATATAAGGAACTGAAAATCTTAAAAGATTTTTTTAAAATGTAAATTAAGATAAAATGAAGAATAATAAAGTTTAAAAAATGCTACATCAAACACATGGATAGTGCTCAAAATAGTCTCAGGATTCATGTAAATCATAGAAGAAAAAATATATATATTTAGAAAATTTAAGCATAAGTTCCGTTTGTTGAGTGATGTTTTTCCATACCATTAGCTCTATTGTCCTCACCTGACTAGATATTATTTTACAGTGGTATTCCATGCTTACGTCAGTAGATTTATTTAGTTTTAATGACAGTGTAAATTTAAATTGAAATCTGTCTCGCTGTACTTCTTCATTTCAAGTAAGGTTAGTAAGGAAGCAGTGCTCTTTTTCAAGTTATTTTAAGTGTTCATCTGACATTTATTTTGTGTACTAGTAATTGTTTTCAAATTTGAGTGGTCAAATAAAATATTTTCTGTAAAAATAAATTACGTATGCTGTGTATATTATTTTCTCATGCAACTATTGAAATGGTTACATAAGATCAATATTGGCATCCATAACATATTGCATTTTAAGTAAATATTTCATTTTATGTTTCCCTAAAGGATCTTTCTGTACTAAGAAAAGAGCTGTTTGTATTAAGCATTTGTTTGGTAGACACAAAAGGGAAAAAAAATATTTAGAGGAGGAAAAAAATATTTAGAGAAGGAAAGTCTTTTTATTTAAATATTTTTTCGTTTCTGATTATGTTGTACGCCATCACCATTTTTTATATCATTCAATAATAATAGTGATTCAATAATAATAGTGATTCAATAATAATAGTGAACTCAGTAAATATTTGCAAATGCTAGTAACAACCATAAATTGCATTCTGATTATACTCTGTATTTATAAGATTTGTGAAGAATGTGAAAACATGCAGCTTGCATCAGTATTGTTTTAACAGGAATTTTTCACCATGCACATCAAGGACTACAAAAGCACACCATTCTGTTTGTTTTACATTGAGGGATTTCTTTTGTTTAAAATCATGGCAAAACTAAAATATACATGGAATCACTGCACTCAGTCTTCATATAGTACATCAGACAATGTTCTTCACTGAGGTGAATGTGTCACTGCACTGATTTTATTTAATTCATATCAATTCTAATCAGTTGGATACTAAAAGTAAGACCTGTTTACATTTCACATAAGTGCAGTAGATCCTTCCACAGGAGTTTGCACCAAAATCTGACCAGTAAGAGCTGTCCCCATGACACATACTCACACCAAACAAGGCTTTAGATTGGGCTGCCCATGTATTTGTCCATATGTTGCATATTTTAGTACAAAGGACCTTCTGAGAGTCTAATATTGTGTTAATTGGTATCTTTTTGGTTTTCCAATAGAACAGGATTTACCAATTATTTCTACTTGAGATGGATTTAGACTAGAGTTTGGCAGTAATTTATCAGAAAAAATTACTGACTGCTTTCATTTAAGACCCCTAAAATGAATTGTACCTTTTTGATTCACAGATTTAAAATTAATCTTAAATTAATGGTCAAAGAAGTTATGTCAGGACAGTTGGAACTAATTCAGTTTTAGCTATTTTTTTCACTTTCTGTTTGTTTGTTTTCTACTGTATTTAAAGAGAAAAAAATTCCAAACTATTTAGATTTATCTTTTTAGTCTTTATAACATAACTCTTTGCACCGTGTAATGCATAGTTGCAAACCGTTTTCATATAAAATTCTTAGGAACCGTGCTACAATCATAATGTTCTGAATACATATGAGAATATTCCTTACTCAATTGGAAATAAATCACGTAAGTCCTTGATTTAAAATAATAAGAAACAGATCTTATAAAAAATTCCAGATGACTATTCCACATTTCTTTTGTGTCATGTTAAATGTTTAATATTGTTTTCCATTTCAACAAAATTTTGAACTTTGAAGTTTTGTTACCAAAGGAGTGCTATTTTTCATTATGCACAGATGGTGCTACGACAAACAAAAGATTCCCAGGGTGTATCCAAAATACAATAGTTACTTTGAATACAGTAACAAAACAGATCTCAGTCTGTACTTTGAACATGGTCAAAGTTACTCAGTTTACAACAAGAACTCAGATGCAATGACATTCACCCAAAAGTGCCACCGAGAAAAAATACAAAGGTGCTATAGAATAAGGAGAGAGGATAAGGAGAAAATAAGGCCAAGAGGGGAAAGAAGTAGTAGGGAAAAGAGAAATATAACATAAAATAATCACCACCCCAATGAAGTCTAATGGCAGTTTCCTCAGAAAACTTGATCCACAGCACAGAGGGCAAGCTTATGTATGCTTCTTGGCAGGCATTATCTATAGAGGACCTCCGTCTCTTGTTAACATACTAGGAGTGGTCTCACTGCACTTTGCCATTTCTCTGTGTAGAATGTTCTTAGCTCGGTGTATGCACCGAAGTTCTTTCAGGAAAGACCCTGAACTGGGGGAAACTGACAGTTCAATGGATCTCTGTTAGAAATAACCTCTGTGTGAAACCTTTGGGCTCATGTGTGCAGTCAGAGGAGCTCCTGTCTCTTCAGCACTATGGCCCGATACCACAGGGGGATGGAGGAGGGCAAAGGAAGGGGAGCAGCGCCTGCTCCTGCACATCCCCCTCCCTCTCTCCTCTGCCACAGCAGCCCAGGATAGTTCATTGCACTACAGGACACAACCGCAGGCATGAAGGGTGAGAGTAGCGCCTTCTCCACAACTCCACCTCTCTCCTCAGCTACGGCCAAGCCACAACAAGACCCCAGGAGTACATAGCCTTGCATTCAGATGCTGTTTAAGACATATGGACAAAATACCAATAAACGAGTCGAAATTACAGATGGCTAGGTAATGTTTTTCCCCAGAAAAATGTTCTGTCACTTCTAGCCCTTTTCATTTGGAAACACTACATTTTGGGCACACCTAGAGCAGCAGATTAAATAAACCAAGGTTGAAATATAGGCTGCATTAAAACTTGTGCAGACTTTTCCCACTTCTCTTGTCCTGAAATATCATTTAGACAAAGCCTACATACTTTCTGAATTTCTGAACCTTCAACAGCCCAGCTGGACTTATTGCTTCTGTAGTTCAAGCAGGAGTCTGTCCTGTACAATCCACTTGCAAGTAATTCCAGTATTTGAGTATTTGGTTAGATGTACTGTACATTCAGTAATCAGTTGCACAGTACTTTTATATTGAAATTATATGCACAGTGAATTTATATGAAAAATAAATCTCTGTGCGACAGTCATATGTAGAGAGAATAATGAGACCTTAGCAAATTAGTCCTGATAGAAGCGAATTTAGTCTGGATTTTCCAAAGTGACCTTACAGAGTCAGAGGATTTTGACTTTTAACATGTTCGACTGAGATGATAATTTTGTAATATATAGAGTATTTCACTCTTGTATAGGATATGTATGAAGTTATGTATTATCCCCTTTATTTAAGAAGAAAAGTTGAAAAATGGAACAAATCCATGTTTAGTAAATATTTTTAAAATACACGGTTTCATTCATGTTAATGGATGAAGTGTGTTAAAGAATTTATTATTTTCATCTCAAGCCTGAAGTGTCAATAAACCAAGGGTAACAGCTTTTCAAGGTTTTTTGATGTTTTATAGTTTTATCTATATTGGAAAATAAGGAGAAAAAAACTAGAATTATAATAAAATACTGAACTATAAAAAAAGTATGTGAAATTCCTGACATGTTAACATCAAAATCATGTTGAAGCAAAGGAATGGGGACATATGCAACAGCTATTGTTAAGTCTTTGTATTAGGTGACATTTCTGAATCTACAGAAAAGAGCAAATTACCTGTAGTAGTCTGAATTTTTCTTTGTTTTCATCTGACTTACAGGCAATTATGGCTGTTTTTAATAAATAATTATGTTTGTTGATGCATAAAACAGAAAACAACCTTCATCAGAACATGGAAAAAATCTTTGGAGAAATGTTTATGGATCATAAAGTAACATATTTAAGCTGCAAAAGGCCCTTTTATTGCATAGCAGAGAAAGACATGAATAACTTTAGTAATGTAGAAATTAAAGAAGCACTGCCATAGGTGGAAATTACTTGAGAAATGCATGCCTTCTCTTTAATAGTTGCATACAGCATTAATTCCCCTGTGAAGAGAGCACCATTGAAGGGAGACCAATAGGGTATCAACGCTTAGAGTTGTAAGGCTGTTTTTTCTTAGCACATCAGTAAATGAGATATTGCTGGAATATCATTCTATTTAAAGAAGGTATGATAACCAAGTGGTCTTGCATTCTGCATATTCTGTCTATTTTAGGTTATTTAGAAAATATTAAGGTGAGTCAGCAACGTATAATGAGCTAATTGTACACAAAATGTGTTGAGTGCTCAACACATAATTATTCCACTTATTTTAATGCTTGCTCACATTCTAAACATGACATACCTTGAGTAAACTCTTGAAGCAAAATAATTCTTAAGTGGTTGGCATAGTCACTGACATTCTTGGAGCATCTCTGAAGAAGAGTTGCTATATGTTGACTACCAGTCTTTGTTAAAGGATTGAGAGTTTCATTGAGAATACATACTATAGTGTATACACAGAGAGACGTACAGAAATTTCTTAAGCCTAGTAAGCCTATTTTAATAAGAAGCAGACCTCTGTACATGTCATTTCTCAAAGAGTAACAATAGGAGCTCTTCAGAAAAACAGAGATGCTATTACTGCCTGCCTTTCCTTTTACTGGAATCGCCATTGTTAGACATGGCACAAAAATATCACAAAAATGTACCTACTCCCTCATAATAATACCTAAAATTCTATAGGAGTAATTGACCTATAACCAAATAGTACCCCCATTATTTAGTGATGTTTAGTTAAGATAGGTGCAGATCCCCATTTGAGGAAGATTGCCATCAGATTTTCCCGTGAACATCCTTTTCTTTTACACATCAGGGAATCACATAGTTCTTGTCAGTCAGTCAGTCTACTTATGGGTAATGCATTAAATCTAACAAATTACAGAGATATAATACTCATCCATGTTTGTGTTTAAACCTGTCTTCAGTGCGGTACTATAAAGATGTAGTTACAGAGTTTATATTGGTTATGTCACCTTTTGTTGTCCATTACTGATAAGCTTGATTAAAACTTGTGAGTTGAGATAGAGTTTAATAGGAAAGCAAAAGGGAGAGACAATAATAATATTAAAAGGATATACAAAACATGTGATGAACAATATGATTGCTTACCATGCAATGACCGATGCCCATCCCATTCCTGAACAGTGATATACCCCCACTCTTCCAGTGCCAAACAGCCCTCACAGTAAAAAAAATATTCCTAGTATCTAATCTAAATCTACCCTTTTTCAGCTTAAAACCATTACCTGACATCCTGCCACTACATTCACTTATAAAGAGTCTGTCTCCATCTTCCCTGTAGGCCCCTTTTAAGTACAAGAAGGCTGCTGGAAGGTCTCCTCAGACCCTTCTCTTTTCTAGGCTAAAGAAGTCCAGCTCTCTCAGCCTGTGCTAATATAGGAGGTGCTCCAGCCCCCTGGTCATCTTTGTTGACCTCCTCTGCACTTGCTCTAGCAGATCCTTATCTCTCCTGTTCTGAGGACTCCAGAATTAAATGCAGTACTCCAGATGGGGTCTTATGAGAGCAGAGGGGGTCCCTTGACCTGCTAATCACACTTCTGATTCAGCTCAGGATACTCCTCACTTTCTGGGCTGCAAAGCACACTTTGCCATCTCATGTTGAACTTCTCATTCATCAGCACCCCCAAGTCCTTCTCTTCAGGGCTACTTTCAATCCGTTAACTGTCCATCCTGTTGCTGTGCTTGGGATTGCCCCGACCCAGCTGCAGGAACTTGCACTTGGCCTTGTTGAATTTAATGAGTTTCACACAGGCCCACCTCTCAAGCCTGTCAATATCCCTCTGGATCACATCCCTTCTGTCCAGTGTGTTGATCACAGCACACAGCTTGTTGTTGTCAGCAAACTTGCTGGGAATACACTCAATCCTACTGCCCATGTCTGCCACAAAGATGATAAACAACACAAGTCCCAGTAACAATCCCTGTGGTATGCCAGTCGTCACTAGTCTCCATCTGGACATTGAACCATTGATGACAACCATTCAGCCATTTCCTTATCCACCAGGTTGTCCATCCATCAAACCTTTGTTTCTCACGTTTAGAGACCAGAATGTCATGTGGGACGGTTTGGAATGGTTTGCACAAGTCCAGGTAGATGATGTCATTTACTCTTCCTTTATCCACCAGTGCTGTGGCCACATCATAGAAGGTAACCAAATTCATCAGGCATTAGTGGATCCATGTTGGCTGTCAGCTCCTTATTTTCCACAGGCCTCAGCAGTTTCCAGGAGGATCTGCTCCATGATGTTGCCAGACACAGAGGTAAGACTGGTTGGCTTGTAGCTCCCCGGGTGGTCTTTTTTTCCTTTTCTAAAATTGGGCGTTATGTTTCCCCCTTTCTAGTCAGTGGTAACTCTGTACACTCCGGCTGATCTTTGACATAGAGGGTAACAGCCCCTCCTCATCTTTCTTGTCTGTCCTTCCTAAAGAGCCTGTATCCCTCCATTCCAGCACTACAATTGTAGGATCTATCCCACTATGTCTCTGTGATGCCAATGAGAATGTAGCCCTTCTGGCACCTGCAGATCTCTAACTCCTTTTGTTTGTTCCCTATGAGGCACTCAAGCTGGGGAACTGATGAAACTGTTGTATAACTTAAGATGTCAATGACTAGCTGCAAACACTGGTCTCCTTGATTGAGTGAAGCTGATAACCTTAATGGGATAAGAAAAACAGCAGAAAATTTGATTGTAACGTAAGAGTTTATCTAACATTGACTGTATATAACAAGAAATAGTAATTCGGTGATAGGCTGGTTAAGGTTTTAATTAGACTGTTACTTCTTGGATTTACATATGTGGCTTATTGCTTTGGCCCATAACGTATTAAGTTTAACAAACAGGTAGAAATTCAAGCAAATTTATAACTTGGATTCAAGAAATTAACACACAGTTAAAACTTTTTGTCTTTTCTATGTCAGATTTAAATGTGCATATAGCAGTTCATGAGATTTCCTGGACATATGAATTTGCTGATATTTAGCTTATGTTGTAATAAGGTCTTTGTGGATGGGTAGTTAAATGCTCAGACTGCCCAGAGATGTTGATAAGTCTCCATCTTTGTATGATATTCAAATCTGAGCTGGATACAGACCTTAGTAATGTGATCTATGTAACCCTACTATAAGCAGAGGTTTGCACATGGTGATAACCAGAAGTGCCCCACACCAGTTGGGGTCTCATGAGAGCAGAGTAGAGGGGGAGAATCATCTCCCTTGACCTGCTGGCCATGCTTCTTTTGATGCAGCCCAGGACACGGTTTGCTTTCTGGGATGCAAAAGTGCACATTCCTGGCTCATGTCGAAATTCTCAAGGATGCAATGACAGTTTTGATGATCATTTCTTAATACACAGACAAACTCCAAAACATCTTGGAGATGCACATATGTGGAACTGAAAAAATATGAAGGGTGAGCAGGACTTGCCAAAGAACATTCCATTCTAAACTTAAGAAACCATGATCATGAAATTTAGGAACAAGGTCAATGAGTTAAATAAACAACAGTCAAATTTGGAGAAAAATGAGAGTAGTTATTTCAACTATTATATAAAAGCTGATATATCAGGAAAGCTGACAAGCATGAATATGTATGTGAGAAATTTGTCAACATTCATAAATTAGGCACACCAGGACTTGGAAAGATAAGGACAAAAAATGTTTTCAATTAAATTACTTAGGAAATCTTAGCTTTTATACTCATTTCCAGAAGAGTTCTACCGTTACTTTTTACTAAGAAAGCTGTTAAAAGCTACTGAAAGCTGGAATACATGTAGAAGTAAAGGGCTTGTGTGTAAATGCTAAGTACAATGAGTCTTACAGGTGGCTGAGTGAAAATTAATCCATAATGTACCATCAACTTTTTAGACAAGCTGAAGAATACAGATAGATTTCAATAAGTAATGCTGAAAAGGTGAAAGATTACCTTTAACCTTAGAAGTTCATTACTAATAATAATTTTTTGTACCTTAATACTGTAAATGAGATGTAGGCAGTGAAATATAGAAATCTAGGCTGTAAATTATCCTTCTAGTGGTTTAATTATGTAATCACTGTTGTAAAATATCTGAGAAGACAGATTAACTGATTTAAAACGGGGCATTTGCTAAATTGCCAGATACTGTTGAGTTAGTTCAAGTTTGTGAAATTTTTTTTTCACTAGGTGATTACTTTTTAATATCAATATATGTAGGGGATTTTCTTGCAGCGCAAGGCCATGGAATATTACAAGAAGCCTGTGTGCACAACCCTGCCTACAATTACGGCGAGAGTGGCCTCAGAACCGTCCTTGGATAGAGCTGGGAAGAGGAACCACGATGTTTCACAGGCGATAAGGACAGAACAAGAATGCAAAGAATGCAAGGCTTAATTGCAAGGAGGGAGGGGGGTGGCTGTAAAGTGTGCTTGTGGGTGAGTAGTCTAGCTGGACCAATTATATTGTTATGTTAGACAGGTAGACACTGTATTGTAACCAATCATAATAATTGCTTAGCTGCGTGTACTCTGGCAAAATAATATATAACCTGAGCTATCTTGGCAATAAATGGGAACAATACCATACTTCCATGAAGATCGTGTATTGATTCCTGAGGCGGCTTCCTTCAAGTAGCGCCTGATCCAGGCACCAAAAAGCAGTGGTGGCTCGACATTCTCTACGGGGAACCCAGGAGACCAGGAGAAACTGGAGCCAGAGGAAGCCATAGCGGGAGAGCTCAATGTGGTTGAGGGTCCACTGACATCGGAAAAGGAACGTTGAGGTAGGAAGGAATTGCGCAACCTTCCCCCCGCATTGGAGCACAGCAATGGAGTTAGAGTTTGGTGCTGCTCAGAAACTGCTCCTAGGTATCCTTGCACGGCGAGGAGAGGGAGTTAAAGACAAAGAATTAGGCAAGCTCATAAATTGGGCAAGGGAAAAGAGATTTTTGAAGGAACCTCCTAGACTGTTTCTAACTGAAGAATGGTGCAGTATTGGAGATTATATGTGGGACTGTGTTATTAATGGTAAAGGAAAAGATATG
Organism: Neomorphus geoffroyi; assembly: GCA_033558235.1. NCBI lineage: Eukaryota > Metazoa > Chordata > Aves > Cuculiformes > Neomorphidae > Neomorphus > Neomorphus geoffroyi. The sequence continues at coordinate 529,596 of JAUMJM010000099.1, forward strand.
TCAGTGTTGGGTGCAATCTGGAGAGTTGTGATTAATACCTTAAAGGAAATGCGTGCTGAGGCAACGGTAGCTGCTGCGGCAGTACATTCAATTACACCAGGAAAGACTGTTGGTGGTGACCCTCCACTTCAAAAGCCTGTCGACAGTCGGTTAAGTACGTTTTTTGGGTTAAATAACGCTCGCCCTGTGAAAGGGATGGTGGGACAGAAGGTATGGCAGAATGTAGCCGAAATGGTGAAAGAAGCGGAGGGAGCACAGAGTGAAACTTTTGAGAGAATCTGAATCCCTTAGGGAAACCACAGAAGCTTCACCCCCTGGAGATCATATCCAAAAAGCAAGGGGTGAGGAAATGGGAGGACCTAGTTGTAGATCTAAGATATATCCCTCTCCCCCGAACAAACTCCGCTGCCTCCTGAGGAGAACGGAGATGAGTTAATGCCTAACCAAGATGAGAAGATTCTTAAGTTCCAGGAATTATGAGATCAAATGATTGAATTAGAAGATCGGATCGAGCAATCAGTTCAGCAAATCGAGTCAAGAGTTTTGGAATGGTCGCATGTCACCCCATCAGCGCCAGCAGCGAAAGGACCAGCCACAACGGTGAAAGAATTGCACCGTTCACTGTTGCCGATGAAAGACGAGACTTCTGGTGGCCTGGAGCTGCGTCCTCCTCTGTGCCATCACTCTGACAAAACATTAACGCAAGTACAACCGTGGTGGTCAGGTATAGAAAGGGATGCAATAATAGAGGGTGACTGGCAAACAGCGGGGGCTATAGCATGCCCGGTAGTGTTTGATCAAAATCAGCCACAGTATGAGCAACATGATTGGAAAAAAGTAACAAGCTAGAAAGACAGTGACAGAGCATGGGATAAAATCAGAAGCGGCGCGTACTATTTTAGATTGGATTTATTCAGCAGATGTTTATTCTCCGGCTGATAGTATGAACTTAGCGCGCTTGCTCTTAACTCCATCACAAATGTTAGTCTGGGAAAGAGAATGGAGACTTCTTGCTCAACAAGAGGCGAGCCGACCACGTAATGCAGGGGACCCTCTAGATGGAATTAACCCTGAAATGTTGTTTGGGGCTGGGATTTATAGCCACCTTCACGTTCAATTACAATATCCTGTTGCAATACATCATTTGTCGGCGCAATTAGCAAGACAAGCCTTTTCTGCTGTTCCAGATAACAAACTACAACCTAGTTTTACAGCGCTTAGACAAGGTCTCTCAGAGCTGTTCGCACATTTTGTTGACAGGTTATGGGATGCAGTAAGTGTTCAAACTGAAATGTCTGAAGAATTTAAACAACCAATGTTTAAATTGTTGGGATCAATAAAAATGGATTTCTGTTTATACTTTAACTGGCCAGGAAAAAATGAATCAGCTGTAAATATTAATTCAAGCCTTAGTGTATATCGCAACAGCAATGCGTGGTGTAATTATACTAGCTTAACTATCTCAAAATCGACCAATACTCCTTTGAAATTACCAACAGGTTTGTTTTTAGTCTGCAGTGATCGTGCTTGGCCAGGTATTTCATCTAAATTAAGAGGAGGACCCTGTTCATTAGGACGATTAACTTTATTGACTCCTAAAACCACAATGATACTGGCCAAGGCACGTGCACATCATCGATGGAGAAGGGAAATACACATGTACACAAAGGATTGCAAAGATAATGTAGAGTTTTGGTCACCTGGAGAAATATTTGCAGCATCTGTTTTAGCGCCTCAAGTAGGTGTAGCTGGGGCACTCACACAACTGAGTAGATTAGGATGCTGGCTGGTAAAACAAACTAATGCTACTTCTGCAGCACTATCCTCCTTATTGTTAGATGTAGATTCTGTTCGCCATGCTACATTGCAAAATAGAGCACCTATTGATTTTTTGTTATTAGCTCAAGGTCATGGCTGTAATGAATTTGAAGGCATGTGTTGTATGAATCTGTCTGACCACTCTGTTCCTATACACAAACAGATCAACCAGCTGCATGACTTAACGGAACAGTTACAGGTATCAGTTGGTCTGGATGGGTTGTTTCAAGGATGGGGAATAACCGGATGGCTTTTAGGTTGGACAAAGATTGGACTATTGATACTGACAACTGTGATTTTGTTATTATTAATATTGCCTTGTATACTGAATTGTTTACAGAAGATGATAGAAAAAAGTATCAGTAGAGTTTGGGTTGTGCAAAAAGAAAAAGGGGGAATTGTAGGGGATTTTCTTGCAGTGCAAGGCCATGGAATATTACAAGAAGCCTGTGTGCACAACCCTGCCTACAATTACGGCGAGAGTGGCCTCAGAACCGTCCTTGGATAATGCTGGGAAGAGAAACCAGGATGTTTCACAGGCGATAAGGACAGAACAAGAATGCAAACAATACCATACTTCCATGAAGATCGTGTATTGATTCCTGAGGCGGCTTCCTTCAGATATATAACCACAGGTAGTCCTTTACTCCTTTCCCTCACTAACCTAATCTCTTAAAACCACATTTCTAGTTACAGGTGCAATTTAGTATCATTTCAAACCAATTCAAATCTTTTGTACTTTGAAAAAATACTTACATTAGAATACTACTTTAAAACTAACCACTTGTCATACCTGTTTCATTCAAAGATATACAGAACATTACCTTGCAAAAAGCAACTATATTAAATCAAATTATTATGCTTTATTTAAAAGCCTGACAATATTTTAATTACGGTGTTGGATTATATTGTACACCAAGTCATCACTGAGTACTGCAGGAGTAGGCAACAATAATACATTGTGTGTATGGACTTGGGATCATCAAATAACAAAATTTGGTAATATTATGTGACAGTTTTCAAGGTTGTGAATTTGTCAAGACCATTTATTTATTTTCTCATGAATATAATGTTCTTGGTTTTATCTATTTAATGGTAACAGGAATTCAGCTTTATGAATTGGGAAATTCTTTTGGATTCTTTCAGAAGAAAGCAATATATACCATTGCTTCTTTCAGACAGTATTTTCCCTTTTCAGTTTATCCAGTTTTAGGGGGAACTGATTTCTTCAAATGAATTATTGACTATTTCAGACTAAGTTCTTGTAAACGATTTTCCACTTTTGCAGTCTATGTTTCATAGATTTGCAGCATTGGCAGACCACAATGTGATTTGTCAAATTCACTATATTCAGTGCTTTATGAATAAATTTATTTTCTTTAATTGTTTATTCTGAATTAAATAGTAGCACCTCACTTAAGATTTAGTACAACAACTAAGCAGAATGTTGAATGATCATATTTAGTCTTAACAAATAAAATTAAACACATATATTTCAGAATCATCACAGCTTGAACATGCGCATGTCCTAGACAAGCTGCAAAATATACTTTGAAATTGAGCATTAAGGACTGTGTGATTTTCTATTAATCTGAAAGCTTTCTTCAAAGATTAGCACTAGATTAAAATGTACAGAGGACTTGCCTACAAATTTCTGTGTAATTCAAATTGCAATTTCTTGAAGTGAAGTCAGATCTTTTTTATTTAGTTTACATCTTAGTTTTATTTTATTTATGAATTTGTGTGAGTCCAGTTGTCCCTACTTGTTCAAAAATTCAATAGTCTTCTCTGAGTTTTGTGTGTACCTTTAGAAAAACTACTCAAAAAAAACTACAACAAAAACCCCCCTTTCAGCTGCTGTATCTATGGATGTATCTGTATCTGTGTCTGTATCTGTATCTACACTTTGGTTGTTTACTTGTATGGGTATCATTCTGACTTAGACAATGAAGTACTTGCTGAATGAACAACAGCTTGCTGTGCAGGGTTCCATCCTTCAGTATCTTGCTCTGATAGCATTAAAGTTGTAGACTGCCTCAGTGTTAGTGAGAAAAATATTGAGCTGTTCAAATACCCACTGTCCCATGACTGAAGTGCTATTTTGTTTTTACAGGCTGTCAATGGTTATACCCTCTACATTGCTGACTTTCCATGGACTACTCATATCTTATTCTCTTGTATGCAACCAGTGCTGTTTGTGTCACATATTCCCAGAAGATAATTTGTAGAGAATTGAATTTGATTTTGTAGTTCTGTTCATCTTCTGAATAAGACAACGATCAACTTTTATTTTCATTTAAGTTCATCTCAAGACTCAGTTCTGGTCTTAAGATAAATGAATTCTGGAAAGATTCTGCTTTGCCTCAGGTAGCCTAGGAAAGTATTCCTTTGTATGCTGTATCCAGGTATGAGATTAACAAACATATTCCATATTTGAGTTCTGAAACTGAATAAACAAATATCTTGATATATGCCTCATCATACTATGTATGGAGAAGAGAAATACTTAGTATCCTCTTTTAAAGAAGAGCTATCTTGTCACCTTCTAAAATGAAAAATGTAATTACAGAAACCTGAAAGCTGGATATATGTTTTTTCAGTCTGATTTACCTTTGCAGAGGAAGATTTCCGAAGGTTTTATCTACAGAGCTGTAATATCTTCCCGAATGTCCCCTTAACATAAATTCAAGTTAGGGATAAATAGCTGGGCTACTGTAGATTTATAGCTTAATCTTTACTTTTTTGATAGTCTTAGGTGTAGTAAGCGTTTCATATAATATACAGAATAGTAAATAACAATTATTTAGAGACTACAATAAGTCTATGGGAAGTAAATTAACATATAGCATAATTTATAAATATTGCAGATAGTTTAACTGCATTTTTAGCCTTGGTTTGGTCAAGAGAAAGCTAGATGATCAAGAATAATCCAAAGTATGAGCAAAAGAAGAGTCTGGGCTTTTCAGAATCAAATTACCAATGTCAAGTTACCTGAAAGCATAATATTTACTTAAGATTGAAAAAAGACTATTAATTGAGATAATAGGAGCGAGCTCTCATAAAGCATCTTTCTGTCCTGGATTGTTCATTTAGATTTCCCATTTGTATACACCCTAACCCTTCTTAAATTTAGATGTTGAAATATGTTTTGTCCTGACAGGTGATTTTTCAGTAATTATTTTTTTTTTATAAAAAAATCACTCTTGATTTAAAATCATATTAATTTCTGATCTTTCACATTTTTAAAATTTTTATCTCATAGACATGCAATTATCATTTGCAAACATGTCATTTTGCTGTAGTACATTTGACATGCCTTATGTATATTAAGCTATTATTCATCTGTTCTTTGTATTGTATAATTAAATTGTTAACTACATTGTTTTATTCTACGTACAGGAAAGTTTCACTGCAGATTGCTTACGCTTTTGCTGTTTCTAAAGTAATGTGTAGGCCTCAAGGTAGACCTTCATTTTCACCTGCTTTAGAAAAGCTCTTCTCCACATTATAAATCAGAAAATATCAGAGGACTTGGGGAGAAATCAGTAATTTCAGCTCAACACTGAATATAAATCAAACAATTGCACAGTTATACAAACCTCACCTAAATTATTCAGACCCCTGCAAAATGTAAAATATCAAGAGAAATTTAAACTTCTATACCCTTTCCTGTATTTCTATCCTATGACCATGCTTACATTCTTCTATTTCTGCACCTATGTAACTACTTTTCTGCTAGAGAAAAAGAAGGATATTTCATGGGAAAACCCACTAAATACCACAGGTAGTAGTTAAAAATCCCTGTTGTGGTTTTGAATTTTTCTGAGGAAATTTTCTTCCTTTTGACAACAAAAGGAATTTCAGAGGGACGCAAGAGGGGGTGAGGGGAGGATGTTTACAGGGAAACTGGGACAGACGTCATGCCCGGGACATCCATTTCCTGCTCTCGGACAATGGCAGTGGCAGTTACTATGTGTGTGCATTTTGCAATCTCTGAAGGAAAGATCACTGGTCATCTGAATCTTCAACAGCTCCTGCAGAACTCACACTAAGTTTCCGTCTCCCTTCCCCACCCTTCCTGCGCCTCTCCCTGCAGGGCAGCAACTGATTGCCATTTCTTGAAGAGACTTGCATTGCAAGATTTCGGGTACAGGACTCAAACTATTTTTAAGGTTTTCAGGTTTTAGTCGCGATTAGTGTTGATTCTGTTCTGTATACACATATATTTGTAGCTAAGAATTGTTATCTCTTCTATACAATTTTGATGTTGTTGTTGTTTCTGATTAAAGATCTTTAATATCTGATAACATATCTTAGTTTTCCTCTAAACTAAGACATTTAATTGGCACCCAATGTGGGGCTGAGAGCAAAGAAGGATAACAGTTCTGGCATCATGATATTTGTTGTGAGTTCAGAGTCCATATGGACCATACTGTACTACATATTTGATTTTGTTGGTACAGAACCATGCCAAAAGGTCTGGTGGGCTTAATTCATCTGAGTGCATTGGCTAGTAGAACTCAGATAGCTCTGATAATTATCGAGTTCTTATTTTGGATCAATAGTGTTATGGATTCAGTGTCTATGGGTTTCATTTGGAATGTGTTCTTAAGGTTGTACTCCTGCACCAGCCCAAGCTGATATCATTGGGGATTTAGTGATAATGTTACCTATCCTCAGGGAGGGACTAAGGAGAGTATTTCATCACCACCTTTTATTCAGTCACCTTTTAGCTTTGCTACAACAGCTTTTCAGAAACTTAACCTCTTGCTAGATGTCAGGGATCTCCTACATTATATTATACTTCTGGTGATTTGTCTGCAAGGTTCCATTATGGTCTGTTTTGGATATGAAGCCAGGAACAGGGGTGGTCAGGAATGCAACCAGAAGCAAGGAAAGAAAAAAAAAAGAAGAGACAGAATAAGACACCTGATGTTACGGTAGCTCAGATGTGGCTAAACCAGAGGAACAGTCTGAGCTGCTGAAAGTTGCCCCTATCCAGAAAAGGAAATACAAGATCAAATCGATTCATCCAGTTGATAATGACGGGGAAGCAAAGGCGGGTCCTTCACATGCTGCAGATCCAGAACCAGAGATTGTTACTGAATCGCTCTCATATGACAACCTTCACAGCTTGCGAAAAGATGTTACTGAACAGGTAGATGAGCCTATCCTGACTTGGATGATCTGAGTTTGGGATCTTATGGGTGAAAGTTTGCAACTTGATGGTTCTGAAGCCAAGTATTTAAAGGCTCTGGCTCGAGATACAGGTATTGAACAGGCATTTGTGAGGAAATCAAGACCCCTTTCATTCTGGGCACAAGTTCTAGGAAGTGTGAGAGAGAAGTTTTCCCACAAAGATATCCTATAGGCACACCATCTTAAGACAATGTGGAACACTGTGAAAGATGTGATTTTACGCCTGAGGGGAAAAGGCACTGCTAGAAATACTTTATGGAAGGGATGGGCAGCCCCTCAGTGACCCAGACAAGGTTAGATGCACAGCAGAAATGTGGTGGAAGCTTTCCTGTGGTGCACCAGGTGCATTCTCCCATTATGTGGCTTCCATGTATTCGGAGCCAGACCAAGATTTGGTGGTTGTCGCAGCAGGTAAACTCAGGACATATGCGAAGATGGTCCATGGCCCGATGCAGGAACATATCACTGCGGTAGAAACAGCACTTGAGAGGATGGACAAGAGGATAGATGAGAGGATGGACAAGCAGCAAAAGGAGATCATGGAAACTCTCCAAAATCTTCAAGTGACACCAGTGCGAATGAAGGCCTCTGGGTCCAGACCTGGATGCCTCCCGGCTAGGGGAAGAGGACAGACTTCACAGACCGATCTATGGTATTTTTTGGTTGACCATGGAGAAGATATGAGACGGTGGGACAGGAAACCTACCTCTGCCCTAGCAGCCTGGGTACAAGAATTGAAGGAGAACAAGAAGAAAAAATTGTTGAAAGTAAGTACAATGCCAGTCTCCCAAGGATCTGACCCACTAGAGGGAACCTCCAAAATGTATCCATCAGTAATGAGTTGCTGTCACTGTAACGGATGTTACACGGGCCCTGCCTTTGGCCAGGTAGAGGCACGGGTCAACCGTGTCTATTGGACTGTGTGGATCCGGTAGCCTGGTACATTAGACACACAAAAATACAAGGCTTTAGTTGACACTGCGCTCAATGTACGTTAATGCCATCAGGACATGTTGGCCTGGAAACTGTTGCTATTTCTGGGGTGACAGGGGGATCCCATGAGCTGACTCTGCTGGAAGCTGAAGTGAGCTTGACTGGGAAAGACTGGCAAAACCACCCCATTGTGACGGGTCTGGCCGCCCCATGTATCCTGCGCATTGACTACTTCAGAAATGGATATTTCATGGACCCAAAGGAACATAGTTGGGCTTTTGGGATAGCTGCTGTAGAGACAGGAGAGATTAAACAATTAAAGTAATTGCTGGGTCTCTCAGAGAGTCCTTCTGCTGTCGGATTGTTGAAGGTTGAGGAACAACGGGTGCCAATTGCCACCACAACAGTGCATCATCAACAATACCGAACGAACCGTGACTCTGTGATTCCCAACCATAAGATGATTCAAGAACTGGAGAACCAAGGGGTGATCAGCAAGACTCACTCACCCTTCAATAGCCCCATTTGGACTGTGTGTAAGTCTGATGGAGAAAGGTGATTGACAGTGGATTATCGTGGCTTGAATGAGGTTACCCCACCGCTGAGCGCCGCCGTGCCAGACATGTTGGAACTCCAGTATGAACTGGAATCCAAGGCAGCGAAGTGGTATGCCACTATTGACATTGTTGATGTGTTCTTCTCTATCCCCCTAGCAGCAGAGTGCAGGCCGCAGGTCGCCTTCACCTGAAGGAGCATGCAATGCACCAGGAACCGATTGCCCCAGGGGTGGAAACATAGTCCCACCATTTGTCATGGACTAATTCAAAAAGCACTAGAGAAGGGTGAGGCTCCAAAAAATCTGCAGTACATTCATGACATCATCGTGGGGGGGGATACAGCAGAAGAGGTTTTTGAGAAAGGAAAGAAAATCATCCAGGTTCTCTTGGAAGCTGGTTTTGCTATTAAACAGAGTAAAGTTAAGGGATCTGCCCAAGAAATCGAGTTCCTGGGGGTGAAATAGCAAGATGGACGTTGCCAGATTCTGACAGAAGTTATCGACAAGATCACAGCAATGTCCCCACCGACTAGCAAGAAGGAAACACAAGCATTCTTGGGTGCCATAGGTTTCTGGAGGATGCATATCATAGAATACAGTCAGATCATAAGCCCTTTCTATTTGGTAACCCGTAACAAGAATGATTTCCACTGGGGCCCTGGAAAACAGCAAGCTTTTGAGCAGATTAAGCGGGAGATTGCTCATGCTGTAGCCCTGGGACCGGTCAGGATAGGACCAGATGTGAAGAACGTGCTCTACTCTGCAGCTGGGAATAACGGTCTTTCCTAGAGTCTTTGGCAGAAAATGCCTGGTGAGACTCAAGGTCTCCCACTTGGATTCTGGAGTCGAGGCTACAGGGGATCTGAAGCCAAATACACCCCAAAAGAGAAAGAGATCTTAGCAGCTTATGAAGGAGTTCAAGCTGCCTCAGAGGTAATTGGAACAGAAACGCAGCTCCTCCTGGCACTTTGATTACCAGTGCTAAGGTGGGTGTTCAGTGGAGGAGCTGCCCCAACACTTCATGCTACTGATGCTACCTGGAGCAAATGGGCTGCTCTTATCACACAACGCGCCTGGTGTAATGGGTTGTTGAAAACCACTTTGAAGGCATTGGGTGGGGGGACTTTCAAACATTGGGACCAATATCTAGCAAAGGCCACATGGTTAGTCAACTCTAGAGGCTCAGTCAATCAAACCAGCCCTCCCCAATCAGAATTTCTTCGTACTGTAGGTGGAGATAAAGTTCCTGTGATCCACATGAGAGGTATTTTAGGGAAAACGGTTTGGGTTAAACCTTTCTCGAGCAAAGGAAAGCCCAATCATGGGATTGTTTTTGCTCAAGGATCTGGTTGCACTTGGTGGGTGATGCAGGAAAATGGAAAAACATGATGTATAGCTCAAGGGGACCTTATTTTTGGATGAGTTGTCCATATTCTATGTACCTATCTGTAATATGTAGAAGGTTGGAAATATGTATGTATATAAATATAAGTTGAAATCTGATTATGGGGTGTTGGCATGGAAGAAAAATTTGAGGTGGATAATGTTTTGGTTTGGGATTTTTCCAAGGAATTTTTCTTCTGTTGCCAACAAAAGGAATTTCAGGGCGACATGAGAAGGTGCGCAGGGGAAGGATGTTTTCAGGGAAACTTGGGACAAAGGTGGTGCCGGGACATACTTTTTTTTTTTTTTCCTCTTCGCACGCTTTTCTTTGGGGAGGACAGTGGCCTGGCAATGGCAGCACCTGTTGCGGCGTGTTTTGCATTTTGCAGTCTCTAAAGTAAGGATCACTGATCATCTGAATCTTCCACAACTTCTGCAGAACTCACACGTCTCCTTTTCCCTCCCTCCCCCCAGCCTGCAGCAGTGGAGCTGCGCCCGGGACCGCAGCAGCAGCGATGGCCCCCCGGCCCGCACCCTTAAAGAGACCTGCATCACAAGATTTGGGGTACAGTACTCAATCCATTTAAAGGTTTTAAGGTTTTGGTTGCGATTACTGTTGATTCTGCTCTGCCTATACAGACCCCCAGGTCTGCTTGGAGCAGAGCTGCGGCTTAAAGTGACCGGCACCACCCGAACTTGGGTACAGAACTCAAATCATATTAATATCTCAGTCACACTTGTTGTTAAGTCTGTTCTGTACACACATTCATTTGTAGCAAAGAACTGTTATCTTTTCTGCACAATCTCTGATTAAAATCACTTAATTTCTGATAGGGTATCTTGGTTGTTTTTTTTTTTTTCATCCAAACTAAGACAGATTTGCAGTAAGAACCTGGCCTTGAATGACTCCAGAGAGGATATCTATGTATCTATAACTAAGCTATAGATGATGATACAGATGATGATAGATAGATAGATAGATAGATAGATAGATAGATAGATAGATAGATAGATAGACAGAGGTAAATGTAGATGTAGAACTTGGGCTCTTATGAGAAAGTTAGCCACCTGAGGGCAAGCTCCTCTGCTTATTTAATGCAAGGACATAAGAAGCAATGAAGAATGAAACTACAATGCTGGTTTGGATCTACACTGTCACAAATTGTAAAATGAGTCCAGGAAAGCTGCCCTCATTGCTATCTTTGCAGGAAACTTGACTTGTAATTTCTAAATATCTTGCACACCACTTCAAGTAAACTCTTCAGCTTGGCAATGCTGACATGCATTACAGCTTCTACAGGTACAGTATAAATTTTCAGTACTCAGTGTAATGCTGTCTTCATTGCAAAGCATTGAGAAAATTGTCTTCTTCTCTTAGTACCAAACTAAACTGCATTCTCTCATTTAATTTATATCAACAGATTAAATCACTAAATGTTTTTTCCAGTATGTTACATGTCAATTATGATTAAATTTTACTTCACATCAGATGATACTTTACATAAACTAGGGAATTTAACTCTCTTTATTGTATGTCAAACAAACATGCAAATACTTTTTAAAAAAAAATTATTAAGAAAATATAATGCATAAAAGTATTTTAGATAATTGCTTAGATAATTTATAAATTAATTAAGAGCGAGCATGTTCACAACTTTGTAGCAGGCAGCCAGTTACTTTATTGAAATTACTTCAGAACAGATGAGAACTGCTATTGCTTAGCAACATTTACCACAAGGTTACTGTGATGTCAAATTCTTGTTATTGAAAAGAATAACAGGGGGAAAATATCAGGATACTAAAGTTTGGATTCCCAAACAGGGATATTATGTCTTTGAATTACATCTTTGCATGACACATTCAAAGAACTAAAAACATTCTAGGTACTTGAAAATAAAGACGGTGTTTTGACAGGTACTGCAAGAGTCACTGTTTAAGTGCTTATTAAAAACAGAATTTAAAATTAAATGATCTGTATTTGTTATATACCAATATTTATTTTATTTTCTTTCTAAAATAAAGGTAAATAAAATACTAGTATAATATTTCAACAGTAAGTCAGCCTATATGCAATCCAAATGATCTAGATAATTATAGTATGGAATCATATACTCTACTGATTTTAGAATATTTTCTCTTGCAAGCAAAAATTACTAAACCTCCCATGATTGCGGATATGTTTTTTAGCTGCCTTCTTAACCACTGGCTTTGTTAAGTCAATGTCCCTCCCTCTCCCCTCTCAGGCCTTTTGCTTCATATTTAACCTATAATCATACATAATCACAATATCATTGCCCTTGAGTCCTTAATGTTTTAGCCCATGCCCTGCCCGTCAGATAATTTTGTGTTATTAGCCACTTTGTTTATCAGCTGTTGATCCCAGCCTTCACCATCTCTCTAATTTATTTTTCGCCAAAACGTTCATCCTTTTCATATGCAGGAAAATCCCACTCTTTCAATATCTGCAAACCTGTAGTCTCTTTTAAATCTCTAAAGTTTCGTTCTTGCTGTGCTGATAACTATTTACAGTGATTAAAATTGTACCTTATTTGCCTTAGACTTTCTTCCTAAAATTACCCATTTTTTTCTTAAGTCATTTGTTTTGTTGCTTGTCATTTCTTCTCTCTCTTCTTATTTGATCTTCCCAGGTGATCTTTATTAAACAATATGTTCTACAATATGTGCTATTCTATCCAAAGCTTGGTCTTGAGATCTGGTTTTGGTTATTTACTTTCTCATTGGCCTGTAGTAAGTTGTTTGATTTCCTGTTTACTTAGTTTCTCACTGTTTCATGGGGTTTTTTTTCAGAAATAAAATAGAATTAATTGTGTTTCTCAGACCTTTTCCTGTCTTTCATCTTTAGCCTGTAAGACAAAGCGAAAGAAGTATCCTTTCTTCCACTGCTTTTGTATATTGTTTAGCAAAATGGATTTTGAGTCTTAAATAGTTCATACTAAGTCGTATCATTCAGTAAATACCTAACAGTTAGATCATGTTATAAAGAAATCCTGTAGGCTACTTGAGAAAAGGAGCCTTTATCTTACTAGAAAATTCAGCAATGCCTAAAGCAACCAGACTGTGATAGGGACATATAGCTCTTTAGCCTTTCTGAACCTGAAAAGTGCTATACAGATTTTTTGTCTTAAGTATTTCTTAAAATAATATCTCTTTTATATTGTAATCTTACAGGAGTGTTAATCTGTTACAGAATTATTTATTCCATAAGCAAAGAAGGAGAAGCATCATTTCCAGACAGTGTTTAGGCAGCCTCATTCAAACTCCACTGAAAATAACGGTAATATTCCATTAACTTCAATTTTAGATCAAGATAAGGGAGAGAGAGAAAAAAGGCCCCAAAACCTATGGACAGAGGAGAAATCCATGAGTTTTTTCATCATGGCAAAAATAGATTAATTGTGGCATAATTTAGAATATCAAACATAATTTCTGAGATATGAATATAACATTAATCACAGTCATTATGTTAATATCTAGAGACTAACCACATTTACAATCTCACTGTGGTAAGTGTGAAAAATAAAGGTTTGTTCACTAAACCGTTTAGCATAAGCAGGAAAAGGCCTGAGGCCTGACTAAACCATTTAGCATAGCAAAGAAAGGCTTGAGGCCTAGAGATAAGGTATAGAGTGAGGAAGGGGGTTTGAAGCGAAATAGTTTGACCAAATATGGTAAAGTTTGTTTACAGTGCAGTGTTAGGAAGAAGATAAGACTCCAGCTGTGTAACTTGATCAGCACCTGGACAATGGATTGAAGGACTGCCCTAGCCTAAGATAACGCTATAAAAGAAGAGGAACAAAGGAAGAAGAGCGCGGTCGTTGGCGGAGCGAAGACTCCCCGGCCGGGGGCCGCCCAGCGCTGTTTGGTTTATTGCCTGCTTGCTAAATAAATTTGATTGGCTTTAATTGAGCTGGTTCCTTTCAATTATTTGGAACGCATTTTATAACAAAATTGGTGCCGTGACTCGGATCGAGGCTACCTGGAGTGGATCCCGGGTAAAGGGGGGTGTCCCGCTGTGAAGCAGCCGTTACTCGGACGGACCCATCCAGCCCTCGACCCGACGAACCTAAATTTGGGCAATAAACAAAAGAACTCCGGGAATCCCGTAATCTTTGTGCATGAAGCCCTGAACGAAGACGCTTGGGATGCATAAGTAGAGACCTGTTATCCGTTCAGTTGGACCCCTCAAGGAACCTCCAAATGAAGACGCATGAGACGCGTGAGTATAGGCCTGTTATCCGTTCAGTTGGGATTGGGTATCCTGAGGTGTGCCGTGTGAGACGTCCAATTGCGGACGAAGCGAGTGTGGACCCCCTAGTAGTGTGGTTCCCAAATCCCGCGAGGGACTGGGCCACGAGCGGGGGGAAGCATGTGTGTGTGTGATTGAAGGCACCTCGGAAGATGGGACAAAGGAAAAGCAAGCCCTTTGGTCCCATGGGAGGGGGAGGAGAAGGTGAGTCTCCCCAAGATCCCCCCAGACAGCCGCTTAGGGTTAATGATAACCTATTGGGATGATTACCCCTCAAGAAGAGGAAAAAGTAAAGTAAAAATGATACACTATTGTATGGAAGTCTGGGGAGGTAAACAAATCAGAGGAGATCATTTGTACTGGCCAGTTTTTGGCTCATTTGAGGATTGGATTTGTCAGGCATTAAATATATATGTTAACTCGAAAGAACCGTTTAAATTGGAGGAAAGTGAGTATGCGGCTCTCTGGATAGTAGCCAAAACTAGAACTGGGTTGTTCCCCTTAAGGGAAAAGGGAGAACTAAAACGAAGAAAACAGAAAGAGGAGAAAATACCTGTATCACCCCCCCTTTATGTCCCACCCGCACCCAATATCCCTCCTATACCGCCCCCGGATCCAGTCCCGGAGGCTACAGCCCCCGAACTTCCCCTAGAATCCGATCAGCCCCCAGAAAATATGGAATGCGAAAAAAGAATTACTAGAAGTCAAACAAGAAAAATGCAGGAACCTCCGCAACTATATCTGCTAAGAGAGGTGGCAATGGGAGGTCCCACTCCTGGGGTAGGATATGTCGTCGTCCCTCTTAACTCAGGGGACGTGCGAGAATTTAAAAAGGAAATGGGGAGCCTGCTAGGTGATCCCCTAGGGGTCGCTGAGAGGCTGGATCAGTTCCTCGGCCCCAACATTTATACATGGGATGAGATCCAGTCCATTATGGGAATATTGTTTACTGTAGAAGAAAGAGGAATGATAAGGTGGACTGGAATAAGATTATGGGATCAGCAGCACCAACAAGGACCGCCAGCAGATGTTAAATGGCCATTACAAAGGCCTAATTGAGATAACCAGAATCCAGTACATTGGATTGAAATGCAAGATCTGAGAAATATTACAATCCAGGGAATTAGGGAATCAGTTCCCAGAGGGCAGAACATCAGTAAGGCCCTTAATGAGCAGCAGAAAAAGGATGAAACACCTACAGAATGGTTAGAAAGGCTGAGAAAGAACTTGCAGTTGTATTCAGGAATAGACCCCAATACCCCTGGGGGAGAGGCTCTATTGAAAACGCAGTTTGTGGCTAAATCATGGTAAGACATCCGAAGGAAATTAGAAAAAATTGAAGATTGGCAAGATCGTGGACTAGATGAACTTTTGAGGCAAGCCCAAAAGGTATATGTTAGGAGGGAGGACGAAACACATAAAAGGCAAGTGAGAATGATGGTAGCTGCGGTGCGAGAAGGACAGAAAGCAGTCCCACCCCGGAGAGGAAACATCTCTTCCCGCTGGGACATGGGGAACAGGGGACGAGAAAAATCAGTGGAAGGAAAGGGATGGACGTGTTTTTATTGCGGAAAGCCAGGACACATGAGAAAGGAATGTCGGCAACGAATGAAAGATGAGAGGATGTTTAAAGAAGATTAGAGGGGTCAGGGGCTCTATTTGCTGGGGACCAGGAACTTTACAGAGCCCTTGATAAAATTAAAGCTGGGTCCCCAGCAACAAGTAGTTGAGTTCCTAGTGGACTCAGGAGCGGAAAGATCTACCGTCCAGAGGTTACCTCCAGGATGCAAACCATTCTCAGATAAAGTACAAGTGATTGGAGCTAAGGGTGAACCTTTTGAGGTTCCCGTAATTAAAAATGTGTTATTGGAAACAGACTCTAAAATGGGGGTGGGATCTTTATTGTTAGTACCAGAGGCAGATTATAACCTCTTGGGAAGGGACTTAACGATAGAATTGGGAATCAGTTTAGAGACAACAAAGGACCAAATACATATTAAATTATGTCCCTTGAGAGCAGTAGATGAGAGAGAAATAAACCCAGAAGTATGGTATACTCCAGAAACTATTGGAAAATTGGATATCGTCCCATTTGCAGTCATGATACGGGATCTGGAAATACCAGTTCGGATAAAACAATATCCCTTATCTGAAGAAGGAAGACGGGGATTGAAACCTGAGATCGACAGGCTGATTAAGCAGGGATTGTTAGAACCCTGTATGTCCCCATATAACACACCCATCCTACCTGTAAAGAAATCAGATGGGAAGTATCGTCTAGTGCATGATTTGAGAGAAATTAACAAGAGGACGGTGGCCAGATTCCCTGTAGTGGCCAATCCACACACCTTATTGAGCCAATTAGGACCGGAGGACCAGTGGTATAGTGTCATAGACTTAAAAGATGCATTTTGGGCTTGCCCCTTGAGGGCAGATTGTCGAGATTATTTCGCATTTGAATGGGAGGACCCGGATACTCACAGGAAACAGCAATTAAGGTGGACTGTGCTCCCGCAAGGGTTTACGGAATCCCCTAATTTGTTTGGACAAGCCTTGGAACAAATATTACAAAACTATGAGTTAGGAGAAGGAATCACTCTGGTCCAATATGTAGATGATTTATTATTGGCAGGAAAAGAAGAGGACAGTGTTAAAAGAGAAACCATTAAGTTATTAAATTTTTTGAGCCTACAAGGATTAAAAGTGTCTAAAGCTAAATTGCAGTTTGTAGAAGAAGAAGTGAAATATCTAGGACATAGATTGAATAAGGGGAGCAAGAAACTAGACCCCGAGAGGGTAAATGGAATTTTATCAACCACAGCCCCCCGAACCAAAAGACAGGTCCGACAGCTGTTGGGACTGATCGGATACTGCAGACAGTGGATCGAGAACTTTAGCGGAAAGGTAAAGTTCCTTTATAATAAACTACCAAAGGACAGACTATTGAAATGGACCCCTGAAGTTGAGGAACAGCTTGAAATCTTAAAAGAAGAATTAGTAAATGCCCCTGTTTTAAGCCTACCAGGTTTAAAAAGACCTTTTTATTTATTTGTAAACTCAGAGGAAGGTGTAGCCTTTGGAGTTTTAGCCCAAGAGTGGGCACAGAGGAAAAAAGCCGGTAGCATACATATCTAAGCTTCTGGACCCAGTGGCGAGGGGATGGCCGACGTGCCTACAGGCCATAGTAGCCACCGCCTTGTTAGTAGAAGAAGCCACTAAAATCACCTTTGGTGGGGAATTAAAAGTCCTGTCCCCGCATAATATTCTTGGGGTTCTACAGCAAAAGGCTGATAAATGGATCTCTGATGCCTGACTTATGAAGTATGAAGGAATATTGATAACATCACCTAAACTAACCCTTGAAACTTCCACAGTGCAAAATCCCACTCAGTTTTTCTATGGAGAACCAAGTAAAGAACTGGAGCACGATTGTCTCCGGAATATTGAAGAACAGTGTAAGATAAGACCAGATCTTGAGGAAGTGGAGCTAGGGGAAGGAGAAAAATTATTTGTAGATGGGCCCTCCAGAGTAGTAGAGGGAAGGAGAAGATCAGGGTATGCCATAGTCGATGGAAAGTCCTTCAAGGTAATAGAGTCGGGCCCTCTTAGCCCAAGTTGGTCGGCCCAGGCATGTGAACTATATGCAGTATTAAAAGCTTTACATCACTTAGATGGGAAAAATGGGACAATATATACAGATTCAAAATATGCATTCGGAGTAGTGCATACCTTTGGAAAAATTTGGGAAGAAAGGGGACTAATAAATTCCCAAGGAAAGGGGCTGATACACCAAGAGCTCATAACCAAAATCCTAAAAGCCATAAGGAAGCCCAAGAGAATAGCGGTGGTACACCTAAAGGGGCATCAAAAAGAGTTAACCCCGCAGGTTCGAGGAAACAATCTAGCCGACCAAGAAGCTAAAAGAGCGGCTTTGATGCCCCAAACGGGGTCAGGCCAATGTGAAAATCACAAGACAAAAACAAACACCCTCGATACGGAAATGTGTCCCATATTAAGCTTTACAGTACAAGAAAAAAAAAAAAAATTAACCCAGATGGGAGTCCTAGAAAAGGCACAAAAATGGGAACTACGTGACAGGAGAGAAGTCCTCCCCAAATCAATTGCGCTAAGAATAATGCAAAAAATCCATGAAAAGACCCATTGGGGAACCCAAGCCTTGGTAGGCCAGTTTGCAATCAAATATATGTGTGTTGGAGTTTATAATTTAGCAAAGCGAGTAACGCAAGATTGCCTCACTTGCCAGAAAACTAACAGGAGTCAGTTCAGAGAGAGAGTGCACGGGGGGAGGGAACTAGCATATAGACCTTTTTCACATGTCCAAATTGACTTTACTGAATTACCCAAGGTTGGGAGGTATAAATACCTCCTTGTGATAGTGGACCACTTAACCCATTTTGTAGAAGCATTCCCCACGGCTCGGGCCACAGCCCAAACCATGGTGAAAATACTTTTAGAAGAAATCGTGCCCAGGTATGGAGTAGTGGAGGTGATTGATTCAGACTGGGGACCCCACTTCACATCTAAAGTGGCCCGGGATATGCTCTCAGCTCTGGGAACTGAGTGGCAGCATCACACTCCTTGGCATCCCCAAAGCTCGAGCAGAGTAGAAAGAATGAATGGAAGAATAAAAGAGCAATTGACTAAGTTAATGTTTGAAACTAAAATGTCATGGACCAAATGCCTCCCCTTTGCTCTGTTAAATATAAGAACGCAACCTCGGACTGACACAGGGATTTCCCCTTTTGAAATGTTGTACGAAATGCCCTATGATATGGAGGCTCCTAATGAACACCCCCGATTACAGAATTTTTATTTAACACCATATTTGACACAATTGATGAACAGAAGAGGAAAATTAAGAAAAAAGGGTTTATTAGTTCAAAGGCCTCCCTTAGATATGAAAATACATATGATAAAACCTGGAGATAAAGTTCTAATAAAATCATGGAAGGAAACGCCTTTAACTCCTCAATGGGAAGGGCCATATCTTGTTTTGCTCACCACAGAAGCGGCCGTCCGGACAGCAGAACGCGGTTGGACTCATGCAAGCCGAATAAAAGGACCGATAACAGATCCACCTTGGATGGTTACGAGCTCACCAGGGGAATTAAAGCTGACCATCAAACGAGCCTCAACTTCGAGACTGAATGACAAACCCCTCAAGGGAAGTTAAACAGAACTTATATGAGTGGTTCCAGGTAACTCTGGGAGAGACATTGAGAAGAGTGTCGTTCGCTCCCTGGCACATAAACAGAATACCGAATCAAACAGGAGGCGCGGGACTGTATAAAACATCTGATGGGAGACTTTTTGCCCACTGTTGTGAGATGTCGCTGGATATTGCGGATAAGAGACTAATAAGCCGAGAGGGATTTTGGGGAGGGTGGATACCCTGTATAAAACACCCGTGGACGAGTCATGTATGTTGGGTAATTTGCGAATGCAATTGCTGTAAGGATCTTTGGGCCTGCGCTGCAGATAAGAGACAACCATATAGTAGACATTGTAGAGGTTTTGGGGATAGTCATTTAGATAGTACTGACCCGGTAAAATTATTTATAAAAAAAATTTAGAACTGTAGACTTGGAAAAGACTATTAAAAACTGTGCTAAAGATTCATGGGAAGAGGTCAGTCAATGAGTGGCAGAGGTTTTCACCTCAAGGAAGCGCCCGTGGTGGGAGAACCCTGAACCCTTAAGTTGCCTAAAATACTTTCCCGGATAAGGGACCCAAAATAACTGAAACCTCCTGAAGATTACCCTTGCTGCCGAGAAGATGAGTAACACCGGGGCTCGTAGCACTCGAGTCGCTGAGTAGAGGCAGAGGGGTAAGAGCAAGTGGAGGAAAGAATTCTGGAAACAAAATTACACTAGCCCTGATCCGGTAATTAATTTTATAAACTGGCAACCAGAGCGAAAAACATGCCACTCTAGACTGCTCATAATATGGTGCATCTTAGGAATATCGTGTAGTCCCACTAAAAGGAATATACACCAACCTTTTAAATGGAGTCTAATTAGAAGGGAGGGACTTGAGAAAAGAAAAAAAGAAAGAGAAGCACAACAGAATTGGTATGAGAAATGGTTCAACTATTCCCCACGGTTAACCACATTACTTTCTACTATAGCCGGGCCGTTAATGCTTTTAGTTGTGGGGCTTACATTTGGACAGTGTATTTTTAACAAATTAATTAGCATTGTCAAGAATCGATTAGAAGCTGCACATTTAATGCTTATCCGCGCTAAGTATGAACCTATTGCGGAAGAAGAAGAAGTAGTAGGTGATGCATTTGTGTTAAGTCACCAGGAGCTGCAACAGTTTACTGAACAAAATGCAGAAAAGAGAAAAAGGGGGGATTGTGAAAAATAAAGGTTTGTTCACTAAACCGTTTAGCATAAGCAGGAAAAGGCCTGAGGCCTGACTAAACCATTTAGCATGGCAAAGAAAGGCTTGAGGCCTAGAGATAAGGTATAGAGTGAGGAAGGGGGTTTGAAGCGAAATAGTTTGACCAAATATGGTAAAGTTTGTTTACAGTGCAGTGTTAGGAAGAAGATAAGACTCCAGCTGTGTAACTTGATCAGCACCTGGACAATGGATTGAAGGACTGCCCTAGCCTAAGATAACGCTATAAAAGAAGAGGAACAAAGAAAGAAGAGCGCGGTCGTTGGCGGAGCGAAGACTCCCCGGCCGGGGGCCGCCCAGCGCTGTTTGGTTTATTGCCTGCTTGCTAAATAAATTTGATTGGCTTTAATTGAGCTGGTTCCTTTCAATTATTTGGAACGCATTTTATAACAGTAAACACTGTAAAAATATAGACCAATACTGTATCTACGTCATAATTTAAAGTGGCTTTGGCCGTCACCTGCAAACACTTTAAGGCTAATTTGAGGCTCATGAACCCTCTGTTCCCCTATATTGGGGAACTGAGAAACAAACTAGTATTTGTTTTTTCTGATTTTTAACTTCCTTTACTACTTTAAAGTTTTTTTGTTTTGAGTGTTCTATTTTTTGTGACTACTTATGAGGCATACTTTTTCCACTAAAACTTCTGCTTTTATGTGCCCACTATCTTTTGGGAGTGTCAGCTTCATTAAGAAAACTAGATTTCTGTGCATGGAGTGAGCTTGTGAGTCCAGCTTCTAATAATGGAAGCATGTTTCTAGAAAACTCATCACTGTTATGGCTCCTCTGCATTCCCTGACTGACAGCTCCTGTTGATTTCTGAGCTTAATGGGTGGCAGGCAGCTCTGTGATTCAGAGACATTGTCTCACCTTCCCAGCATATATTATCAGTCAACTCTCTGGGGCTCTATTGTATTTTAAACAGAAGGACATTACTTGACCAAGTAAGTGAAGGTCATTTCTTGCCTCTGCTCTGTAAAACCAGTGCTATGCAACAGAACAGACTTGAAATCTAACTCCTGGTAGCACTCACTGTGACAGGGTCTGCAATGCCTGGCTCCTCTGGTAGGCGAAATCTCATTACTCTATGTGACTATAACTTATGGATCATATGAGTCTTCAGCAGTTTCTGAGATAGAAAACAGATGCTGTGATCCAGCAGTCATTGCCACTCAATAGGGGCTGCTGAGCTCCAGTAGCCTATGACAGCTATCAGACATCAGTCATCAATGGTTTGTTGTCTTTGTCATGCAAAGCGTCTTCTATCTGCCTCTTAGTTCTTTTCTCCCCAAGATCTACTGATTTCCCAAAGAATCAGTCACAGGAGACAAAGGCAGTTTCAATTAGCAGTATCTTGCAGCTGAGAAGCAGTGACTGCTGAATCATAAAAGCTACTTCCCTTCAGGAAACTGAAATTTTGCTTCCCTAAGAAACAGTTCCTTTTCTCCTGCTGAGCTCAGAATTAAAAGCCCTCAACTCTCAATAAATGAAAGACCTTGCCTGATGAATAATAGGGGCTTCAGGGGCAGGCAGTAATTTTTTTGAGGCTTCTACTATTAGCTCTTATCTCGCATTAAACAGTTACTAATTCACTGGGAACCAGGAGATCTCAAGTTACTGCTCAGCTGAGTTCTGATTGACCGCTGCAGATCAGCAATATCTTACTTTGGTGGGAAGCTCATATTTTAGATTCCCTACACCTTCTGAGTTCAGGGGGAATAACCTGTTGATTCCATTTTCCTGCGAGCTAGATTCATAAGCCAGTTTTTCCCTGCCTATTTCAGTACATATAATTATTTAAATATTGGCATGTGAATAGTCTGTTGCACTGTAGCCTCTGATTTGCTTTAGAGGACTAATTTTGTATTAGAACATCAAAGTTAGTTTGTATGCAACAATTTGCTGAAGAAAGCCACAACTCACCCAAATGTCTAGTAGAGAGGCCATGACATAGCAAGCTAACACATCATCAAAATAACGGTGCATCCACAGGGAACTGTGGATTTTACTCAGAATTATGTCTAGGTTAAAAGGCATCACCATGTAAAAGAAAATACAGGGTGGAGGAGAAATTCTGACTCTTCCAAAAAGTAGACCTCAAACTTCTTTCATAGTTTGGGAAAATCATGTGCTACGACACTGTTGATGATAGAAGCTAGAAAAGATTTTATATTTTTATTCCAAGAACACACCTACATGTTGAAAAACAAAACAAAATCAAAACCTCAGAAAATTCCCAAGAAAGTATTTATCTTTTTGCTCCTTGTTTCTCTGCTATTTGACCTCAAAAAGATTAAATTTCCAGAGAGAGAACCAGGGAATTCAATGAAGAAAAAATTAATAACCTCTTGAAGGCTAAGCGGGTTTGCCCAGAATGACTAGTTCTTGTCCGGTATGTACATACATACAGTATGTAAAATGTGCATGTACAATACTAGAGGTCTAAACACAAACTTTTGCCCTGAAGAAAGAAAAGATAATATGCATAATAAAAGGTCAAGAATACACGACAATGTTCCAATGATTGCAAACACATGAAAGGAACATAAAGCAAGTGGAAACTATTTCAGTTAACTGAGGGTGAACAGAAAAACCCATCATGAGAATATAGAAACAAAATAAAAAAGACCAAGGTACAAATTAATATGCAGCTAATTAACATGCAGACTTTTGATAAGAAAATATCAGAATATAATCACTAAGTAAGTAACAGGAAGGTAAAAGTATTGGTCTACTTACTATTCAATAGAGGAGGAAGGCAATGAGCAGATGACACCAAAAAGGCAAACTGATTAATGCTTTTTTTTTGCACAAAGAGCTGTTATAGTTAATATTATTATCATAGAGTTAAGAAACTCATTCTGCAATAGGTTAGAAGGATTATTTAGGCAGAAATAATCTACTGAAAAAAAGTACAAAATGGAAAAAAGAATAGGTAAGTGATAGTTCTGCAAAATGGAATTTAAGAGCTTTAAGCTCATAAGCCAGATATGCAAGGAGAATTTATAATAGCTTTCAGAAACATAAAAGATATCTACAATAAAGAAATCTAAGATCAAAAAAATTATAGACAAATATGATTCAACTGCAGTAAGAAACAAATGGGTGAGACTTTAGGACAAACTATCATATAGTAAAGACAGTGCTCAATGTCTTCTTTGCCTCGGACTTTAACTTCAAGGAGGAATGTCCCAGGGATGATCAGCCCCCTCAGCCAGCAGATAGTGTGAGTGAAGCCCCCGCTCTTCCGGAGAATTTAGTTAGAGACCTTCTTGGCCAATTAGATGCACACAAATTTATGGGGCCAGACGAGTTTCATTCGAGGGTATTAAGGGAACTAGCAGAGATCCTTGTCAAACCCCTTTCCCTCACCTACCAGCAGTCCTGGCTTGACAGGTGGTTGGCAAATGTTACACCTATTTACAAGAAGAGTCAGAGGGAAGATCTGGGGAACTACAGGCCTGTCAGTCTGACCTCGATATCAGGGAAGGTCATGGAGCAGATTGTCTTGAGTGCTATCATACAGCATGCGTGGGACAACCGGGTGACCAGGCCCAGTCAACATGGATTCACCAAACGCAGGTCCTGCCAGACCAATCTGATCTCCTTCTATGACAAGGTTACCCATTTAATGGATGAGAGAAAGCTGTGGCTGTGGTGTACCTGGACTTCAGAAAAGCCTTTCACACCATTTCTTACAGTATCCTGCTTGAGAAACTGGCTGCCCTTCTCATGGACAGGCACACCCTCTGCTGGATTAAAAACTGGCTGGATTACCGGGCCCCAAGGGGTGTGGTAAATGGAATTAAATCCAGTTGGAAACCAGTCATGAGCAGTGTTCCCCAGGGTTCAGTCCTGTTTAATATATTTATGAAGGCATAGGGCGCACCCTCAGCAAGTTTGCGTATGACACCAAGTTGTGTGCAAGTGTGGATCTGCTTGAAGGAAGGGAGGCTCTGCAGAGAGATCTGGACAAGATGGATCGATGGGCTGAGACCAATAGGATGAGGTTCAACAAGGTCAAGTGCAGAGTCCTGCACTTTGGGTCACAATAACCCCTTGCAACGATACAGACTTGGGGAAGAGTGTCTGGAGAGCTGCCTGGCCACACCTCGAGTACTGTGTTCAGTTTTGGCCCCTCACTACAAGAAGGACATTTGAGATGCTGGAGTGTGTGCAGAGAAGGGCAACAAGGCTGGTGAGGTGGCTGGAGAATAAGCCTTACGAGGAGAGACTGAGGGAGTTAGTGTTTTATAGCTTAGAGAAAAGAAGGCTGAAGGGAGACCTCATCACTGTCTACAACTGCCTGAAAGGAGGTTGTGACAGGGTGGGTGCTCGTCTCTTCTAGCAGGTGACGTGACAGGGCAAGAGGAAATGGCCACAAGTTGTACCAGGGGAGGTTTAGACTAGACATCAGGAACAATTTATTTACTGAAATGGTGGCCAGGCAGTGGAAAATGGTGCTCAGGGAGGTGGTGAAGTTGCCATACCTGGAGGTGTTTAAAAGATGGGTTGATGAGTTTCTTAGGGATATGACTTAGTAGGGAGATAGGGACGGTTGGACTCGATGATCTCGGAGGTCTCTTCCAACCTTATGATTCTATGATTCTATGATTCTATGATTCTATGAATGGGTAGAATAGTTCAGAAAATCTATGGAATCATCTGTAATGACGCTTGAAAACTTTAAAACCCAGCAAGACAGCCCTCTGCAATTAACAATACAAATATACTGGATGCTAATTGTAGAGGGAGTATTACAGACCTGTAATTTAATTTTTTTGCCTTATTGCAATATTAAAGATATGAGGAATTCTTCATTCATACTTAAAAACTACTTGAGATGCCATGAATGGGCTATATGATTAATTGTTCTTCTCGTCTTGAAATTCATGTCCAGTTGACAATGTTTAGGCATTAAAAGTTTAAACGTGATGAAATGAGATAATTTTCCCTAATATTTTCACTTACATACCTAATGCAGAGTTTAAGTGCTGCATAACACAAAATAAGTGGTATACATCTACTCTTTCAGTACTGATTTGTGCAATGTGTGTAGCACTTTCAGTCTCTTATTCCTACATCTCACAAAAATGAAAGAAAAGCATTTGTATATTTTAAGCAAAAAAACACTAACAAACACCAAACAAACAAAAGACCAAACTCCCTGTCTCCCCCTCATTCTATCTTGTGAGAGTGAAAAACTTTTTTTGAATGTCACAGAGGAATGAAAACAGTGACAATCCCTTATTGCAGAGGGAATGCTAGAAATTGCATAAGGCCTTGTGTCTATAGTGCATCTGTGGAAGAATAAAATAATGCTGTGTTGATGTGCTTTTTAATGTATTGGCATTTCAAGTTTTTGATTTTAGCGTCAACATTTAAGAATTGTTTCTTTCCTAAGAGTTTGTTTAGTGAGGGTCCCAAGAGCAAAGTTTTCCTCTCCTCTTGCCTCTTTCAAAACAGCTACACTAAGCTCATGCTATTTTAAAATACACAACAGAACTGCATAGCATAACCAAAACTATTTTAGAAAAGATTCTATCACTACGGATCATCTTCAACAGTGCTTTTCTTATTTTACAGCAGGCAGTTGTTTGTGGAGTCTGTGTACCAGAAAGACTAACATTCCTTAAAGATATTCTATTTCCATTGTCTTTTATTTTTATATAATTACAATTGCACCTGGGGTGCAACTGTTATTCTGTTGTGATTATAATCACTATGTAAAGTGTGACTATATCAAATATTTTCATTGAAGTTAAGGGGACAGAATGAAGACATATATCCAAAGGAATGCAAAGTAATAACTTAAAATTAACCATCTTGGAAAACATGAGTTTATTCTTCCAATCTGAAAAAAAGTAAGCTCAAGGCACACATTTTTAATTTATAAAATTCATTGTGGCAGAAAGACCTTCAACATGATTTCTCTTCTGACACCACGTAATCTCTAGGTACATACCTCCTTTCAAACAAGAACTGTCAGATTGCCTGTGCATGCTATGTGCCTCAGGCTTGAAAATCTCTCAGTAAATTTGGCATCCTCTAGAGGTAAGCTAGCACATCAAGTTAACTGTAAGGTTTCATTATTTAATTGTGCCTGACTTGTCTTTGTTCAATTACTTCCCATGCCTGCAGCCTTCTCTTCAGTTCTCCTAAGCTGACGTTCATATTTTTTTAATCTATATTTTAACAAAGGGGAAAAATGTAATTTATGAATCCATACCTGGTTTGTAATATTCTTAAAAGAAAATGGCAGAAAATGGCATTGAGATATTACAGTGTGTTTTCTGCCTAAATATAGGGAGGAGAATGGCAAGAACATCTTCCCATCAGATGGAGTTATCTCCTATGTATTCAATGTACATTGATGTATAGCAAAGAGTTGACCCTGTAAGAGTGGATGTGGCCATGGGAAGGGCCCACAGAAAGTTTAGCAGTTCAGTGGTCAAGGCATCAAAGAAAGATGGTCTCATATGACACTGTAGAAATACAGATTCAGACTGAAACACTGAAGTGCTAAATCATGTGAAAATAAAATTACAGGCATATTCCTTCCCAGTAAAATGAACTGTGTGTATAACTATCCTGCTTAGTGAGGCGCTGAGACTCCTCAGATACAACCACCTTTACCTGGGCAGCTCATCAGATACAAATGACCCCTTGTGAAGGGGTGGGCACTGGTCTCTTCTCGCAAGTGACAAGCAATAGAACGAGAGGCAATGGCTGCAAGTTGTGCCAGGGGAGGTTTAGACTGGACATCAGGAAGAATTTCTTTACTGAAAGGGTGGTCAGGGAGTGGAACAGGCTGCCCAGGGAGGTGGTGGCTTCACCATCCCTGGAGGTGTTTAAAAAGCGGGTAGATAAGTTTCTTAGGGACATGGTTTAGTAGGGAGACAGACACGGCTGGACTCGGTGATCTGAGAGGACTCTTCCAACCTTATGATTCTATGATTCTATGATTCTATGATTCTATGATTCTATATTCTCAGCATTATCTATCTGCTTCCTCTGATTTTTGAGTTGGTGAGGTGTTACTCGCGCTATTAGCTGACTACTAACCACAACTGCTGGATTAGATCTAGAAGGAATCAGACCATTTTGTGGTGCTTGCAAGCTCATTTAACCAATGGCCTCAGACAGCACTAAACAGAAAGACCATACAAGATTATGTGTTTGGATGGTGACTCTGAAATTAGGGAAAGACTTTTAAAATTTGTTTAAAACTTTGGTGAATTCCCCATTTCACTTTCTACCCTATACTCCAGGAACTTTTTTAAAAAATATTTTTTATGCTAGAAAATAGTTAGAGTTATAATAATTACAAAGCAAGTTTTCACATTTACCAAGCTTAAATGCAGAAAAGTCTGTCGAGTAGATGAGTATTAACATGTTCAAGATCTGACATAATCATCTACAGTAGACTTAAACCAGTATCTAACTGAAGCTAATTTTGACACCTTCACTGTACTGCAACTACAAACTTGGAAAACCGTGAACTGTGGAGAGCTATATTTCAGAGTTGTTTTAATTCAAATCAATCCATTCCTTAGGGTCTCCCCACATCTCTGACTCTTAATGAAGCTGAGTCCTGGAGAGAATTTAGTGAAAGTACCTTTCCTTTCTGGAGCATCCTACATTTCATTTTGGAGAGGAGGTACTATTATATAATATCAACTTTATGAAAGCAAACTTATTTTTGAATTATAACAACTAACTGTGTTTCTATTCTTTCTGCAGTGGCAGCATTAGTAGGAGGAGTTATATGACATAAAACAAAAGAAAAACCCAAGAAGATTTATATAACTAGTTAGTACTGTTCTAAAAAAAAATCCTTACTGAGCATAACTGAATTTCTTCCTTTACAGATACTGTTTTTAAATCTCAGCCTTTTTGCAAATAATTTTGAAGTAGGTGTATATAGGAATAAAATAAGGTTGCATTTGACTATATGTCTACCAGCAGCAGGAAATTGCTTACTTTAACTGACCTGTTAATTATGGGCAAAAATTTAACTCCTGAATTTGAAATCCAGATTCCCCAAAGTAATCTGCTGGGGTTTAGACCAATTACAGACTCATTAGGAATTGTCCTCAGTTTCATAAAATAAATATTGTAGGTAAGACGAAGAAAAAAGTAAGAGACAAAGAAAGCACTAAACCCAGACTAGTTTCTCAGCCATTGTCTCTTATTTTTATATAATTACAATTTCATCTTATATGCAACTGCTGTTCTATTCCACTTCCTCTGTAAAATCATTAATATTTCTCTACCTTCTACTTCATTCCTCCCTGTCCCCCTTTTCAGTAAATCTGATAACTGTCAATCATATCTGTGGGAAGTTTAGTGATGACAGAAATTAGTTACAAAATCACCTGGACGTCATGAACTAGCAGCAAAATCAATACTATGTAATTATCATTATTTCCAACAGAACTGCTGAAAATTGTTTTAAATTTCTGCTATGAAATTGAGAACTTTTGAGTCTATATACAACTTTGAGGAGGTGACAAAAAAAGTATTTGATAAAAAAGAGACTATAAAGTGATACAGCAAAATCAAAAGTTTAGCTTAATAATATCAAATTTAGCTTAATAGTAGTATTTTAGATCAGTTTTTATTTTACTTTAGTTGTTTTTTTCCAATTTGTAGCGATCATGTGCCTATTCAGAAGGACCTGTCTTATTTACTTAAGCCAACTGACTACATGTCTGTATATAGTGCCTGCAAGAATGAAATTTCAATTCTTCTCACACAGTAGCAAGTGAGGTTGCTATTTGTTTCTAAGCAGCAGTTGTACACACTGCATTTTTAAAATCTACACATACAAATTATTTTAAACTGTTACTTTTAAAATACTTGAATTAGACTTACTTGAAAACTGAACACATTTATACTGGCTTCAGCATTTTCATTAAGCAAGAATAGTGTGCTACACAGGAATACAGTTTATTAGGTGGTATGGCACCTAAAATCATAAGAAAAGAAGTTATATGTTCGAAAGTAATTTGGACTACCAAACCAATTTTTATGTATTTGGGTTTTGGGGGTTTTTGGGGGGTTATTTTTTTTTTCCAACTCCTCACTTATGCTTTTTCCTTGTCTTTACCCATGAATAATAAACACATCCTGATGTAATACTGGATTCAATCACTACACAATTATTTAAACCTATATTGGGAAAGGGATTTTTGAAAGACTGTGAATAAGTGACTGTAAACATGGGAGAGAGGAATGTTAATGAAGTGTAATAACTTCTAGATTTTATCAGCCTATTCCATATTTCCTAATTTATTCCAGCTTTAGCCAGCACTAAGTGCTCTTCCAACTTTCTGTCTGAACTAATCATACAAGCAACTACACTAATACAGGTAGACCTGCAGTAAGTTTTAACTGTCACTAATAGAAAACTACTCACAAAGCCTGTCACATATTAATGATGGAATATCTGCCCAGTTTCTCCAATAAATATTTTTAACTTCTTTGTTGGTCTGTGTGCTGCTACTACCTGCTATGTTACAATCATTATTATCAATGTAGCACAGACATATACAACTCAATCAGCATCACCTGACAATCTTACAGGTGAGTATGTGGGGTGGGCTCTTTGGCCAGTGATACGACACGAGAATTTTTTCGTGTGATTCTCAGTCCCTCTTAAAAATAAGCTCAACAATCTCAACTTTGTTATAATTGCAGTGAGTCAAAACCTCTTAAAGGATGCTTAAGTATTATTAAAAAAAAATTCCAAAGGTGGTATATAGCTTAGCTAGACATAAGAGAATCCAAACTGAACTATTTTCACTCAGTTTGATTTCAGTATGTCAATCCATGGTGAAATGTTATTTTCCTTTGCAAGTATAATATATTTAAAAATCAGCCCTGCTCAAAGAACAGTTAAGTTTAAGGGATTTCTGATGCTTCAAAATTTTTATTTGCGTAGTAGTTCTGTCTGTATTTCCATGGTACAAAATCTCATGTTTATAAGGTGATAATCCTCAATAGATTTGTAAAACCAAAACCTGTAGCAGAACCTTATCTTTGCCTCGACCTTATATATCAAAAAAGAAAAAAAGTAGAACAGAATGACAGTTAAAAAACCTGAAAATGAAATTCAGCATGTTTCACGATAATTCATACAGTAGCTTAGTAGCTGACAACATAGTGTTTAAATAAGTGATTTGCTTTACAAAGGTCTGTGAAAAAGAGCTATACCTCAGATGAAGTTTGAAAGCTCCTTCCATTTTTATCTTTAAAACCAAAGTTTCATATTTTGCTTATATGCTGGTAGTAAATATTATTAAAATCACAATTTTATACCTTTCTCTATTTTGAATCAAAGGTAGAAGATTTGGTAACCCTTAAAAAGGAGCAAAAGTTCGTTATTAATGCAGAGGGCAAATTTAATGCTGCCTGAGCCTGGATATTTTGAGGGTGATATCAGTTTATGACTTTTAATTGTGTATCCTCAGATGTTGTGTTGACCAAATGATTCATTTTTATGTCACTCTGCCTGAAAAGTGAAAATGATTCTGCTCTTGTTGGCCTGTCTAAGACCACTGTATTCAAGTCATGAGTGACAGAGTCCATAGAGGTGGGTATGTACTTGTGAACAGATAGACAAGAATAAAATAATGTATGGGCAAATTGCTGTGGATGGAATAAGATCTCCTCTAATCTGAGGCCATTCTTAACTGAAATAAAATTCTGTAGAGGTGACAGATGTTAATGTGTCTCATATCTTCTGCTTTCCAGACCCAGAAGAACTGAAATACTGTGAAGGAACAGCTCCTGCTTGTAGGGTTTCTTTAGTGAATATTCAGTAAAGTTTATAAGAATGACAAACCTGGTTAGTTTAATGTCATTAACCCCTTATTTTGAAACTTAGTGAATTAATAAAGATCAGTTAAAACCATTTTAGTCTTAAATCAATATCCACACAAAGATTAAGTATAGATCATTGATAAATTTTAAATTCACACCCCAATTTAATTTCAATTGATTTTTCTGAGTGTCCTTGAAGATAATATAGGAGTTATAAATTCTAGTAGAGAATCTGATCTTCTGATATTTTCTGCTTATGGTGGCACAAGAGGTCCAGCCAAAAATCTTGGTGAATGGTGTTTGGACTGAGATCTGAATGCAAAGATATTGAGGGTCAACCCTTCCCGTACTGCTTTAAAGCAAAACAAAATAAAATAAAACCTTTCTAATGCTGCCAGAGAGAAATTGAAACCATCTGAACACACAGTCTTCTTTAAAAAAAAAATAAAAAAAAATCAGTATCTGCTTTCTTTTAAACCCATAGAAAATCAATAGTAGCCTTCTTAATAGAGGTCCTAAATGATTACCGCTCACTTGAGCTCTATAGGCTACACATCAGTGGAAATGCAACTTTGAGTATTAGGAAAATTTACACTCAAAAGATTTGCAGAAATATTCCTTTGCATATGGCAATTATTTCAATTAGAATTAACTGTCCTTATTATAATTTCTTATGTTCACTTTCCCTAATTCAGCATAATATTCTCCTGTGTTGTGATTTTAATACAAACCAACATAATAATTTACAAATATTAAACAAAAATACTACTTTATGCAAGTTCAAATTTAAATTATTACTACTAAAGACATTTGGGAAGAATCAGAGAAGTGGTAATGAAATGTGTGTACCCAGTGAAAAATTTCTAGGGAAATAATTCTCTCTAAAAAGAAATACTTTACCTGAATCTAAGATGGTTTTGAGTTGTCATTATTCTAACAGTGGGAGGATGGAAGAATTAGGAGTTATTAAGGTTTGAATAAATGATATTTGCTGATGGTGATGCTTTTCAGTTCTGCTATTTATGAACTTTTCAACAGAAAACACTTCAGTTTAAAGAAAAGGCTTTGTATTACTTTGGGTTTACTTTACTAAAAGGGCAAAGGTCTCCAAACATTGAAGTAGTAGATAATAAAAAAAAGTGCTTTTTGCAACTGCAGTAGTTTTCAGAAGTAGCAGTAATCATTATGAATTCATAGTCCCTTATATTCCAAGTGTACAAAATATGAATTTTATATAGCCGAACTATATTCAAGTGGTATATAATCAACTTTACTATCCGTCATAAACTTTGTATAAAACCACAGTGCTTTTAAAAAATGTAAAAGAATATATGAACACTCTGCAAGTTTTCCAAAACTTCTTATGCATAAAGCTCAGAAAACACAGAGAACTCTCCTAGCCTGGACCACAGAAAAGTGTATCAAACATAAGGTGTGTTTGGAGGCTGAAAGGAAAAGGACAGGAAAACTTGCTTGCTTCTGCCTCTTCCACTAGATTCAGTAAGATCACATGCATCTGCACATAGCAAGGCAGAAGAAATCTGAACCAGTCAGTTGTGTGCGAATATAGTTATGCAATATTTGTCGAATTTACTTCAGCACCTGAGGCTCTGATTGTGTTGAGTGTTCACTATGTGGCTCAGCATGTAGTCTAGATTGCATTGCTGCTGATTCTTCACTGATCCTTTCCCATTGCTCTGTAGAAAGCTAGTAATTTTGCACTGCAAGAATTTAATATCCTTAAGGTTTGAATATCATGCTGAGAATATTCAAAGTAGGGTTAGAGACTGGTAAAACCTCAGAACTTTTAGTCAATGATAATATAGTGGATGACTTATATGTTAGGGCTCCAAATTTCTGCACAAAGGCAGTGATAGGAAGAGAACTATTCGCAACTGTGGATTATAATGAACAGTCCACTGTTATTAAATTGATGCCATCTGGGCTGTGCGTGGTGTCCTTGGTTTCTAGACTGGCTTGCTTGGTGTTATTTGTAAATCTAATCTTGGAAGCGTGCTTCTTGCATTTATATTTTTCCATATTTGCTCTATTATTGCAGGATTGTTATCTAGTGTAGTATGTTAATGAGTCCTTTTCTTCTTGTTGTTCTGTGTTTCTTTAGCATGATTTTGTTCCTGGCTGTATCTGGAACAGAGCTTGCTTTAAGAAATTCCTGAGGAGGTTCTGTTGCAGTAGCCTTTTCTTGCTCATATAGAGACTGCAGGTGTCTGTTCTGTCACTTCACTGTCACTCACATGCCAACAAACACATCCAGCCAGTTTTAACATTGCTTTGACAGACAATATTAAAACTGGCTGGATGTGTTTCCTCCCCACTCCACCTTCCCAGTAAATACATTTGCAGTACATACAAACTATGATACTTTAAACTTGCTGGTTTTCTTGGCTGTACCTACTCATTTCTGGGACTTTTATCCTCAAATACCCCTAGTATTTATCCTCTGGGAACTCTGTGCTTAAAAAACGTTGTTCCATATAACTTCCTGAACACATTTTTTTCTCCATAGATCTCGCCTTAGGCATTTGTTCATAGATAAACAGAAAAGTAAATTTTCTGTCCATCCTTAAATATTTCCCTATATCCCATTTACCTTCTTTTGAAGTTAGATCTTGGGATAAATTGTGCCTTTGAATTCCTAAATCAAATATTCTACAAATTTATGTGGTTATTCATAGAATCATAGAATAATAAGGTTGGAAGACACCCCTGAGATTGAGTCCAGCCGTGCCTGTCTCCCTATTAAACCATGTCCCTAAGAAAATCCTTTAAATACATCTGAGAAAAGATTTTTGTGCTCTTTCTCCACGGGATCTGGAAGGACTTAAACTGCATATATCAATACTTCTAAATACAAGCTGGATGCAGAAGTTGGACTTCTCTGAAATCCCAAGGCACCAAAAGCTTTCAGGAATACAACATTAAAGCCAAAATCCCCAGAAAACAGAGCTAGCTCTGAAAATATAGTAATATATACATTCTAATAAAAATTTGTTTTATTTGATACTTTTCAGACAATATTACACAGACATCATTACATTTCTTCTTGTTAAATGTCATATTATTAGAGAAAGGAAAAGACATCATTCTTGATGAAAAGTTTTTTTTCTGGATGGAGGAAATGGGAATAAAGACTACTACTAAGAGTTAGAATAGTCCTTTATTTCACCAAAAGTCTGACCTTATTCTAGCTGTATTGTGCTAGTCGCCAGAGTAGTAAAATACTTTAATATAGATTGAAAAATCTCTGCGCATGCCAGTTTGCAGATGATACCCCGTGTCTCATATTGATGTTGCACAAAATCATGCCATGACATCTAAGTGCCTGTGCCTAAGCCTATGGCAACTGTGTGGAATCGGATAAAGCACAATAAGAAAAGCAACTTGAACCTGAGAAGTCATTTGATTGTCTACTCCCACACCATATTGTGATCTTTTCACAGTATTATCAAGTCCTGAAAATACAATGGTATTTTTAAGCATATGTTTAATATCCTTGCAATGAAATGATGCAACAAAGGAATGTTGGGGGGAAGGCTTGTAACAAATGAGGTTCCTGTCATCTGACAAGTAGCTACAGTCAGGGAAAAGGACATTATACATGTTAAAAATGCGTGAAAGGTCAAAATATGAATCAAAACATGAATCAAAACCAATCAACTAAACTCACAAGACAAACCAACCAACCAAAACCAAAACACAGAATAACCCAAGACATCTAGGAAGAAAGGATTATTAAACCACTAAGATGTGGGTGAGATTCAGGCACTGTCTAGCACAGATCACTAGAGACCAGCAAAGTATAATGGAGAAATATCTCTAGATGTCTGTCCTTTTTTAGCTTCTTCCAGAAAGTGCTTATTCTTCACAAGTGTCATAAACAAGACAATCGGCTAGATGGACCTCTTCTCTAACCTACTAAGTTGCTAGAGAATTAAGACAAGAGAGGTATAGGTCACAAATGGCAGTGTGAATGGCAAAATGAGTTCTGCCAAACTGACTTGATCTCCTTCTAAGACAAGGTTACCCACTAAATAGACAAGGACAACGTTGTGGATGTGGTGTACTTGGACTTCAGTAAAGCCTTTGACACTGTTTCTCTGAGTATTCTGCTTGAGAAACTGGCTGCCATTAGCTTGGATGGGCACACCCTCTGCTGGGTAAAGAACTGGCTGGATGGCCGGTCCCAAAGAGTAGTGGTTAATGGAATTAAATCCTGTTGGAGACAGGTCATGAGTGGTGTTCCCCAGGGTTCAGTGCTGGGTCCAGTCCTGTTCAATATCTTTATCAATGATCTGGATGAGGGGATTGAGTGTACAATTGGTAAGTTTGTGGATAACACTAACCTGGGCGGTAGTGTTGATCTGCTTGAGGGTAGGGAGGCTCTGCAGAGGGATCTGGACAGGCTGGATCAATGGGCTGAAACCAACAGAATAAGGTTCAACAAGGCAAAGTGCCGAGTCCTGCACTTGGGACAAAACAACCTCATGCAGTGTTACAGGCTTGGGGAAGAGTGGCTGGAGAGCTGCCTGGCAGAGAAGGACCTGGGCGTGTTGGTTGGCAGCCAACTGAATACGAGCCAGCAATGTACCCAAGTGGCTAAGAGACCCAGTAGCAGCTTGGTCTGTATCAGAAACAGTATTGCCAACAGGATTGTGCTCTTGTACTTGGCATTGGTATACTGTGTTCAGTTTGGGGCCCCTCACTACAAGACATGGTGCAGGGGAGGGAAAACAAGTCTTAAGCAGCTGATGGAACTGGGATTGTTTAGCCTAGAGAAAAGGAGGCTGAGGGAAGATCCTATCACTGTCTACAACCACCTGAAAGGAGGCTGTAGCAAGGTAGGTGTTGGTCTGTTCTCCCAAGTGACAGGTGGTAAGATGAGAGATAATGGCCTCAAGTTGTGCCAGGGGAGGTTCTGATTAAATATCAGGAAAAATTTCTTTCTTGAAAGGGTGGTCAAGCACTGTCTGCCCAGGGAGGTGGTTGTTTCACCATCCCTGGAGGTATTCAAAAGATGGGTATATGAAGTTCTTAGGGGTATGTTTTTGTAGTGGATAGGTACAGCTGGACTTGATGATCCCAAAGATCTTTTCCAACCAAGCTATTCTATGATTCTGTGATTCTAAAACCATAAATAACCAACTAGCTACTTAAATTATACAATAAATATCCCAATAATCAACAGAATGCTGCTCCCATCAGGTCTGAGTGCAGTCATCTCCCATTTAGTGCTGCCCTGTGCTACGTGCATATTTGAGTCATGCAGTGCAAAAACAATTATAATTTCCCTATTCACATAGAATGATATGGGAATGTGAAAATGTGTTAATAGTTCAGACTGTGCTCGTGATTCGGTGCAGCTGTTAACTCTGCATACAATCGTTTTCAGAAAAGAGTATTCCCAGGAGCACTATCTTAAAAATATTTTATGTTATTACAGTGGCTCCTTTAAGCTGCTGGGTAGTTGAACCTTCAGTCGAAAGGTTTCCAATGGCAAGAACAGATCTAATTCTCTTAAAAGCCTCATTCATGAGGCCAGAGTATTGGGTACAGAGCCACCAATATGTCCTTTATTTGCCTATGCTAGGAGGAAGTTAATGGAGCACTTCATAGGGCTAGAACTTCACTATCCAGCTTCAGACAGAGCTGCTTTGAAAAGGTAATATTTTTAAAAGGAGAGTTGAGTGCTCTTATGAGGCAGTAAGTACCTTTCCTCTGCCTACATTTGCACTTCTGCCTTCGGTTTATCAAATCTCACATATGAAAAATAGGGTCATATAAAAATTATAACAACTGAAATCTATGTTCTGAGCTGAGGTATATTGCTTTCCATTTTTTTCCTTAAAAGTAGACCTCCCTCTTTTATAATCTTTTCAGCAATTTTTAGCTAGAAACACTAACTTCTGAACAGAAGTCTTAGCATGTGAGAAATTAGCTGTGAGGGTAGTGAAACAGAGATGCAGATGACTGAGTTGCAGAGAAGTTGCAGAAATAGAAGTAATGATCCAGGAAGCATGAGAAGTACTACAGTAAAAAAAAATACAAATGTCTAATCAAATGGGAAAAAAAAAGACAAGTGGGCTATTGAAGAACCCCTCTACAAATGTCTTTTGGGGACAAAACTTCCCCATTTATATATCTATTTATAGTATCTCACAACATCTTTGGACATGGCTTATTTCATTTATTAATCATCAATGTACATAAATTTATATTCCCATATACAATGTGGTCAAGAGGATCAAATATGTAAATCACTGGTGTAAAACTTTGCAGATTTTTAGCAAGCGAGATTCATTGTAACCTCCAGCACATTAAAGGGAAATCTGAAAAAGTTTTTTTTTTCTCCATTGAGAAAAGAAAAAAATATATTGCATTAAAATATTCTAAGGACAAATTATTCTTTTCTGATAAGTCTTTTCTATACAGATACACATTTGATGTCAAAGATACCCTACTTATATCTGCTCATTACTCCCATCATATCTTTCATTTCTCTTAAAGCTCTTTTGTAGGAACATTTGTTTGTGCATTCACATTGGAGAAACAGTAACTAGACTAGCTGCAAAATTACATCTCTATTTCCAGTAATGTTTTTCTACTGTATGAATTCCCTAAACTGTTCCACCATGTTGACAAATGACAGGGGTTGTTTAAGCTAACCCTATAGGAAAATCGTATATTGAAATACAGTTTTAGAGCCCTAATCTCTTTCTATTTGTAGCTTCAGTGTGACTTTATGCAGTCAACACACCTATTCCTGTGCAATCAAGGTCACTACAGAAAATTTATGGTATGTCTTCTTGGGACCTTTTGCCCCTTTTTTATCCCTCAAGATACGTGGGGTTTTTGAGGTTTGTTGTTGTTGTTTTTTGTTGTTTTGGGTTTTTTTAAAAAAATACTACTACTTATCCAGGGTTGGCAAAGAATAGATATTTTTATTTATAATGAATTTATCATGATAGCAGGAAAACACTTGTAAATCTAAATTTCATAGAAACCCCTGAATCACAATTGAGGAACACAGAGATTTGGGATAATATTTGTTACAAAAGACAAGCTATCAGACAGATAAAATTTGCAATTAACGTAAAAATACAGGAAGTATAATTTATCCTCCATGATTACAACGGGCTCTTCTCAACTGTAAAAACACAGGTTCCTAGGTCAGGAACATTAAGGAACATTTTAGTCAGCTCAATTCCTAAACATAATGCTGCTGAATATATTAATACGTGCTGTCTGTCTGGTTATTGTACAAACAGTCTGTTCTTCACAAAGACATGAGTCTTCTGTTGGCTGTATCTGCCAGCCCTCTGAGGATTTTTCAGATAACCTAGAACACCTGAAATAGACTACATGTCTGGTTTTGATCAGGAGAATTGCTGCCCTCATGTTTATGAAGCATATCACAGATACACTTTTCCAGCAGATGATAACATCTAATCACGTTGGCTGGATTTTCATTCTTCAGGTGCAGCAAAGTACACAGCAGCTGTGTTTACAGAAAGTGCAGCCCTAATCATGCCTGCCTTAAATATGTTATATATTCTCAAAAACCTCTCATGTTTTAGCCCAGGGCCTATTTTTCAAAGCCTGAATAGGGTTTCCTCAAGAACTTTTACAGCCTTGGGTGCATAAGGAATGGTCATAAGCTGGACACTACCAGATGGCTGTTGCTTTTCTGTCTGCACTCTCCCTTCCTGCCCTCACAGAAGCTGAGGAGGCTGGAGTTTGGAGGGAAATTAAAGGGCTTGAGAGTCCAGTCAGAAGTGCTTAGTGCAAGATGTAGTGGGGTGATGTTCAGAGCAAATGTGCTAATGCTTAGCATAGTAACATGGTCATCCTACCTACATATTGTGTGCATTAGTGAATAAATAATTTTTCTATGCCATAAATTGTTTACATCCTGCTAGTAGAATCTCTTTCATGGAATAAAAGACACCTGGACAAAAGTGACCCAGTGAGAGAGGGTCATTCTCTCTCTGTGTCCATCTTCAATATTCCTTTCTTACAGGTTCCCGTGCAGGCCAGCAGCCTTTCAGAGACTTTCTAGCTTGCAGGAGGCAATACACAGACCTTTTTGCATTCCCAGGAAGTATTTTTCATTGTGTTACCTCTGATGTCTTGCTCAGATTCTTTGCTCTTTTGAGTATTTTTCTGTTCTGTACGATGCTCTTAAGTCAATGTTGACTGTGTTTCTCACACACTTAACCTCTTCTCTTAACCTTCGTGCTCTGGAAACTTCTCTGCACAAATATTTATCAGTTTTCTCAGAAACAAGCTCTTCCTCCTTCATATATTTACACCTGATTCTTTGCGTAGCTATCAGGACAGCACAAAGAAGAAATCTTTTCAACAGAAAAGAATTTATTACACATCATAAATTGCAAAGCAAGCAAGCAATGTTTTCCACTAAATTGGTTAAGGATTGGATGAATCCTTAGATTTCTGTTGTGGCAACTTTAACCTGAAGTAATTTCTTTCCACATCTGTGTGTTTGCATATGTGTGTATACGTTTATGTTATCCATTGAATAGAACCTGTTACAAAAGGCTTGTGTAAACTTCTCTGCATCATCAAGTTCACCGTATCAAGGGATGGCTAACAGCTAATGGCATCAGAAATGAATATTTGCTTCCATAATGAACTGCTTGTAGCATATGAGTTTTTTTCCTGTAGACAATATTACATTTTTGAAGCAGTATGACATTTTCTGTGCATTTCATTGTTGCCGGTCATTGCAAAGTATGTGTGTATAAAGTGTTTATTTGTCTTGTGTTCATTTACTTTTACTGCCTCATAATCATAACAGAGTATAATCATAACAGAAATAACACAATATATAAACAGCATAGTTAGTAGGTAAAATAAATTTTAAAATCTCCCATATGGTTTCAGTTGCTTCTTAGTGTAAAATGATGAAACACAGGTGAAGATTATTTTGTTGGCCATAGAAAAATTGTAGGAATGTTCACACTCATTTTAGTGTGCGGCCTTTGGTATTCTGCATCTCGCTTGAGGGTCCAACTCATCTAGGTGATTAAGTTCCACAACAGACAACACTGTGGTGTGTGCAAAAACCCTTTCCTAAGCAGTAGGGTGGGGCATGCATGTTTTCCCTGCCTTCCTGAGCAGAGACCTCTATCTATTTATAACATATCTCATAACCTCAGCAGCTTTTTAAAGAGCAAAACAAGATGCTCCAGTGGCACAGAATCAGGTTCTTGTATACTGAGGTGTTTGTTAGTACAGAAGTTTCTTGCCTCCCTGCTGCTAGATCTGATGGAATTATGGCAAAGTGATTGTTCAAATGTGGGAAGATGAACAAGAAAACGTCTGGGGCAGCTCATCGAAAGTTTTTTGCAATCCATAAATCTAGACAAAGTTTTTTACTGGAAGAAAGCCATGGCATCACTGGTAATCTGTGACCATCTGGCCCTCAGAACTGACCATCATGTAAACCACAAAAGGATGAATCTTTAGAAGTCTAGTCTCTTGAGTTATGGGTCATCTTTTTCACTAAGAGTGAAAAAAAATGAGCTGAAGAGGCTTTCTTGCAAGATTGCTCCATTGATACTGAATTGTTTTCCACAGCCCATCTGTCTTGTTAATATCAGGTAAATTGTTGCTGCTGGAAAGATGTCAGCTCTATGAATAACTGTCTGGCTTTAATTAATGTTTTCCAAACCTGAAAGCTGGAGTAGAAAAAGTGAGAGTGGAGATACGGGCCATAGTCTGCGGTAATAGACTGGGTACTACTCTATGCTAAGGGAAACATCACAAGTAACTTTGGGAATTGCTCAAGAACATGTTGTCTTTTGCTAAGTATGAGTAAGGATGAACCCCAGTTTTAGTTTTATTTCAACAGTTAAATTTTAGAAGTGGAGTGGTTAGAGATAAAAATCATTCTGTCTCTAGTCCTTAGAAGGTTTTACTTCTGTCTTGATGAATAAAATAACAAGGGAAGGGTTTATAAGCTCTCCTTCTATGTTGATAGTTAAGACCCTAAGGCAAGAAGCTTATTCAGTTTTGACCGAAGTGCAAGTAGTCAGTGATAGGATGGTCATAATGATCACTTGTCCACTGTAGACTCTGCAAAGCTGTCACATTGTGGTCACAACCTCGTGTAATTCTTCTGGATTTACTGCTGTTGGGTGATTGTGGGGTTTGAGGAAGACCACAGGGCTTCTTTCCTTTCATAGGATGAGTCATGGGGAGCATTTCCCTGGTCCACTTAGAGCACGGGTGTCAAACTCACGACCTGCAGGCCAAAACCAGCCCTCTACCTTGTTTTATCCAGCCCAGCACCTTGTTTCTACCTGGTGGCAGTGCTGAGCTCCTTGCCCCTACGCTCCTGCCAGCACACTGATCACATGTGCAGCATGTGTGATGTCTGTTATGCTGCAGGAGCAGGCTGATGTGGCCCTCAGTGAAAATGAGTTTGACATGCCTAACTTAGAATGACAAAACAATTTGCAGTGCTGATTCATGTTAGTTCAGCCATTTTAAAAGTTCTTCTAAGTAGAGGAGTCTTAACAGTAGACAAGCTAGGCATTTGAATTATCACTGTAGAGTAGTTGAATTAACCTATTGCTTACATGAGATAAACTGTTTATACTGCTATTCAGGTGCCTTGCCTCTTTCACAGTCTTCAAGTGCTTTTTTTGTAACTGTAAGAACTTATGATGCTCTGTCCTTTTTTTTTGAGAAAATTTAAGGGGAGAATCGCAAGAGTGTTTGTGAAGTATAAGCTGGTACACGAGAGCCAGCTGTTTCTGCATGTTGCTTCTGTTCCAGAAATAGTTCTGCTTTGCTTTGACAACTGATTTTTTTTTTTTACTATTTTGATGAATTCTCTGTACACTTGTTATATATCCTGGTTTGTAGCAACAATTCTTCTGATAGAAGAAATGCAAAGCATGAAAGAAGGATAAACATTTGTCAGTTCCTGTCTGCTGGTGTAACTTTTACTATTAATTCTAAAGTTATATCTGATAGCCATATTAAACATTTCATAAATGCGTGCTGCACTTACGCATATTCTACCCTCATCTGTGTTCCAGAATATCTGAAATTTGCCTGAAAAATTATTTATACAGGAAATAATTTTAAAGTTGTAGAAATGACAGTACACCACTGTTGAGGTTTAACCATGGCCAGCAGTTAAACCCCACCTAGCTACTCGGTTTCTCCCTTCACAGTGAGATGAGAAGCATAACAGTGAGAAAACTCATGAATTGGGATAAAGGCAGTTGAATAGGTATAGCAAAAGATGCACATGCAAGCAGAGCAAAATAAGAAATCCATTCACTACTTCCCCACAGCAGGAAGATGTTCAGCCATCTCCAGGAAAGTAGGGTGCCATCACACAAAATGCTTTTTTGGGAAGGCAAATGTCCTAACTACAGACATTCCCCCTTCCTTCTTGCTCCATGAGCTTTACACGCTGAGCATGATGTCATATGGTATGGGATATCCTTTTGGGGTCAGCTATCCCAGCTGCATCCTCTCCCAAACTCTTGTCCCCCCCCTCCGCCAGCTTACTCACTGGTGGGGCAGTGTGGGAAGCAGAAAAGTCCTTCATGCTGTGTAAGCACTGCTCATCAATGGCTAAAACATTCCTGTGTTATTAAGGCTATAGGGTGCAATATAAATCTAAAACATATCCTCAAAAAAGCTCCTATGAAAAAGAAGTCTCAGTCAAAACCAGTACAGCCACATAATTTTCACCTGAATGTGCTATACTGTGGTATGTAAAAGAGTTCTTGGTTTTAAAAGAAAAACAAAGTCTGATCATGTTTAACAGGCAGTTAGATACAGTTTGGCATTGTAAGAATTTAAAAACTTAATTCCACTTGTTCTAGGTGCGTAACTTTGAGGGCTCTGTTTTTTCAGCATGTCCCACTTTTTACTAAAAAACCTCTGCAGTTTGCAGAATGCTTAATGTGCATATAGAAATGCCAACTGTCACCAGTGAACACTGTATTGCAGGTACAATCATAAAAATGCTGACCAAACAGAAGTCCAACTGCAACTATTAACGCTAAAAATGAGACTTTAGTGCTGGTTTTTTGGTGGTGGTTTTGGGAGTCTTTCATTTTTTTGCTTTTTTTTCCCCCAACAAAATATATCTTTTTAGTTCTTCAGGAGAAATAATGATTAAAAAAAGTAGGAATATTAACAAATAAAAAACAATACACATGTGTCATTCTGCCTTCCAAGATCAGCTTTAATTTTCTAAGATCAGCTTTGGTAAGGCACATTCTCTAGTCAGAGTAATGCTTTTCTTATTCTTTGTTCATACAACATCTCATTTATTTCAGAAAGTTTCCGCTTGCAAACTGAGAGTGAAAAATAATTACAGTGTGAATGAGGACTTGTTGGTTACGCCTGTTGTGAATTTAATGATGATTCCTAGCAGGACCTATGGCGTAACATATATTAATTTTTTGTAATTTGCAGTTCATTCACACAAGCTCTACAATGGCATTGCAAATGGTATCTCCTGTCCCATATCAAAATGGAGAAAAAAGGACCTGACTGTATAGGAAAAAGCATCATTACAGTATTTTCCTCTGAAAAAAAAATCCTGGCTATCTGACAAAAAGACACAGAAATAGAATATTTTTTGTATTGTAAAATAAATACTCTAACTTGAAATCATAAAAATACATTCTCATTGTTCAAAACCTTGATATAGTAAGATCTAGTTTAGGTCCACTTCTAATTAAATCCCTTTAATTGTTCCTGGATTTTTGAACCTGTTTTAACAATGTGGAACTATATGTGAAGATCCTTCATAAAACACTAATCCTTATTCTAATGAAAAATACTTATAGTATGTGTGTTGAATAAGAGTTTTATTTTTGTCTAAGAAAAACATGAAGTAGGATTCTGTACTGAAAGGGTTATATTTCTTACAAAATAGAATGTAACAGTTTCTTGTGTATGTCTGTGATTGCAAATGAGAAATCATCTGAAAAAAAACATTTTGTGGATCTATAAATAATTAGAAAAAGAAATCAATCACACCTTAGTCACAGAAAGTGTAAATAATTCTTCCCAAAATGAAATTCGCATATGCCAGGTGGCATCCAAATTGTGTTTCAATGGTTGAAATAGGAAACTTTAAAACAAGGTTTTATCATGTGTATACCAGACACAGTTCTGTTCTGTGCTGCATTAAAATGTTTAAAGTTAAATTAATTTGCAAATTGAATAAAAAAGATATATTACTTGTAAATGTGCCAAAATTCCAACCCATAGCCTCACATTTAAACAACAGTCTCTTTTCTGGGCTGATGAACAGGACAGAGCAGGGGAAGCCAGCTTGTGGCTCTTAGTGTACTTGCATTTCACAAGTTTTAAGAATGGTTGCTCTACTAGGGCTATGGCATGTGCTAACAACCACAGACTGTGCTGCTTGTGAACGCTTTCTTATGTAAATCCTCAGTAAGAGTCAAAAAAATGAAGTTAATAGTATGTGGAAGCTT
Organism: Neomorphus geoffroyi; assembly: GCA_033558235.1. Taxonomy (NCBI): domain Eukaryota; kingdom Metazoa; phylum Chordata; class Aves; order Cuculiformes; family Neomorphidae; genus Neomorphus; species Neomorphus geoffroyi. The sequence goes on from JAUMJM010000099.1 coordinate 574,519, forward strand.
TGGAATCAGGCTGTCAGACATATGCTTCAGCAAGGATGTTAGGCCTTGGCTTTCTACTCCTTGCCTCTAAGTACTTCCCAGAGACATATTTTACTTGGTCCTTCTCTAGGATATAGATTAGGATTTTCTTCAGTTTTTTGTTCCATTTTGCTTGCAACAAATGGCTAAGTAAGCTTTTGGTATGTGAGGCTGTCAGGCTCCAGAACAAAAGCAAACATTTAGGAAGGGGCATTTTAGAAAGTTAGTTGTATCCATGTAGGATTTGGAGCACACTAAAGCAAAAAGAAAAATCAACACAGAAAAAAAATACAAGTGTTTGTTAACTCTAACCTGATCTAAGCCTAACCTTTTCTTTGCAGATATCAGTTCAGACTCCGCTTCACTGAACTGATAAAACAGTATGGTTTAGAAGGAAAGCTGTTGTCAAGGGGCAGTTACAATTCACCAGTGTTCAGAATGGATCTCCTTCTCCCTAAACCCTGGCAAAGATGAAGGCTGATTAAAGTGAAGTAACTCAGTTTATCTCAACAGAATCACTATAATTAGTATAAACAGTAAGTTGTAAAAATAGTAGCACTAATAAAAAAAAACCCGTGTAGAGAGTTTGGTTTAAAAGCCACTAGCCCATTAGTGTAACATTGCAAAATCAAGTCTTGTATGAAATTGATGAATTCTGAGGAGTTAAAATATTCAAACCCATATATTTGTGGTTCTGAACTAAATAGCTAATTTGATTGCTTAAAGAAAACATGTAGAACTTTTCTCTTACAGCATTGATTAAATTACAGTTTATATTAACTAAACTATTAAAAATAAAACAAGAAAAAAACCCCAACAAAAGTTCCCACAAAAGAAACATGGCATCTCATAAAGGGCTGAGAAATAAAAAGTTTTGGAATTCACCTTTAAAAGCAGGTTTTTCTCACAACTGTAATGGTTCTTGAACTACCTGTTTTTATGACTTAATGCCTTTCTATGTGGGAACTGAAGAGTAAATGGTGATTAAAGATGACAGAGATTTTTCAGTTCATTGTTTTGCTCAGCAAAAGGTTATCACAGATAACAGATTCAGTCCCATGATGACAGTCATGCCCAAGACAGAACAGATGATCGTTTCCAAAAATCAATAAAAGTAGAAATGTGGGCATTGACTAAACTAATATTACAAGCTTGGCTTGCATTTCCTTTGGTATTTCCAGTCAATTTATTACCATGTAATGACGCTGTATTCTCTGCGGTTCTCCTGAGCAGTTAGACCTTAGCTCATCAATGTCTGTCAACGCATTTTAGAAATTGTACATATTTTTCATATGCTTGCCCTTCACAACATAGTTGATAGCACATTCTTCTTCCATTACAAAATTAAGAGGATCACTTCTAAAATCCTTCAAGTTATTTACTTCCTGATAATGAGTATTAAATGTCAGCAGACATTCAAAACATAATAAAAATTCTGGGCTGTGGAAAATCTGCAGAGAGGATAATGCATTTTAAAGAATTACTTCTGTGAGCACCTTTCACTTTGTGTGCTTCTAATGAAAGAACATGGAGACAGATGAAACTGTTTTTTTGTGGACTTAAATAGTTCCATTAAAGTAATACTTTGATATATGTCATCTCTGATTGAGCCAAAATAGTGGTTCTCTTTGAAACATAGTACAAAATAATGTGTTCTATATTTTTTTTAACTAGTATTTGTAATTAAAGTCGGAGCCAACTTTTGACAGCATGCTCTATTTATCTATGTTTTGTTTCTGAGAGGAAAACTATGTTAGTTTAGGCACAGTGGCAGACAAAGTTAATGGCTTCTTGAATACAACTGATTCACATTTAAACAAGCAGGAAACTCACACGTGCCCCTAACCAGTCTGCATAACTAAGTCAATATTTCCCAGAAATAAGCTCTATGTAAGCCGTCCTTTTCACCAATTATGAAGTCTGGCTTGCAGCCTTCATGGATGTGACCACAGTAGGGTAGAGATGTTTCTGTTGCTGCTCACACATATGTGGAAGCTATACTTTCACTTTAGAAATAACACCATGCTGAGAAAAACAGAACAAAATATTTTTTTCGTAAATATATATTTCAGATGAAAAAGGTCCAGAAAATTAAAAATGTTAAGAAAACAGTAAACAATTAAAAATATTATATCTGTAAATTGATCTCATGGTGGGTTTTATGAGCCCAGTGATCCAGGGTTTTTTAAATTATGTTCTATCTATTTATCACCTTCTCCATCTGTATCTTCTGATTCTAGAATTAAAATGATAACTATATCTTTTTTTCTAAAAATTATCTTGGTTGTCATTAAGTGGCTATGGCTAGATGCTGAGGGTTTTTTAATCATTTATTTAAGCGGTTAGCTTACCAGCCTTCTTGTCTGGCAGCTTAGGAAAAGACACATTCAGGTAGCCCAGAGGTCAAAGTAGCCCAGGAAGGGGTTTTTTTCCCAGTTAATGAACGTCTCTGCATTTGCTCTCTGGGACATGATCAAAACTCTGAAAACAAAACGCATTTTCTAGAAGAGGCTGTCCTTACTAGGTCTTTTTTCAATGACTGAAAAAAATGGCTTTCTTTGCTAAATACAGACTTGGTTGTGAAAATGCTCTGTTATTTTACAGAAAACTGAAAGCAAATCAGTTTTAATTTCACCTTGAAGTTGGTATTTTTTCTGTTATCATAATCTCTAACATTCAGTATTTTTGAAGAGATGCACATTTTATGCAGTGCCTGGGTGCCTCTTTTTCATAATTACCAAATTCGTTTTACTGAAGCGGTCTTCCCATTGAAGGAGAAAAATGTGCTAAAAAGCTCCATGAAACTTTACTGTCTTCAATAACAGGCCTAGTCTGGCATGTCTTGAGAGCTATTTTTCTCTTGGATTAATATTACAAAGACTGCAACATTTCACTGAGGATAGCCATATTCCTGTAAACTCAAATGCTGACGTTAATATGTCTGCTAAATGCAATCTAAACTTTGGGCTATTTTTTATTATTATTATTATCATTTCCTATTTAACTCTACAGAAGATGTTCATTGGTTTAACTAAAATATTTGGTTATATCTTTTGCTGAATGGGATAACGATCAATGATCTGGATGAAGGGTTTGAGTGTTCCCTTAGCAAGTTTGCAGATGACACTTAGTTGGGTGGGAATGTTGATCTGCTTGAGGGTAGGAAGGCTCTACAGAGGGATCTCGTCAGGATGAATGGATGGGCCCATGTAAATTCTATAAGGTTTTAACAAGGCCAAGTGCCAGGTCTTGCACTTCGGGCACAACAACCCCATGGGATGCTACAGGCTTGGGGAAGAGTGGCTGGAAAGTTGCATGGTGGAAAATGACCTGGGGGTGCTGGTCAATAGCTGTCTGAACATGATCCAGCAGTGTGCCCAGGTGGCCAAGCAGACCAATAACAGCCTGACTTGTATAAAAAATGGTGTGGCCAGCAGGAGAAGGGAAGAAGTTGTCCCCCTCTACTCAACACTGGAGAGTCCACACCTCAAATATGGTGTTCAGTTTTGGGCCCCTCAGTACAAGAAATACATGGAGATGTTGGAACATGTCCGGAAAAGGCAAAAAAGCTAGTGAAGGGTCTGGAGCACAAGTATTATGAGGAGCAGCTGTGGGAACTGGGGTTGTTGAGTCTGGTAAAGAGGAGGCCCTATTGCTCTCTACAGCTACCTGAAAGGAGGTTGTAGCAAGGTGGATGGTGGTCTCTTCTCCCAAGAAACAAGTGATAGGACTAGAGGAAATGGCTTTCATTTGTGCCAGGGGAGATTTAGACTGGAAATTAGGAAAAAATTCTTTACTGAAAGAGTGGTAAAACATTAGAACAGGCTGCCCAGGGAAGTGGTTGAGTCACCATCCCTGGAGGTATGTAAAAGACATATATACATGTAGAAACTCTGCTAATGGGCATGGCTTAGTGGTGGATGTGGGCGTGTTATGTTAACTGGTAGTCTCAATGATCTTAAAGATGTTTTCCAAAAGATGATTCTATGATTACAGACATAAACATGTTTTTTTCCAAAGAAAGTTACCTTGTCAATATACTGTTAAAATTAAAATGATTGTGAATCCCCAATCCATTTTTGCAAAAATCACATCAGTCCCCATTTCAATTAAGAAATCTAGCACTTAATATCTTATAATTTCAATTTTAAAACAGCCTGCATAGAATAATTAAAATTATATAAAACAGAAATCCTTAATAAAAATCTGTGTTGCTTATGTGCTTTGAGAGTTGCAAATCTCGAAAACTGCGTAGACACACAGGCTGTGTTTCAAAGGCTATTATAATTTCTAATTTATAGACTATTGTGTCTATAACTAAATATTTAAGGCCAATGACTAGCCAGGTAAATTTAAGCTTATAGGACATTTGAAAACATGTATCTGTGTCTGCAAGCCGCCCACTTATAAAACACCCACTTATAAAAGTGAGTTATCACCATCATGTTAGTCTTTGGGAAGCAGCATACTAGTAAGCCCTGAAGACATCGATAGTGACTGTCACAACATATCAGGAACACAAATAGATCATTAGAGCAAAGCACTAGAGGAGTGGAGTTAGCAGGGGATGACGTGAGGTAAGAGGAGTCCTGTGCTATGACACTAAACAAAATGCAACACGTTCCAGACAGAAACGAGAACAGCTGTTTTAAAGTGAGCAAATCAGCAGGAAAGGAGAAATCAACAGTATCTGCCAAGCTTGGGAGTAATTATTGACAGGGGCAAGGAGAAATGGGATGCTAAATACTTGGTGACAAGCGTATGAGTGTCCACCTGCCAAGAGTCAGGAAACTGAAAAGTCATTTAAAGAGTTAGGAGACAATATATCAGGACTGAAAGCTGTTAGGACTTTAGGAAGCCATAGATTCTGTATTTCTAAAGATTATATCACTACAGAAAAAAAACCCGAAACTGTGAAAGAGGCTTCTCTTTCCAAAGAATTTACATTTGTCACTTGCAACACAGACTGAGTACATGGCTCTATATGGGAATTATTCACCCTATAGTTCTATTTGTATAACCCATTATTTTGTCTGGTTACCAGATTTCAAAGAATACAGGGTTGTTGCATTACAAAATCTCACTGGTTCATTTTGTGTTTCACCCTAAGAAAAAAATTATGATCTTGTAAAATTTCTAAGGTAAGATATTTGAAAAAAAACCCCAAACTTATTTTGAGAACTTATTTTTTGAGCACAAACCACAATAGTTAGCAGGTAGTGTCAAGCATAGTAAGGATATGTCTTCGCAAAAGTTTACTAAACAGAGAGCTTTATCTAGTTCCTGCTACATTTGATCTTAATATAGCCATAAATGGATGTACTTGGTATTGATTTTTATCTTTTCTTTGAGAGATGACATCTTCCGGGTTTTTTTTATTATGGTAGGCACTACACTGGCATAATGAATTATACTTTTTCCTCTTAAGAAAAAGTTTGTGCCAAATATTTATTTCCACATCTCTATGTAATTTTTCTATAGCCAGAAAAATATTTATATATACATAATGTTCTACACTTTTGACTACTTTTTAAAGTAATTTTGATCAAAAATTAAAGAAAAGAATGAAAATCAATTGAGTAACTTGTCAATTTTTAAATATTTACATGTAAAACCCTTACTTTTTTAAGGGATTTGTTAAATTTCTACAGATATCTTTCTGAAGTAAATTTGAGCTTTAACAACTGTAAGAGTTAGATTTGGAAATGCTTTCTAAGGTGGTATAAGACTTAATAATATTTGATTACCTCTAATGATCTCTTCACAGGATCTCGTTTGTGAATATTTCAACATCCTTTTTATGTTTAATGGAAGCCTTCCAGAGCTTCTTCTCTCAATTTCACTTTAAATGTTGAAATATGAAGATATGAAAAGGTTGGTAAATGGCATCCCTCTCGCAAAGTGTTGTAGATTAATGTTTCCTCACTGAAGTAATAAAAGTGTTATTATGTATTCATTTAATACTATTTTAGTTTATTTTCTTATTATGTCCTTGGATTTTTGTGATAGATCTAATTGGTTAGGATACTTACACCTAGATGTCAGATTTTGAAAATCCTCCTCACGTTTGTATTTTATATAAGTGATCACATCTGTTTAACTGAGGAACTTATGGACAAATGTTCATCATGCTTCAGATATCACTCACTGATTGCAGAGTAATGAGGCATTCATGACTCTAAAGGAGTATACTGATATGTGTAGTGATGTGATGTTCCCCTCCTGGACCACTTAATACCACGCACCCCCTCTTGGTGCCATTTGCTCATTCAAGGAAAACCAGGCACACCTTAGGAGAGAATTCACCTCCTGACAGCCTGGTAAACGTGCTACCTGAATCACAACCTAAGTGTGATGGAACTGTCCTGGAATACTCGCTGATTCAGAGAAAGTCAAGCAAGCAGTAGGAAAGAATTTGTGTCCTGACAGCCTGATGTGCCTACTACCAGGAGCATGGCCCAAGGAGGATGAGAACCAGAACTGTATGACCTGAATTGTTCTGGACTTGTGCAACTGGAGGCAAGTATCACGAAGACCTCATCAAAATTTTGTCCAAGGTGGAAGAATACTGATCAATCATCTTGGGATCCTATAAGGAAGTGGTCCTCTGGAAGGCTCTTTGAGCTCTTCTTGGTTGCAATGGGCTGTGACCAGAATCTCCCCCTGAGCTGGGACATCTGAGGACTAGAGCAGAGATCATCCACTGACAAAGCTGGTAGGACGTCCAAGACAACATCAGACTTCTCAAAGCTTAGTTTATCAAGACTGTTGCAGAATGCTGCTAAGCTTTGTAAGTAATTTTCTCTAAATTCAAGAAGAGGGAAATTTTACCTACAGATTAACCTCTCTATTTATGTGTTTGAAGATACACATAGATCTTTGTAGATGTGGATATCCAAATATTACAATGTGCGTGAATAACCACATATGCTTGTGTGTGTGTATATCCATGTTTTTGTACTTGTATATGTGCATTTTTATTTAGCATACAGTGTAGTGAGTTACTGTGACTCTTGTAATATTTGAATCTCTAATTAAGTTGTTGCTTTGATCATATCAGATCTTTCTTTTTCAATATTACATTGGCTAATGATGAATTGTTGCTAAGGATCTTACCTTGTAATCTTCCTCTGAACTCTTAATGGATTATAAATTGCTACTGAATCTTAATCCTATAAACATTCATTCTGCAACAATGTGATCCTGAATTCATTGCGGAGAGAATATTTTCCATTTGTATTAAATAAGAAAATAATTTGTTTCCACTTTCTTCATTATTTCTGTGTGGTATACAGTAAATAGGTGTTATATGAAGTAAAATAACATGGTGTTTTAGGCAACCTGCCATCAACATTCTGAAAAATTCTCAGAGCTCAAATGTACACTCCTTTGGAATTACAGACAATATAGAAAAAAAATCTTGATGACTGAACTGTTATCTAGCTATCTTTTGAAATCTGCAAAGTGAATATTCTTTATAGGTGCATATTGTTCCTTTCAAATTGACAGATAGTATTTATGTTGAAAAGTCAGAAATTGTATTTTACTGTATCTTTTAAAATAAAAATGTAAGAAAATTGGAAATAGTCATGAGGCTGGGGAGAATGAACACATTTCAAAGAGTTTAAAATAATTTTGCTTTTAATTTATGTGGAATTAGCACAACATCCTGCTAGAGACAAAAGTTTGTTTTAAATGCTCCAAAATTCAATAGCAAGAAATAATGCACTACTAAGAATCATGAATATAATCATATAATCATTACCTCATAGAAGATTGATGATGAAAAAATAGGGAAGTATTTCACATGATCTGTGTACAGTAATTGTGCAATTAGAACATGACATAGTATACTACGTGTCTGTTAATACACTCAGAAAAATTTATGTCAAAAAATTTCATGGGGATGTTAAGAAAATATTAGTAAGAAAAGAGTCAGTGTATGGTCAGGTACTTAAAACTAATCAATTCTTGCTGAGAATTCTGTGGACAAGTATAGACCCCACGTGTCTTTTTCTGGTAGGTTTCATTTTCTGATGGGTTCATATTTTAACTTTAGAGAAAAAAATATTATCTTTTTGGGTCATGTATATTTAAATATTTCTGTGACATGGAGCTTGCAATATCTGAGCATTACACAAAATGTAAATTGATGTAAAATGTAACCTGCCTGAGAAAACTAGCAAACTTCAAAACATTTCTTTTTATGGCAGTATTCTTTAGTACTTATTATTCATAAGGAACACCATAAAACAAATTTAACTTAAAAAGACCAGGCAATAAACATGATTTTTAGCCAATTGAAATGTTTAGGAAGGTATCATGTCATCACAGAATCATTGAATGGTTCAGGTTGGAAGAGACCTTAAAGATCTCCAATTCCCAACCCCTCTGCCATTGGCAGAGATACCTTCCACTGGATCAGGTTGCTCGCAGTCTCATCCAACTTGACCTCGAACACTTCCAGGGATAAGCCATCCACAGCCTCTCTGGACAAACTGTTCTTGTGTCTCATCACCCTCATAATGAAGAATTTCTTCCTTATATCTAACGTAAAGTTACCCTCTTCCAGTTTAAAACCGTTACCCCTTATCCTATCACTACATGCCCTTGTAAAAAGTCTCTCTCCAGGTTTCTTGTAAGCTTCCTTTGGGTAATGGAAGGCTGCTATAAGGCGTCTCCCGAGCTTTCTCATCTCCAGGCTAAACAAGTCCAACTCTCTCAGACTTTCTTCATAGAAGAGGTGTTCCAGGCCTCTGATCATCTTTGTGGCCTTCCTCTGAATCCTCCCTAAAACATCCATGTCCTTCCTGTGCTGAGGACTCCAGAACCAAACACAGTACTTCAGACAGGGATTCATGACAGTGTACACCTCTCTTAGTCTGCTGATCTTGTTTCTTTTGACGCAGCCCATGACACAGTTGCCTTTGTGTATATGTATATGTATATGTATATGTATATGTATATGTACATGTACATGTACATGTATATGTGAGTGTATATACATATATGTGATATGTATATAGTGTATGCCTATGCATATGCAGTTGTGTGAGTGTGCATATATGTATTTGTGTGTGTTCCGAAAGATTCACAGCACTGTGAGGTTAAAATGTAAAGGGGCCAACTGAATACCAAGATACCTCAATTAGCATTTGAAAGAGAATGTTTTTACTTAACTGCTTTGTAACTTATACAGATTTTGTGGAAAAGCATTTCTGAGACTGCCAAGTCAATTCAAATGTATTTGATATATTAGAGTCAAATATTACAGTCAGTTAGAAAACTTTAAATTTTTTTCAGATGGATGATTAAGTAGATAAAGACTCTTAAAAATCCTATATTCATGTTAGCAGCGGTTAAGAACCTCGGCATATTCACAAAAAAAGGCAAAAAACTCCCTTAATTGCTAAAATGCATCCCTGCTATTGGTTATACAATTCCTTTAAGCTATTTTAATGATAGTTAAATGATCACAGTAAAAATATGTTATCACAGACAACCAAGAAAAAGAAAGTCTGTAACAACTAATGTGAGTTAAGTACTGTGCATTATTTTAACATGCTTACTTGAAGAAATAGTCTATAAAAAGTTTATGAAATCCATGAAACATGTAAATGTGCATCTTCTGATGTAAGAGACCATAATTGGAGACTGGCTGTTGAAAATACAAGTATTTTAACTTCATACTCCATATAGCCAAGAAGAAATTTAAAAATCCATAATAAACATAATTTAGTTGTTCTTTGTGAATAAATTAATCACTGTTTATTGCTCTAGTAAGATCTATGTTTGTTAAAATGCAAACAAGAAGCCATAACTATGATCTATGCCAATGAGGAAAAATACATTATTCAAACAAACCTGAGATCTCACTGTTTTCTCCTTCAAATATTTTTGCATTTACTTCTGCTGTAAATAGCTATATTTCATGCGCAAAATGAAAACCTTTTTTCTCGTTTGCTTTTAATGAGTTTGGTTTATGTCTTACTGTATATAGAATAAACACCCAATACATTTCTGTGAAAAGTAATTTCAGTAGACACAATAAATGTGAGACTAAAATAGATCATTAACCTTATTTAATTTTGCCAAATATTCAATTCACTCACTGAATTATTTTCCATTTGTGTTAGTGTCAGCCAGATGAAAAGTCAAATTGAATCTGTTTTTTTTTATATGGAGTAAATCAAAGTTCCTTCAATTTGTTGAAAATATATACAAATGTTGGTTGTCAAGGGGTCTGATTAGTATAGAAAACCTCATTTGATACACTATAATAAAGAGGAAAGACACTAAGAAATACATTCAGCCTTTGAAGAATATACTAAATTTGACTTTTCTAATCCATCATTAATCCAACTCCCTGACATTTTATAACCATAAAATCACTGCAATAGGCTATTTCACAATAAGTATAATTATGCAAATCATCTAAATGGCCTAAAATGACACAAAAAGCAGATGAAAATACTAGCAATGAAAACCAGCACTGATATTTATAAGCTTCTGAGCAGAATCTCAGGCATCTTTATTTGGCTTGAACTTTGCTGTGATATTCAACAGTCTAAAGAGACTTCTCTTTCTAAAGATTTGTTTGAAGGCATCAAACTCTTTGTCTGCTTCAAACTTCCTTAATAAATACTAACTAATTTGATGAGTGTTCTATAATATAGAGAGGTTTTGTCAACTGTTTTTCTTTTATATCTTTACTTTAAATGCCACATTTAAAATCAGACATTTTAGAGTTTCTTACTGTACAGGAAAGCCTTGGGTACAACTGAGTCAAGGCTACTAAGTAAACATGAAATCCAAAATGATATTGAGTATGGTGACACAAAGAGAAACAAAGATAATAGAAACACAAGATGAAAATTTAAAGATGTGTTCTTTTTTCCAGTTGGCAGTATAAATGTTGTACTGTTAGATTTGATTTGAGATTGGTTGATCTGTTGGTTACATAGAAGTGTAATGATGTAAATTTTGAAGCAATCATTCCTCATTCAGTATTATAGTTACACTCGTGAAAACTGAAGATCTACTTTTGTAAGAAGTTCACAGTTTCTAACTTCTGTCTGGGAAATCCCAGTATTTTTTTTAGTGCAACCCAGAGTTGCAGAATGTTTTCCAGAACCACTGGATAGCATTGTTCAGGTTGGGTTCTAGGCTGTGGAAGGTCACAAGGAACGTAGAAGAATCTCACTTTATAGATGAGGATGTAGTATCTTCATTTAACCTAACTTAGCCTTTACATAAACTGGAGACAACCATATCCAAAACTGCAACAGGCATGAGGAGATGTGAAGAGGCAGACGCGGTGATGCTTCTGTTTGGATAGAAGGGAGTAGTTCTACATATCATCTAGAAACACAGAAAGTGACTGGTGAGGCCAGGAGAGCATTGTGTTAACAAAACAAGGAAAGTCTTGAACTAGCACCTGAAATGGACCAAAAAACCTGTACTCAAAGAAACTCTTTTAGCTGTTGTTTCACATATTTTTAGCAGATGATGAAATACTTTTAAGGAAAAATGTGTTTGTTGATCATGAAATGACATATTAAGTAGTTGGTTATTAATGTGTCACTGTACTTTAAAGTGTCAGTCGTTTCAATGTCGGGATAGCTGTGCAGACCTCTTAAGAGCTAGTTCAAAACCAGACTAAAAACATTCTCAAACTGATGTACAGCAATGCTCAGGCAACAAATGTGATTTGTGATCCTCCTACCTCATCAGTCATAAAAATTTGAAAGTCATCATAGGCACATTTACTTGGTTAGAAGTTACTCTTGAAAACCTGTGACCATCTATTTGGGTTTGAATCTCTTTTTATGCTAAATTATATTATTTCTGAAGCAAGTTTGCCTATACTTCAATAGACAGGAACACACTTTATAGCAGAAATATGAGGAGCCCAGGTATAATCATGTTGAAACTGCTTTAGATTTGATGACAGTTTGCTGAGCTTGAAATATTTAAGATTCTCTATACTATACTGCACTATTGAATGTCATATGATGAGAAGTGGACAGTCCCAAAACACAGCTCACTTCCTGTTTAACCAATATACTTTTATTCACAAGATTAGCAAGTTTCACTTCTGCGCTAGTCAGAGGTTTTGCACCTATTATTCCAAATAAAGAGCTTTTCCAAAGGTTGATTGATTATTTTACGTGTGGGGGAATTCTGACCCCTAGGTTTAGGGGTTTTTTTTCATATATTTCTGTTTGTGTCGTGTCCATGCTGGGGTTTTATGGTTTTGTTTGTTTGGGGGGTTTTTAAAATTTTTTTAATATTTTTCTCTGATAAATCCACTTTGGGCAAATTAAAAATCAAAATATACATTAACGCAAGATCTCCGTTGTATATCAATGTCACAAGACACATCGATATTAAAATAATATGATTTTTTTCTCACAGGAAATGCATTAGGTTTTAACTTTTCAAGTTAAAATTTGAACAGGAATTGAATAAGGTCTTTTCTATCCACATACAGAAAATGGAATCAATACTCACTTAAAAAAAAAAAAAAAAAAAGAAAAGAAAAAAGAAAGCATCTATCTTCATGCCAAGTCACCCTATCCAACGAGGCTTTCCTTCACAATCTCTTTGTAAAATTTACATTTCAGTAAAAGTTTCAAAAAACTAAAAAACACAATGCACACTGTTAGAAGAAGGAACAAGATAGCTGCTGATGTGTCATATACAGGAGATAGATAACATCAATATTTTCCTTGTTAGTCTTCTCCATGGCTGCACAATTTGATGTATGCTCAATGGAGTGGAAAGTGCTCATTTGCTTTGCTGGGTTTGAAAGGATGCATAAGCTTTCTATTTGTGTATATATCCTATATATATATGCTCTATTTTTCAGATTTGCCACCTCTTCCTTTTGTCATTGTCCATTGCGTTTTCCCATGTTACAATGTCTGTGAGTTTTTGTGATCTTGTGTTCTTTGTGAAAGAATACATGCCATTCAGAAACTTCTGAGGCAAGTAACTTCAAATCTGTCTTACAGACACTGTATGACCTCTTCCATCTAAAGCCAAATCTGACTTAAAATGGACACCAGTAAATCACTACAGCAGTTGAAACTTGTATTTCCTGTTATTCTAAATTGTCTGGAGAAAGATGGTGAATTTTATTTGTCCTCTTAAAAGTTTAGACTCTGTCTTAGTTTGGATGAAAAAAAACCCAACCAAAATATGCTAAAGTGATTTTAATCAGAGAGTGTGCAGAATAGATAACAGGTCTTTGCTGCAAGTGTATGTGTGCACAGAACAAAGTCAACAACAAGTGTGATTGAGATCTTAATAAGAATCGAGTCCTGTACCCGAGCTCTGGTGGTACTGGTCACTTTAAGCTGCAGCTCCATTTCAGGCAGCCCTGGGATGGGGCGCACAACTTCTAAGCCATAGCTCTGCTCTGGGCAGCCCTTCCTCTGCGTTGATCCAGATGGCTAGCGATCACACTCACACATACAGACACACACACACAGAGGAAGAAAAATAAAGATAGAGATGTAGAGAATATAGCAACGCAAGCACAGATAGCAAATCACGACTATTCTCTATGCAGCAAGATGGTGAAAAAAGGAAGGAGACAGGAAAATAGCCAGTCAAAGGAATGTCCAGGCAAACGGGACACAACCTCTGCCCCGCTCTCCCCGGAAATGGACCCTCCTCCCCCCTGCCGCTGCCAGCAAAGGAAGAAAAAATTCCCCGATAAAGAAAACCAACCTGAAACTATAATATTATCTACCCCAAATTTTTTCTTCCATGCCTATAACTCATATCAAATTTAAACATATAATCATATAGATTTCAATACATGTTTATAACTCGTTCAAAGATAAGGTCCCCTTGAGGTATATATCGCGTTTCTCCATCTTCTTCCATTACCCACCAGGTGCAACCAGATCCTTGAGCAAAGACAATTCCACGAATGGGCTTGCCTTTGCTCGAGACAGGCTTAACCCAGATGGCTTTCCCTAACATACCTCTCAGGTGGATCACAGGGACTTTATCTCCATCTACAGTATGAAGAAATTCTGACTGGGCAGGGCCGGTTTGATTGACAGAGCCTCTAGTATTGACCAGCCATGTAGCTTTTGCTAGATGTTGGTCCCAGTGTTTAAAAGTCCCTCCACCTAATACCCTCAAAGTGGTTTTTAACAATCCATTATACCGTTCAGCCTTCCCAGCAACTGGTGCATGGTACGGAATATGATACACCCACTCAAAGCCATGCTCTTTTGCCCACGGGGCAACTAAATTGTTCTTAAAATGAGTTCCATTGTCTGATTTGATTCGCTTTGGAGTGCCATGTCGCCACAGGACTTGCTTTTCCAGGCGTAGGATGGTGTTCTGGGCAGTGGCATGAGGAACTGGGTATGTCTCCAGCCATCCGGTATTTGCTTCCACCATGGTGAGCACATAACGCTTACCTTGGCGGGTCTGCGGCAGGGTGACATAATCAACCTGCCAGTCTTCTCAGTATTTATACTTATCCCAGCGTCCACCATACCACAATGGTTTCACTCTCTTAGCCTGTTTGATGGCAGCACGTCTCACAGTTATGGATAACATGGGAGATAATGTCCATGGTTAAATCCACCCCTCGGTCTCGTGCCCATCTATAGGTGGCATCTCTGCCCTGATGGCCTGAGGCATCATGGGCCCATCGAGCCAGGAACAACTCTCCTTTATGCTGCCAATCCAGAAGTATCTGTGACACCTTGACTTGTGCAGCTCGGTCTGCCTGTTCATTGTTGTGATGTTCCTCATTGACTCGTTCTTGGGCACGTGTGCATCCACATGGCGGACTCTCACAATCGACTTCTCCGCTCAGGCAGCGATATCTTGCCATATATCTGCAGCCCAGATGGGTTTCCCTCTGTGTTTCCAGTTGGCTTTCTTCCATTGGTCTAACCATCCCCGCAATGCATTGACCACCATCCATGAATCAGTATAGAGGTAAAGCCTTGGCCACTTCTCTCATTCAGCAATATTCAGAGCCAACTGCACAGCTTTAAACTCTTCAAATTGACTTGACCCTCCTTCACCCTCAATAGTTTCTGCAACTTGTGGTGTGGGGCTCCACACGGCTGCTTTCCATTTCCGATTTGTCCCTAAAGTGTGACAGGAACCATCAATGAAAAACACATAGCGTATTGCTTCCTTTGGCAACTGATTGTATGGTGGAGCTTCCTCTGCACATGTTACCTGTTCTTCTTCCTCTTCGTCTCCTAAACCAAAGTTCTCACCTTCAGACCAATTCGTGATGATCTCCAGGATTCCATGGCGATTTGTTTTTCCCATACGTGCACGTTGTGTGATCAGAGCAGCCCATTTGCTCCAGGTAGTGTCAGTAGCATGATGTGTGGGGGCTGCCTGTCCACTGAACATCCACCTTAGCATCGGGGTGCCAGGAGGAGCTGAGTTTCTGTTCCAGTTACCTCTGAGGCAGCTTGAACTCCTTCATAAACAGCTAAGATCTCTTTCTCTTTTGGGGTGTATTTGGCTTCAGATCCCCTGTAGCCTCGACTCCAGAATCCAAGTGGGCGGCCTCGAGTCTCACCAGGCATTTTCTGCCAAAGACTCCAGGAAAGACCATTATTCCCAGCTGCAGAGTAGAGCATGTTCTTCACATCTGGTCCTGCCGTGACTGGTCCAAGGGCTACAGCATGAACAATCTCCCATTTAATCTGCTCAAAACTTGCTGTTGTTCAAGGCCCCAGTGGAAATCATTCTTGTTACGGGTTACCAAGTAGAGGGGGCTTACGATCTGACTGTATTCTGTGATACGCATCCTCCAGAAACCTATGACACTCAGAAAGGCTTGCGTGTCCTTCTTGCTGGTCAGTGGAGAAATTGTTATAATCTTATCTTATTGATAACTTCTGTTGTAATTTGGCGGCGTCCATCTTGCCAATTCACTCCCAGGAACTGGATTTCCTGGGCAGGCCCCTTAACTTTACTCTGTTTAATAGCAAAACCAGCTTCCAAAAGAATCTTAATGATTTTCTTTCCTTTCTCAAAAACCTCTCTTGCTATGTCCCCCCATATGATGATGTCATTGATGTATTGGAGATGTTCTGAGCCTCACCCTTCTCTAGTTCTTTGTGAATTAGTCCATGACAGATGGTGGGACTATGTATAACAACTTTGAACTGTGGAGCAAGAAGTGAGATATAGTCTCATTTAACTAAGAACAGAAACTATTTAAATGTCTCAAGTATATTGTCACAGTTTGACCCTGTCCAGCAGTTCAGTCCCATCTAGTCACCCACTTAATCAAGATTCTTTCCTGGATTATTTGCAAATAAAACAACCAGTCACCACTTTGTAATAAGGTCTCAACTGTCATTACCATCCTTAAACAATAATTACCACAAAATTTGAGGCAAAATATTTTATAAAGCCATTGAAATTATATTACAGACTACATATGCTTTCTGAAATTTATAGTCCATATTTGAATGGCAGTAAGTTTATTCTTTCAATGACTACAAACAAAAGTTTCTCTTAATTAAATCAGTGATTATTTTTGGAGACCAAATATTGCTGACATATTGCCTTTTCAGTTTGAAAAGCTTCACGATTCAATTTCAAGCCTCATTATGGAAGTAGAAGTAAACAAAATATATAGAGCCGTGCAAATTATTGTTTTTGCAGACTTGTCCCTCTCCTATGTGATTTCCACACATTTCATGGATTAATTATTTACATGGAGGTTTGCAGATAACTCATATCAATACAAAATGTATGTTTTCCTTCAGCCTTTGAAAAATAGTAAACAAATAAACCAAACTTTGGATATTCTCATAGTTTGGAGGAGAAAAATGTGTATAAGGAGAGAGAGCCAAATATTTTCACTTTTTCATCATACATAAACTTGACAGCCTGATGCTGCTTGCTGCTATTGCTACTGGAATGCTTCTGGTATTTAAGCAAGCTTGAATATCTCTTTTTTGAAGACCTGTGCATAAAGGAGATCTGTTTTATTATAGCTTATATATAACCTAAGTCTTTACTCCTGTGTACTACAGAAATGAAGAACAGTTAAACTCTTCTTGTATATGGATATACACTGTCATTTCTTACTGCTAAAATTAATTAAATATATTTTCCTCAAAGCAATGTGGAATTATGAGAATAATCAGAAATTGCAGCACGTTTTGTATTAAATGTTCCTCTGCAACTGCAATAGGTATCCATGTGTTCTGTAGGAGTCTCCATGACTAATAATGAGATTATACAGCAGCTCTACAATCAAATAAGCAAGTGAAGTTTTTCTCTTCTGCTTAACTAGTTTTCAGAAAAAAAATCCAAACATGATAGCTTTGCTTAATACCTTTTTTTCCTCAACTATTTCATCAATTAATAAAGTCATTGGAAGGAGCTCAGAGGCAGAGAACATTGTAAATACCAGGCTATGGCTGCATAAACATAAGTTCAGGGAGACTGTGGTCTAGATCTGAGATCCAATATCACAAACTACCTCCAAACCTTACTTTTTTACTGTATGGAATGCAGCCCAGATCACAACTGCTTTCCGGCATTAACATCCTAATATGTACCCTTTTCCTTTCTACCTACATAGAAAATTGCCCACAAATTACCTACAAATTATCACAAATCTGCTGAACAGTCCCTTTGTAGTACAAGAGATATCATATAAATAGATTTATACAAATTAAGAAAAACCTTTGGAAAACCATAGAGTCAGTATAGTCTATTCAAACAGGAGTGAATCTGGCAAGAAAAGCATCTTACTTCACTGTCTACACCTATGCTCAGCAAGGAGTAAAGACTACTGCAGTGGAAATGCTTTCTGTCACTATTTTAACTTACTGCCAGTGAGAGATGTCATAGCCATACCTATTTCCTAAACTGACTTGAATATGTAAAAATTATAATTAGAGGATGTTCCTGCTCTTGTTCAACACTTAAATCTTGAACTGTAACAGTGTTAAAATAAACGCAGAGATTCAGGGTTTTTCCAAGATTTGAATTCTGAACACCTTTTTGCAATATTTATGGGCACTCTTCCATGTAGATGACTTAAGGCACAGTCAAAAGAACTTTTTTGAAGATTTTGAAAGATGTTGAGGTTGTTTGGGACATATAGTAGTAAAGCTATGGGGTTTTCCACAAAATTTCCTAAGCTAAAAAAATCCATTATTCCTTTACTAAAAATAAAAAATTGTCAAATATTTATTTTGTGTGCCAAAATCAGTGTTGTCAGATTTTTCAATCTTATCTTGAATCTTACGATTCAAGCATTCTTCTTGAAGATCAGCATTCCGGATGCTTCAAATTAGTAGGCTCCCCTTTAATTTTCTATTTCACAGTGGTCATATAAGTGGAAAAAAAAGGACAAAAATTTAGCAAACTGAGGCTGTTATGTCATTTCTTAATATATAATGCAAATACTATCCGAATTTCATGTGAACATTGAAGAATGACAGTGTATTTCCAAAGAAACTCTTCAAACATTCAGAGGTATATGGTGAAGGGAATGCGACACATCTTTTGAGAGAAGAAGGTCCATTTTCAAAGATGTCTGCATGTTAAGAGAGTTAACAGTAAGGTAAATACAGTCACATTAGGTCCATAGAGTAGGGCATAGTTTGTGAGGTTTTTTCTTTTCTTTCTTTTACGGAAATTGGGGGGAGGGATGTCCTATACATTTTTCATTAAAAACATGCTTCCCTACCTCCCTTAAGTATTGAGAAAGGATAATAAAATGCATCATATGAAAAGTACCTGCTAGTTACATTTGAAAATATATTATGTTTGTTTTCTACATCTCCCAGTACTCTTTTGTAAACTATTCTCAATAAATTTTGTATTACACACATTACTGTTTACAAAGAATAAATGAAAAAGATCTGTATATGCACAATCTTGATATTTTATTTAATAATTTATCTTACAGAAAAATAGAGCCAACCAAGACATCTCCATTTTACCTATTAGTTTCTCACAAATGTTTTCACCATGGCTGTATCTTGGCTGATTATTCATATACCTCCTTGACTAATTTATTTCTGAATTCATGATCTGGTTCCACGATGGTAGTAAGAATACTTTCTTTAGCATTAGTTCAGCATCTGTGAATGTTAGGAAATATTTCTGTATATGCGGGTACACAAGACCTTATGTTTGTATAATACTCACAGGGGTATAATACCTTTTCCTTCTGTGAGGATTCTTGGGGAATAAAGAGTTCCACTTGTTTGTGAAAACAATAAGTGATAACAAAAGTTTTGTCTACAGCCTTCCCAGTTACACATTTGAATATCGAATCATCATGGCATCTTCTCAAATTTTAAGTTAACACCAATGGGTTGTGCTAATGTATTCTGTACTGTGTCATGTATTGATGAGTGTTTTTTTCCTTTTCTCCAGAGAATATACCCCTATGTTTCCTCATTTCTTTACAGGTGCGTGTATGACGGAGATTTGTCTTTTTTTCATACAGAGATTGATAAGTTCTTGCCAGTAAAAATCAGAAATGTCTTCAAATCTATCCTTACATCATAAACCAGAAGAGTTTAGCCTATTATTCCTGATAAATCTTTATTTATTTGGTATTCTTCAGAAGTAACCTGGTGTTTAGGTGGATAGCGTAAGTAGTTCCATAGAAGTGTTATATGCTTTTTGCCTTGTTGTGCCTGATGTTGTTCTCAATGAGTTGGGTTCCATACCTTGGAAAAAGTAAGCTTTGCCATATAAGGAGAACTATTAAAGTGAGGATGGTTTCCAGTGCTCTGAAGGCTGTAGTATTATTTTTAGTGAAAAGTAGAGTCACGTTGCTCTGTGCAAACTGTTTTGGCAAAATTCTAACTATTGTGAAAAAGTTAAAGAGAAAAAGGTATCTGACAGCTGTGAAGGTTTGTCTTCAAAAAAACATTTTCTGGACTATTTTGTTTCTGTTGTCATTAGTGTTATTACTGCAGCAAAATCAGTAGTGAAAAAAGGATATTTCTTGCTTTCACAAAGGAAATCTTATCTACTTCAATTATTTCAAGAGCTTGTCAAGCTTTTTGGGCTTTAATGATCCAAGAATGTAATTTTAGGGCAGAGGTTGAAATCAGAAAATTAAGCTCAGTGAATTATTTTTTTAATAAATGTGAGCTGATCTAAATAAAGCGCAATTAATTCAACCGAACCAAACCATGGTATGATGCATTTCAGTGTTCTGGTTTATAATCCTGCAGTATTCATGCCATGTGCTAACTATGAGACATTCAATCTCAACTCTTGGCTACACGGTCACACCATAGGCTGCAGAATGGATGGCATAGCTGTTCTGCTGCTGCCAGAGCTCACAGTTCAGCATATTAAGGTAATACGAAAAGGGTGAAAGTTCAAGTTGATATTCTGGATTGTAATTTGTGGTTGCTCAAGGTGGATGCCTTTGCCTCTTTGGCTAACATGAACAGCAGTGTGATGCAGAGGGTGTGCATGTGGGGAAACATACTGCTTAGAAAGCCCTCACAAGGATTGCCTAAGGTTGTGATTGAAAACTCTTAATGCAGAGATGTGTTGACATTTGCATTATCATATCATGAAAGCACCCAAGAAAGTTTTAGCATCCTAAAAGCAGCCTGTTCATTTAGGGATGAAAACAGCCCAGGAAAGTCTATGCAATCAAGAACAGTATTGGTACATTTGAAGAGCAAGCAGCAGATCTCCTCTGTATGTAATTCAGTCTTTGTTTAGAGCAGAAATGTGAAGATAACATAATCAAGACGTTTTCTAATGTTTACTTACTTGTAAAATGTGTTGCAGTTCTATTGACCAAAGCTAGAAAGGATCAAGAAATATTCAAAGATAATTTGTCTCAGTTTAAATGAAAACTAAGATGTGTATCAGAAATTAAGAGAGCTTTTAACCAGGATGACGGTTCTTAACTACAAATATGTATGTATGTTGACAAAACACATTTCAATTGGCCTAACAAATCTCTTCCCATAAGATCCATAGGTATTTGAGTTACATAGGGCCTGGTTGAACACACTAATCCACCTGGCATGCTAAATGTCAAAGTGAATTTGCTCATTTTTGTAGTTGCATTGCCTCCTACTCCAGTCAAAGTTCCTTGTGGGCGTCCTAAGTTTTCCCCTGCCTTCACTTCTGCAAATTTTATAAACTTATCTCTCCATAACAATTTTTGTGTGGGGGCTAAAATCATTGATGCTAACTGCTGACAATCATATGGAGTAACCAATTGTCCACATAATACATTTCCCAACAATGTTTGTGAAAAGGGCGAGTTCAATCCATCCTGCATAACAGCTTTCCTGACTTCCTTGATTAACTGCCAATCAAAGGCTTAATATTGTGGTGGTTGATTTGCTTGTAGAATAACAGGAAATGCTAAATCCACCTTTTCTCCTTCCTTAAGTACATCTAATTTTATCTTCCTTCATCTGTTCCTAATATTCTCCCCTTCATTATTACCTAAGGTTTTAACCTTTTGTCTTTTTTCTTCATCGCTGCTGCTGTTGCAGTTTTGCATTGAGTATGTTTAACTCTTTTTTTCTTTGATTTCTTAGAACTTTTATATGACATTGTAGCACATTCAGATTGCTGCTCGGACAAGGACTGATCTTTTTCCTTGTCACTAACATCTGTCTGAGTACTCTCTGAGATAAAACCTTCTTTTGTAGGCGCTAATGCCTTTTCATAAATTACCCCTGACAAACGCTTTTCGAGGGGGGTATAGCCGTTCAAGAGACTACTCTGTGTGGGTTGGGCTGCTTGTTTTTCAGCCTGAAAGTCTTTTGAAGTCTCATAAATCAGTCACCACGTTGTTAGAATTCGCATAGCATTTACATCTCCTTTTAAAGCCTTTTCAAAAAGCAAATCTCCTGCTTTTCTCCAAGTTGAGATATCAAAAACATACGGAGATTCCACAGGCATTCCATTATTTTTAAGCCAGGCTAATAATAACTCTGGAGCTCTTTTTTTTGTATTTAATTCCTCTTTTCTTTAGCATATACTTTATCATCTTAACTTCTTCTTTCTCTGACACTGACACCTTAATTCCCATCACGTTTCTCGGCTGCTCACCTGATTCCTTTGTAGCAGGTAATTGAAGCCCCGGGGTCTTTTGTCGTGCTCAGGTCCACTGGCTGGGACAATCATTTAGCTGAGATGCCTCCCCAGACGAAACCTTTCTTGTAGGTGTGCTGTATCGATCCCTGGATCTGTCTGTCCTGATTCTTCGGACTGCTTCGTATCACGTCGGACTTCTTCAGGTCATGTCAGGGGTCACCATTTGCAGATATTGACACACAGACTCCGATGCAGAATCAAAGACCCTTTATTGTCAGAAGGCTGCATTTTTATATTCTTCAGAGTTCTATCACGAGCTGGATGTTTCTACGTGATTGGATACACACAGCTGTCCACACACCTAAGTTACACTTGTGATTGGTTACTTACACATGATCACGCACTGCTGCAAGAAGCAAGTTTAACATTCTTTTGCTAGATAACTTGCTCTTTATCTTACACTTCTTTGCAAACAATTCTATTTCTTCACCACCTAATCCCTTATATCTCACTGTTCAAGGCCCTTCAAGAATACCATGCTGCTCGTTAATATAAAATGTGAAACCCCTATGGTATGGTGGACGCTGGGATAAGTATAAATATGGAGAGGCCTAAGAGGTTGATTATATCACAGAGCCGTCAAGGTAAGTGTTATGTGCTCGCCATGGTGGAAGCATCTACTGGATGGCTGGAGACATATTCGGTGCCTCACGCCACTGCTCGGTACACCATCCTAGGCCTGGAAAAACAAGCCTTGTGGCCACATGTCACCCCAGAGTGGATTTAGTCAGGTGATGGAGCCCGTTTCAAGAACAGTTTAGTTACCACCTGGGCAAAAGAGCTTGGCATTGAGTGGGTGTACCATATTCCCTACCACGCACCAGCTGCTGGGAAGGTTGAATGGTGTAATGGATTGTTGAAAACCCCTTTGAAGGCATTGTGTGTGGGGACTTTTATAAATTGATACCAATGTTTAGCAAAGGCCATATGGTTGGTCAACACTAGACACTCAGTCAATTGATCCGTCCCTCCCCAGTCCATTCCTTCATACTGTAGGTGGAAATAAAGTTCCTGTGATCCACCTGAGAGGTATGTTAGGGAAAGCCGTCTGGGTAAAACCTGTCTCGAGCAAAGGCAAGCCCATTTGTGGGGTTGTTTTTCTCAGGGATCTGGTTGCACTTGGTGGGTGATGCAGGAAGATGGAAGAACACGATGTATACTTCAAGGGGACCTTATTTTTGGATGAGTTGTCCATATTCTATGCACCTATCTGTAATATGTATATAGTTGAAAATATGTATGTATATAGATATAAGTTTAAGTTCGATTATGGGATGTTGGCATGGAAACAAATTTCGGGGTGGATAATGTGGTTTTGAATTTTTCCGAGGAATTTTTCTTCCTATTGCCAACGAAGAGAACGTGATGGGGGCGGAGAGAGGCCATTTAGGGGAAACCGGGATAGAGGTGGTGCCCAGAGATCGGGGATTTTTTTTCCTGCCTCTGGGGTGGAGAGTCGATCTTTTTCTTTGGCTTTTTCACGTGCTTTTTCTTCGGGAGGAGTGCGGGGTGGCACAGCAGCTGCTGCAGCAGCAGCAGTGGAGTTGCTACTCGTGGGGTTTTGCAGTCTCTGGAGGAAGGTTCATCGGTCATCTGATCTTCCACAACTTCTGCAGAACTCACACACCTCCCTTTTTCCCTTGTTCTCTTCCCGCCCTGCAGTGGCAGAGCCGTGCCTGGGACTGCGACAGCCCTTCTGCACCCTTAAAGAGACCTGCATTGTAAGGTTTGGGGTACAGGACTCAATCCATTTAAAGGTTTTAGGGTTTTGGTTGTGATTACTGTTAATTCTGTTCTGCTTATACATATATTTGTACCTAAGAACTGTTATCTTTTCTATACAGGGTTGTTTTTTTTTAATTAAAGAATGTTAATATCTGATTATAATATATATTATACTTAGTTTTTAGATGTGTGATGTATTATTAGGTATTAAAGACTTCAGAGGTTGCAGTCCTTAAATATTGGTGGTAGTTTGCCAAAATTTAACATGTTGCTACATTAACCTACAAGGTTTAGGTGCTTGCCACAGTATATGAATAAATGAAGCTTAAGTACAATTGTAATGTTTAGTTTATTAAGGAAAGGTTATATGGGCATCACCATTCTTTACACCTTCATGGCAGCTCAAGTTTCAACAGCAAATATCATGATGGCTAACGTCAAACTAGCTTGGAAAACTGCCACAGTCAAATGAAGGAGAAACACTAATGTGATGAATTATGATATACAATGCTTTTAAATCTTTATTCAACCATGTCTTGTTAAGACAATGTAGGATGTTTCAGATGAATTTCCTGTTGAATTTTCCAGCTGAGTTCATAGTGTTTGCATTATTATAAACAAATTTAAAAAGTATATGGAAAAAATAATAGTGGTATTTAATGTAGAAAATGCAAAGAAGGTATGGCAAAGGCAATTTTATGTGTGTGTGTTTCCAGCATGTTAGAAACAGCTTTGTGAAAACTGAGGTTATAAGAAAAAAAGTTTATAAATTATTGTAAGTAGCAGTTAAATATAAAGAAAGCAGTCAATTTCTGAAAATAAAAAAATCTGATGAAGAAAAAGTTGATGTCTTGTAATCTCGTGGTTCTCTGTATATAAGATACTGGTAAGGTAGAAAGACATTCAGTCATTTTCATTATTTTAACAATAAAATCCAGGATTGTCAAACAGAATTCCTGTGGAGGAAAGAGTTCCACTAGTGTGTACGTGTGCATGCATGTCTCCAGCACAGGAAATGTTCATTTGATACATATAAATGCTTAGACAGTATATTCCATCAACAATGATGGATAATGATGAATATGGCTCAAGAGGAAACCAAGCTTCATTTATTCCATTGCTCATGGATCTAGTTGTTTTGGAAATAATTTTGTTCTGAATATGTTGAATTGTTTTCAACATAGGTTGCCCTGGAGTTGCAGACGTTTGGGCTTGAGATTTGAGCTTAAAGTTTGAGCTTATGGTTTGAGCTGGTTGAGCTCAAACTGATTGAGATGTTTGTCGGTATTGTATATAGGATTTGAAACCCAGGGTCTAGAATGAACAAGATAAAATCATGTGAACTCCTCCCTTAGTACAGATACACAGTAGTGTCACAGCCTTACGAGACTTGGGATACACTATGGACAGAGCTGAACTTAGAAACTGTGAGTTTAACTATTTTGAGCACAATAAAGTGTCACGTTAAAGCTGTAGGATTGCACAGAAAAAGAATGGAAGTTGTCACTCTGCACTAGTATTATTCAGACGGAGGTAAATTTGAAAAATAGGCTTTTTGAAAACAAAGGCTACCACTAACATTCTAAATAGGTAGAGCTAACTAGCACAAATCCTTCCTTCTCACCTCTTCCAAGTTTCCAGTTTCCTCAAAACTCTTTATAAATAGTTCTCCAGGATGATGACAAATTCACCTTTTCCTGCTGTGAAGATAAATGTGGTTGTCTAAACTGTCTTTAAGCACAGTGTAGTGCAGCTACTGGAATGTATGAAGTTAAACCTTAGTCACTACAAATAACCAGCAACTTAATCGAGTGGCTGCTGAATTTCATGCGATTCCTTTCTAATTCCTCAACCAAAAAAATCTTCATGATTTTAATTCAGTTTCCTTCCTTGAAACGCAGAATTTTTTTCTTAATTCATGAAAACTCAGTTTTAATATTTTGTTTACAGTCTACCTTCACAGTTACAAACTTCTTACTAATAATTGCCCTACTTACAGCATTTCTGATATCCTCTGTACAACTCTGGTATTTGAGTGTAATAGGAAGGAACTGACTGATCCATGAAATACTGATATACACTTCAGTCTTTGTCAGTATGTTTTGATTTTTCTATATCTTTCAGAATAGAAATTATATAAAGAAAAGAAAATTGCTCATCCTAAATTATTTCAATACTCCTTTGATTATGGTGCAAAGGATACTTCAGAAGGGTGTATTATTTCTCAAATATACCTTGTAACTCTTGAAGCATGTATTATAATAGAAGGAAAATTCACATATAAGGTACTTTAAATTTTTTCAGGCAATTCAATGTTACAAGAAATCATTTATAGTCTAGATAGTATGAAGTCTTCAAGGCGCAGGAGCAGGCCTGAATGAGTAAAGAGCTCTTGAAGGAGCTCAGTGAAAAAAAGAGGGTGTATCGCCTTTGGAAAGAAGGGCAGGTGAGTCAGGTTGTGTTCAAAAATATTGTCAAGTCGTGTAGGAAGAAAATTAGGGAGGCAAAAGCCCAGCTGCGACGAGCAGAGGAAAACAAGACGCGTATTCAATGTGAATCATAAGCAAGCTTCCAATTTATTGATGTGACACAGCTTCTTTTATGCTCCTTTGCTTTAATTATGCACATGTGTTATAACATAATTGGCTACCTTTACTTTATTTATGCATTCGTATTATAACATTACTGGCTACTGGTGACTTCATCTCCTGGCCGTAGTTTGTCTCCCGGCCGCAGTTAGTTAGTTTCCCGGCCACAGTTTGTTTCCCGGCCGCTTATCCTTTCCATGCTGGCTCGTTACCAGGAATGTTGCTTACTCCTTGCTCAAGGTTATCATAATCTGCATGGGCCTCCTGCATAGCTCACTTATGCTAACCTAGCTCGCTTATGCTAACGGAGGCCTAGGCACACCAGCACAGGCTTAACGCTGTTACATGCTGCAAACTAACTCGTCCAGGGACCCATGTCCCTGTTCCTTGAGCCATTCCCCAACACCCAGCTGGAGCTTAAATTGGCCACTTGTGTTAAGGACAACAAGAAGTGCTTTTTCAAATATATTAACGACAGAAAAAAGGGCAGCAACAACCTTCAATCCTTATCGATCACTGAGGGAAATATAGTAACTAAAGATGAGGAAAAGGCTGAGGTGCTTAATGCCTTCTTCACCTCAGTTTTCAACAGTAAGGCAGATTGTTCACTGGACGACTGGTCTTCTGAAGTGATGGATGGGGACAGGGTGCAATATAGCACCCCTGTCATCCAGGAGGAAGAAGTTAGTGACCTGCTGAGCCACTTGGATCCTCATAAGTCTATGGGACCAGATGGGATCCACCCTAGGGTGATGAGTGAGCTGGCCGATGAGCTTGCTAAGCCACTTTCCATCATTTATCAGCAGTCGTGGCTCACTGGAGAGGTCCCAGAAGACTGGAAGTTGGCCAACGTGACGCCCATCCACAAGAAGGGCCGTAGGGACGATCCAGGTAACTACAGACCTGTCAGCCTGACCTCGGTTCCAGGCAAAATTATGGAACAGATAATCCTGGGTGCAATCATGTGGCACCTGCAGAATGAGCGAGAGATCAGGCCCAGCCAGCATGGTTTTAGGAGGGGCAGGTCCTGCCTGACCAACCTGATTTCTTTTTAGGACCATGTGACTCGCCTGGTGGATGAGAGGAAGGCTGTGGATGTGGTGTACCTGGACTTCAGCAAGGCCTTTGACACTATCTCCCATAGTAGACTACTGGACAAGCTGGCAGCCCGTGGCTTGGACGGGAATGTTCTGTGCTGGGTTAGGAATTGGTTGGATGGCCGAGCCCAAAGAGTGGTAATGAATGGTGTCGCATCCAGCTGGCGGCCGGTCACTAGTGGCGTCCCCCAGGGTTCGGTGTTGGGCCCGGTCCTGTTTAATATCTTTATTGATGATCTGGATGAGGGGATCGAGCGCTTCATCAGCAAGTTCGCAGATGACACCAAGCTGGGAGGAAGCATCGATCTGCTGGAGAGTAGGAAGTCCCTACAGAGGGACCGTGACAGGCTGGAGAGATGGGCTGAGTCCAATAGCATGAGGTTTAACAAGTCCAAGTGCTGGGTTCTACACTTTGGACACAACAACCCCATGCAGAGCTATAGACTGGGTGCAGAGTGGCTGGAGAGTAGTCAGGCGGAAAGGGACTTGAGAGTGCTGGTGGACAGGAAACTCAACATGAGCCAGCAGTGCGCTCAAGTGGCAAAGAAGGCCAATGGTATCTTGGCCTGCATCAGGAACAGTGTGGCCAGCAGGACTAGGGAAGTCGTCATCCCCTTATACTTCACGCTGGTTAGGCCACACCTTGAGTACTGTGTCCAGTTCTGGGCCCCTCAGTTTAAGAAGGATCTTGAGATGCTGGAGTGTGTCCAGAAGAGAGCGACGAGGATGGTGAAGGGGCTGGAGCACAAGCCCTGTGAGGAGTGACTGAGGGAGCTGGGATTGTTTAGCCTGCAGAAGAGGAGGCTCAGGGGAGACCTTATTGCTCTCTACAACTGCCTAAAGGGAGGTTGTAGTGAGGCAAGAGTTGGACTCTTCTCTCAGGCGACCAGTGACAGAACGAGAGGACATGGTCTCAAGCTTCGCCAGGGGAGGTTTAGGATTGACATTAGGAAGAAATTCTTCACTGAAAGTGTGATTGGTCACTGGAGTGAGTTCCCCGGGGAGGCGGTGGAGTCACTGTCCCTGGAGGTGTTGAAACAGAGATTGGATGAGGCACTTAGTGACAAGGTGTAGTTGACGAGTAGGAGTAGCTGTAGGTGTTGGGTCATAGGTTGGATTCAATGCTCTCAAAAGTCTTTTCCAACCTTTTGATACTGTGATTCTCTGATACTGTGATATGTTCTTATTTAGACTAAATTTAATAGATAAAATAAGAGATTTCAAGGTAAATCCCTCAAAACTACAGTAACATACAGAATATATCCATTTATTACTTGTATCTCTTTCTAATTTTACCACATATGTGGCATGCTTTCCTTGTTTTATCATATATGTGGCATGCTTTCCTTGACAGATAGGAAAAAATAAGATATGAAACACTGGACTTATTAAATTACTGTTTGCATTTTTATATTGCCACTGTTTTGTAATGCTTAAGCTATTTAGAATGACAGAGTACACAGTTAAGAAATCCACATTAAAAACAACAACCCTAAGGCGATGCAAGACATTTCAATAGAGTAAAAAATCTGTTTAAAATGTTCAGGCAGGCAATGGTTCATGTAAGTGAAATGCATTTATTGATACACATGTGAATTTTAAGCCTGAGGTTCACATTGAAAGAGTAGTTTTTGTATTAGATTCACAGAATGTATTTTCTTTTAAGAACTAAAACCCAGCAAAACAAGTAAAAAGAAAGTTCTTACGAGACAGGTAAAATGCATACTCCTGCATTCATACTGTACAAAAAGTTGAAAATATGTAGACATTCCAAAATGGCTCTAAAAGATTAAGGATTCAAACCAATATCCTAAAGATCTCTAAAAATGGAGACTATAATTTTCCAATGCACTGGATTTCACTACAATTTTCCTTGGAAAAAAGATTATTTGCTTGGGTATTCTTGAAGATGTCAAAAATAAAAAAAAGTATCAAATCTTCTGCCTACAATAATATTTGATTGGTACAAAGTAAAAGATATCATTAAATTTAGCTACACACAAGAGTACGACCAATATCCCACTGAAATATATTCTGTTTAACTAATCCATTACTTTTTCCAGACACCAGCTGACATTCAGATATCCTTGTTCATGAACATGCTAATATGTAATCATTCCTTTACATATTTGAAATGTTACTATGTAAATAAAAAAGATTCTTAATCCTCAAGAATGTAATTAATCTTTATATGAAATTATAACACACTAATACTGACATAACAAATCTCACTTCCATAATTTTCCGCTTAGCTTTGAAAAGCATTAACAGGCTAAAGGAATTATTAGAATATAAGATCATGATCCTGCAAACCTTTTCAGACATAGAGGAAATCATCATGGAAATATATGGCAAAAATCTCTTTCTTTTTTTTTTTTGAAATGAAGTAGATTCAATGAGTTTTATTTTGATGATCAAATTCTGAAACTTTCAAGTAAGAAAACCCCATATCCTAGAAATATTACAATTAAGGAATGAATGACTAAATGAATAAATAAATAAATAGTCAGTATAAGAGAGTGGCGTAAAATGCCCGGGTTCCTATACAGCTGTCACTCTAGATATCTAGGAAAAAATACTCTCGTCATATAAATTGTAGAATGCTAATGCAAATTTTGCCAGGCTAGTCTGTACTTAAAATGACTACAGAATATCCAACACAGTTTCCCATTGCAGATAGGATATTTGCAATGCACATCAGAGGAAGGAAATTCTGGATACATTTGCTATATATGCGAATGCATGTTGACTTAGTTTTGATGAAAACTAGGATATTAATCAGATATTAAAAATATTTAATAAAAAAAAATTGTACAGAAAAAGGTAACAGTTCTTAGGTATGAATATATGTATAAACAGAGCAGAATTAGCAGTAACTGTTATAGATGCGTTCCGATAAATAGACAGGAACACTCCAATTAAAGCCAATCGAGTTCATTAAGCAAGCAGCAACAAGCAAAACAGCAGCTGGGCGGCCGGGGAGTCCCCACTCTGCCAACGGCGCGCAACCCCCCTCAATCCACCCTCCCCTTTTATAGTGACCCCTGCCACGTGTACTCTCTGTTAGTCCAATGCTATGTTGAGTTCCTGGTGTACTCTGCGCATGTGCCTCTTGCTGCCGTGGGGTCTCTATCGGTCCTCTGATATATTCTGCACGTGTCCCCTGTTGACGTGGGGTTTCTGTTGGTCTTCTGATAGATTCTGCCCATGTGTCCCCTGTTGCCGTGGGGTCTCTGTTAGTCTTCTAATAGCCGGAGAGGGAGGGCCCAGCACCACCTGTAAGTGAACTTTTAAACACCGCTCATTGGCTGAACACTAAGCCCGCAAACTTCTCATTCGGGTTGGCCGACCGGGTACTTTTGATGATCCCCTCCCCCAACAGTAGTCTTGATGAATGAACAATAACCATTTATCACATTGATAAGCAAGCAGTAACCATTCATTACATTGATGAACAAACAATAACTATTCATTATAAC